>SMDT01000275.1:0-690112 GCA_005392925.1 Aquilaria sinensis | reverse complement strand
AAACAAATAAAAAGATTCAAAATAACTATAAGGTTTCAAAGTTGTCAGCCAAGCAATGCTCCAGAACAGCAACAGCAACTTCAAGCTGATATTCGACCTTGATTCAGCCATTATTTCTCAAAACTCAAAGCATAAAAGTTGTATATCTCTTTCTTATCTTCGAAATGACACCTGAATCGCATAAAACGGACATCTACAGCCAAATATATGCCCAAAATACCGCAACTGCTTCTGAACCGGCGGTGACTCGTAAATCGTGACTTTGAAGCTGAATTTGACCCTTTTAACTTGAAAAATGGGTTTCATGGTCTGAATGTGATTTGTAGATCCAGATGTTAGCTTTCCAATGAATCATGAATCACTTCATTCCGATCTCTGTAGCTCAAGATATGATTTTTCTACCGGAACATCACCAATCTGTCAACATCCTGAAAGAGCACAATCAAATTAAAACTTCTAAAATGGCAAATTAAATTCACTTTCAATCAATTAAGTCCAGATATGCTCTAAGCTACAAAACATACTCAAAATATATATTTAAGGTTCAAAACATATTAAAACATACTAAATATGAGAGAAATAAATATAATAAATATAAGCTTATCAAATTCCCCCACATTTAGCTTTTGCTCGTCCCTGGCAAAACTCAAATTAGAAATGTACTTTTGAGCTGAACAGAGTAAGAGAATTTCACATCCAAGGGTCTTGAAAAACTTAACAAGAGGAATTAAGCATGCAATCTACTCGGCAATAGCAACTCAAAACTAAATAAGTTATTGAAAACAATTTCTTCTCAAGCTAGCAACAATCACCGTTAAAAATCTAAGAAAAATATCAAACTTGTGCACGAAGTAAAGAGAACAAACCAGGTAGATAAGAACTCAAAAAGCACCACCGGTCTTACCACAAACCCATGAAAAATAAGAGATCAAATGAGAATTTACTTTTTTTTTTATTTGACTTGATTTTTTTCACTTTTTTGTTTTGTTTTGTCTTTTTCTTGTGTTCTGCCGTTTAGCGAGTGTATAATAGGGGCTCTACCATACCCAAGCTACTAACTCGACACAACTCCAAAGTGGTCTTTGACCATACTCATATTCCTCGTACCTTTTTGAGCAGTGATCGACTCTTGCCTTAGGAGAAGACCCCAACCTACTTCAATACCCAGAACAGCGGAGTAGCAAATTTCTCTCTTTTTTTTCTTTTTTTTTTTTTGCAGAATGCAACAAGTCAAACAATTTTTATTTTTATTTATTTATTTTTTCTCGAGTGATTCAAATCATTCATCAACCTAACAAACCGCATATTCAACTTAATAAGCTCATATCTCACAAGGTTTAAATCAATGTACTAAGTACACAAATTTGATGGAAAAAATCAGCTTCTTAAGATAACCATCAACTAGCTTGATAAAAAATTGCAACAATAACAATTTAAAAATAAAATTTGGGAGTTGCATAAAGACTAATAAATTACTAACTTAACACTCAAGCTAAGCATTCAAGAACAAAAAAAGTGAAATCATCTAACAATTCAGATCGATGCTAAAAAATATGAATAAAAAAATTTTAGTTCAAAATTTTTGACAACAGAAAATTATGGCTCAAGCTACCCACTCCCCCACACTTAAATCAAACATTGTCCTCAATGTTTACAATAAAAGCACAGATGGGGAAAAGAAAAGGTACCGCCCTGAAAGGTGATTTCACAATGATCTATTGCCCAGAATTTGACTTCAGCTTGCTGCCCCATATGGTTTAGTTCACCTCCAGCTTGAAAGAGATATTGCCTGACCAAGAAAATTAGTTGTGAGAATAAAGAAACCTAAAAAATAAAAGCTGGAAAATAAAAATAAAAATAAAAGAAAGAAAAAGAAAAAAAAATCCTAATTGTTCGTGGCACAAAACCACGCTTGGGTTGCCTCCCAAAAGCGCCTTTCTTTATTGTCTTTGGCTAGACAGTTTCTTCCTGCATCAACCAGGGTGCTTTGAGAATCCCTCATGAAAAGGCTTCAACTTATGCATCTCAGTGTTGAACACTTTATCCGTTTTCAAACTTTTAAGCTCGACTGCACCATGAGTAGAAATATCAGTAATAACAAATGGTCCAATCCAATTCAGCTCAGACTTACCAGATAACTCTTTCCATCTTTTTCTGTGTTTGCGAAACACCTTTTGTCCAACCACAAATGACATCTCATGTTCTTGGTGCAACTTGACATTTTTTTTCTTACCTTTTTGTGCAAACCTTACTTGGTTTTCAACCTTTGTTCCTGATTCATTCTGCACCAAAGTATCAATTTTTCCAACAAAAGAAACAGAATTATCCTTGTCAGTTTCCTTTAATGTGTCAAAAATATTAAACTGTGCAATTTTTCCATCAAATTCCATTGTGAGAGTGCCAGTATCCACATCAATCTTGGTCTTGGATGTCTTTAAAAATGGTCTTCCTAACAAAATAGGAGCAGTTAGGTCATCATTCTCCATATCAAGCACATAAAAATCAGCAGGAAAAATTAAATCATTTACTTGCACAAGAACATCCTCAACCATGCCCCTAGGATAGGCATTGGATTTATCAGCTAATTGCATCACAACACTAGTTTCATTCAAAGGTCCAAGTTTCAAAGAAGCATATATTGAATATGGCATGACATTCATTGAGGCTCCCAAATCTAACATAGCTTTTTTCACATTAAAATTGCCTATTACACATGGTATAGTAAACATACCAGGGTCCTTACACTTCTCAGGCAACTTTCTTTGGATTATTGCTGACACATTCTCCCCAACTTTGATTGTCTCATCAACTTTCAGCTTCTTTTTATTGGTGCACAACTCCTTCAGAAACTTGGCATACCGTGGCACCTGCTTAATTGCATCCAGCAAGGGTATGTTGATTTCGACCTTCCTAAGAGTTTCAAGAATTTCCTGCTCGGTCTCCTCTTTCTTTGATTTAGCCAACCTGCCAGGAAAAGGAGGTGGGATTAGAATTTTTGATTTTGGAAAAATTGGCTTGTTGCTTACCTCCTCAGTTTGTGCATCAGAAGTTGATGGTTTTAGGTTATCTTGTTCTTTTTTAAGTGCTGCCATTTTTGATGTGGTGGTTTGCACCTCTTTGCCACTTTGAAAGGTCACGGCATTAACATGCTCTCTTGGGTTGATTTCAGCTTGAGATGGCAGCCTCCCTTTTTCAGCTTCAATTTTGTTCAATGAGGCTGCCAGTTGTGAAATTTGGTTCCCCAAGTCTTTAATGCTAGCCCTTGTTTCCTGTTGAAACATTTTAGTGTTAGTGGCTAAAGCTTTCACAATATCTTCTAATGCCATACCTGAATTTGGTGCTTGGTTCTGTGATGGAGGTGCTGGTTTGTTCTAACTGGCAGATGGGTACTGCTGTTGATTACTTGGCTGCCCATATCTCAAATTCGGGTGGTCTCTCCAACCAGGGTTGTATTGATTGGCATAGGGATCATACCTTCTTGGTTGGTTAACAAACCCACTTACCGCATTCACTTGAGGTGTTGTATCCTCTTGCAATTGTGGGCACGAGTCGGTAAAGTGTCCTTGAACAGAGCAAATGCCACAAACTCTAGAATTTTGAACCTGTCCCAAAGCCACTTGTCTAACAAGAGAGGTTAGTTCAGAAAGTTGAGCTTCAATATTCGAAGTTCCTACCTCATTTACCTTCTTCGGCACATGGTCTACCCGTGTCCCAAATTGTTGCGAGTTGGCTGCCATTTTAGAAATCAAGTCTTTTGCTTCTTCGGGCGTCTTTTCTACAAGTGCTCCTCCACTTGCAGCATCTAACATACATCGATCCATGAACAATAGCCCTTCGTAGAAGTACTGCAGCAACAGTTGATCAGAAATCTGGTGATGTGGGCAGCTCGCACATAGCTGGTTGAACCTCTCCCAGTACTCATATAGGCTTTCTCCGCTGTACTGACGAATCCCGCTGATTTCCTTCCGAATTGTCCCAGCCCTTGAAGCTGGAAAGAATTTCTCCAAAAATTTTCTCTTCAAGTTATTCCAGGTTCTGATCGAACCGGAGGGAAGGTAGTACAGCCAGTCTTTTGCCTTGTCCGCCAATGAGAACGGGAAAGCTCTCAGTTTAATCTATTCTTCTGTAACTCCTTGTGGTTTCATGGTCGAGCAAATAACATGAAATTCCTTCAAGTGTTTGTGGGGGTCCTCACCTGCAAGACCACGAAAAGTAGGTAATAAGTGAATTAATCCAGATTTTAATTCAAATGCAACCTCAATATCAGGAAAATCGATGCACAGGGGTTGCTGGACAACATCAGGAGTTGCCAACTCCCTTAGTGTTCTTTGGGCTGCCATCTCTACAATAACAACTGGTTCTTCTTCACTTTCTGAGTTGCTGTTCGCAGAAGTCGAAGCTGAAAAATTGACTGCTTGTCTTTTCACTTTCCTGTTTGCCTTTGCTGTCTTCTCAATCTCTGGATCAAACACTAATTCACCTGTACGAGAAGATCTGGGCATAAGTCAGTTAACTGAGAAAGAAAGAAAATAAAGAAAATAAATAAATAAATGAAAAAGGAAACTTTAACAGAAAAAAAAAATCTCCCCGGCAACGGCGCCAAATTTTTGGTCGGTCGTCGAAACCGCAAAAAATAATTCTGGTATCCCTAACAACTCAGAATAAATAAATTTATAGTCTAGCAGTGAAAACCAGGTCGAATCCCAAAGGAGATTTTTTTTTTCTTTACTGAAAGCTTCCTGTCAGAAAACTGAAATAAAAGATTGGGGGGTTTCTTCAATTAAAAGCTGAAATAAATTAACTGTAGAATCAAAACGAAATTAACCAATACTAAAAACGCTCAGTTCAGGGTTGATTATCCATTCCAATCACGCAGTTGATCATCGAAAGAAAATATTTCTTCAATTCAAGCAAATAAACAGGACTCTCTTTAAAGCTAAAAAGAACCCTAAGAATTCAGCAGTAAAATTAACCAGAAAAAGCTTCAGATTAATTTCTTAATTTTGAGTAACCAGATATTGAAAAGCAATTTCTAATTATCTCAAAATCAGCATTAAGATCAATGAACCAAAAAGTTTATTCCAGGCAACAATCCAAAAGCTTGAACAATTTAACCTGTCTTACTTCTTCGTATGAACTAACCAGAAATAAAAGCTATCTCAAATCAATTCACTTGCTTCTAATTGAATTCTTTACCTAAGCGGTTGAAAGAAAATCAAGCAGATTTGCAATTGCAGAACCAATTCAACAAGCGAAAACAGGAAAATTAATTGCAGTAAATTTGAACAACAAAGAAGTAAATACTTGAAATTAAAGAAAGTTTAAGCAAGAAAAATGAATCCTCACAACCGGTGTTGGAGATGGAAATCATCCCTAGAACTGAACTAGAAAATTACTCAGCCATGATCAAAAGAAAAACAAAGAAGAATAAAAGAAACTAAAACTAGAATTAGGAAAAAGAGATGGAGAGGTGCGGCGGCAGCCAGCTTAAAAACCAAAGAAAACTAAAACCTATGGCTAAACTCATAAAAACTCCTTAAACTTTCTATATTGTTACAAAAGTACCCCAAACAAATAAAAAGATTCAAAATAACTATAAGGTTTCCAAGTTGTCAGCCAAGTAATGCTCCAGAACAGCAACAGCAACTTCAAGCTGATATTCGACCTTGATTCAGCCATTATTTCTCAAAACTCAAAGCATAAAAGTTGTATATCTCTTTCTTATCTTCGAAACGACACCTGAATCGCATAAAATGGACATCTACAGCCAAATATATGCCAAAAATACCGCAACTGCTTCTGAACCGGCGGTAACTCGTAAATCGCGACTTTGAAGCTGAATTTGAACCTCTTAACGTGCAAACTAGGTTTCATTGTCTGAATGCGATTTGTAGCTCCAGATGTTAGCTTTTCAATGAATCAAGAATCACTTCATTCCAATCTCTGTAGCTCAAGATATGATTTTTCTACCGGAACATCACCAATCTGTCAACATCCTGAAAGAGCACAACCAAATTAAAACTTATAAAATGGCAAATTAAATTCACTTTCAATCAATTAAATCCAAATATGCTCTAAGCTACAAAACATACTCACAATATATATTTAAGGTTCAAAACATATTAAAACATACTAAATATGAGAGAAATAAATATAATAAATATAAGCTTATCAGGGCCAAAGTTACTATTTTGCCCTTTTGGCCCTTTAGGTGCCAATTACACTTTGGAGCTCAACTTAACCTCACTTAGCTTTCTTTTCTTGGTTAACAAAACTTATTTTAGGGAAACAACTTGGGATTTACTTACCTCGACAT
Organism: Aquilaria sinensis; assembly: GCA_005392925.1. NCBI lineage: Eukaryota > Viridiplantae > Streptophyta > Magnoliopsida > Malvales > Thymelaeaceae > Aquilaria > Aquilaria sinensis. The sequence goes on along the minus strand of SMDT01000275.1, from coordinate 683,796 downwards.
TCAAGCTAGTGGAAGTACTTGGAGAGCCTTTACATAGTAACATTTATCAATTTCTATTAGTTTGAATTTAGAAGTTTAGGGAGAAAGCATAGGATTCCAGAAAATTGAACAACTAGTCAAAAAAAGTGAAAGGCTTAATAAGAGCAATTTCTTTTTCTTGTTGCGTCTATTCTTTCATATGTAATGATCACTTTTTCTATATATTTAAATGCTTTTGTTCTTTCATATTTGGATTTTGATGTTTTTTTTTCCTTGTGATAATGAATGCAGGGAGGGAGAGCAATTTATTATAGAGGCATGGAACAACTTTCGCTGACTTTGTTTTTATTATGTCAGTTTAGAATATGGGAAAGTTGAAGGATGAATAAAAAGGGGCTGTATTGTGAATTACAGAAAACATGGGAAGAGCAAGGTGCAACAGCACAAGGAAAATAATGAAAATCTAATAGGTGTTTTATGCTATGAAATATGTTTGGAAAATTTTAACATGTACAATTTGGTGGTAGGGAATGTTATGAAATAATTTCCATTGTAAGAAGGATGTGGTTATGAGGATATCTAGGCTAGCATAAGCAAGGAAGACAAATTGCAGTTTGCAAGTAATAAGGAGGACAAAATGCACAATGATAATGCTATAGAGATAAGGTGAAATGTTGCAGCATTTGCATGTTTAGTTTTGAAGCTATCAAAAGAGAAGATCTCTATATTTGTAGGAAGCCCTTTTTATAGTTTATTGCACATAAAGGAAAATGTGCAATGAAATGACTTAGTAAATGATTAGTGCACAATTATAGAAGGAAAATATGCTGCTTCAAAGGAGATCATGCAACAATATTGTGTTAAAGCCAATGACAGGTGGCATCTTAGTATAAGGGAAATGGAAAAGTTGCTTTTTGAAAGTAAGAAAGGGAAACGGTGCATCAAGCATATGCCCTATTTGTGAAGAAGTACATATTGTGCCTTCCAGCGTGCCAATGTCTGAGTGTAGGACACTTGAAATGTGTGGAAGATGTGTCAAGGATTAGGAAAAAGTCTTGGGAAAAATTTGGCTTCAAAAAGTTACTAACAAGCATTGAGAAGTACTACCGTATAAATGGTAGAAAGAAAAATGGTTTGACTGGATGTTTCTATTTTCTTCAGGTCAGTGTGATTAATTTTGTTTGTTAATATGGTCTCTGTGTAGACCAAAAGATTGCGTATATTTTTAAGACTAAGTAATGGATTATGTAGGTTTTTTATTTGTAGAAGATTTCTACTGGTTCAATTCTAATTAAGCAATTAGTCCTAACTTTGGAGCATTGTGATAAGGCTATTACGCACTTATATATGAAGAAGTTTGAAAAAAAAGTGAATAAATTTATTGTTGAATTAGGTAAACATATACATATGCATGTTGTTATCCTGACATATTTTGTTTCATAAGGTATTTACGGCACAAAAGTGGGTATGAGTGAACATGAGGATGAGGATGTAAAAGATATAGGGGACTGTGATTCAAGAAGAGGGCAAAGGTTGAGACAAAGAAGTATGAGATGGATGTGGATGAAAATGAGAAAAATAGTGAAGGTGTGTATGGGCAAAGAGAAAGAGATGGGGAGGAAGATAAGTCATATGTAGGGGGATTAGATTAGGAAAAGCATAATTACAGCATAGTGAGTGTATTGAAGGAGGTGGAGGCTGTTGTAGCACAATTGAAAAAATACATGGCTAAAATGCAAGGAGAGATAAATCCATGTGTTTAAACCAAGAGAGCATGAAATTGACGATGGAGAAAATTGCAAAAAAATGTTTGCTCATTGATGGTATCAGTGAGTTATGGGTGTGTTAGAGAAAATGCAATAGATACACATGCTTCAAATGTACCAACTCCTCCCTGAATGCCTTTGGAACTAAAGATTGGTGATGATGTAGAAGATGTTCTTTCAACATAGCTATGTGTACATCCAATGAAGAAGGTCAAAGGTATGGCTGATATGGTTGGTGATGAGAAGGTGGAGGTGAAGGTAGCATGTGAAAGAGATGTGGGTTATGATCGAATATTATGTAGTTAAGGAAGCATAAGGAGGGGGAAGTGTGTTCCCTTAAGGTGATGGCCCATGATAGCATGGTTGTATGGGAATCAGGTAAAGAAGGTATGGTTGATAAAGTCAAGGCGATTGGTAATGTGGTCAATGATCTATTTGTAAACGTATGCATAAGCAAGAAGCCTGAAGAAAAGGTGAGTTCTTATGTAACTATATGTAAATAATTAGTATGTACAATAATAGGTAAATTAAAGTTACAAAGTGAATATGAATGCATGTTGAATAGGGTAAGAACCAAGGAGTTGTGAATGTAATTAGGAGGTTAGAATGACTACAAATGCCATCATGATTCCAAAAATCACCTTATTTGGCAGTGTCAAATAAGGGAGGGCATAGCAAGCTAGTATGGGCTAGACATTACTATATTCCTCAAAGTAGTGCTTTGATGAGAAAGCCACAAAATATTACAGTATGCCTTTGACCATGTGCCTAATCCGAAAGGGTAACTTTAATGCTATATTACATTAACAATTATATAACAGAGAAAAGGACTAGTATAATTGTATTTATAATTTGTATGTTTTAAGAAGGTACTACGTATGTCACCACATTTGGTGTTTATTGAAAAGAGAGAGCTTGTGAAGTACTTGTGGCCGAATGAGTGGTTGAATGATGGTCTTATAAATTATTGGGTGGATGTGTTGTGTGCAAGATATACAAAACAAGGAAATAGGAGAAATGGTTCTTTGCAATTGATTTTGCAGTTAGTGTGTGTCATTATTTGGATTTAATAGTTGAATAAGTTTAGTAACATGCATGCACAAATTACACGTTGATCCAATTTATGTAATATACAGAGATTAGCAGAATGTTCACTAACAAATGCCATTTAGAAGTTCACAAAACATTTATAAGTAGAAATCGGGGTGAAGGATATCAGGAGATAAGGAAGGTAAGCATAAAAAATGTTTGCACAGCTAAAGTAAGGAATTGTATGATAAAGTTGTTAATGTGTTGGTTATTATTATTGTTCTTTATTCTGGTTCATATCATAAGTGAATTGCATTACTGCCTTATTTTTATTGATTTGGATGGCGGGACCGTCCAAGTTTGGGATACATTTGAGCAGCACCTACATATCTCATCTTATAACCCCTTATTAGATACTGTGGTATAATACACCTTTGGTTTTGCAAGAAATGTGAATACAATTTACTAAATGAAATATGAATTACAGCATATATGATCATTTTGAATTGATTATTTGTGTAGTTAGGGGCACTTGACATGGTTGTTAATTCATGAGGCCTTTCATTTTCTCATTTTCATTGACAACAGAGAAAAGTTACAAAGTAGCCAAATTGCAATGATTGTGGTGTGTTTACTTGTTCATGGAGAGGCCAGATTTGACAAAGACATACAATAGTAGTACGGTGTGTATCAATCAGTAATAAGTTGGTTACAACAGTTGTTTGGTGCATTGATTATGCCTTAATGTTATTTTATCCATGTGTAGTGGGATTTGTTGGGCCAATGTTACAAGTTGGCTGTAAAGTTCCTAACAGCTCTAGAGAACCAAGAATCGATAAGGGTTGAGCAGGAGCCAAAAAGTAGTTCAAAGACAAGCTTTCATGTCTCAAGGAGACTGGTAGGACAAGGAGGAAAGAAGATTATATAGTTAAGATCCTTGTCCATGATTTATTGTCAACCAATTAATAGGAAAGGCAGGCAATGGAAAAGGAAGGATTTTATGGTGGCTGATGAAGGGCCGGTTCCAAGAAAGAAGGTAAAAAATAGGTGTACCACATTGTTTTCATGATCTGCCATTAGTTGGTCATTAACATAAGAAAATATGCAAAAGCATACATGGTTCTTGATAAGGCATGATGCATTTACATCAAAAGTGAAAATGTAGTCCAGAAAAATGATTGTGACTAAGAAAGCACTAGTCAATCAAGAAAAAACAATCGCATCATTGTTACTATTGAGGGCCTTAATGATACCATTTTGGTACTGGTTGAGGGTTTTATTGGTACCAATTGGTATTTTTAGGCCCTTAGTGGTACCATTCAAGTACTGGTAGAGAGCCTTATTGGTACCAAATGGTACTTTTAGGGGCCTTATTGGTACCAATTGGTACTTTTAAATCCTTAACGGTACCATTTTGGTACTGGTTAAGCACCTTATTGGTATCAATTGGTACTTTCAGCCTTTAATGGTACCACTCTGGTACTAGTTAAGGGCCTTATTAGTATTAATTGGTAATTTTAGGATTTTAATAGTACAATTTTTGTATTGGTTAAGGTTTTATTGGTACCAATTGGTACTTTTAGGCCTTTAACGGTACCATTTGGGTACTTTTTAGGCCTTAACTGGTAACAATTGGCACTTTCAATGCCTTAAGGGTACCATTCTGGTACTAGCTAAGGGCCTTATTAGTATCTATTGGTACTTTTAAGGGTCTTCTTTGTACCAATTGGTACTTTTTATGACCTAACTAGCACCATTGTGATACTTTTTAGGACCTTATTAGTACCAAATTGGACTATTGATGACCTTAATTGTACCATTGATGACCTTAATTGTACCAGAGTGGTACTGGTAGAGGGCCTTATTAGTACCGACTAGTACTCTTAAGGCCTTAATGGTACCAATTGGTGCTATTGGGAACCTTAAGGGTACCATTTTTGGCACTAGATGAGGGCCTTATTGGTACCAATTGGTACTTTTATGGGCCTTCATGGTACCAATTGGTACCTTTTAGAGCCTAATTGGCACAAACTGGTACTTTTTAGGACCTAATTTGTACCAATTAGTGCTTTTGGTGCCTTAATAGTACCATTTTGGTACTTTTAGGGGCCTTAATGGTACCATTCTGGTACTTTTAAGGCCTCTATTATACCAATTGGTACTTTTAAAGCCATAATGGCACCAATCTAGTACTTTTAGGTCCTTAATTGTACCGTTCTGGTACTTTTAGGTCCTTAGTCGTACCAATTTGGTGCTTTTAGGGCCTTAATGGTTCCACACTGGTACTTTTAGGATTGTAATGGCATCGTATTGGTGCTTCTTTGGGCCATTGCAACATTAACTGATATGACATCATTTTAAACCAAGACATCATACTTTTAGGACCTTAATGGTACCATATTGGCACTTTTTTAGGCCATCGCAACATTAACTGATACGACATCATTTTGAACCAAGACATGATACGATGCCATTTTGCAAAAAGATATTTTTAGGCATCATGTTACGTTACCCTACTTAAATTTCTTATATGGCAGACTCTTAATAGAAGAAACCATCTACCATTTGTATGACAGCTTACTACCATTCATTTGATCCTCTCCCCCAGGCATGCAACCACTTTTTTTATTGTTACTTAAAGTCATGGAAAGTGGAGGCTTCATGAAAGACATGTTGCGTGACAAGAATGAAGGCAAGATTGGCCACGCCATTCCGAGAGGAAAGTTCTAACCACCAACCATGCTCTACCTGGATTATGCATCCCATGTATCAAATCCAGGCCATTGAGTAAGTTCTTTTAGGAAAGTTCATTAATTTTTCATATTATGACTATTTTTGTGCCAAATCTTGCTTTTGTTCGAAATGAATTCAAAATACAGGGGTCAGATATGCAAAAAAGTGATGAACTTTAAACAAATGAGATTACCAATTCTAAAAAAATGATCACTTTTATTTTGTGTGTACTACTTTTCTATTGTGTGATTGCTTTTCTAGTTTTGTGCACTGCTTTTTCCAAACCATGAAGTGTTCAATACTTTTCACTATTTGTTTGTACATTGGTTATTATAGGATCATTTTTCTACCTTCTGAGGACATGGAAGTGTGAGGACAACATTGGAATGGTACAAGAATCTCCCAAAAATGATGCGGGATATGTTTAAAAGAACAGCTGGGTTAGACAATGCTATGTAGGCTTTGAAGAGGACTTACTGTGACTGCACGCTCATACGTGCACTAAGTTATTATTGGTGGGATACAACCCACAGCTTCCACTTCCCAAACATAGGGAAGATCGCAATGACATTGATTAACATCATTGCTATTACCGGACTTTCTTACAGTGGAAGAAGGCTGCCAATTGAGTTTAAGTTGTAGAATGATGGTACAAGGCTAAGGGAACTTGTCGATGACCATTAGGAGCTCTTCTTCAAGTAGAAGAAGGCGAAGAATATGAATATAATTGATGCTTATAAGAACTACAATACTTCAACCCAATAAAGAAAATAATAGTTGATACTAGTTTTCCTGGTGCTGATGATTGCAACCACATTTTTATTCGACATAAGCACTAGAACTATGGACACTTTCTAGTTGTCTTGTGTAGCTGATCTACAAATTGTGAAAAAGCTAAATTTGGGGGGGGGGGGGGCTGGATTCTTAGTACTGCATCTGTACATGGACAACTTGAGCTGTGGGCAGCAAGGCCATGGTAGGTTTTGGAAAGCTTGGCTGGCATATCTCTTCACTCAACAAATTTTGACAAGTTCCACCAAAGTTTAATAAAGTGTAATTAACACCATTTTACATTGCAGGCATGGGAGTGTAAGCACTTTCAAGGTCATAAGTCCTATCCTTGGGGTCAAGGGTAAAAATACATCTATAAGCCATTGGTTAACGGAACAACTTGGCCATGTATGTTGTGACGTACTAGCATACAACCAAAGATTTGATGTGGTTAGTGATGATCGCATCATCTGGTGGCCCTAGGGGGAAAGCAATGAAATACCTAATTGGGCTCGGCTGAGTACCGAAATGACAAGGATTCATTTACGGCTAGAAAGGCTGTATAGAAGGGCTTAGTACTTGGTTAAGTGCATGGTTCTTAAATCTTCATGATACAGAGTTGCCCGTGTTTTACTAACTTCTCCCAACAACATGTTTTCTATAAAATTCAAGCCAAATGATTTGACAAATGCCATAAGAGGAACTAATTGAGATGCCCACATTAACATTTTCAACAACTTTAGTTACCCACTTTGGTGGCTAGGGATGTGTTGGTTGCTAAAAACTACAAAAAGGGCTGCACCTTCTGTAGTACCCTTAGCGATAAGCCAGTTGAGCTCATCAATAGCTGAAACTTCTAGGGATATAGCCCATTCTAATATTGTTACAACCCTCATAGAAGGAAGCTTCGCTGAGGGAGGTCGTAGTTTAAAACCTTATTTTAAGTTTACTTCACAAGGTTAAGTAAGTTAGGCAAGGTTTACTAGGTTCCCATGAGTTTATGGAATAAAAAATGGTCAGGGGTAAAATGGTAATTTTACTTCCTAAGATGCTGAGATGAATTCAGAGTGTTAAAAATGTGTTTTAAACTTTAACCTTTTCTTAGAACCCAAAATTTTGATTAAGTGTTGAAGGTTTGACCAAGTTTTGACCATTGGTTACTATTTTGGGAAAGGGACTTTTTGACAAACTAATGAAAGTTTAAGGGTTTACAGGATTAAAGGCTTTATAACTTGGTAAAGAAGGGGATGGCTACGACTATTCGCCATTTCTTCTCTTGCAAACCTGTGCTCCATCTTTCTCTCTCCAAATTCACTTAATTTTTTCAAAAATCCTTGCTTTCTTAGTGAAATTTGAAGGTTCCAAAAGTGTGTAAGAATTGGGTAGCTTGTTTCTGACAGATTTTGTGGTTTTAAAGCTTGGATTCACATTTTATTACTTGGTGCTTGTGATCTACATGAGGTAACTTTAAATCCTTGAGGTTTTTTTGTTTGTTTTGCCTCTCAATGCATAGGTTTAACCTCACATTGTATGAGCTCACAATAGATTACATATGTTTGTGTATATGTGTGTGAGTGTGTGTGTTGTCCTTAGTGTTTTCTTTGCATGTTGAAGATCCCTTACTGAGATTTATGGATTCTCTCTCCCTTGGTTTCATGTTGTGCAAATACTGAGATTATTGAATTTGACAATCATTGAAGGTTGTCGAGGTAGTTATTGTTGTAGGTACACTATTTTGAGAATCTTTGAGATTCTAGCTTAATTAGTTACTTGCTGGTTATGCTTTATTAATAGCTACAATTTTCTTGGCCACGAAGGCTAGTGAGCATGTGGAGGACTTTTGAGGATTACCATTGGGATTTCCCATCTAAGGTAGGAGTAGGAGTGATTAGTATTCAATTCAAACTAAAAAATTTGGAAAATAGAAATAATTTGAGAATTCAATTTGATCAATTTGGTAATTTGGATATTAGTTGATTCAATAACCAAATTAGCTGAAATTTTTCTTATTAGATTTTTTTGAATTTTTTCATAGACAATAAAGCTACAAATTAACCCAAATTGGCTTGTATTCTTGTTTTCTTTCTTTCCATCGACAATAAATCTTTTATATTGAATGGAGTTTGAATGGAAAAACAATGCCTCTCTCTCATTTCCTCTCTCATAGAATCTCACTCCCATTTTTTTTTGTTCATTTAGTTTGGACTGAACTGAACCGAAATATTTTAGTTCGGTTTAAGTTTGGTTTTAGAGGCTAATTTGGTCTTTTTAGTTTCTTATCATCCAAAACAAAAAACCAAATAAATTGACTAATTTAGCTCAGTTTAAACCAAATAAACTGAATGATCACCCCTATGTGGAGCCAGTTGATTGGATCTAAGTAGTACTAACTCAACAAACTAGTACCAGAGTGGTACCAGTGGGTGACATTGTGTGAGGCAAACCTTTTGAATTGTGTGAATCAACCCATATTTTTTGCATTTTCTTTTACAAGGCTTTCACTTCCCAGTGATAATAACTGGATCGCACACAACATTACCACTATGATCACTTGATCCAATATCTTTCCCTACAGTCCTCTCTCTACTTTGCACATGTAGCTTCCCAGCTCTCAAAGCAATCGACTAAGTTGTTCCCTAACCTCGCCAAACCCAGCATGATCACACTTTGTTGCTAGATAAAATATTTTATTCCCCATGTTAGTGAGCTGGCTGCGCCTTGCACTATACAGTGTATCCACCAAATCTCTTTCCCTTAGAGGTCTAATTTGTGTATATCCTTCTTTCTTTGTTTCCTTTGTCCATTTTTTCAGAACAAGGCTCTCAAGAATTCTTTTCACATCTTCAACCTTCAACATAGTAAATATGTGTCGACATGGGATACCTGTATGACATTTTCTCAATATGAAGATGATATGGTTTCATAATAAAAAAAACTTTATATAGTACTTTGCTACTCTTACCTTTTTATGTTGGTAGCCGACACAAACATTCAAAATGGTCTTCCTCAACATTATACTTGAATACTCTCTTATTCTAATCACCACCATACCATCCTATACAATACACGTTCACTTGGCCATTCTCAATGTAAATCATCAGGACATAATCTGCTTAAGGTATTATTTCATATCAAACCTGGACAACATGGTAGGGGTGTAGATCTCTATGGCATGGCTTTCAACTGGTCTCAAATGACTTAATAGCTGTGGTCTATTACTTTAGCTCTTATAATGATTTTTCACCTTTTTCTCCCATAATCTACCCAAAGCAATGTCAAGCTATCTTACAAATTGATAGAACTTTAACTTGCTTCCCAAAAAACACATCTTAAATGAATGCATTTCTTCTAACCTTTGATTACTCATTTGGCCTACAAAGAAACACTATTTTAAATATGATACAACCTACATCTTACAGCTTTCATAAGCATCATTCATTCAAACATTGTCTTGTAGTCCATACTTTTCAACCGTTTCATCTAACCATCTTTCAAAATCTTCCACACCATCAACATAGTTCATCATTTGAGCAAATTTGTAGCAAATTTGACAACTTTCACTTGCTCAACACAATTCCCCTACATGTGCCACAAACATAAACAGTGCCATGCATTTGGAAATACTTTGCTTATTGCAGCTTTCATAGCCTTATCAACATCTGTGATCACAGACACCGATGCCTTACCTCCCATACAATCCAAAAACCTATCCGGCAACCACACAAAGCCCTCATACACTTTGATTAACAACAAGAGCACACCAAACATAGTTGTACAATAATGGTAGTTTATTCCTGAAAACACAACAAATTGCAACCTATACTCATTAGTCCTAAAAGTTGCATCAAATCTGACTACATCACCTAAACATGCAGTGCCCAGTCGCATGTGTAGTGTCCTTAACCCGAATGGGGCCTTCCCAAAAAGACTAAGGAAATGGAGTCCCGTGCTACTTGTAGTTGGCTAGTTAATTACTTGTCCCATTTTAAAACATTTCATGCATCTAGTTATTAACCTAATATGCATTATGCATGCAACTTGAATTTCACTTTAAGAAAATGAATAAAAAACAATGTCAGCATTTATAAAACATAACTAAAACACAAGTCAAAGCATAAAAGGTAAGTGTATTTACTACAAGTAATAACCGTGCATGTGCATTGTTACATAACTAAAGACTATGCACATGCCCAAAAGCAACTAAAATACAACTTGTCCTAGAGACATTGGAGGCTAAACTAGCATACATACATATACTGAAAGACTACTACTGAGATCGATGGCCTACTATGTCTATCCTTATGCAAATCATGTCTATAAGGCTGCAAGACAACTATAGTTAGCACAACATATAACCAATAACAAACTAGAATCAATAACGATTCACTAGGTGGTTACCTATAATACAAATGCCAGCTCAACAACCCTCCAAGGTCACAGACTTCTTATAGATACAATATGCACAACATCACTAAAAGGAGTGAGAATCTGAAGATTCCCAATAAGGGATTTGGGTACCTACAAAAAACATTAAAAACCTGCAAACAAAAACTTGAGGACACTCATATATATAATATATGAAATCTACTATGGGGCCAATGCAGTTTAAGGGCTAACATATGTGCATATATATGGGTCCCTTGAGACCTCTCCTGAACCTAGTCCTCGCACGAACATCAGCCCGTGTCTAGTGAGTTTTTGGCCCCTAACTCACTCTTAGCAAGCCTTGGCTTGCTGACGTCCTAGTGAGCTAAGCTCACTGAAAATCCTTCCCTTTGTTGTTGTACAGGTGAACATGCTGGATGCTCCTTGCTTGAGTTCTAAGAAACTCACTAGATGTACTAGGCTCCCACAAAGTGCCTCGAGCCATTGGCTCACCTAGGCCACTATAGTACTAAGCCTCCACCAACTAGGCATACTAGGCTCCAACTTGGTGTCTTGAGCTAATAAGCTTACCTAGATCACCAAGGTACTAAGCCTCATCATTTAACCTACCAAGGATGCAGTAAGCTTTCACTTATGCCTCAAGCCACAACTTGGCTAGGCAACAAGTGCACTAAGCCTTCATCCATGGCGTTCCTTTATCCACCATTACTTTGTTTACTTTATCCATGGTGAGATACTAGCTTCCTATGTTCCAAGGAACTTCGTTCAGTGCACTAGGATCCTAAATTGGTACCTTAGCCCTAAGGCCTTAAATTAGGCTACCAATGTTGCTCAATCCTTCAGTCATACTAATGGCATGACATTGTAGTCATAGTACTTCACCAATGCTAGTCATCTAACCAAACTCATTTTCCCTTATCATAATGCCCTCACTTCCAACTGAAATACCGTCTCATCTTGGCTTATTTAGACTTGGGAAAATAAATTAAATTATATATCTTTCTCTTGTTTTTGTGTGAAATCTTGAATCACTTAAATTGGACACCTAAGTGAAAAGTTATGACAAAAATACTACAACATGTCAATGCTATTGGGGTCTTGGCGACGTGTCGCAGGGAATGGTGACATGGTGCCAATGACAGCACTTATCGGGTTCTAGACATGCCTAGCTACTGCAAATTTGCTTTCAAACCTCTTGGGGGGTTTCTAATGGCCTCCTTATTACCACGTTCACAAAATGGGAAAATTACAACATAAGAACCTAAACTTATATGCTTTAATTTTCACCATAGTGTATGAAATTGTGAAGTGTAAAGTATTCAATATACACTCCCTTAAGTGGTGCAAACAATGGTAGTTTGGTCCTTAATAAAGTATTGGCACATTGCCTAATTTTCAAGTAACCTATGGACTAAATTGTAAGGTTACAAAGATTGGGTGCTCTATTGCACAAATTTCCAAAGATGGCTATGGAAAGGACATGGATGGAATTGTGAGGAAAGGATATGGATAGAATTATGAGGAAAGGACATGGATGGAATTAACAATATTGTTGGGGACAAAAGCGCTCAAAGAGGCAAAGTTAGTCATTTAATGCTTAAGGACACTTAAGGGCTTAAGTGTCCCAAACTTTTCTAAAGGTGAAAATAACCCTGACCAAGGTTAAAAGAGGTAAAAAACTGTCACTTTTCCATCCTAAATGGCTAGTAAAAACATTGTCCAAGTGTGGCCTAAAGTTTGCAAAATTTGCAAATATGCCATTACTAAAGACTAAGAAGGAAATAAAGCTAGAAAAAATTCTTTTTCTCCCCATTCTTCCAAAAATTTGACCTCTACATGCTAGGGTTCTTCCTTGAACTCCTCTACATCCCTCCATAGCCACCATACCTTAAGAAATCAAGAGCAAGCAAGAGAAAGCAAGAGAATTCAACAAAGAGCCCAAAATCCCTAGTTTTTGGGTTCATCTAGCGTTTTGGCTTTAACACCTCAAGGTAAGGGTTTTCTAAAGTTTACTGCATTGTTTACTGTATTTCTAAACATCCATGAAGCTAAGACCATACTTGCAAGAGAGCAAAAAGCTCAAGGAACCAAGTATGGATTAAAGGGAAATAAGCATGGCAAGGTTTTGGCCTTAGTGTTACCATGCTAAAGTTGGCAGTAAGAAAGAAGGGTTTCTAGAGCACAAGTTAGTACTAACTAAGACCTAAAAGACTCCTAAGACCAAGAAAAAGCTTGAGGAGGGCTACCATAGTGTTCTTAAAGTGATATCTTATTGTTTTACTGAATGATCATGGACTAACCCTAATGTGTTATTGCTACCAGCATCATGATGTGTTTGTTGCTGCATATGGTTGCCATATTTGTGTATATGTGCTATTTTTGTATGCTTTTATTCTTTGGATTTCAGGTGGTACATTGTTATGGAAGGCTTTACATTGAAAGCCCTTACTATGTATGATGCGTCTATGAATGTAAATACACTATGGGTGATGTATGGATGATATATGAAACAATAAAGTGATGTTTGAGCTTGAATGCTCAATTCTGTCCATTTTGCAACTCATTGGCTGTTTTAAAGAAAATTATGTTTAATGCTTATGGAATGCCTATAAATTCAAGGGAATGACTTTACCAAGTGTCTAAGACATTTAAGAACCGGTCCATCTTGTCTTTGCACCTGGAAATGAAGTGTATGGATTTTATGAATTTTTGTATGGGTATTATGGTCATTAGTTGTACAGATTTGGTACCCTGTACTCAAAGAGCCATAATGTACTACACATAATGCGTTTGGCTATGAAATTTTGACCACACATAGTACACTTCAAGATGAAGAATTTGGATATTTAATCACTGGATTTGGTACCATGTAGCCAAGTTATAACCTATCAAAGTTGGCTGATTTTGCCACATACTGTTCATATGGTCAATTTTACCTGGTTGAGTATACAATCCATAATTGCAAACTTGTGTGGATTTAATGCCTCAAATTTGTTTCCATATGAAGATTTAAGTGTATTCAAGGGTTTAAGACCTTTAGGGCATAGGGGAACATGGGTAGAATTTGAGTTGGACATGGTGTGACAGTTTGGACATGTGAAATGGGTACCAATGGTACCAAATGTGCATATGATTGTTCATGCACTTGGGGATTTTACTCAAATTCCATATTTACCAAGAATAAAGAATTAATTGTCATCATCATTACTTTTAGATTAAATTGTATGTGAATATGTGTGTGATGATTTAACCAATATACATATATTTGCATAAAGACCAAAATGGCTACTTGGGTAACATAATAAGCATTGTTCTGATGGCCTACAAAATATGCATAGCTCCTGGGACTTAATACACTAAATATGGTCACTGTATTGAAGTACTCAAAGTGGTAACACTCCTAAGGCCCTAGGGACATTGTCCCAAGCTCCAAATCTTTACATATGACTACAATGAACATTTCCGTGCCATTCAAACTAGGCTTTATGTGCTCAATCACACCACACTAAGCCTCTAAACTATCTAGTCCACCATTAACAATTCACCTAACATTCAATGCAATTCTCACTATTCACTTAAACCCACAAGCAAGTAAGCTAAAAAATGCATCAATGAAGTGTGTAAACTAAATCCCTTACCTCGATTGAAGTGAAACAAGTTACATCAAGCACATTCAAGAAAATTGGGCTCCTTTAAGGGGTTCTTCTACTTCCATACAAATTCAACACAAATGGCACTAATTCAAGCTCACTCTCACAAGAGCCAAGCTCATACAACCTCAAGAAACAAAGATCAACAAGTAAACTACTTAGGCAAAACGTACCTAAGCTCCATAAGCCTAAAAAATGTCATCTCAAGCTCACTACACAAAATCCTTGCAAGAACAAGGTTGCCCATGGTTAGGTATCTATTGGAGCACCAATTTCCACCAAGAATTGATGAAGAAATCAAAGTTTGGTCATGGAATTCAAGAGGACAGGGAGAGCTACGAAAATAGAAGGTTAAAGATGATGAATAGTGAACTCCCAATTGTCCCAAATTGGTTTAAAAGCCCAACCTTCCTCCTAAAACCTCAAAATTCTTTATTTTTGACAAAAATGACCCTATGCTCAAAGAATGCCGTAACACTTGGCAATTTAGTCTAACTCTTTGGTTTTTTGCCACTTAAGTCTGAAAAGGACAACTTATGAGCCTAAATATCAAACCTATCACCTTGGGGTACAAAATGACCATTTTACCCCTGATGACACTTAGGTGCCAAATTGAATTAGGAACCATCGACCCTTTTTAAACACTTACTTGACTCACTTATTCAAACTAACTGAGGCATTGAACTAGGGATTTTGACTTGTTTAACAAGTCTTACTTAACAATTTAAGGTCCACTTCTTAGAGGGTCGTAACAACATGCCTCCATCCACCCAGAACAAATCACAACCTCTTTTCCTCATCCATAACGTCACGATAGTACAATTTTGGATCACTAGTTGCACATTTCATCATATAACCAATTGCAGTATCCATATCGATGCCCAATACCTTTTTTCTCCTATCACTATCCATGTAATTATATAGGTCTTTAGTAATGAAACCAACTCTATTGTAACCCCCAGTAACTTGCACCACATAGTCCATTATTTGACTAATCCTTAACCCCACCCTTTTCATGTCCTTAGTTTGCTCCTTGTCTACTTCGCTCAACCCTTTATGTGATTGTATAAATGCACCTCTACAGCTTCAACCAATATATAATTATGTTTGGTATTAAACTCCTTTAACAAATACTTATCAACCTTCCTATCACAATTCACACAGAAAGAACCATTCCAATCATATCTACTCAACCTCTTGGCCTCCCTGTACCTATCTATTTTTCAAACTAAAGATTGACTTACTCCCTCCTTAGAGCAGACCCATCTCCACCAAAAAATGATGCCGTCATTCCTATATCTGTCAATTTCATGTTTTTATACTCCAAATCCCATTGGCCTGCCTCCTTTACATTGTTGAATCGGATTCTTTCAAAATTTGCCAACTCCCACTCATTGGCTGGTTTATTCAACTTTAGCACAAACCTATGCCATTCATTATCAATATAGCCTCTTTCAGCTTCCTCATTCATATCTACATGCTTAGTCTCCCTTCCATCCTTAAAACCAAAATGCCCTCCATCATCTCCTCCTGCCTTACTACTGTAAGCTTTTACTCCAATGTAGCTAGGTAGTCCAGATACATCCCATGCACTTCCATCAACATTATCCTCATCCTCTATTGAAGCATTCATCTCTAATGACATATTCAATGCCTCCATCACTACATTAACAACAATGTAATTCCACATTACCAAATTATGCTACCAAAAAAATTTCAATGATGATAAAAGTAATGTTATTCTTAACTAGCAACATGCACATCACTTTTTTAGGACATTAAATCACTTTTGTATAATAGCATAGAATATGTATCGCATTTATTAGCCTACATGGCGTTTATAGCAAGGCTTCTATGCTCTTCTATTCAATGATTTTGTTTATAACTATATTGTTTTTTTGGATGTGTTCATAGTTTTTTTTGTTGTTCATCGATTTACCACAAACATTTTCCCCATACACATCTTATTTCAAACAAAAGTAATTTAGTATAAATGAAAAGCATTTTAGTACGATAAAAAAGCATTCATTTCTTGATAAAAGAATTATTCACCCCCCAAATTAGCAATGAACAATGTGCACAACATATTCCTTTCTTTCAACTCTAAAATTTTAAACACTTATAAACAAAACATCAAATTACTAACTTCTACAATTATTTCTTTACTCCTATTTTTGAATACATTATTCCAATTATAATCACATCTCATAATACTACTCTAGTACCGTGTTCTTCACATCCACAGGAACCAAACAATATTTCTCCATTTCTTTCTAACTCAACATAGAATGTTCATCAATTGAAATAGACATCCCCCCAAACCTCTCTTTGATTGCCTACTAACATTAACTTTGACAAACATTTCTCAATTAACTCCAACAACCACTTAACCATTTGGCATCTTAATTACTTCAATAATGCCAACTCTAATCATATTAGTTAAATAGGTAATCCTTAAATTCATTCTGCATGCAACTATTACATTTAGTACTATGCCTATAGTTGTTACTCTTTAACCATTTTTAATTCACTACTTACATATATTATGCAATTGTTTACACTTTTTTTTATTCCACATTCTCTTCAATTCCTTCTTATGCTACATTTTTCAAGTAATTTACAATTTCATTTTAATTGGTACATAATTCATTTCAATTTTTACTATAAAGAAGCAATGTTTACACATTTTCTCATAGTTCCACTTGAAACAACTACAATTTACATTTTTTCAAAAATGCCTTAATCGTACACAAATTAAGTTCTAACTCATCTCGTGTTTCTTTGTCATTTGAGGACTTAACATGTCATTTGACCATTTCTTGTTAGAATACCGTAAGTTATGGCAGTTTTGGCACTATTGTAGAGTAGAATTTTCCTATAAAATATATTTTTGGTACTTCATAAGAAATGTAGGTATTTTCTTATCGTCCAATCTTGGCAATTGTTGCTCCCATATTGAGCTTTCTTTTTATTTGTGATTGTTTTTCATATCAAGCTACCACTTGTTATGGTATGGTTTAGACCATACGAGTAATTATGATCCCCAGCTAACACGGTTATGCCATTATGCCACTTCTTTTCCTCCTCTCTCTTTTTTTATGCAAATTAAAAGCAATTCTTCTTCATTGTTGGTGAATCCATAAAAATATTGTGGGAGTGCCTCCTATTACTTTGGTCAAATTCCTCTCAAATGAATGCAAATTAATATGTCCAAAGATTTTCACACATAATGGGATGAAAGAGGCTTAAGATAAGACATCTTTAACAATTTTCATTAGTTGGGCACCACTAACTATAGTGGTTCCCATGTGGTTATATGTACATGCCCAAGTAAATATGGGCAAAAACTGTCTTGCAGTTGCAAGCTTTGAACATATCAAGATTTATTTGCATTTGCATGTGCAATATATGTGCATGCCTTCATCATGTAGCTTTTTGTGCCTAGCATGTTCATATATGCATCTTAGATGCATTCATGGTCTTATCTCAGTGAGACACCAAATGTCGCATAAGCTCTAATTTCTTAAATGTTTTTCAGCTGTGTTAAAATCATGCAATTAGACATTTTATGGTGTCGTAGATTTCAACCAATGGCATGCATGGTTTCCATAGCATGATGCATGGTTGCTTGCAATTGTTTGTCCAGAAGTATGGCATATTAACCAATGTCATGGTTATCTTTTCATGCAAGTAATCAGTTTAAAAGTTTTCAATGCTAACCTCCACTTATTGGTTACCAGATTAAGCAGCTACTTTCTATGATGCCACATTATTTTTTTACAATCCCAAGCCTGACTAATGGCCCTTGTCTTTATTTGTAGCCTTTATTTCATGTATTTTTTCAACCTTTCTTGTCACACCCCACACAGGCCCCAGCTTATGCACTTTCAGTGCCACTCACCAAACTACCAAGAAAGTTATTAAACACTTATGCTTAAAAGTGTTATGAGTAAACTTTAGTTTCGGCCAACTTTCAAACATGTAGCTTAAGTCTTATTTTCTTATGGTTAAGGCCTGGGAGGTGCCCCAGGAGGCTTATTGAACAATCCAGTAAACTTTGCTTGCAGCACAAGGCAAGCCCCATAACTTACTCACAACACAAGGCAAGGCATTACACTTTTATCTTTAAGTGTCTATGATGTGTGCTCATCAAGTGTGCTATTCAATGCATGGCAACCAAGAAGCCCATCTCATCATCAAGTTTGAAAACTTGTTTTTTTTTTTAACATGTACATTTGGCCAACCAAGTAACATAAGGGGTTTAACTTCCCAAAGGGCAATTCCAAGAACACATAAACAAGGTATAACTTGGCACTCAACCATTCAACATATATACACAAACTATATGGTTCACCGAGGCATATACATACACCAAAATGGCCTCCACAAAGTACAACCTACTTGGCAACATACCAAGAATGCTTACAAACCAAAATGAGCTCAAGTTATGCATTACAAGTACATGTTCGCCTATAATACCCGAGAAGCACTTTGAAGGTGCAATACAAAATTAAACATTGGAGAACAAGTCCTATAACCAAATTCATAGTCATAAAAGCAAACCACCACACTAATGCCCACAAACACACATCCATAGCTCCTCCTAGACTTGTCCCACACTCTAAACAAAGCCTGCAAAACTCAAACACATAAGTTTGAGCCATAAACATAAGACTTGCACATTGTACTTAACAAGCCAAGCTCTCGATTTTGGCACATACCTTTACAAATGTGTACTAACTTAGCACATAAGCAACACAATCACTTAAGCTATAAACCTTTTCCTGAAACATACATAATAAGGGGCACGAGTATATAACTCAGTAAGGTTCACTACAACTCCAAAGAGTTTATTTAGTTAAGCTCGAAAGCTTAACCTCCATTAAGCATTACTTAACTTGCAAGAAAGACAAGAAAACACCAAAAACACAAGCAATATGGCATATACACATAATATCCAAGACAAATAAACATGATAACACATCTACAAAGGGTTAGCAAGCACATCCAATCAAGCAAAGCACACAACTCACACACACACCACAATGCCCTTCTAGGCCGAAACCACTAGCAAGTACACATCTATCATTTACACTTCAAGCTTTGCAATTCCATCTTCATTGCACTAAAGCTCCAAGTTCAAAAATAAGTTGGCTTACTTACCTTGAACTTTAGTACTTGCCTTTAATGACTAGCTAGCCAAGAAACCATATAAACCCGAAAGTTCCAACATATGCCCCATCTAGCAAACTAAGATCATATAGCTCAAATTTACTATCACTTAGATGCCATTAATCTACTTAAACATGGAATCATTACCAAAATCAAGTAGAATTCATGAAACCTTACCCAATTACAAGCTTGAGTTCTCGGCCAACCTTGAATCTTCAAGTCCACTCTTGAAATCACAAGTCGAAGGTCACCTAGTGCTGAAACCACCAAATGTAATCTTGATTCTTCAATTCAAGCTCCAATCTTCACCAATTTGGCAAGAACCCAACACCTCAACACCAAGAACAACCAGGAACACATTTGACTTACAAAGATGGTGTTTTGACCGAACTTATTGATTCTCGGCTTAAGTGGAGTCATGCATTCCGGTTTAGTGCCAAATGGCATTAAAAGTAGGCTAATTCTAGCCCTAACACCCCTACTGATTTCGTGGCACATTATAGCCCTTTAATGACTATTAGTGTCATGAATAGCACTCGAAAGAGCATTCAAATGGGCCCTTAAACTTTGTTTTCTGCCATTAGCATTTAAGCCATTCCTCATGTGCTATTTAGACTCGATAGTTCTCGATTGTACAACATATACATCACCCTTTACATTTTCAGTTGAGTCCCCCATGTGTTTAATGTATTATTTTTTTTCTTACATTTTCTCTCACAATTTGGCCTGGGCCAAGCACTGAGGTAAAGCTCTGACAACTCCTCCCTCCTTAAAGAATTTGGTCCTCCAAATTCTTCACAAGTCTTGGATACAACTGAGGGTAAGTCTTGGCAATTTCCTATTCCACTTCCCAGGTTGCCTCTTCTGGAGTTTGATTACTCCAGTGAACTTTAACCATAGAAATCCACCTGCTCCTCAACTTCCTAGTGTCCCTAGCTAGGAACTGAATTGGTACCTCTTCATATGAAAGGTTTGGGGCTATAGGTACATTAGTAGGCAGTTCAATCTGTTTGGCATAAGATTGCTGCCTATCATTTGCAACTTTGATTCTAGCTTGAATCAGTCTTATCTTTTCTGTGGTCTCTTTAACAATATCTGGCCCAAACTCCAATTTATCCTCTGGCTGATGCCAGCAATAAGGTGTTATACATCTCCTGCCACACAAGGCTTCATATAGGGCCATTCCAATCACTGAATGATACCCATTGTTATAAGAGAACTCCACTAATGGGAGATGCACATCCCATTCTCCCTGAAAATTAATGACACAACATCTCAGCATATCCTTTAGAGTTTGGATTGTTCTCTCTGTTTGTCCATCAGTCTGTGGATGGTATGCTGAACTAAACTTAAGTTTAGTTCCTTATGCCTGATGTAGGGATTTCCAGAACCTAGAAACAAACCTAGGATCCCTATCTGATACAATGTCATCAAGTATTCCATGAAGTCTCACTATCTCCTTTATATAAAGTTGGGCAAGTTTATCTAAAGAATCAGTGAGATTCATTGGGAGAAAATGGGCTACCTTGGTTAATCTATTCACATTAACCCAAATGGCATTATGTTTCCTTCTTGTTAGTGGCATTCTCATTACAAAGTCCATAGATATGGATCCCCACTTCCTCTTAGGTATGGGTAAGCTTTGAAGCTTCCCTCCTGGTTTCTGGTACTCAACCTTCACTTGTCACACTTTGCTACATTGGTGCTAATGTCTTGTTTCATATATGGCCACCAAAAGTAAGCTCTAAGAGCATGGTATATCTTTGTGGCTCCAAGATGCATACTCAGGATACTTGAGTATGCTTCTTCCAGAATCTAGAATCTTAGATCATCCTTTTCAGGCACATACAATCTGTTCTGGAAGTATAATAATCCTTGCTTATAGGGGAATCCTTGAAAAAGTTCTTCCTTCCTTTGTCCAAACACCAGTCCTATGTTCTCATCACTAAACTGAGCTTCCCTGATAAGCTCCTTCTACTCAGGGGTAATGGTGAGCACACTAAGTTGCTCATGCTCCCAAGTTAGCCATTGGCTTGCTAAGCAAGTAAGCCTAAGGCTCTCAGCCTTATGCTTTCCTTCTCCACCCTTAAGCACCCCAGTATAATTTTTGCTCAAGGCATCTACCACTACATTGGCTTTACCAGATGTGTACTCAATCACATAGTCAAAATCTTTCAAGTATTCCAACCACCTCATTTGTCTCCTGTTCAAGTCCTTTTGAGTGAAAAGGTACTTGAGACTTTTGTGGTCTGTATAGACCTGAAATTTATTACCTAATAGGTAATGTCTCCATTGTTTAAGGACAAAGACTACTGCTACCAGTTTCAGATCATGCACTGGATATTTCTTTTCATGGGGTCTTAATTGTCTTGACCCAAAAGCAATAGCTTGCTTTTCTTGCATTAGGACACAGCCTAGTCCTATATGTGATGCATTAGTGTACACCTTATAATCCTTTTTAGGATCTGGTAGAACTAACACAGGAGCTGTTGTCAGTCTTCTTTTAAGCTCTTAGAAGCTTTCCTCACACTTATTTTCCAAGACAAATTTCTAGTTCTTTCTAGTTAACTGGGTCATATGTGTTGCTATAACAGAGAATCTTGGCATAAACCTCCTGTAATAGCCAACTAACCCCAGGAAACTCCTAACTTCTCTCACATTCTAGGGTTGCTTCCAATCCAAGATTAACTTTACCTTTTTAGGATCCACGGCCAACCCTTGATCATTTATCACATGACCCAGAAATCCAATTTCTTGTGTCCAAAACTTAAATTTGCTTAGCTTCCCATAAAGCTTATGTTCTTGGAGTAAGCCAAGCACTATCTTTAGGTGCTCCTTATGAGTTTCCTCATCTTTTGAGTACACCAGAATGTCATCAATGAAAACTACCACAAAGTGGTCTAGGTGTGCTCTGAACACCCTCTGCATTAAGTCCATGAAAAATGCAGGTGCATTGGTAAGCCCAAACGGCATTGCTGTATACTCAAAATGTCCATACCTAGTCCTGAAAGCAGTCTTAGGTATGTTTTCCTCCTTAACTCTTACCTGGAAATAACCAGACTTTAGATCTATTTTTGAAAACACCTTTGCTCCTTTCAACTGGTCAAATAGATCCTCAATTCTTGGGAGGGGGTACTTATTCTTAATGGTCAAAGCATTAAGCTTTCTATAATCTATATAGAGCCTAAGGGTTCCATCCTTCTTTTTCATAAACAAAACATGTGCTACCCAAGGAGACACACTGGGTCTGATGAGCCCTTTCTCAAGTAACTCATCTAATTGCTTTTTCAATTCTACCATTTCAGGTAGCACCATTCTATATGGAGCAGTAGACACTCGTGCTGCTCCTGGTACCATTCTGATTTCAAACTCCACCTCTCTCTTGGGTGGCAATCCAGGTAGGTCTGTAGGGAAGACCTCTAGAAAATCCTGAACTACAGGTACCTACCTAAGTTCATTAGCTACTTCCTTGTCATTAAGTTCCAGGCATTCATATTCATTCTCTGGAGTTATTAGTTTCAATACTTCAATCTGGAAATCCAAAGCTAACTTTAGTGATTTATCCAGTTCATATGGTTCACAACCAGGCGTGAATAATTGTCTAGCATGACAATCTATAATTACTTTGTTCTCACTCAGCCAGTTCATGCCCAATATTGCATCATAGTCATAAATGTCTAGCACTATCAAGTCTTCTCTCAGTTTCAGCTTGTCTATTTGAATTACATAATTTTCAACCATGTGATATGTAAACAAGACTTCATTGCCAGTAGTTTTAACCAAATACATGTTTTTCATGTACTTTACTTCTAAGTTCATGGTCTTAACCAAGCTAGCAGAAATTACAGACAATGAAGCTCCGGTATCAAATAGTGCAAACACTAACTGGCCATTAAGGTAAATAGTACATTTCAGGGCTCTCCTGCTAGTCCTCTGCTGACTAGTCTCCCTGCCAACTGTTTTGGCCTCTGGTGCCTCTTGCACCTTCTTGGATGTTTCCAACTGAAACACCCTGCCAGGGGGTGCATTGGGCCTCCTTTGATCCTGAGGCAACCTTGGTGCTTGCGTCCCCACTGAATTAGGCATATTTGTCCTTAACTAGGGCACAAGCATCTGCCCACCAGGTCCTCTGGGGTTAAACCTCCCTAGCATTCTTCTGTCATCTCCCCTCTTTGGGCAATCTCTAAGCCAGTGATTTGGGGCTCCACACTTATGGCATCCACTAGAGGTTTTGAAGCATGGCTTGTTGCCATGAAATTTTCCATAATTGTTGCATTGAGGACCGTACTCTTGTGGTCCTTTTTCCTTCTTGTTTCCTTTTCTTCCCCTACTTGGTTCAACCTCTTCTCTCGGCCTCTTTTGTTGCCCCTTCTGGGATCCACTCCTACTTCCAAGGCCACTCTAGGTTTGCCCCTTGAATTCCTACTCAATGGCAGTAGCACTCTGCATGAATGAGCAGTAATCTCTAGCTCCCACAGCTCTAAGGATTTACCTCAGCTCAGGCCTTAAGCCTCTAAAAAATCTCTTCCCATCATATTGTGGAGCATATCTGATCAGGCTGTTGAATTTCTACTCATACTTCATAACACTAAGGTCTCCCTGCTTTAGCTGATCAAATTCCACCTGTTTTTGATCTTTCTGGGCCTCACTTACATACTGCTGTTGGAAGACCTAAAGGAAGTCAGCCCACCTCATGGACCTCCTCCTAGCAGGTGGCCTCCTCTGGTTCCTTTCTTGGTATGTTCTTTGTATAGCCCTCCACCATAATTTTGCATTTCCTTCCAGCCTAAAGGTGGCTAGAAGAACCTTCTGAATTGAGGACACGTCCATCCTCTCAAATATCTTCTCTACTTGGTACACCCAGAACTCAGCTTCATCTAGGTCATATCCACCACTGAATACTAGAGGTTTTAGTGCTATGAATCCTTCCAACTGGCCCTCCTTTAAGCCATCCCTTCTGGACCTTTCTCCTCTGACTTCCATGTCTTGGGTTCCACCTCTAGATGGTCTCCCTCTAGCTGTAATCTTAGTAGGAGGCTCAGTCCTCCTTGAAGATGTATAAGTGTCCTGCTCCTACACTTTTGTGGGCTCTTGTCTGACCTCTAACCTCATCCTCCTAGCCCTGGTGTGTCTCTTCTCTTCATCCCCTTCATCTTCCTCCTAATTTCCTCCATTCTTGCTGGACTGATAATAATTCATTGGATCTTTGACAGGCTTTCTAGTTCTCCTGCCTTCACCTTCAAAGTTTCCTCCTGCTCCTACTTGCTCTGGACTCTACTGTGACTAGGCTTGGCCTCTAGCCAAGGCTTGCATTCCCACCACAAGCTGTGCTACAGTAGCTTGTAGTGTTTCCATCATCTGTTCCATCTTGTCTTGCCTGCCTCTGCTTGGTCCAGGTACTTGTGACTTGGCATTTGGCTCTTGGGGCAAATTAGGCTCTATGGCCTCTACTTGCCTTTCAAGCTCACTAGTATGCATTCCATCTCTAGGATAAGCTACCCTATTTTTTTCCTGTGCAAGGGATTCTCTTTCCCTGCCTCTGGTTCTCATCCTGTACTCAAGATGCAGCTGTTCACATATACTCAAGAAGTACAAGTCTTATATAAACCTATGTGGGAACAAGTCGAGGCTAAACACTCTACTTAATTAGAAGCCTGTAAACCTTAAGCTCTGATACTAAACAAAGCCTGTCACACCCCACACAGGCCCTAGCCTGTGCACTCTTAGTGCCACTCACTAGGCTACCAAGAAAGTTATTAAACACTTATGCTTAAAAGTGTTATGAGTAAACTTTAGTTTCGGCCAACTTTCAAACATGTAGCTTAAGTCTTATTTTCTTATGGTTAAGGTCTGGAAGGTGCCCCAAGAGGCTTATTTAACAATCCAGTAAACTTTGCTTGCAGCACAAGGCAAGGCCCATAACTTACTTGCAACACAAGGCAAGGCATTACACTTTTATCTTTAAGTGTCTATGATGTGTGCTCATCAAGTGTGCTATTCAATGCATGGCAACCACGAAGCCCATCTCATCATCAAGTTTGAAAACTTGTTTTTTTTTTTTTTGACATGTACATTCGGCCAACCATGTAACATAAGGGGCTTAACTCCCCGAAGGGCAATTCCAAGAACACATAAACAAGGCAAAACTTGGCACTCAACCATTCAACATATATACACAAAGTACATGGTCCACCGAGGCACATACATACACCAAAATGGCCTCCACAAAGTACTACCTACTTGGCAACATACCAAGAATGCTTACAAACCAAAATGAGCTCAAGTTATGCGTTACAAGTACATGTTCACCTATAATACCCAAGAAGCACTTTGAAGGTGCAATACAAAATCAAACATTGGAGAACAAGTCCTATAACCAAATTCATAGTCATAAAAGCAAACCACCATACTAATGCCCATGAACACACATCCATAGCTCCTCCTAGACTTGTCCCACACTCTATACAAAGCCTGCAAAACTCAAACACATAAGTTTGAGCCATAAACATAATACTTGCACATTGTACTTAACAAACCAAGCTCTCGGTTTTGGCACATACCTTGACAAATGTGTACTAACTTAGCACACAAGCAACACAATCACTCAAGCTCTAAACCTTTTCCTGAAACATACACAATAAGGGGCATGAGTATATAACTCAGTAAGGTTCACTACAACTCCAAAAAGTTTATTTAGTTTAGGCTGAAAGCTTAACCTCCATTAAGCATTACTTAACCTGCAAGAAAGACAAGAAAACACCAAAAACACAAGCAATATGGTATATACACATAATATCCAAGACAAATAAACTTGATAACACATCTAAAAAGGGTAAGCAAGCACATCCAATCAAGAAAAGCACACAACTCACGCACACACCATAATGCCCTTCTTGACTGAAACCACTAGCAAGTACACATCTATTATTTACACTTTAAGCTTTGTAATTCCATCTCCATTCCACTAGAGCTCCAAGTTCAAAGATAAGTTGGCCTACTTACCTTGAACTTTAGTACTTGCCTTTAATGACTAGCTAGCCAAGAAACCATATGAACCCGAAAGTTCTAACATATGCCCCATCTAGCAAACTAAGATCATATAGCTCAAATTTACTATCACTTAGATGCCATTAATCTACTTGAACATGGAATCATTACAAAAATCAAGTAGAATTCGTAAAACCTTACCCAATTACAAGCTTGAGATCTCGGCCAACCTTGAATCTTCAAGTCCAGTCTTGAAATCACAAGTCCAAGGTTGCCTAGTGCCGAAATCACCAAATGTAAACTTGATTCTTCAATTCAAGCTCCAATCTTCACCAATCTGGCAAGAACTCGGCACCTCAACACCAAGAACAACCAAGAACACGTTTGACTTGCAAAGATAGTGTTTTGATGGAACTTATTGATTCTCGGCTTAAGTGGAGTCATGCATTCCGGTTTAGTGCCAAATGGCATTAAAAGTGGGCTAATTCTAGCCCTAATACCCCCATTGATTGCATGGCGCATTATAGTCCTTTCATGACTATTAGTGTCATGAATAGCACCCGAAAGAACATTCAAATGGACCCTTAAACTTTGTTTTCCGCCATTAGCATTTAAGCCACTCCTCATGTGCAATTTAGACCCAATAGTTCTCGGTTGTACATATACATCATCCTTTACATTTTCATTTGAGTCCCTCATGTCTTTAATGTATTATTTTTTTTCTTACATTTTCTCTCACAATTTGGCATGGGCCAAGCACTAAGGTAAGGATCTGACATTTCTTGTTGCTCGTAGTAGGTATGCCAATCACTGTTTATCAAATAGCATTGGGGCACCGACAGATGCTCTTTTCAGGAGAGCTAACCTACGGTTTCTCTTAGTCTTGCAAATTGGCTGTTGTTACTTCCAACAAAAAATTAACAGACAATTGAAGTAAGCTTTGCTAGGACTATGTGCCAGGCAAAAAATCAAGGGAGATCAAGTTTAAGGATCAGAAAATCTAGTCGTTTATAATATCTTTTAATCCAGCACCTCTCATCGTGCTAGGCAAAAAGATTTTTCCCCCAACCAATACAGCCACGATGCTAGTCGTCTCCACAAAGTGGCCTTCATGGTTGCTTTACATAATTATCTAGCTAGGTTTCGGGGTTGATGAGTATAATCCTGTGCTTCTCTAGGGCCTCTAATTTTTCATGTTGAAGGGGTTAAACGACCGCACAACCACTACGATTAGAGTCTAATCCCCATGGCAAAGAGCGGGTGTCAACTTCAACACTAATTTGCCGAAAAGCACCTAACCATCACAATTAAGTTGTTACCACCTTAGGGTAAGATCAATCAAATAATTCCATAAAATAGGAAAAATCAATGTTTTGAGAAAGTAATCAATGATTCTTGATTGGTCCCAGCCACTACTTGTTGGGGAACCCTGTCGGCAACTAGGAGAAATCTTGTCATTCCAATTCTGGTGGCCAAGCATGATCAAAGATAGTCCAATTGTAGGTTATCAACAACAGGCAGTATTGATACTATTATTACGAGTGACCGGAGGGCTTGTCTTTCTCACAAATGGTCCGAATTGATAATTAAACTAACTAGGGTTCTAGGTTGGACAATGAAGGACATTCTTTGATAGTCAAACTAACTAAGGCTCCAAACAAGATAGTTAAGACCTTTTATCGTCGGCCAGCTTTAATCACCTATGTACAAAAACATAATGAGAGGTGTTAGGAGGGGTCCTGAGTGTGTCCTAGGAGAGGCCGCTTTGATGGTCAAGTTAGTAAAATCGTGGTGTAGAACTTAGGATGATGTGAGAGAAATATTCTATATATATATAGCCAGCAAGTGGGCTTTGTGGCCTATGCCCTAATTTCTGAGCCTGACAGGCTTCATTGGGCCTTCATTTATTAATTAGGCCTAGGACATAATAATTCAATAAAAATTAGGTCTAATTTGGGTTTTGGCTATCACCAACCTTACTTTGATTTGGGAAAAGTTCCTTTTCATGATAAGATATGGTATTTTCCTAGGCCACAAAATTTCTTCACAAGGTATTGAAGTGGATAGAGTCAGAGTGGTGATGATTGAAAATTACCTCCAACAAAAATGTGCTAGGTGTGAGAAGTTTTCATAGGCATAACAGGTTTCTAAGAAGATTTATCAAAGACTTGTCTAACATTGTGAAGCCACTTTGTTCTTTGCTTGAGAAGGAAGTCATATTTGAGTTTGGTAAAGAGTTCTTTGCAGTTGTTAAGGTGATCAAGAAAAAGCTGGTGGATGCAACTATTGTGGTTTTCCCCAATTGGTATGAACCCTTTGAAGTTATGTGTGATATAATTGACTATGTCATGGGAACTTAAAGAACTTCAAAGATCACTTTTAAGACATTTTTTTGTAAAAGCCATTTTTAATACTATATATATATTTGTATGTATGTATGTATAATCTTGATATTTCATCCTATAATTGGACCAGATTGGTCTTACTCTTTTTAACCATTTAAAGGAGAAGCAGTTTTAAGAAATAAGAATTTTTATTTTGGAAAATGAGGTCGCTCAGATTTAATGCATTGAGTATCATTAGTTTTCCATTTTGAACTTCTAGTCCTAGTAGTAATAGTTTTACGCAAGAACTAAAAGGATAGTAAAATCATTTTGGTCACAATAATCTTCAAATGTGGGTTTCAATTTCTCTCATGTTGTGAAGAATTAAAACTAGGTAAAAATTATCAAAAATCCTCCCAAGGTTTACTAAAACCTACACTTTTGCTCTCCCTATTTCAAAAACCTATACTTACCCCTTTATAAAATTAACAGCATGATTCATCGTCAGACTGAAAAAAGTGGAAAGTTTCTTTTTGCCCTTCTAACCTTGTTTCATAGAAACTTTGCCCCATAAACTTCTACATCTAATAACCAAACCCTTACCCTCAAGTAAACCCATCCTATCTGTTGTTTCTCTCTGCTCTCTGTTCTTTCTGCTTTCAGATCCCATCTGACTCCACCTGCCAAGGCCAGACGCCCAACCGCCGCCAATTCGTCTCTGACGTCCCTGACCGCCAGTGCTCTCCAACTCATCAAACCCATCAATCTCGCCCCAAGCATGAAGCTGCATAAAACCCCTTAATCCTGCCTGGAAGACGATTGGTTCTCATGGACGAATCGAATGAATCATTGAGGTTCTCCCTGACAAATCTAACGAACTGAATGAATCCCAATTGCTCGACTTCCAGGCCCTCTTCCCGGAGCAAGTTCTCCTGAATGTCGAGGTTGAGGAAGGCAGGCTTTTTGGCCAGTCCGGCATCAGAAACAACTTGAAGGAAGGTAGGGTTGGCGGCGCGAGGGAAGGCGAAGTCATCGATAATTCAATATCGAGAGTTCTGATGCAGGCTTTGCCTAGAACGATTCGAGATTTCGCTTTGTTAGGGTAGTCATTGGAGACATGATACATGGCATCATCGTAGTGGACCTTCGGAGCAATGTCCATCAGGTCGCGCACCTTCCTTGCTCTCCCCGATTGGCGCCATCATACCATAGCCCGATTGCCAAACATCGCCAAGGTCGAACGTCGCCGTCGAGCCAGACTTTGCTCGACTTTGTTAAGCTCACCACCCATCCTTGATATTGCTCGCCTTTCTCAATTGAATAATTTGCTTTTGTGGGTATTGATGCCCGATTGTAAGTTTCTAGTTTAGATCAGTGGCAAAGTTTCTGGCTTTTTCAATTTTAACGCCACAAATGTTTTTCAAGTTTTGAATTTGGTTGATCATATGAGATCCTTGGTTTGATTTGAACAGCTTTTATGGGAGCAAAGTTTTTGGCTTCTTTTTACTTGTCTGGTTGGATTTTGATTGGAGAGTTTTGACTGGTTCTTACTTTGTCTAGCACTTTACCTTCTTGAAGGAAGCCGCTGCCAAAAGGGAGAACACGTAGAGGGCGCCGATGGGGATGACGAAGTAGAGATACAATCGGGGAGTCATGGCGGTGGAGGGGAGGTCGACGATGCGGAGGAGACAAATGAGAATGACGGTGAGGGGAGGTCCAGATGGAGAGTAGGTGTAGGTCATTAGATGTATAAGTTGGGAGTAAAGTTAGGAAGAAGGATAGGAGGGCCAAGTTAGACAATTTCTCTTTTATTTGATAACAATGAATCACATGGTTGAATATTGAGTGACGTAAGTGTAAGTATTTAAAAACTGTAACTTTGAGCAAAAATCAGGGGATTACTGGTAATTTTTCCTTAAAACTAGTAAAAAAAAGTTTTTTTTTGCTTTTTTGAAAGAATGAAAATCCTTTCTTAAAAAATCTTTATCAATTTCAAAATCCTTTACAAGGGAAAAAGTTGCAGGAAATTGTTGTTCTGAGTTTGGTGGTGAAAGGTGCACTTCTTCTAGTTGAAACTGATAGCCGAACGCTATCGCCTCTATCTGGCCGAACGCTATCGCCTCTATCTGGCCGAACTCCCTGCCACAGTAATGGCCAGAAGAAGCTGGCGCTACCCGAGAAAAGGTGTGATCAGGCACCTCGGGAGATAGCCGAAGAGCTCCGAGCCCGGCACGCCAGGACACTACTCGCCCCCCCCCAGGGTCGTGAACAGATCGCCTTCGGAAAAGTGGCACCAAACATAGTGAGCCGAACACGATATCCCCGAAGGCGGAACTCCCTGAAGCTGGGAACCCCCGAACTGAGGGCTTGTTTCCCGAAGAGGCTCTGTCCGTACCAAAGGACGACCTCACCCAGGGACCTCGGGAGTACGGCAGGGGTATTTATGGAAGCATTTAAGGAAGCCTCTGACACATCCATTCACAGACGCCACAAGCCGCCTCAAAAGGCGCTCTGCCACGCTGACGCCATCAAAATCACATCATGGCCCGTCTCAGCACATGGCTCAAGGTAACCTACTATCTGTCTCCTACGCCCAGAAAGTCAGGAACGTCCGACCGAACACGTGTCGCGATCTGAACGGGCTAGGCACTCCTATAAATACCAGGAATTAATACTTGACACGAAGTTGGTGGGTTGGTTGGCTGGCGAAATACGGCTCCCATTACCAGGAAAAACTCCTCAGCCCTTTGTGCTATTTTCTCTGCCTTTCTCTCAGCCACCACTGACTTGGGCGTCGGAGGCTCCCCCCCCCGGAAAAACACTCCGGGGGCCTCCTAACCGTTTTGTTTCTGAGCTTTCAGGCACTCTCCTTTGGGCTGTCCAGTCCACCAGGCGTTCTTCCTCCCAGAAGTCCCTCCACCAGTCACTATGACTATAAACGATGAGGCCCCTGGCCATCATTTGGCGCCGTCTGTGGGAACCCGCTCTGAGATCGCCGTCGTTGAGACTCGGCGTTCTAAGGACAAGGGACTCCCGAGGTCCCCGTCCGCGCCTGAGATACAACTGGCTGCTGAGCAAACACTCCCAGGAACTTCTGCGCCCGAGGAAGACCACCCTCTGGTAGTCACCATGAGTTTCTTAAGGGACTTTCAGCGTTCGGTCGTGTCTGAAATGACACAGCAGATCGGCCGAAGGTGGCCACAGCAAG
The DNA here is from genome assembly GCA_005392925.1 of Aquilaria sinensis. Taxonomy (NCBI): domain Eukaryota; kingdom Viridiplantae; phylum Streptophyta; class Magnoliopsida; order Malvales; family Thymelaeaceae; genus Aquilaria; species Aquilaria sinensis. The sequence goes on along the minus strand of SMDT01000275.1, from coordinate 651,791 downwards.
CACAGGCCCAGAGACCCCCCTCAGTGACACGCCCTCGGGAGAGGAGCCCCAAGCCCACACATCGCAGTTCGGGGAATGGAGACCCTCGCGAAGAATCATCCACAGAAATTATGGCCCTCGGGAAACGTTCTGTGGGACAAACCAGGTCCAAGCAGCCGAGAGTCTCACAGCGAAGCAGTTCGTCACCTGAGGCGAGGTCCTTGTCCCCTCAGCGCCGAACTCGCCCCCCGAAGAGGCGCCGACGATCCCCATTCCCTGAAGAAGGCCCTAGCGCCACAGTGCTCATGGAGAAGATATTAGCACGGCTGGACAGAGTGGAAAAACAGGTGGCCAGAAAATCCGTTTGGCCCAGACCCTCGGGAACATCCTGCGAAGATGACTCCCCTTTCACTCAGGCCGTCGTTGAGGCAGCCATGCCAGGCGAGTTCAGAGTACCTCGGTTGGAAATTTATGATGGCCATACTGATCCGCAGGCCCACCTGACGAAGTACAGACGGAGCATGATAATACACGGTGCTGATGACGCTACCATGTGCAAGTGCTTCGAAGTCACCCTCACAGGGCCAGCCACGGCGTGGTACAATTCCTTGCCCCCAGAGACCATCACTGAGTTCCGGGAGTTGTCCACAGCCTTCACCCAGCAGTTCATTGGGAGCAGACCTACTGCGAAGATGCCTGTACAGATGTTCGACATAGAGCAGAGGAACGGAGAAACCATCCGAGACTATGTCGAAAGATTCAACAGAGAAGCTCTGAGCGTCCCAGACTTCCGGCCCGAAATCCGCATTCTTGCTATGACACGGGGCCTTCGGCGAGACTCACAGCTGTTCTATGAGTTCTCAAAGGACCCCCCGGAGACCCTCGGAGAATTTTACCGTAGGGCGGAGCAACACATGACAGTCGAGGAACTGAGGATGGCCGGGCCAAAGTCTGATCATCACCACGCCGAAGGGTCCAGTCAACAAGCTCGGCATCCTACCGAACAGGCAGGACGACCTCGGAGGATGCGGGGAAGGAAACCCCAAAGTTTCACACCATTGAGCACTACACGGACCAACATTCTCATGGCGCTGGAAAGGCAGGGGAAGCAAATTCGGCGGCCAAGGGCCATGGCCGCCGATAACAAAAAGAATGCCAAGAAGTTCTGCCAGTTTCATCGCGACCACGGCCATGACACCGAAGATTGCTTCCAGCTGAAGAAGTACATAGAGTCGCTGATAAAACAGGGCCAACTTCGGAAATACCTGAGGATGCAACCCCCGAAAGGCAGAAAAATGGAGGAAGAAAGGGCTGAAGATGAGGACTATGACTCCGACAGGCGGAGAAACCGAAGTCCAAAAAGGCGCCCCCCACCTCCAGCAGGGGTGATCCAAACCATCACCACGGGGCTCCCATCCTCGGAAAGAAAGCGGAAAGCCAGAGAAATTGCAGTCATGGAGTATCAAAAGTCCATCAAAGAAACTGGCTCGCAAAGATAGCTCCACCGTCGTCTTCCCCCCACAACGATCCGCTGCTGATCACGACAAAGATAGGGAACTGAGGCGTCAAAAGAGTGTTGCTTGATGATGGCTTAAAAGCTGACGTCCTATTCTCGCACCTGCTGCCGAGCTTGGGCATCTCCAGCAGCGAACTAAAGCCTGTCACCTCGTCCACTTTTGGGGTTCATTCATCCGAACTCCACGACCTCGGATAGATCGATCTCCCGTTGACGATGAAAGGGACTTCGGTAGGCATAGCAGCTGAATTGTACGCATCCACAAGGGCGAGATTCATCGTCATGGACGTCCCATCCTCGTACAACGTCATCCTTGGAAGACAGACAATGGGGAACCTGCATATTCGCCCTGATGTGAAGTACTTGACTGTCACATTCGCGACCAAGGATGGAGACGCAGAGGTCTTCCTAGACCAAGCCGAGGTAAGAAAGGTGTTTGTAAAAGCACGAAAAACTCCGGCGAGCAACCTCGCGCAAACGATGGAGGCAAAGGTGCTAGAAAAAGGCAAAGAAGAAGATCTCGCCAAAGCAGAAACGGAAGCAGTAGAGCTTGTCCCAGGTCAATCTACCCAAATAGGGAAGAGCTTGGCCGAAGGTGACAAGGAAAATCTTGTATCCTTTTTGCTAGAAAATAAAGATCTGTTTGCCTGCTTGCCAAAAGACATGCCGGGGGTAAGCCCTGGCATAATACAGCACAGCCTCAAAGTAAGCCCGGAAGCAAGGCCTGTCTGGCAAAAGAAACGAAGCATCTCATCCCACAAAAGCAACTTTGTCAAAACTGAAGTCCAGCGTCTCCTAGATGCTGAAGTTATCAGGGAGGTCAAGTACCCCGAATGGTTGAGCGACGTGGGCACGGCCCCAAAAGAAGGTAGCAGCAAACTCCGGATGCGCATCGACTTCAGAAACTTGAAACGATGCTTGCCCAAAAGACTCATACCCTCTGCCGCCAATAGATCAACTGGTAGATTCAACTGCTGAGTATGGGCTCCTAAGTTTCCTAGACGCCCTCAGTGGCTACCATCAGATAAGGATGAACCCCGAAGATGAAGAGAAGACTGCCTTCATCACCGAGGGAGGAACATATTACTATATCAGGATGCCCTTCGGGCTCAAAAATGCAGGAGCCACCTACCAGAGGTTGATGAACAAGGTCTTCAAAGACCAAATGGGGACAATCAAGAGCAAGCTGCCCGGCTACCACGTTGCAGACTTAGAGGAAACCTTCCAAAAGCTCAGAGCCTTCGGGATCCGCCTTAATCCTGAGAAGTGCATCTTCGGGGTGACCTCGGGAAAATTCCTTGGGTGCATGGTATCCGAAAGAGGCATCGATGCTAACCCCGAGAAGATTGAGGCTCTGCTTCAGATTCCGAACTCCTGCCACAGTCAAAGATGTGCAGAGACTCACCGGAAGAATAACCTCTCTGAGCAGGTTTTATTTCCAGGTACGGAGATAGGTGTCGACCCTTCTTCAAAGTCCTCACAAAGGCAGCAAAAATGGAAGGCGACCTCGGAAGGAATGATCATCCTTGGGATGAAGATTGCCAAAAGGCCTGGGAAGAACTCAAAGTCTACCTGGCCAGCCTGCCGACTCTGTGACAACCTCGGGAGGGAGAGCCCCTCGTACTCTACCTCGCCGTTACAGAAAAGGCTGTGAGCTCGGTCCTCGTGAAAGAAGAAGGGCCAAAGCAATGGCCGGTCTACTATGTCAGCAAGTCCCTGCATGGCGCCGAAGTCAGGTACCCTTTGCTTCAAAAAGCTACATATGCCTTGGTGCTTGCAGGGAGAAGGCTGCGACCATACTTTCAGGCTCACCCCATCATCGTCCGAAGTAGTCTGCCGCTACGGGATGTCATGAAGAGGGATGATCATTCGGGAAGGCTCTCCAAGTGGTGCATAGAGCTGGGCGAACACGAAATCACGTATGAGCCTCGGAAGGCCATAAAAGCTCAAGCACTGGCAGATTTTATCGCCGAAATACCCATCACTGAGGAGAGCCATTCAGATCCAAAAGAGGGTGAGCCAGAATGGACCTTGCACGTAGATGGAGCCTCAGGATCCGAACACCAGGGAGCTGGAGTAATTATCAGAGGCCCCGAAGGCCTAGAAGTAATGAAGGCCATCAAGTTCAGTTTCAACGCCACCAACAACATGGCCGAGTATGAGGCCCTGATAGCAGGATTACGCCTGGCCAGAAAAATTGGCGTGAGAAACTTGAAAGCCCATAGTGATTCCCAGCTGGTGGTCCGGCAAATGGCAGGGTACTATGGCGCGAAAGACCCGACCTTGGCAAAATACCATGAGTTGGTAACAAAGCTCATTCGGGAGTTTGACGCCGTACGAATCGAAAATGTACCTCGGCGGAATAACACTGAGGCAGATTGCTTGGCGAAGTCAAAAACATATACCGAGGTGCTAGACCATCCGAGCATCTCAGTGCTAAGCATAGCGACCTCGGGAACAGGGTGGAAAGACCCAATAAAAAGATACCTCGCAGAGAATTTGCTCCTCGAAGACCCCAGTGATGCTGCAAGACTATGAAGACGCTCCGGAAGATTCTTCCTGATTGGCGAAGAGTTATACCGGTAGGGATATACGAACCCGCTGCAAAGATGTGTGAATGAAGAGGATACTGAAATGGTCCTTGAAGAAGTTCACGAAGGCATGTGTGGTCCACACATTGGAACTGATGCCCTTGCAGCAGTGATACTCCGCCAAGGATACTTCTGGCCTACCCTGAGAAAGGACGCAAGACAGTTCGGCCAGAAATGAGGTAACTGCCAGAGACATGCAAAAATCCAGAGGACACCCTCGGAAATGGTAACTCGGCAGACTATCCTTGGCCCTTCGCAGTCTGGGGTATAGACCTTATTGGGCCACTCCCCACAGCACCCGGAGGCGTGAAATTCTGCGTGGTAGCAGTGGACTATTTCTCAAAATGGGTGGAGGCAGAACCACTAGCAACTATCTCGGCAAAAGAAGTGCAGAAGTTCGTATGGAAGAACATCGTATGCAGATTTGGCATACCGAGGGTACTAGTAGCTGATAATGGATCCCAATTCATAGACAAAGGATTCCAGGAATTTATCAGCGACCTCGGAATAAAGATGCACTTCGCCCCAGTAGCTCACCCCCAAAGTAACGGGCAGGTGGAAGTATCTAACAGGACCATAAAAGATGGCCTGAAAAAGAGACTGGGAGAAGCAAAAGGGAAATGGCCAGGAGAACTCCAAAGCGTATTATGGAGCTACCGAACGACGCCCCGAAGGGCCACAGGGGAAACTCCCTTTTCACTAGTCTTCGGGACAGAGGCCATTATCCCAGTCGAGATAGTCAGACCATCAATACGGGTGCAAGTATTTGATGAAGGTGGAAACGACCTCGGCCTCAGAACCAAGCTCGACCTCGTCGGCGAACACAGAGAAATAGCCGAGCTGAGAAGAAAAGCTTTTCAGCAAAGAGTGGCCGCGGCTATAAACTTACGGGCCAGGCCAAAAGAAATCAAGAAGGGAGACCTCGTTCTCCGAAAGGCTGACTTCGCACCCCGAAGGCCATCCCATGGCGTACTTCGCGCAAACTTGGAAGGACCCTATCTGGCCCTTGCCGAAACAACGAAAAGGCGTGTACAAGCTTGGCGACGTCGAAGGCATAGAATTGAAGAACAATTGGCACTCGGGCGCCTTGAAAAAATTCTACGCTTAAGGTTGAGCGGAGGAGGTATGTTGAACAAAAAAAAATGTTCTAAATATATAGTAGTATCTTGAGAAAATTTCTTAAGTGCAGAAATGAACAATATTCCGCGAAAGATGCTCGCCATGATAAAGCGTAGATATGGCTTTCCAAAGTCCCTTGAGCCGCCACGCTCGGGAAAGATGGAAAACAAAAATCTCGCAGAAGTACTCGCCGTAGCCAGCGCTGAGATAATTTCCCGAGCTCCCTTGAGCGAACGTGCTCGGGAAAATGGGAAGTGAAAAATCTCGCGGAAGGTTTTCCGAAGTCCCTTGAGCAAACATGCTCGGGACAACTGGAAAAACAAAAATTTTTGACTGAAGGTTTGCCGAAGTCCCTTGAGCAATCATGTTCGGGAAAAATTGGAAATGCAAAAAGCCTGCAAAAAAGACTTAGTCAAAATTTTCTCAGACTTTCCAGAATGTCTCTCGAGTAAAACGTACTCAGGACAAAGGAAGGTAAAAAAGTTTCTTTGATCGCAGGTTTTCCGAAGTCTCTTGAGCGAACGTGTTCGGGACAATGGAAATAAAGAAACTTGAAGAAACACTTAGCCAAAAAATCTCCGTTAAGAGCAAAGCTGCCTTACAATAAAGAAGTGCCCGAAGAAGGAGTACAAAAAAGAAGGGAAGGAAAAGGGGCCCTAAAGAAGCCTAAGGGTTCGCGGCGTCCTGAGAGCCACTCGTTTGTCCACCCTTTTCCGCCACCTTCCGCGCTGGAATTGGAGGAAGCTTCAGATGTTCGATCTTGGACCATTTCCACCGAGGTCCCCCAGGAATGTTTAGACCCTCTAGAAAAGAGAGGTCCAGACCTGGGAACCTTTGGAGAACCTGGTGCCGAGCGAGGCAGAAGCCGTCCTAAAACGCGACCTTGTTCATTTGATCAGACTTGTTCTTCTTAAGCTCAAGGTCGTCAAGCTCGTCCTTCAGATCCCCGACCTCCTCTTCCAGCACCTTTATCCGCTCCTCCCCCTTCGGCTCCTTCTTCAAAGACTGGACCTCGGCTTGAAGGGTTTTCTTCTCAGACAAGAGTGTGACTATGATATTCTCTCTTTTTTTGCCTTGTCTTGGAGAAGGTCTTGGTTTGCAGCGCGCAGCCCCGCCACATGATTGCGGAGGTCGGCAATCTTCAGGGAGGAGTCCGCCATCAAAACTTCCTTCTCCTTTCGGAACTCCTCCCGAAGGGTGGCAGCTTCCTCCTTCGCAGCATCTGCCAGCTGCTGGTTCTTGGCGGTCAATTCCGAGCACGTCGCCTTTTCTAGGGCCTTTAAGGCGAAGCTCGGAAGCACCGTCTTGCTAGGCCACCCGCCTCTGAGGCCGCATACCCCAGCAGCTGTAAAGAAGATGCAAGGTCAGTAAGAGCCAAACACTTAGGAAAAAATTGAAGGGAAAGAGCTGTGAAGGATATACCTGAGCAGCATGCTCGGTGATCTTTGCGGCAAGAGTGTCATCCCCCGGATGGGCCGCCGCAATAGCCTTGAAGGAGGCCTCAGTAAGCACCCCCTTCGAAATTTGCTTCCCATTTGAGGACAGTCCTCGGAGTACAAATTCATGTCCTCCGTGAACGTCCAGAAAGGCTCCTTGGTATCTTCGCGACGGGCCCTCGCCTCCGCGTGTTCGGCCGCCCAGTTCGGGGTAAGTAACTCCCCTGCAGGGCGAAAAAGAAAAACAGGTCAGAGACAAAGGCAATTCCAGAAAAAACAAAGGAAGTACACTTTGTCTGGAAACAAACCTGGTGGGACCTCGGCAACATCGTCCTCGGAGTCCTCGGCCTCCTCGGCCAAAATGCCCTTACCCTTCCGCTTGCGCCGCTCCTCGGCAGAAGGTACTTCTACCACTACATCAAGGAGGGCCTGCGATGCAGTAGGACTTTGAGGAGGGACGTCGGTTGGAGGGACCTCGGAAGCAGCAGCCTCAGACGCCGGAACCTCGGCTGTCCCAGGCTCCTCGGCAGTCTCCTCGGGTATTTCTTCTAGAGGAACCTGAGTAGCTCTCTTTGCCCGTTTCCTCGAAGGACCCGCGCCAGTAGACTTCCGCCTTCGGGAAGCCGCCTTCTTCGTTTGATCGTCCTTCTCCACTTGGCCGGAGAAGAGGGACTTGTAATAGGCGGCAGTGTCGTCGCCCATCTCTGAAAAAGGAGAGAAACATCAGCGTAAGTCCGAGGAAAAAACAGCAAAGGAGTAGAAGATAACTCACTTTCGGCAAGCATTTCGAAAGAAATCTCCTCCTTAAGAAGCTTGACCAACCAGGAATCTTTCCCGGCAATGGCAGGAGCTGGCATCCCGAGGTCAGTCTTGTGCTCCTTTACCACCTTTAGTTCCCGAAGGACCTCTTCGGTCATCAACTTCCAGTTGATTGGAAAAGGGTAAAGGGCGCGCGGAGCGACCTCGGGATCCCAGTCAGAGACAGCCCGAATGCGGGCGTCGAAATCCGCGAACACGGGAGCCAACTCTGGGGTCAGCAGCATCCTCGGATCAACAACGTCCACATCCAGTGTTCCCTGAGCCCATTTGGTCGGAACGTACGACCAGGCCTCGTCCATCTTCAGGAAGAAGAACTTCTGTTGCCACCCCCGCCAGTTGCCACCCCCGCCAGCTATCCTTAGTGGCGAAGGTGAACATGAATTTCTTGCTCCCGGACCCCCGAGGTAGCATGAAATAGAAGCCACCCTTCGGGACCACAGAGACCTTGTAGTACTGCATAAAGATTATGAAATGGGGTTCTATCCCGAAGATGCCACACATGCAGAGGTAGGCGTTAAAATAGTAGAACGAGTTCGGGGGAAGCTGGTTCACAGCAATGCCATGAAATTGGCAGAACTCGCACACCATCTTCGGGGGAGGATACCGAAGACCGGCCTTCAGCTGGGCTCGGAAAACGGTAACCTCCTTACTATGGTTTGAAAATGCATAGTGGCTAGAACGAGGCAGCCTGATAACGGCGTAAGAGGGAAGAAAGAATTTTTTCTTCCACCTCTCTAACTTCTCAGGGGTGGTGCAACAAGGATGGGCTAAAAGAGGCTGCCAGCTCTCAGGAATGGGCATTTTCGACATGAAAATGAGTTTGAAAACGGAAGAAAACAGTTTCCAGAGAAAAACTCAGAAGAACACAGGGATCAAAACGCTCTGGAAAACAAAAACCCACCGAAAGATTTGCCAAAATCTGAGGACGCCATCGTGAAAGTTGGCTGGAAAAAAGCTCTGATTAAGGTAGCTCCGCCACAGAAAGCAAGAAAAATGCAAGAACAGAGGCAAAGCAGAGAAAAGAGCAGAAGAAAAAGCAAAAGGAACTTATGATGAAATGGGCTATTTATAAGCCAGAGGTGGGTAACCGAAACGTCGTCATAAGTACCCTTTGGAGGCGAACCGACGCCGTAACTGCTCTCTGCACTTGAAAAGGCGCGCCCTCTGTAACCGACGCGACTCTCCTCCAATGGCAAAGCGCCATGTGTCAACCGCTGCGCAAAAATGGGGGACACGTCCTCCAAACGTCCCTTGAAAACTGGGACACGTCTTCTGACATCCCTGGAAAACTGGGACGCGCCGCTCAGACTGACACGCTTGGCCAACAGACCTGCAGAAACAAAGAGCAGGCCACCTCGAGGACACCAAGAGACAGGCTATGGCCAAATAGCCCATGACTTTCGGGCAAGAGGTGTATCTTCGGCACAGGCTCCACCTCGAAGACACCAAAGAACAGGCCAAGGCCGAACAGCCCATACCTTCGGGCAAGAGGTACATCCTCGGAACAGGCTAAGCTTCCTAAGAAACTCCCAAGAGCAACCTCGGAAAGAGATGCAAAACCGAAGTCTTCACTTCGGCTTTCCAAAGGGGGGCATGTGATAGCCAAAGACTATCGCCTCTATCTGGCCGAACTCCCTGCCACAAGAATGGCCAGAAGAAACTGGCGCTACCCGAGAAAAGGTGAGATCATACACCTCGGGAGATAGCCGAAGAGCTCCGAGCCCGTCACGCCAGGAAACTTGAGGATACTACTAGCCCCCTGAGGTTGCAAACAGATCGCCTTCGGAAAAGAGGCACCAGCTATTGCGGGCCGAACATGATCTCCCCGAAGGCGGAACTCCCTGAAGCTGGGAACCCCCGAACTGGGGGCTTGTTTCCCGAAGAGGCATTGTCCGTACCAAAGGACGACCTCGCCCAGGGACCTCGGGAGTACGGCAGGAGCATTTAAGGAAGCATTTAAGGAAGCCTCTGACACATCCATTCACAGACGCCACAAGCCGCCTCAAAAGGCGCTCTGCCACGCTGACGCCATCAAAATCACATCATGGCCCGTCTCAGCACATGGCTCAAGGTAACCTGCTACTATCTGTCCCCTATGCCCAGAAAGTCAGGAACGTCCGACCGAACACGTGTCGCGATCTGAACGGGCTAGGCACTCCTATAAATACCAGGAGTTAATACCAGACAGGAGGTTGGTTGGCTGGCAAAATACGGCTCCCGTTACCAGGCAAAACTCCTCAGCCCTTTGTGCTATTTTTCTCTGTCTTTCTCTCAGCCACCACTGACTTGGGCGTCGGAGGCTCCCCCCCGGAAAAACACTCCGGGGGCCTCCTAACCTTTTGTTTCTGAGCTTTCAGGCACTCTCCTTTGGGCTGTCCAGTCCACCAGGCGTTCTTCCTCCCAGAAGTCCCTCCACCAGTCACTATGACTATAAACGATGAGGCCCCTGGCCATCAGAAACATCTTCATGTAATGGGTTTGGAATTTTACAGTGATTGCAATTGGCCAACGAAATATTAGTGGTATTGTCAACTCCTGCTAAGTTTGGTTGATTTATACTAACTTCTAAATATCTACGACTTGTTGGTCTTGCCATAAAGAATAAGAAGTTCGAAACGTTCTTCCTACGTTTAATCTTTTTAATAAGATAAAAGTATAGGATGGTCAGAAGAAGTATACCAGAATGACAACTCAAGAGATGTTGGCTTAGAACGAAAACAATGAAACATTACGGATCAGCTACAACTTGATCCATATATTGAATGTCTGGCCATGTCAAATTTTGTTTTAATCTTCCCATCTCAAAGATGGATTATTGAGTCTAAATTTGTATTCTTAGTTTATTTAGGAAAAGTTCCTTCTCATAAGTTCCAATCTTCAAGAAGAGTAACTTCATTCAATTTTATTCTTCTTGATATATAGCTCAAGATTTAGTTCTGCCCATTTGTAGAAGAAGGTATCTCTTTCTTTTCCTCAAGAATTGATGCATTTGTACCATAAGCAAAGTGTTAGTTTTGAAGTGAATTCAATATATTAAAGAAATTGGTAATGATCCAGATTGTATTTTGTAATTATGAGTTTTAATATGTAAAGTTAAAGCATCTAATATATTTTAGTCATATAAAGATAAAGCAAAATTTGGATAAAAATGGAAATCAATTGGTCCACCACATAAGCTTGAGTACTCTGTGGTGCCCAATAAAGCATTTTTTAAACCTAAAAATTTACAATCTCTTAAAACCAGAAGAATATAAGTATCTAATTTAGCTTCAGATAAAGGGTTTACTCCAACTTGAACTGACTCAATATGACCATATATTTTTTTCTTTTGTCAATCTAAAGCTCTCTGATGAGATAAAATTATAATAGTTTTAGAATCTTTTTATATAGTAATTTCTCTTTCTTCCGTTCTATTGGAAAGATTATCACGAATTAATTTTTGAAATCTTGTCATTTTATATATTTCACTAATATTTAATCTAGGGATTTTCCAATCATCTGTTGCTTGATTAAAATCAGCAATATTAATTTCTTTTTTATTTACGACACGAGGGTCGTCAGGAATAGAGCTAGAATAAGAAATAGTCTAATGAAGACTCATGCTCGAGATATTAAAATAATTGTCCTACAAGCGGAGATTATCATGGCCTAGCCATACATAGCCTTAACACTCGGCAGATATAGAAAATTATTTTAATTACTCCAAAACATAAACAGTCCATTTCCTCCCTTAGCTCTAATACCAACAACAAAGGGGTTTAGGGTATATAGGTTCCTCTTGGAGTGGATTTTTGTTTTCTTAAAGAAAAAAGGAGGGGAAAAACCCATGCAATATAGAAGAATATATACTTCAAAATTTTGGTAACACAAATTGACCTGTAGTAGATTTCTCTATCTTCCCATAGCAGAGCTGGCGGTTCAGAAGAGAAATAATTAAGATGAGGAGTAATAAGCTAATATAATTTTTTCTGTCCACCGGTGCTGTATTTTTTTGATAAAAATTATTACTGCGAAATTCATAATTGAGTCAGTACTTATTTTCATAACATGTAGCAGGTGGAGAAAAAAAGTCAGTTCATAGGATATTAGTCCATAATATGATGAGTAGAGTAGGGGAACTCTGTCACTTGCCTGGCAAACTTTCTGGGTCTCGTGGAAAAATGCATTTACATTGATTTTCTTCGCTGCATTCACCAGAGTAGGCACCATTCCTGCTCATGCAAGTTTGTTTACGGGCTTCATTATGTACAACATTTTTGTGTACTTTCCTTAGAATTTAATGGTAAATTCGTTCTAGTTTAATTTCTCATTAAAATTGAACAAATTTTCATGCAAGGACTATAATTTAAAAAATATCTGTATTGGCTTCTTTTTTATAAAAAAACCTGCCTCAGAAATTTGTGAGACAGTATTGTCTTTTTCTTTGTCTTCGAAAAAGAAAAAAGCTAGTCAAAATTTCAGTAACTGAATTTGGGGCGCTAGTGTAATGGTCAAACTTTCAAGTTTATAAGCTGTCTCTGATCTGAGATCTATAGTTGGAGATATGACACAAGTAATAAGCTTTTCGTTTATATGAAATCTCTTCTAAAGAAACCAGCAATGCTCAGAATTAGGAAGAAAAGGTACCAAAAGTGGCAGAACTCTTTCAACAAGCCAAGAAACCCGATGCAGATGGCGAAAGGTAATGATAGAGAAAAACCTATGAAGGTGCGATTTAAATTACTGAGGAGCCATTATCATGAGATCCGACTGCGGGGAAGATAACTAGAAGCAGCTTCAAGAGTTCGGCAGCATAAAACTTGGCCAACTTTTGTCCCCGCGCTGCACCCGAGCTGGCAAAGCATTGGGGACACCGTGCGGGTTCCTTTTTCCCTCCCTCTTTCCTCCACCACCAATTCCACAGTAATGCTTGGAATATTACTTTAATTGATTTTCGAGATCTTAGATACATACCATGAATACCTCTATAATAAATACCTCTATTCAACCGCATGCCAAAAAAAAACTTGGCGATTTCTTATGACGATTTTTTTTTTAATAAAACACAAGCTAGTTTATATAGACAATAATAAGTAACTGAAGATATGCTTTTGCTAGTGTAGGATATTTGTGGAAAAGACCCTCTAAGTCTCTAACTTAGGTAGACCCTCGACCTTCTCCTCTCTTGTCGGTTGTTGTTACACCACAATTTGTCATCGAGTATGGCAATGAATACCAATTTGTAGCACATATTAGTATATATATTCCTTACATTTAACTTGATCCATTTTAAGATATTGATGTACCTTTTATTTTTATAAAAAAATGAGAATTGTGTGCCACCTAATCAAATTGCCTATGTATTTTCTCTTGATTTGAGATGATATAGATATGTAAATAACGAGTCACTTATTTTTGTTGACACAAAAGGTTTTAAAATGTGGTGAGGCAAAAGTAGTACTCTCTCCATTTCACAAAAACTGACCCTTTCACTATTCATAGCAATTAATTTATAATTTTATTTCTTTCAAAATTTATTATAAAAATATGAATATTTTATATAAAAATAAAACTTTAAAGACCATAATTTCTAAATATAATTTTTCAGAAATTTTTTCAATACATATTAATATGAATATGTACAATTTAAACTTTAGTCAAAAAAGGTAAAAGGGTCGATTAATGTGAAACAGATAGAGTATTTATTTTTTATTAGAAAATTATTGAACAAATTTATTATTAAAGAAAAATTTTGGCAACGGCAAACATGCGATCAAAGATTCAGTTGGTGACGGCGGACAAACGAGTCAAGAAGTAGGGGTGAAAGGTTTCAACCCTAACCTGAAACCCGATGAATAAGGTCGGGTTAGGGTCAGGTCAGTGAAGAGAAAAAACATGTATTCGGGTCAACCCGAACCTGGCCCAATATGAGATGCGAAAGTCAGGTTGGTACGAGTTAAACCTGAAACCAACCCGATCGACCCGATTATTAACCTTTGTCCAAAAATTCCCTAATACCCATACTCAGCCCAGCCCAATACCATTTCCTAACTTTCATGGGCCCATTCCTTAAGCCCAACCCTAAACATTCACTAAGCCTAACCCTAAACTTAAACTGAGTGATCTGATTTCTCCTTCCCCCACTCCCCTCACCGCCTGCTTGCTGCTGCTTTTACCCCTCACTTTTATGCCTTTGTCTATCTGCTCGTCTAGTTGTCTTTGCTTTTCTCCTTCCCTCCGTCGAGCAACTCGCCAGCCCTGCCCCTCTGTCCTCATGCTCAGCTGCAGCAGCTCCGCCCTTCCCTCCGTCCTTCTCCTCTTTCGCACTCTCCCTTACCTGTAGCTCCGCCATCAGCCTACCCCGTCAGCCTCTAGTTCATCCACCCCATAGATCGCCGTTCATCCGTCGTTCACTGCCATTCATTCGCACGAGAACGTCATCATCGCCCTCCATCCTCCCATCTTCTTCTTCCAACTAAATTTCAACTCCCCAAGCCTAAGTGAGGCACACGGCGGCATTGTAGACTGTGGGTAATGGGTTGAGGAAGCCTATGTAGTGACGAATCGAGGCAGGGGACGGAGGCGATGCAGGCCGAAGGTGACAAAATCGAGGTAATGATGGAGATTAAAGGAGAGGGATCGAGGCACTGAAGGCAACGGGGACCGGAGGTGACAAATCAAAGTGGGGTGTTGGTTTTATGCGGGTTAACCTGACCCTAACCCTATATTTTCAGGTTAGGGTCGGTTCAGGTTGAGCCAATAAATAGGGTCACGTCGGGTTACATTTTTTGGATGTAGAAATTGCTTGAAAATTTTGGGTTCTGACCCAAACCCGACCTTAAACCCAAAATTTACACCCTTGTCAAGGAGTCCAGGAGGCGACAGGGGCTCAAGTCCCCTAGGCAGCAACAGCAATTTAGTAAGTGAGCAAACTAATTCGGTTTGTTAATAATGAATTGGGTGTGGGCTTGGTAAATATAAGTGTTGGGCTAGAAAATTTTAAAATTTTTGGTGGGCCTGAGTTAGTAAATAGTGGGCTAGAGAATGGAGATTTAAATAAGTATATTGGGTTAAGAAAAGAGAAGAATGGACCTATTTTTTCTAGTTTCGGGCCAGTAAAAATAAAAAAAGACATAATAGAGAAGAAAACGAGTAATTAAAATGATTATTTTTTTACCAAACTAGCATGTAACTAGACCAATCAAAGATAAGTTAGACAACAAGCAAAACAAAAACCAACTAGAGGTCAAATAACGATGGCAATTGAGTGGGCTGGGTTAGATTTGGGTTAGGTCATTCAAGTTCAGGTTTAATCAGTTTAGTATGAATTCAGTTTAGTGAATTTTAGGTTCAGGTTATGTTGGATCAGGTTTATTTGGGTTCAGGATCAATACTGGTCGGGCCGATTTCAATTTCAGATAATTTCAAATTGAGTTTCAGTCCAAGCTCAGCTTGACCATCCAAGTTTGTTTCAGTTACTAATGTATATGCTGAAATCAGTTAATCAATTCAATTTTTGTTAAAATTTAAATTAAATACTTCAATTTTTGTGCAGTTAATTTATGTTAATTTTTCTTCTCCTAGTAGGTTAAATTAAAAAATTCATAGAAATTTTCTTAATTATGATTTGACAAATTTGCTGGAATATCCAACTTTTTTTGTGAAATTCCTACAATCTGTAGTTCACTATTACATTATTAGTAACTAAGTTGCAAAATTTAAAAATTTATGGGTGAAAATGCAAATATTTGAAAAGTTTAAGGACCTATGTCATAATTATTGTAGTGACTAAAATGAAACTTTTTAAAATTTAGGTACTTTTTACACTATACTTAAAGTTTATAGACCAATGTTGTAATTTGATAATTACCTAACAAGATCATCAAACTTATTAAATATGGAAATTACTTATTTTAGAAGAACCAAAATATAGAATTTATTGAATATGAAAGTCTTTGAATATAAAACTTATTAAATATAGATGTTTTTTAAAAAATAAAAATTTTTTAATATGGAAGCCCTTAGATATAAAACTTATTAAATACAAAAGGTAATAAAAGATGAAAGTTAAGGTTTAGAGTAAAGGTTAGAATTAATTGTTAAGGTTTGGGATATGAGTTAGAAATAAAATTAAGTGTTGAGGTTTAGGGTTTATGGTTTTAAGGTTAGGATTTAGGGTTAAGATTGAATGGTTATGGTTAAGATTAAGGTTTCAATTAGGGTTAGGGTTTAGGATTTAGGGTTCAGATTTAGGTATAGTGTTTACGGTTATAATTGAAGGTTTATGGTTTAGGTTAGGATAAGTGGTTAGGGTTTTAGGGTTTTGGGTTTAGGTTTTTGTAACACCCTACCAATATCAAGAATACTACTCCAAACTCTACCAATTACCCTCCCTCTCCCATCAATATCAAATTATACCTTTAGCTTGTACAATACCTTAATTAATTTTTTTCATAATGCATCTCTCTCACATATGTATCTTCACCGCCACTTTCCTAATAAGGCTATATTTTTCTCACTTAGGTTGCCCACACTCAAGCTCTCATTTCTTTTGAAGCCATAACCTTGACCCACGGTACCCAAGATATTCTCCTACCCTCCCTATCACCCGCCAAAAGAATTTTAAATGTAAATTTTTCAAGAAAATCGATAACAATTACCTGGGCAAGGAAGATGGAAAAAAAGTATAGGGGTAGACTATTGAGGACCAATTTCAAAAGGTTGATCCTTCCACTCGTTAAAACGAAACTTGATTTCCAACAACTTAGTTTTGCTTTATATTTCTCCAAAACTGTCATGCAAAAACTAGATCTTTCCATGGTTTGACCTACAGGTAGACCAAGGTAAGTGAAAGGGAAGTTGGCGAATAAACAACCCAATGAATTTACCATATTGACCACTACATCACTATCCACCCCCAACTCCAAGTAGAAAACATTTCATGAAATTTATTTTTAGTCCTCACACAATTTGGAAACATTTTAAGATACATAATAAACTGCATAAATTCTCATTGTTCCAATTACCAAAGAACAGTGTGTCATCCATGAATTCTGAGTGGGAAATCCATAGAATAGAGAACCAAACTTCAACTCCCTTGAAAAAAAACCTTTTATTTGTGCTTGTAGCATCATAACATGCAGTGGTTCCACCACTCTTAGATATAAGAAAGGAGAAAGGGGATCCTATTTCCTTAACCCTCTCTCCATGGTCAATTCCATGGTAGGGCATGTTACCACCTCACAAAAATGGGAGAATTATAAAGTGTGCTATAATGCTAAAAAACTATTATATTGTGTAATTCTCATCATAGTAGTTGAAGTGTGGGGGGTAAAAGAAATGATTAACATCTCCTTAAAAGTGTTCCAATTTGGTAACGTGGCCCCCAATAAAAGTCTTAAAGATTGCTTGTTTGTTAAGCAACTTATGGACTTTTTTGTAAGATTTTTGGAAATTCGGGTACTCAATTGAAACATTTTCACAAAAGAGATTTGGAGAGTTATGAGAAGGATATGAATGGTATGAAAGTACTATTGGAGAATCAAATTACTTATGGAAGACAACTAAAGACAAAGAAACACAAAAAAGCATAAAGAACCTAAGTGTTCTAATGTATGCCTTAAGATGTGTATGTCTTTGACTTAAGTCAAATGGTGAAATTGTGAGGTTATCTCACACTAGGGAGGGTAGCTAAGGAAAGGGATAAGGAAGCCAAATGTGTGCCAAGAAATTAAGATTAATAAACCATGGTCTTGTAGCAAGGAAAAAGACATAAAGCATGGTTAAGACTAGTTAAGTGTGTTTGTGCACTTAAGACCATTTAAAGTCCATCTTAGTCCTTATCTCTCCACAATTTCGGCCTCCACCAGCAAAAATAAAGTCAGCCCTTTCCTCCACATTTCCTCCATAGCCACCATACCTTTAAACTTAAAGTTACTTGAAATTGAAGATAAAAGGAAGCAATCAGAAGCAAACTAGAGTTATCGCTTGGGTTCTTCAAGGATCAAGTTTAAAATTCGGCTTACCCATCTTGGTAAAGGGTCTCTTGCTCTCATGAATTGTTTACTATATTTTTAAGCATCCATGGAGCTAAGGCTAAGTTTGGACGAGAGCCATAAGCTTGATGAACCAAGCTTAGTGAGAGGAGTGCACTTATTGAAGGTTTTGTAACCTAGTGTGAAGTGCATAGTGATGGCATTGAATTGAAGGGTTTCTAGAGCCCAAAGTTACTACTGACTAGTGTTAAAATTCTCCTAAGACCAAGCTTAAGCTTGAGGAGGGCTTCCATAGTGATTTACTTAAGTTTATTGCATGTTTTATGGACTAACCCATGGTTTATGTTGCTGCCGCATTTCATGTGTTTGTTGGTTGTGAATGGCTGCTACATTTGGTTGCTATATCTTGTACATATGCATTGTGGTTTTATATTTTAGTGTCTTTGGATGCAGGTTTTAATAAGTGTCACATTTCCTTAAGAGTACAAGTGTTACCTTTACTAATTTCACAATAAAACATGCTCCCATCAAATCTGTCCATTTCAGGTCCAGTACAAAAATCACATTCAAACTGACCTTTGGTATGTGAACATTGATTAATTGTTTCATTAGGATATCATCAATGAACAAATGCCCTTTTCATTTTCCATATGTCTAGTTATGATCTGGAAAGTTTGATGATTTTAGGAGCACATTTAGTATTTTTAGTGATGTTGCTTATTGTGTTACGTAGCAGCTGTCCAGCATCCTGTTTTTGGAGTCCATTGTGTCTCAAGAACTCCTGTAACTTAGGGTATGTGAACATTTGAGTAATGTTTTGGCTATGTATGTGATGTGGTGCAAAGCTATCTAAGTGTGAATGATAGGCTACTCGTAATTATGTTTTGGACACATATTGTTGTTAAATGCAAGAGCATGTATTTCCTATGTGTATTGGACATATATGGGATAGCCTTGGAGGGCTTACCCCTTGTGAATGAAGTGTTTGCATGGTTTCGAAAATTTATATGGGCAAAATGGTCCAAAAGTGGCTAGATTTTTTACCCTGCACCTAAAGTTTAATATCCCCTTGTGTAAAATGAATCTTGGTATGAAATTTTGACCACATCTAGAGCATATCTAAAGGTTGAATTGGGATTTAAAATTTCAAACTTTGGAGCTCTGTAGCCAAAGATATGATGTTGCAAAATTGGCTAAGTTACTGTTCATTTGGTCAGAATTTTGTAACCAAATTAAAAAATCCATAACTTGGTCCATAGGTGGGCTATTGATGTAAAACCAAATTCCTTCATTTGCTTAAAGATCTACTTGATAATGAAGCAAAGAAAACAGGGAGTTGCCTGGCTAGATTAATACAATTTTTTGGAAAAATTTTCAGGTGCAATGGCTGGTCACTTACACTTAATAAGATTGTCTAATGTATGGTAGCGAAGATTAAAAATTTTGCTTGTATTTTCCTTCCTTGTTGCCATAGTGTTCATAAAATGTGAATATATGTGTAATGGTTGGACCAATATGCGTGGATTTACATAGTGCCCAAGAGGGCCACTTGAGGATGCAAACTAAGGGTATTGTTCTGATGGCCTATAGAACATACTAACCATAGGAGTTTTAAATGCACAATTTTGGCACTATAGCTGGACTACCCCAGAGTGAGTAACAGGGCAACTATTGATTAACACTGAAATTCTTAATGAGCTAAGGCACGATTTAACCCAATTCCTCCATTTACAGCCAAAGTAATGAATATGCCATATTGACCACAACATCACTATCCAACTCGACTCCTAGTAGATGACATTTCATTAAATTTATTTTTAGTCCCGACACAATTTAGAAGTGTTTTAAGATACGCAACAAATTGCATAAATTTTCATTTTTCCAATTACCAATGAACAGTGTGTCATCAATGAATTGCAAGTGGGAAATTCATAAACAAGGGAACCGAATTTCAACTCCACCAAAAAAGCCTTTTTTTCTATGCCTGTAACATCGTAACTTGCAGTGCTTGTACTCCTATTAGATATATGAATGGAGAATGAGGATCCCCTTGCTTTACCCATTTATCCATGCTGAATTCCTCAGTAGGGCAGCCATTGATTGACACTAAAATCCTTGATGAACTACGGTATGATTTAACTTAATTCCTCAATTTACAGCTGAAGTAATGAATTTTCCATATTGACCACAACATCAATATCCACCCCGACTTTAAGTACACAACATTTTCAAAAATTTGGAAAAGATACATAATAAACTACTTAAATTTTATTGTTCCAATCACCAAAGAACAATGTGTTGTCCATAAATTGTAAGTAGGAAATTTGTAGACTAGGGAACCTAACTTCAACTCCATTGAAAAGACCTTTTTCTTGTACTTGTAGCATCATAACATGCAGCTTCTGCCACTATTAGATATAGGAAGGGAGAAAGGGGATCCCCTTGCCTTACCCATCTTTCTGTGGTGAATTCCTCAGTAGGGCAATCATTGATTAACACTGAAATTCTTGACGAGCTAAGGCACGATTTAACCCAATTCCTCCATTAATAGCCGAAGTCCTTTGGCTCCATTGTTGTGTCCAAGAAATTCCAATTAATTGAGTCAAAATTCTTCTCAAAGTCTGCCTTAAAGATCATTGCTTTTTTCTTGTTACGTTTCAGATAAAAATGATTCCTACTTAATTTTCCCCGTGGTTCCTCCAAGTTTGAAGGTTGTGAATAAACTGTGGGGATAGGATTTGGGGAGTTTTGAGTGGCCATAAAAAAAATTTTATGTTGCAAGATAACAAGCCTTCCAATTGTGATAAGGAGAGATTTGGAGGTGTGGAGTCCTATGCTAGTAATGCAGAAGGTAAAGATTCCAATCCTGTGTGCCCTTTGATAGTTGTGATGAATGAGCATGGGATATATTAGAAAATCCTGATAAAGCTAAGCAGTAGAGGAAGAGGCAAAAATGACCGAATCACTATCAAAAGAATCGGCATTGAAATATGAACTAAATAATTCGAATGAAGATTTAAAGATTAGTAATTTTTTTCCACTTCTTGTTTTTTTTGTTTTTGTTTTTGTGGACATGGAGAGTTTGTTATTTGGATTTGTATTTTTTTTAGTTGATAGTAAGAAGGTTGGGTTTATTCTGGTTTCAAGAAATTTTGAATGAGATTTTGGGTTTGATATATATTGTGAGATGTCAGTGTATTTTTATGCCTTCTAGGTGTTACTGGGAACAATTTGTTCCAATATCTTTTCTAAAACTGGTGTTTGTACTTCTTTTTTATATTTAATAATATTTATTTTTTCAGTTCAAAAAAAATAGAAATAAATAGAATCAGTTCATCCCTTGCATATTGTTCATGTGAGTTAAGTTAAGAAATTGTCCAGGCCATTTAATTAGTTTATTTCTCATTTTCCGAATGTTAAAAAATTGCTCCTATGTTGTCATCTTTCTACCTCTTAGAAGCATAAACAAGAAAGAGAATGGGGCAACATCCAGGGGCAAAGCCAGGATTTTAAGTTGGAGGGGGCCATATTTTTTTTTGAAAATGTTAGAGAATTAAGAATTAGATGTATTTTTACAATGTAAAAAAGAAAATAATAAAAATAGCTTAAAATATATTAAAATGCTATATTTATAGGTTATACATTTTCAAAATAGCAAGTAAAATTTACTAAATCTCAGTTTTCATCTATATAATGAATAAGTGATTATAAGCTTCAAATCCAGATCAAATCACGCATTTTCCTCTCAATGAAAAATTATTTATGTTATTATACATGTAAACATGTTCAATTAATATCACATTGCAAATAAAAACATAAAACCTTATGTATCTTGAAGTGGACACACCTTTCTTTAAATGCATAAAAATCATCTATTTTCTTGTCTATTAAAAAGATCCTAACAATCTCTCTTTCAATATAAACAATCAAGTGATTCTTGAGAAAAATATCACTCATACTATTATAAAGCCTTATTTTCACAATTTTCATTACTGAAAATGCTCTTTTTGTTGTTGTAGTCAAAACAAGAAGAGTCAATATAAGACAAATCAATCTATCTACCCAAGGATAAATTTCTTACTTTCTTATTTCATTTAGTCCTCCATACAATAAGTAATTGTAAATACATTTTTTCAATTGTGGATGGTGAAGCACATCAAACTCATAATGCTGCAGCTAATATTTCAAATAAATCTTTTATTATTTAGTGAAATCTGAAGGATAAAAATTATCGGCCAATCTACATATGTTCTCAATATTAAAGGACTTATAAGAATTTCTAGGATCCAAAACAACACAAAAAAGAAGAAGCTCGTCATCTGTTTGCTAAAGTACTTCCTCTGTTTCTCATAAAACATATCTTAGTTAATGAAAAAATTTATAAAAGAAGTGAAAAAGTTGTACTTTTATATTTCTAACCTTTTAGTACATAACTAATTATTTTTTATTAAGAAAGTAAAATTAACTGTTTGATGTTGGACTTTTCCTACATTTCTCATACAAATCAACCACATATATTTATGTATAATTTTAGTGAGATGGAGAAAATTATTACCATTATATATATATACTTCTTAAAAATTATTGTTATGTTTTATGATTTTTTTATCATTATTTTTACACACACATATATATATAATTTGTAAAAGAGTTGGGGGCACCCCCAGCCCCCCTATTAGCTCTGCCACTGGCAACATCGGTCATCAAATGGTTTGAAGCAACTGATTTTGTCTGATTTATAATATTTTTATTTGTGGTTCTTGTCCAATATCTAAGAGAATAAAAAAAAAATTAGAGGCATTATATATATTTGTTAACTTTATACGTACAGACATACGTGGCACATAAGTACAATACATGTAATGGAACATAATATATATAATTATGGTAGGACTATTAATATATTTATGTTAGTAAGAAAATTTCACAAAAGAAAAAAAATTGACAGATCACAACAATTAAAAAGTGAACAATATTTGGTTCCAGATAGTTGGCATCTGGCCCTCTGTTGCCCATGCGATCGGAGAACAAATGGAAACAATCTCATGAGTTTTGCTGCGTTGAGAATGAAACAATAACATATGTTTAAGATGCCTTTCAAAGAACATTTTTTTATTATTATAATCCATAAAGGTAAGTGTCTTGTTATCTCGCATTATTAGTGAGCCTTGTTATATATTTTAGTCCTTACAACTCAATTATAATTTTGATTTCTTTGTGGCAGTTACTGAGTGACTCCAAGAATCAAGAAGCACTACTTATGGACAAGAGTACTATAGAATGGAAGATGGTAAAGTCGTAGATCATGTTCAGTATATTTTTTTTCTTATTTGAAATATATTATATTTGTTCAATCACAATTGTTAACTCTTATATATTAATTAATGCAATTGTCTTTTGATAATCTAATTGATTGTGCTTAATCCTCAACCCTTTGGTTTAATGGCTAAACAGCTAGAAGGAAAATGGGAGGTCAGGGGCTTGAAGTCCAACCTTTGGTTTAATGGCTAAACAGCTAGAAGGAAAATGGGAGGTCAGGGGCTTGAAGTCCAACCTCCCCATTTCTCCATGTAATGTCCTAATATTGGCTCCGGTGTTTTTTGGATCCTAAAAAAGTTGGCATTCCTCATTTCCCTTACATATCAGTATGTCCTAATCCTTATACCTTATATAGATCCTTTCATTACAAAAAAAAAAATGATCATGTTATTGTCTATTTATACATCTTGTGGGAAATGAATAAATACAATAAAAAACCCAAATTAATATCAATATTATTTGGTGACAATATAAGATTTCTAACATATAGTATCTGTCAATAAAACACTATTTTGTTAGGCATGAACACTAACTATGAGATAGGAAGCCATGTGGCAATAACATGTAAATAATTTTCATCCAAATTAACGGAGAAATTGATAAAAGAAACTTACATAAAATACAATATATGAGTTAGAGGACTTTAAGATAACATTGGTTGAGGTAGGGGACCACATAGTATAGTTGTTATTGTAAGGAGGCAACAAATAAATTTTACCCTTAAAAAGATAGAAACTTAATAATATTTAACATTATTCACTACTCCCTTTGCCTAGTCTTTGATTTATTTCACTTTTTTGACTTAAGTTTGACTTAAATTCATATATTCATATTATTATTTGCAAAAAAATTTTAAAATTACATATCTAGAAATTATAAGTCTTTACTTATCATTCATATATAAAAAAATTTACATCTATACACTAAAACCTTGGCTATCATGGTTTGTTTATTTTGCAACATGGTTTGCATAGATCTAGCTTTGGTCATTTTCTC
Organism: Aquilaria sinensis; assembly: GCA_005392925.1. Taxonomy (NCBI): domain Eukaryota; kingdom Viridiplantae; phylum Streptophyta; class Magnoliopsida; order Malvales; family Thymelaeaceae; genus Aquilaria; species Aquilaria sinensis. The sequence continues at coordinate 628,042 of SMDT01000275.1, read as the reverse complement.
TTACCTTTTTTTAGTTAATTGTCAAACCCTTAGTATCTAAAGTCCTTCCATTTTCTCTTTTAGCTCTCGACTTTTTTTTATTGCTTTTTTTTTCATTATGATTTTCTAAAACAAAACTTTAGTCACTATTATTGGCCTACTTTGGGGTAGGATTTGGATTGATTCAACTTTAACCAATTTTTTTATTTTTCTTTTTACAGTTATTATGATAATGGTTAAACAGTTAATACCTTGAGTCTTTTCATTTGCTCTTTTGATCTACAGACCTTTCTTTGGTACTTTTTGTTTCTTTTTGTGTCAATCATTAAGCTCCAATTTTTATCACTCAAATCCCACTATTTGTCTTATTTTATTAAATTTTTTGTACTATTTCTATTTTCTAAAATCAAACTTTAGTCATTATAGTTTATCATGTTTGGACATGGGTCAGGGTAATACAAGTTTAGCTAATTTCACTTTTTTTTCCTTTTTATGTTTTACCTTTATTAATTTAATGGTCAAACATCCTAATGCTTTGAGTCTTTTTTATTTGCTCTCTTAGTCCACAAACTTTACTTCAATTTTTGCCTCAATTCTTGGTTTTTTTTTCTCTTTGTTGCTTTTTTTTTCTTTTTGTATCAATGGTTAAACATTGTTGTTAATCTAAAAAATCCTGCTTTTGGCCTTACTAGTCCTTAAAATTTATTGTATAAATGTCAAGCCCTAATGACATTAAATCAAAATATCAATTATTTAATTTTCATGAAAAAGTTTTCCTGGCCAAATGGTCGGCATTGATTACATTTGTACCTAGTGTTAACATGGATTGAATCGATGTAAAGGGCAAGTCTCTTCCACTTGTATCAAACTTAATTATGAATCAAAGGTTATTGTTCACATTACTATCAGGCTTTTTGTGGCAGTCTGCTTAATTTGTGAAGCCCATCTTTTAATTGGAGAACATGTTAGGTCCTTAACACTGTGTATGAGGAGTTATATTAGGTCCAAATTTCATTATATTAATAGTATAAGTTTCATGTTTTAAATTGGATTGGTAGGCCCACTTAGTTGTCCAATTGAGTTTTTGGTTTAAAAAGATGCCATTTGGGGTTACTTATATTTTATGTCCCTTAGGTTGTATGTGTAAGTCATACCAGGCCTCAAGTTTCCTTATGCAAGTAATATTATATTATATAACATGCTAAAGATGACTTGGTAGTTGGTAATGAGCACAAATTGTGTACACATTTTTGTGCCAGCCCATAAACTACGTGAGAAATTGTTGCTGTTGTTTTTAAAGGCCCCAATTTCATTGTTAGCTCTGGTTTGGAGTTTTTTTGTAGTATTGTTCATTGTTTATAAATGCATTAGCGTGAGCTAACATACAGCATATCTGTATTGCATGAACTTTGCTCTTATAAGAATATTGTCTTTGTCCATGCTTGTAGCGAGGCGCTATTGTTGTCACTTATTTAAACTATTTAATAACTCTGTTGATAGTCGAATGATTAATCGGGATGGTTGAACCGGATGTGCCTAGTGAGCTAGCATGGACTAGGACCAGAATTTGTGAATGAAGACAATCATTAGGGCTCTAAAGTGTATCTCCAAAGGAAACTTTCTAACAGTCAAGTTAGTACTTTTGTAAGAGTAGAAGTAGCTAGGGTTTTTGTAGAGAGTTGGGCGTACCTTGATAAATCGTTGGGGTTCCCCGTTTATATATATCAAATGTTAGTGTCATGCCCCTTTAAGCATGTAATTGATGTGGGGATTTTCCTTTATCCTAGGAATCCCATCTTCCTTTGTTATTATCCTCGTATAGAATTTTTTTCCTTAATTTGAAGTCTCCATGGGCTAGTTCCCCTTGGCAAACAGGGCCTAGGCTATGGTTCTTATTGGGCCTAGTCCACTATGGTATCGACATGCCCCCTTCTTGAAAAATGTGGCCCTTGGGTCCTCACATTTTCTAAGGCCCATGGGTGTTGAAATGATGGCTCTGAGGGTGGAAAGATGTCTATCCTCTTCCAATTATTGATGTAATGGATCCTAAAGCTAAAGCGATGCCTCACTGCCTTTATTAAATGTAGATGATGCATTTGATAAATGTATGCACGAAAGTCAGTAGTTGAGGGCCATATATAATATCAGGATTTTGCTCATTTATAGCATTGAATGACGATAGTGGGGGGTTGCTAGGTGGCACTAACGGGCCATGAAGGACGGAGAACTCCTGTTGGGCTATATATGACCTATCCCCCTATACTATTCTTTGTTTTGCTTTCACTTTCAAGGGTTTTCAAAGACTCTCTCCTACTTTCTAGTGCTGTCTCCGTTTTTTTTGCCACGTTTGCTATTGTACATAAGGCTTCGCCACACATGTCAATCATTTGTACTTTGATACCAAGTTATAGGGCATCATTTTTCTTCTTTTCTCTATCTTTTTTTCATCTTTTCTCCTTTTCTCCCTACCATATGGGTGTGGCCAGCAGCCCTTCTTTACACAAACTAATGGCAACCTTCCTTGTTTTTTCATCAGATGGCTTGCAAATCAACAAAAGGGAAGGTCGCCATTGCCAAGCAATCACATGAAGAATGATTAGAACCTTAGGGTCAGCGATTGTAGGAGGTTTCTAGTCAAGCTAATGTTATTTTGATGTAGACGATGAAGATATGCATGGAATAGTAATTATGGCAAGCTGGAGTTGGGGCGTTAGTTGGCTTATTAGATGCTAGGGCACACAATCCCCAAAAAGGGCATTTTTCTTGGTTTACCCAATCTAGCTACCAACCGGCCTCCATCTCCCCCTTCATCCCCTTATGTACCAGCTCCTAGAACATTTTGAAATCCCCTTTACACAACTTGCCTCTAACACCTTCATTCACTTCAATGTTTTCATCCTCCTCAGTTCCATGGCCAGGGTATACCCCATTTTTAAAACATTCTTATATTTTTTTTCACTGGCTATTGTCCCAAGGTCTATATTTTTTTCACTTTGCTTCCCTTTCTTGCAAGGCAACTATTTTTTTACCTTTATGACTACTCAGGATTCATGGATGAGTTGGAAGGATCTTTTTTTCTTTAGAATGAGGGACCCTTGTTGTACTTCCTACATACATGGACCGACCTACCCACTCAAGACATCTACAATCATCATTCTTTGGTTGAAGGGTTTGATGCAGACCAGTCATACCATGAGCAATTGAAGTGGTTGGAAAGGGTCTCCAATAGTGAAAATTTTAACTCTTCCCCTTCCTTTACTAGTGATTAGATGACACCATCTTAACTTTTATTGGGGTTAGTAAGGGCCCACTTGCTTTACAAAGGGCAATCGGTGGGGGATGTAGAAGTCGCTATCAGGGCCGAATGAAATGTCTTTTTTTTTTCTTTCTACTTGTAGTTTTCCCTTCACTTTTGAGCTTGCTAATTGTTTCCTTATTATGTTTTTTTTTTGTTTTCCGTAGATGGGGGCTCCGAAAAGGCGTCACATCAGAAAAGGAGTCACTAGACCTCCTAGCATCGAGTAAAATCTAAATTTGGTCCCTTAACTATTTGGTTTGTCATAAAATGGTTCCCTAACTCTAAAAATGACTATTAAGGTCCCTTAACTCAAGCAGTACGTTCAATTTGAGTCCCGTCTGTTATTTCTGGTGTTATTTCTAACGGCGAATGCATTCGTGGCATTTAATATCTCTACTTGGTCCCACAAATGCCACTTGGCCTGACAATAAGTGATAAGATTGGGAGAATAATACATCTTATACTCAAGTTGACAAAAAATATAATTTTAGGTACTTAAAAAAAATTAAATAACTCAATCTTCCTCAATTCCAACCCAAAGCCCCCGATCTGCCTTCTTCTCTAGCTGACGATAACGATTGGCCCTCTGGTCCGATGGCGTTCATTTGACTGGCAGCAAGGTGCTTTAGAAACCAAATAAACTAGCAACCAGCTGGAGACAGTTAATGGAGACGGTGATGGACGGGATAGAGGTGGACAACAGAAGGAGGAAGAAAAGCAAAGACAGAGGCGGAAATTGATGGAGGAGCAAATTGACAAAAATCAACGAAGATGAATGGATAGAAATCAATGGAAATCGACAGAAATTGAAGGAAATCGACAAGCCATCTTGCTGCTGCCCAAAAAAATTGAAGGAGAATCCAAGGCGGGTCTGAACGAAAGGTATGACCACGTTCGTCGGTGATTCTAGCAACGGGTTAAGGATTCGAGCGGCGATTCGATGGCGGGGGAGGCCGCAATGATTCCTTCTACCCCTCCATCGATTTTCTTCACCTTTCAACGCATTTGATCTCTATCTTCGATCTCCATTAGTTTCCATCTCGAATCGGCAGCTAGAATCCCTCCTTCATCGTCAATCTCCATCGTTTTCTGTCCCTGTTGATTTCCTCCTCCGTATTCAATCTCCTCCTCTAGTCATCCTTCTCTGCCACCATATCGATTCATTCGTCTCCAGCCCGTCGGTCTCCACCTCTGTTCACTGTCTCCAGTCATTCACCTCCGCCATATGCTTTTGACAATTGGGGTTTACCTATATTTTAGGTCCCATGATTTTGTGTTTGTGTCAATCTGTGTTTAAATTTTCATATCTATACAAAATGGTCTCTTGTTTTAGTTAAAGGGAAAGCCACGTGGCTTTATGGGTGCCACGTAGGCAAGTTCCATCCAAATAACGGCTTAATTGATGGATGGGACTTGAATTAAGCGCACTGCTTGAGTTAAGGGATCTTAATAGTCATTTTTAGAGGTAGGAGACCTTAATGCAAGAATTGTGTCACAACATTGATAATTTAGCTATCAAATATCCAATGCCACAATTATAAATTAAAAGTTTTAAATACATCCTTAATTTAATTCAAAATACAGTAGAGAACTAAACTAGTGCTTTATTTCAGATATATATTTGTTAGAACCATAATGGTCGACCAAGTATTGAAATAGTTTCATAAAAACAAGAAAGCACAACAGTTTTAACATTGCTTCTCGTTCAAGCACATACTACATTTCTCCTCATATCTGAAATGTTAAAAATAGACAAGGTTGAGCACAATGCTCAATTATATATCTAACTTTATGGTCGACTATATGTCATAATATATTCATATCGTGTAATTGAAATAAAAGTCTAACATAATTATTCGCACCAATTGGATGAGCTTAGCAGAGATTTTTAAAAATTGATTATTTTTATGTATATTTATTATATTCTGAAATTATATATAAATTGAAATTTTATACTTGCAAAAGTTTGAAAATCATTTTTAATACAGTTTTTTGTAAAAGAAATTTTTTATTAATTCTATTTCTTTAAAAGGACTGGCTATTACAAGTAAAATCATCATGAAAATTAATTACTTTATAAATAAAATGTTATTCATGTGATTATTAGGTAAATATGGTATCAGCTTTCAAAGAATATTAGTATACATAAAAAATAAATAAAATTGAAAATAAACAGTTTTTGAAAAGTGAGGGAAGAATAAAAGGCAGAAGTCTTAAAGGAAAATTTAATTTTCCTAACATAAGTGGGCGTGGTATATATTTCATATTTGCAAGGTTTCGTGATATCAGAAAAAAAATTTACGGAGAAAGAATTGGCCGTACGTCAAAAGAAAAGTAATAAGTTTTTTTCAGAATATATATATGTAAGTATGTTTGTGTGTGTGTGTGTTTGTATATGTATGTATATATATAGACAGAGAGAGGATAAAACATGTAACTTGAAAAGAAAAATCTATCGCATTTATTTTCTTTTTCTTAATCCTAATATTATGGAATAAGCAATATGTAAAAAGGATGAAGTAATTAACCAATTAATAATTTCATGCTGAGCCCGTCTGTTTGTCTTTATTAATACGGTTGTCTTCCATATCTTGGTCTTCTTCATTAACAGGTTCTAGTGACGTTCCTTTTTCTTTACTAAATTATACAAAATTCAAATACTATTTATAAAAAAACAAGATCAAAATTGACCTGTAGGAACATTTTTCTATCTTCCTTGGCAAAGCTAGCGTTTCAGAAGAGAAGTAATTAAGATGGGGAGTAATAACAATTTCCGTTGTCCTAAAAAAAAAAAAACGAAACCACCAGTTCATATAATATTAATCCATAATATGATACTAGTGTAGCCCTTTCACATGGCCGGCAAAGCAGGTACCATGTCTGCCACGTCTCCTGGCTTACGGCTTAAACAGTAATTTTTTGCGTTGCATCGTCCATCGAAGGCACCTTCGAACTTTTATGCAAGTTTGTTTACAGGCTGCATCATCAACAAGATTCAGGTATCTGCATTTTCCCGAATAGGTTTGGCTGTAATATTGTATCCCTGCAACAAAAATGTTAAAATTTTGGAAGATGGAATAGGCCCATTTGTAGCGATACAAACATTTGTTGTTAAACTGTAGTTTTACAATAGTTTCGGCCCTAATTTGTATTTGGTATCACCTTTTCTGGAATTCTGAAAGATTTGCCATAGTTGAACGGTGTTTATTAGATTTTGTAAAGTGTGTAGTCATTTTATATGTTTCTCGACACCTGGAAGACTTTTGAGACATATTTGACATATGCTGCTGCAAGTATTTGGAGTTATTTGACCCATGTCCTTGCCACAGACAGGAGACCTCATGACCAACCCAGCTGATTGGCCAGGACCATAGGATCACTCGTATTTATGCTAGCCTAGATCCATTCCAAATGCCTATTTTTGCTTTTTTAAATTAATCTCTTAAAGCACCACTAATTTCTAGGTTTCGTACAATCTATACTAGCTTTTCTGTTTCCGTTCATCTTACTCCGTAACTCTAGATTTTTCTACAAAACACCAACATGGTGTTCGAGACTAAAAATTTGCATCCGTCTCAGAGCCGACCCGGAAGTTGAATAATTAAACATGGGCTTTAATGTAATGGTTAAAAATTCAAGGATAGAAAATATTGAATCCCAAATCCAAGGCATGGGTGTGCAAATGCAAAACGTTGGTGGTGGCTCTCCAAATAAAATGAAATTCTAATAGCATAGAGGTCAATCCTAAAAATCAATATCATGCCCTATTGTTGAGATGTGGAATATAGGTAGTAATAAGTGAACCAAAAAAAGTGCTATAAAAAGATGAACTTGAAGTGCAAATCTCTACAAGTGACATGAACACAAACAAATGGAAAAACGGCCCCAAAAAGGATGACAACAAAAACTTCAAATATTAATTTTGAGATCTCGCACCAACACTACTAGTATAAACAAAAACATTACCAAAACAATTAAACAACATGATTTGGGTAATTACCTCAAACACAGATTTAACTACAACTTTTAATCTTGCATGGCCATTTGTGCTCTACCCAATGCTTCGACCGGTCAATATCAAACAAAACCATAATATATACCAATAGTACCAATGCCAAACATGTCAAAAATTACCCAATCCATCATACTATAAACAAGGAAAACTCCCCCATACCAAAAATTAGTTACACCTAGATTCAACCATGAAAGAATAAACTATCGACTTCAAAATTGGACTATAAACTTTGATACAACTTGTTAGGGAAAAAATCCAAATCTTATCACACATTCAGTAAAACCAAACTAGTTTCCATCTACATATAAAAGAAACCCTTGGGAAAATATACAATTTGCTAGCCTATATATGGATAGTAGATGCAAGTAATGACCTTTGCAACCTGCAGATAAACATGCCAGAAGCAAAGTAAACTAGAAACAAAATCCATACTAAGATCTATCTAATAAAAAATTCACTTTCCACCACAAAAAATCAAAAAAAAAAATTTTTTGGCTGATTCCAATCTGCCAATTCCTAAAATTAGAGAGAAAAGTAACCCAGTTCATGAAACTCTTAGGCTTTGAGCTAAGAAAAAGTTCATCAAACTCTAGATTTGAGCTAAGAAACCTAATGCTAAGGATGAAAGGAAGACTCAGACACAAAAATTGCGACCTGACTTTTTGGTCTCGTGTAAAGGGGTCTTTACACGAAACTAATTTTGGGTCACCCGGACCCAATCCTAAAAGAGGCAAGATTCGAGTTAGGATGTCGAACCTAAACAACTCGAATTATTTGCTCACATTCAATAAGTCTAGTTTTAGCCCAAGTATAATACCTACCCAATAGTCAATATTCACCTAACCCAATTTCCACGACCCCATACTTAAGCCCAGTTATATACCCACTTGGCTCTCGTATCTGTGTTGAGCATCACCATCACTGTCGGCAAGCTCTAGCACTACAACAAAAAGGTTTATAGGTGACATACATTTACCGACGTTTTCAAAACAATGTTGGAAAAAATATATTATTACTGACATGTTTAAAAAAATGTAAGTAAAGAACTATTTAAACCCGACGAATTTAAAAAAATACAGTTAAAATGACTTATTATACTTGACATGTTTAAAAAATTGTAACAAAATATCTATCCAAGCCCAACAAAGTCCTAAAAACGTAGTTAAAAGTCCACCTAAGACCGACTAGTTTCTAAAATGCAGCTAAATGGTTCGGCCCACTAACAAAGTCCTACCCGGTCCAAAAATTAAGAAAAAGGGTTTGGGGGGAGAAAAAGAGTTTGGGGGGGGGGGGGGGGGGGGGAGAAGGAGACGCGTGTGGCGTGTGGCGTGCAGCTGGTGTCTTCCTTCGCCATTACTACCGGTTGGTGGCTTCTCAGTGGAAGCTTTCCTCCGCCGGTGTTTCATCAGCTCCTTCCACCACCGGCGTTTCTGATGTTTTGGTCAGTCCTTCCTTAATCCTTAATTTCACCACTCGGACATATGCCACCTTTCCTGCTCACCTCCTCGGCCCCTTCAACATTGCCGCTAGCCAACCCAACCCACCGTAAACTACGATCGACAGCCCCCATTGCGAATCGGTGCTGAGTCTTCTCGCTAGTTTCATCATAACAATCGGAGGTGAAGTTCAGCGATGGAGTAATTTTTAGTGGAAAACTTCGAGAAAGGTAATTGTCAGGGGAAAGCTTTAAGCTCAACGTGCTAAATTGATGAAGTTCAAGAATCGATATATGATTTCTTTTGGTTATCCTGTCAATGAATATGGTGACTCTACTGTTAAACATGTTCAACTGAGATAGGGCATTCTCGGTATCAAGGTCAAGATCATTCTCAATTGGGATTCTTAGGGTAATCATGGCCCTAAAACTCCATTATCAAATCCTATTACGATCCACCCTCTAAAGCGAGTTCTTGGTATCAAGGTGGTACTAGTGTTTGCCACCAATGTAAAGTGAATTAGAAACATAGATAAAATTGGCATGAATGTTTTGCCTGTGATTGATGCTTAGTCATTGATTTGTGATCAGGTTGAAATCTTTGCTTTGGCTATGTCTTTTTCCATGACATGAGTGAAACAAAGAAGGGATAGAACCCTTACAAGTCGTCACACTGTAATTGGGGTTATATGCTTTAAATTTTTTATTAGTTTATCTTTGTTCTCTTTGAGGGTCTTATTTATTTTTAAGGGAGTGATTGTGTTTGTTCTTGATGTATGGCTTGTGAGCTTTTTGAGATATATGTGTTTCTAGGGTTATTTCTGCTCTGTTTGTTTGCAGCTGTTTTAAACTGGATGAATCGGGTATATAGCTTTCCCCTCGTTTATGATCATATACCGGCACTAAATCCAATCCTTGTTATTTTTAGGCTATTACAACGTCAGGAACAAAGAAGGGAGAGCTGTTCGTGGCTGATATTAACACCCAGCTCCTGCTGAAGAACAGGAATGTCACTGCTGATTTTAAAGTGGACACTAGCTCCAATGTGAGTTTGATGCACTTTCTTGACATATATACTTGGATTTCATACATATTTTGTTGGTAATTGGGTTGATTCTGTTCTTCTAACTTGCATTCAATTTTAGGGACAAGGTTCTAACTCCATGTTTTATTTGTGAACCTTTTATATCTGTCTGTTTGATGAACTCTATTTTATGCTTCTTTTTTCAACTTGTCACCACAATAACCCTTAATGAACCTACCCCTAGGGTGAAGGCAATTCTTACCTTCAAAGTCCCAGATCATAGTTCAAGCAACGTAAGTGTCATGATTTTGATTCTCATGTCATTAGCTTATGTTGCCTAAGAACTTGGCTACCCAGTGAAAAGTGCCATCACTAACTTTGTGTCATGGAATATGAACATTCAAGTGCGTACCAAGTGGAAATGTAATGGTTTTTCTTTTTTGTTCAACAGCTGGAACTTCAGTATCTGCATGATTATGTTAGGATCGACTCTAGTTTTGGCTTGACAGCAAATCCATTGGTTAACTACAGAGAAACACAAAGTTTCTGTATGATCTATGATTTACAGGCCACATTTGCCTCCTTTATATTTCATAGTCTCAAGTCGTTGGATTTGAAACACCAGATAGAGAAGGTTTCAGCTCCCCTGTTTTTGTGCTCTATTTGGTGGCTTTGGTTTCCAATTACTGTAATTTTAATGCATATCTTATGCTTTGTTAGAACAATAGATCCTGCATTCTAATACCTTTTCTATTTTCTCCTGCATTCTAATGCCTCATTTCTTCTTATTCTTAGATGTATTTGTATATGATTGATTTTCAGTTCTTCTTATTCTAATAGACTTTGCTTGATGGTGCTTCAACTATGTGTTGACTGTATCCTTTTAATTTTATATAATGTCCTCTCTTGACTTCTCAATCTTTAACAGCCTTCTGTTGGTCCAAAAGTAAATGAATATTATGGAGATACCGTTCCATCAAAGCCTCAAAATGTTGGTCTTCAAGCAGCAAATCAGGCACCTATAACCTCTACAGCTGCTGATGGTATGGATTTCTTTTGTGCAGTTTTTCTTTTCTTTTTTAAAAAAAGAAATTGCCAATGTTGTTGGCATCATTTGTATCCTTTTGGTTGGCATCATGTGTATCCTTGGACACTGGAAGATACAAGTAAAAAAATAGTGCATAAGGCATAGGCTTGTAACCTGTCTTCCCCACCCCCTTCTAAACATTTCTTGGTCTGAGGCTGGTTTAATAAATATAGTTCAAAGAGGAAGCATCAGAAGAAATCGCATTATTAACAGCAGAATGTAATAGCTGATGCCATCACTTTCTTCTCATACATGAAGAGAAAAAAAATGAAAACTAATGATTTGACATTGGAACAAGGAAAAACAGGGATGACAACATTTACATATTGGACCTATTGGTCCATTTTGCCTTCACCTCAAACCTACAGGCATGGTTGACAAAGGTGACCCAGCTTTGTGAATGCATTGTGTGGAAAATGGCTATATTTTTTAGAAGATGCATTGTTCATGGTTGTGGAAGATCTCAGTGGATTGGAAAATATTTATAAGTATAGATGTCATAAATAGAGGATGCAATTAGAAATGAGACAATAAAATGTAAAGAAAATATAGACATGGTTGGCAATGAAATAAGGGGAGGATGATAGATGAATTGGCCATTGTTAAGTGGTGATATTGCTCATGGTTTAGGTGTTTGTTAGTGTTGTATAATGTGGTAAGGCCTCTCCACTCATTGCTGATTGGTTTTTGGTTGAATGCTTTAACATGGTATTGGAGCAAAAAATTTTTGTTACTTCATCTAATCTGTTTTTAGCCCTCTTTCTCTGGTCCACATAACGTTCTTGTATTAAATTCACCACACATATTGCATGTGCAATCCAATATTGTTGAGTCAATGTGTTGCAAGTGTTGTCTACTCGTTACTTATTGATTTTGGACAGGTGAGTTTGGCACATTTATAATCCATGGTGGAGATGAGCCAGATGGCCAAGTGGCAGCTCAACTACCCAATGCTGTAGAAGCTTCTGCTACAGCTAAACTTGTAAAACAGCCTTTAATAAGTGGTACTGAAGGCAAGTTAGTTGATCCTAGGTACTGCTGTTGATATATGTGTTACATTTCGTGGACATGCCACATTCACACAAACTACATCCAACTAAAATGTAGCCGGTGAAATCATCTTAATAAAGAAGCAAGTGAGGAATTGTCCTTTGGTACCTTCTACTGTGCACTTGCTGCCTAATCTTGTCTATTTGACCCTAAAAACAAACAAGCATATGATTCTTGCCTTTATCAGCACTGGAAGGCCCTGTGCCATCTTTGTTTTGCACCTTCTTGCATCCTGTTACCCGTTGTCCATGCTAAGGCATCTAGTACAATACTTTGTTTAATCAAAGTTATGCTAGGTCATCTTTAATTCTCGTACAACTGATGACACTGCCTTACTACCACTCACCTGCAAAACCAGCAGGCCTCCTATATCGTTCTGCTCAGAACACCATATAAACAATCGGTCATTCATACTGAAACTGGTGACCATATACCTTGCACGTAACAGCATGTGTTTGAATTCAGTGCTCTTTTGATGATTTGTGCTGATTCTATCAAATTATCCTAGTGAATGCACTTCAAAGATTTGCTCCAGTAATTATCATTTGCATTACTAATGTTGCTGATCTAGGTGGCAACCTAAGTCTTCTGTTTGGTCAATGACTCATGTCTCATTGATTTAATATTATATAGGGTCGATAACGGAAGAGAGAATGATACAAGGACTGTTCCCATTACCAAGCCTCAATCTTCAATGCAACACTAGAATCATCTTCTGCTCCAGTTCCTTTACCCCCTGACCAGAATCAGAAGACAGAGAACACCTCTGAGGCACAGACTAAAGTAACCATTGATAACTCACTGAAGAATGAAACAATTGGCAAGAGAACTTTTGCTTTACAGGACAAGGTTATTTCCTTTGTGCGCCAAATTGTTGACAGGTTTACATTAGTCTGATAAAAAAAAAAGAATATAAATATAGAAATGCTCCCCCATTGCTTTCAAATTTTAACGGCCTAGTTAGAGTCAGGTTACTTGTTCTTGTAGCATCCAAAAGATAGAAATGTATAGTCTAAACATTAATTAAATTTGGAGTTCTTCCTTTTCAGGTCCTATTGCCTGTTTTCTCTCAACCTTGATTCAATCTCCTCTGTTGCAATTTTCTTCCTGCTCCACTCAAACCTACCAAACACACGCTTTTTCTTTATGTTGTGGCAGCATTATTAAGCCTGGATTTTCTTTCTTTTTGCAGCTCTGGTCTATCTATGCAGCTGGTAATACAATACCCATCCCATTTTTCCGGGCAACTGACATATCCCCCATTGTGCTGTTGTCAGACAATTTGATTGGGAGCATGCAGGGGAATAGTGGCAACATGATTACCGCAGAAGCACTTCAGGAACTTTTTGCTGGTGACGGGCAATCGAGAAAGGGCCGGAGACTGCAAAACGGGGTCACCTTTTAAACTCCTTTCTCTTCCTTCAAGATATCAGTTTCTCACGGCCAAGTTGATCAACCGATCACTCTCCTTGACATGCTATAGATGCCCCTACCAGCTAGTGTCTGCTAGAGACTTGCTTCAAGTTCTACATTGATGAACTTGGCACAGGCTTTACAATACCACAAAACGTAAGCACATTAATGATCCTTGGTACCTAAGATTTTGCTTGTACCGTAACTCATTGCCATCCGTTGCAGGTGTTATGAAGAAATGCCACTGCAAGAACTTCAAGTGACTCAGGAGCAACAGACTGTTCAAAACCTTTGTGATACATTCAGAACGATTCTCCAATTGTAATCTTTTGTATGCAGCTTAGAGTTTGTTGTATGCATATCCTCTCGAGTCCTTTGATTACTTTTGTAAGTTGGTCCCCTATGGTGATATATACAGATTCAATTGAGAAACAAGTAATTATTTATGAGGCATCATCCGATTAATTTTCTTCTTCCAGCAGAAACTAGTTCAGAGAAAATTTGGATCTAAGTGGAACTGAAGCCTTTTCGGACGACTGAAACTAGTTTTCTTCTAAGTTTTGGAAACCGTTTTTGTTTTATGGCCAGTTTGGTACATCTCACCATCGTTTTCCCAGTTTAGTACATTAGTTCAACATCAAATTTCTGAATTTGCAGATTGTATCTACCGCAATTGGTCAGAGGAAGTGAGATTTTAGGAGGACAAACATGAAGGATGTTTCATGTTGATAATTAGATGTCAAGCAGAAGGTCTCAAGGTAAATCACTTTCCCCCCTAAGATTATTTGAGATTATTTGTTGGTGGTTCTCTTCTTGAGACCTCTTGTCTTACCATTAATTCTAGTTGATCTGATGCATGGCTGTGGGATTGGGTTTAAAATTTGCACAAACTTGGAATTGCTTTCTGCCAAGATTAATCTCTCTATGCTGTAGTTTATGAACAACACCAAAATTTCTGGTTATTATGAACAGTAATCTTGTGTTAGTAGTTAGAATGTAGTTTAATTAGAATGCATTCGGCTTAAGCCTACAGGTCCAAAATTTCTGGTTATTATGAACAGTTAATTTGCTTAATGATTGTGATTAAATATGCGACAAGCTATGTGTCTAGTTTTATTTTTAGATGAGAAAAGATTAGAGCCTCATGGAACTCATAAAATGCATTTGTACTTGTTTTCAAATTCAGGTACCTTTATCGATTTGGTACTTAGTATCGGTTTGCTAGGATCAAAGACAAGTTCATCTGTGGACCAATTTTGAGCCTTCTCCTCTATTATTGGTGGTACCTAGTTCATGCCAATCACATGATGTGGCGGAAGAAAGAGAGCCACCCAGAGAAGTGAGGCCGCTGAACTTGAAGTCATTTTTTGATTTAGTCTTTGTACTGAACCTTGGACATCTTATTACCACAATAGTAATTCATAATTATTTAGAGTTTCTACATGTATGAATTTATTACAATTTTTATTAATTAAAAATTTTCATTATTCAACATAAATGTTCGTGCAATTTTTATTGATGATAATAGTGTAGTATTATGATCTCCTACTACGAAATAAGTGAACAATGATATACTAGGAGAGAAAATTAATATTCCAACTATCCTTTAATAGCAGCGTTTTTTTACAAAAATGCTGGAAAATTCATGTACATTGCCGACGTTTTTTGAATAAAAATGCTATTGAGTGCAGTACATTAGTGACGTTTTAAAAATAAAAAAGTGACTAAATATGATAAATTTACCGGTGTTTCTTGTTAAAAATGTCACTATTGGTTGTCCTTTACTTGCATTTATAAAACACAGGGAAATACCTAAAACCTTTACCAACGTGTACCTAGATGACATTTTTTGGTGGCGTTTTTAAATTGTCGGAGAAGGTGAAGCCACGTTTTAAAAACGTCACTAAAAGTTGAAAAAAATGTCGCTAATAAACCATTTTGTTGTAGTGTAGCTTTCAGCTTCTATACATACATCGCCACTACCTCTCAACATCATCAATCGTTCTCTTTGTAAGATTGTTTCCCTTCCATTTATTGTGCCAAAGTCTCCGTCCTCGTCCCAAAGAGCTCGAAGAATTCTTCCATCCGATAGTTCTGATGTAGCGATGCTGATGGAGAGAGGATCCTTCAGGCCCCACCTTGCCAAGTTCTGCCCTTCGTCAGTCACCTCATTGCCTCCCAGCTGAAAGCATAACTGTAGCACCCCACCCACCGATCATGATCTCCCAACCAATGAAGAAAAACAAGGAGAAGAAGAAAATATCCTCCGAAATGGTTCCTAAAATTCTTCAAATTCATCCTCAAGGAAAGATAAAACTGACGGTGGCCAAGATTGGGCCATAGAGGAGTATTGAAGAGGCAAAGTCAAAGAAAGGCATTTTTGGGTTCAAGTTGCATTTTGATGGATTTCAAATATCACGGGTTGGACCCAAACCTGCTCGATAATCCCAAAGTTTTACCCATGAGAACAATCCAGGTTGAAGAATTAAAGATAGTGAAAAAGGAAAACCTACATAGAAATGATGAACAATTAATGTGCTTTGATAGCAAACAGAAGAGGAGGGAATGTCCATTTTTTTTCCCCTCAGTGTTTGCCATAATTTACAAATGTACCACATCTGCCAACAAAATACCACCTCCCTCTCAAATCTATTGTCAACGATAACGCCTCTACTGGAATGAGAACAACTCCTCCCCCTGCCACGAATTTAACAGGTAGTGCAATTAGGTTTGTTTGATTGAATTCAGCCTACAGTGTAGTTGCCTTGTTTGATCAAATTTAGAAAATAGGAACGAGAACGACTCCACCCCCACTTTACCCACTTAAATTCAATTGACGGTGTAGTTGTCTGATCAGAGATATTTTTGCTGGTGATTGGCCAAGGACGAGGTGTCAGACCCTCACTTCAGTGCTTGGCCCAGGCCAAAAATATAAGAAAGATACATTAAAGACATAAGGGACTCAAATGAAAATGTGAATAGTGGTGTAAATGCAAAACCGAGAACTATCAGGTTTCAATCGCAAAATTAAAATGGCTTAGGTGCTAATGGCGGAAACAAAGATTGAGGACCATTTTGAATGTTCTTTTGGGTGCTAATCATGGCACTAATAGTTATGGAAGGACTATAGTGAGCCATGCAACTAATGGAAGTATTAAGGCTAGAATTAGCCCACTTTTAATGCCATTTGGCACTAACCCGGAATGCATGACTCCACTTAAGCCGAAAGCCATTAGTTTCGGTCAAAGCTCTAATTTGCAAGTCAAGGAAGTGTTCTTCGTGTTCTTGGGTGGAAGGTTTCGGGTTCATGCCAAATTGTTGGTGATTGAAGCTTGAATTGAAGAATCAAGCTTGGAATTGATTGTTTCGGCACTAGGTGACCTTGGACTTCAAGTTTCAAGCTTGGTCTTGGACATTCAAGTGTTAACCGAGAGCTCAAGCTTGTGTTTTGCTAAGGTTTCACGAATTCTACTTGATTTTGGTAATGATTCCATGTTCAAGTAGATTAATGGCATCTAAGTGATAGTAAATTGAGCTATATGATCTTAGTTTGCTAGATGGGGCATATGGAAACCTATGGGTTTATATGGTTCTTGATTAGCTAATCAATAATGGCAAGTACTAAAGTTCTTGATAAGTAGGCCAACTTATCTTTGAACTTGGAGCTCTAGTGGATGGGAGATTAAATGGCAAAGATTGGAGTGCAAGGATTGTGTTTGTACTTGCTGGTGGTTTCGGCCGAGAAGGGCAATATGTTGTGGTGTGTGTGTTGTGTGCTTGGTTGATTGGATGTGAATGCTAACCCCTTTGTAGTTAGTGTTATCTTGTATATGTGCCTCAGTTAGCATGTGTACACGTATTATGCTTGTGTTTTCTTGTCTTTCTTGCAAATTAAGTAAGCTTTGTGAAGGTTAAGCTTTCGGGCTTAACTAAATTAGCTCATTGAGCTGTAGTGAACCTTATTGAGTTTATAAACTTATGCCCCTTATTGTATATGTTTTAGGAAAAGGTTTAGAGCTTGAGTGATTGTGTGTGTGGCTTGTATGCTAAGTAATTGCACTTTTGCTAAGGTATGTGCCAAAACCGAATGCTTGGCTTGTTAAGTACAATGTGCAAGTCTTATGAATGTGGCTCAAACTTATGTGTTTGAGTTTTGCAGGCTTTGTATAGAGTTGTGGGATAGTCTAAGAGGAGCTATGGATGTGTGTTCATGGGCATTAGTGTGGTGGTTTGCTTTTATAACCATGAAATTGGTTATAGGACTTGTTCTTCAATGTTTGATCTTGTATTGTACCTTTAAGGTACTTATCGGGTATTATAGGTAGGATGGACCTGTAATGCATAACTTGTGCTTGTTTTTGGACAATGAGTACTCTTGGTATGTTGCCAAGTAGGTAGTGCTTTGAGGAGGCCATTTTGTGTATGTATATGCCTCGTAAACTATGGTTTTTTGTGTAGATATGTTGAATGGATGAATGCCAAGTTATTTTTTGTCTATGTGATTATGGAATTGCCTTTGTGCACTAAACCTCTTGTGATCTTTAGTTAGGCTGAATGTGCATGGACATGAAAAGTGTGATTTCAAAACTTGAATGTTATGGGCTTCTTCGTTGCCATGCATTGAATAGCACACTTAATGAGCACACACCATAGACACTTCAAGATAAAAGTGTAATGCCTTGCCTTGTGTTGCAAGTAACTTATAGGCCTTGCCATGTGCTACAAGTAAAGTACACAGAACAACTCAGTAAGCCTCCTGGGGCACCTCCTAAGCCTTAACCTTAAGAAAATAAGACTTAAGCTACAAGTTGAAAGTTTGCCGAAACTAAAGTGTACTCATAACACTTAAAAACACCAATATTTAATATCTTTTATGGTAGCTTGGTGAATGGCACTGAAAGTGCACAGGCTAGAGCTTGTGTGGGGTGTGACACGAGGTGTAGAGAATTGATTGCAAAAGAAGATGAGAGCACTAGCGGCTCGAGGAGGCAAAATAAGGGAGCAAAACAAAGATGAGAGCAACAATGGCGATTGGCTTATAATGAGTGGACATCTGAGTTATCCGAATTTATCTCGAAGCTAAAAAAGTCAATTGAGTTGTTATTTAAAGATAACAGGAGAAGGGCTAATAAGGTAGTGAAAAATTGGCCCTACATCTAGTCAGAATCCAACTCATGAAAGTACGTAACATGAGCAAATTACCTTTTACCAAATAGGTTAACTAGTGCTTTATTACAAATATTTATTGGAATCATAATGGTCGACCAAGTATTGAAGAAGTGTCATAAAAACAACAAAGCAAAACAAGTTTTAACATTGATTCTCGTTCAAGCACATACTATTCCTCTTGCCTCTCCTCTCCTGGTCAACCTATATCCTTATATCTGAAATGTTAAAAATAAACAGGGTTGAGCATAATGCTGTAGTAAGTATCTAACTTTTCGTCCAACAATATTTCATAATATATTCATATCATGTAATTGAGACAAAAGTCTAACATAATTATTTGCTGAAATTGTTTTTAAAAAAGCAATTATTTTTATGTATATTTATTATATTCTTAGATTATATATCAATTGAAATTTTACCATTGAAGAAGTTTGAAAACCATTTTTAATACATATTTTGTAAAAGAAATGTTTTATTAATTTTATTTCTTTAAAGGCTTCTTTTATTTAAAAAAATCAACATGAAAATTAATTACTTTATAAAGAAAATGTTATTCATGTGATTATTAGGTAAATATAATATTAGCTTTCAAAGAATATTGGTATGCATAAAAAAATACATAACATTGAAAATAAACAGTTTTTGAAAAATGAGGAAAGAAGTTTTAAAGAAAAATTGAAAATTTTCCTAACATAAACGGGCATGGCATATATTTCATATTTCCTAGGTTTTGTGATATCAGAAAAAAAAATTGTGGTGAATGAATTGGTCATCAAAAGAAAGGCAATAACTTTTTCAGAATATATATATAGAGAGGGAGAGAGTTTTGGGGGGGGGGGGGGGGGGGGGGGGGAATGATAAAACTTGTAAGTTGAAACACGAAAACAAAAATCAAGCATTTATTTTCTTTTTCTTACTCCTACTATTGTGAAAATCTCAAATTTGCCACTAATAATTTGAGTTGGATATAAATCTGGTACTATAGTTTTTTTTGCTCAATCTCCCATTAATATTTCAAAAATAGCTCATATATGCTACTACTTGTTAAAAAATAACACAAAATAGTAAAAATAGTGGATTTTGAAATCTTGGGATCATTATGTATCTTAAAAAAAAGCATTAGGACTTTTGTGACTTTTGCCAAAAAGAGGGTTTGATCTCCTCTTTTAGTGCCCCAAGCCAGTCACTGCCCTCCCTCTGTCTTTGCTGTCTGATATCTCTGCTGGCATTTAAGAGAGAGGGAAAGAGAGAAAGAGAAAGAGTCTATTGGAATTCTTGGCGCACCAAGATCCTTTTAAGGTAGGATTTGAGCTCATTGAGATAACTTTAGCTTGAACAGCTATCTAAGGCAGCTAGAAGTAGCTCCCTTTAGCTCAAGTTAGCTTATGTCAGCTCACTGCAGCTATAAGTAGCTCAGCGTAGCTGGACTTCAGCTCAAGTCAGCTCACTTCAGCTATAAGTAGCTCAAAGTAGCTCAAGTTAGCTCTGGTCAGCTCAGCTCACTTCAGCTCTGAAGTAGCTGGAGCTCAAGTCAGCTCACTTCAGCTATAAGTAGCTTCAAAGTAGCTAGCTGGACTTCAGCTCAAGTTAGCTCAAGTCAGCTCAAGTCAGCTCACTTCAGCTTCTGGTAGCTGAGTGTAGCTGGACTTCAGTTCACTTCAGCTGAGAGCAGCTAACTCCAGCTCAAGGTCAGCTCTAGGAGCTAGACCTCAGTTCATGGTGCTTGGTTGGAGCTCAAAGGAGCTCAATGGTGCATAAGTAGCATAGTGAGCTAGCTTTGTGCCAGCTCACCTTGCTTTTAGCTCAAAACCACCAAGAGACACATCTTTTGTGTAAAGGTATGTCTCTTCATCAAAAGAGATGACTATTGGCTAAAAGAACATGTCCTTTCATCCAAAGGAAGTGTTCCTTGAGTGAATAGACATGTATATTCGGCCATGAGGTGGTTGGGGTGGTTATTGCACCAAGAATGATGTCCTTTGACATCAAGAGACATGTATATTCGCCCATAAGGTAGTTATGGGGTGGTTATAGGCCAAAGGATGTCCTTTGGCCTTAAAGTATTCCTTGGCTAAAAGACATGTTCCTTCGCCATAAGGTACATGTATATTCGGCCATAAGGTAGTTATGGGGTGGTTATAGGCCAAAGGAAGTGTGGTTATAGGCCAAAGGAAGTGTTCCTTGGCTAAAAGACATGTATTTTCGCCACCATACATGACCCTTAGCCAAAGGAAGTGTTCTTTGGCTTAAAAGACACCTTTCTTGGTGTAAAGGTGTGCCTTTTGGTCATCTATAAATAGCCTTTAGTGGCTGGCCATTTTATGCACGAATTTGGCACTCCATTTGCTCCATTTCCTTGAGAGAAAATTTTTCTCCTCCTATTTCCTTTAGAGGCCGAAATATTAAACACTTTTTGAGAGCATTGTTGCTGGATTTACATAGAGATTGTTCATCTCTATTTCAAGCTTCAAGGTGCTCTTTTAAGATCAAGTTCTTCCTCAGGTTTTTGCCAAAGCTAACCAAGAAGAAAGGTGCACATCTTTTCTTGGTTTAGTAGCATGTTAGGTTTCATTTCTTATGTATGTTCTTAGTAGCATGCTAGGATTTATTTAACACAACATGTATGTGATCTTGATATGTTATATAACATGTTATGCATGCCTATATCCATGTTGAATTGAAATGAACGAATATGCATGTGGCATATACAAGAAGAAAGATAACATAAAAGTATGTTATCATAAGATCCTGAAATCTTCAATTGGTATCAGAGCCTAGGTCATGAAATGTATATGTTGCATGTAGTAAGCATGATTTAGGATCATACATATGTGTATGATTTTGAGAAAGGCTAATGAAGGATATGTGTATGAAGCAATGAAGGCATGTTTGTGTATTTCTGATTGAATGCTATATGCATCTCTTTTGCCATATATGAGCATGTTAGAAGTTGTTTCATACACATGTTGCTTTGTTGAGTCTTGTTGTGTAAATTGAACTAAAACATGTGAATTGCATCAATGTAGATGGCTTGTAAGAATATAGTTGCAGAATTAAACCGTGACCTCAAATTGGATGGTGAAAACTATTCAATTTGGCAACAGAAGGTCAAATTCATTTTAACTGAGCAAGATACTCTTGATGTGCTCACTCAAGAGATCATGCCTCCTGCTGAGGGATAGGATAGGACTGCCTATGAGGCATTCCTAAAGAAGAACTCTATGTGTAGAGTCACTCTCCTTTCCACTATGGTGGATGAGATTATGGTGGAATTCTCCATGCTTGAAGGGGCTAAGGCCATATGGGACTCAGTCAAGGCCAAGTATGGAGATGTTTCTGTAGAGAAACAATGCTCAATGATTCTCAGGTTTGAGAATTATGTGAAGCGTGCTGATCACTCTATGAGTGCTCACTTGCGTGAGATGTCACGCATGATCCACCAACTCAAGACAGCAGGGCATGTGCTCACTGATGAGCAACAAGTGCAAGCAATAATCCGTTCCCTGCCCGATGAGGAATGGCAGTTGATGAAGGTCAACTTACGCCATAACCCTCAAATAATGTCATTTGATGACATTGCTCGTCACCTCCTCCTTGAGGCTGAGGTAATGGCCCTCAAGGACCATTCTAAGGCATATGTTGCCTCATCTTCTATCCAGAAGGGATGGAAGAAGAATGGTGGCAAAGGAGGGCCAAGGAAGGGCAAGGGAAAAGTTCCTGCTTCCAAGAAAAAGTTCAAGAAGAAGCAGGACATAAGCAAGCTGAAGTGCTTCAACTGTGGGTATAAAGGACACTTTGCAAAGGATTGCAAGGGTCCACCCAAGGTACATACATACCCTTCTACTTCCATTGTACATGTTGTGTCATGTACATTACTAACTGAGTGCAATTCTTTGTGGATTGTAGACTCGGGAGCAACAGACCACATAGCTCGGGACAAGTCCTGGTTTGTGGCCTACAGGAAGCTCTCAAAAAGAGCTAAGCACGTTTCAGTGGGAAATGATGCCAGGCTGGAAGTGGAAGGCATAGGAACATGTAGAATTCCTATAGATATTGGATATTTGTATCTAATAGATGTATTGTATGTACCAAACATTTGTAGAAATTTGATTTCTATAAGTTGTATGTTGAAGTACAATTATTGCTTTAATTTCTTTAATAATAATGTGTCTATTATTAAAGATGATCAGATAGTGTGCACTTGTTCAGTTAATAATGGGCTTTATGAGTTGAAGCCAACTGACCATTCTGTTGCAAGTCCTAGTTGCTATGTGACAGAGGTCACAAATGAAATGAGATGGCATGAGAGGTTGGGTCATATTGGTCAAGATAGAATGGACAAGCTAGCCAAGAGTGGCTTGCTAGGTTCCTTGACCAAGGTTGTCCTTCCAAGTTGCCAATCATGCCTAGAGGGCAAAGCCACAAGAAAGCCTTTTGGCAAAGCAACTAGGAGAAGTGAGGCACTAAGTTTAGTTCACTCTGACCTGTGTGGGCCAATGAGGGTTGAATCCAGAAATGGATTCAAGTACTTCATCACTTTCACGGATGATTATACTCGATTCACCCACATCTACTTACTGAGAAACAAGGCAGAGGCCTTGGCATGCTTTGAGAAGTATGTGCACTTGGTTGAGAACCAAGTAGGTAAGAAGGTTAAGTCCTTGAGGACAGATAGGGGTGGAGAGTATACATCAAATGCATTCAAGGCATTTTGTGACTTGAAGGGTATTGAGAGGGAGTTCACTCTTCCTTGGACACCCCAACAGAATGGAGTGTCTGAGAGGAAGAATAGAACTCTTATGGACATGGTACGTTCCATGATGGCAAAGGCCAACTTAGACATCACTTATTGGAGTGATGCACTGCTGTGTGCAGTTCATGTCCTTAATAGAGTACCCACCAAGAATGTGAACTCTTCTCCATATGAGTTATGGAAGAAGAAAACTCCTAATCTAAGCTATTTACGCCCTTGGGGTTGTTTAGCTTATGTTCACATAACGGACCACCCTTTGGGAAAGTTGGGTCCAAGAGGGAGGAGGTGTGCCTTCCTTGGTTATGCTGAACAATCTAGGGGTTATGTGTTCTTGGATATAAGTCACAAAACTGGGAACATCTTTGATGCAAGGAATGCTAACTTTGTGGAGGATGAGTTCCCCAAAGTTGGTGAGCGTGGTGACTTAACCTCATTAAGCCAGATCCTAGATGAGGATCAACCAAGTGTCATAAGGACACCTGGGACACATGCACCTACTCTAGAGGGAGTACCTCAACCACATGGAGCAATGGCTCCAGAAATGCCTGTTGTTGTGGACCAACATGAGCAAGACCTCCAAGAGGAAGGTTTTGTTCAAGAGGGAGTTGAGGATACTCAAGAGCAAAATGTTGAGCCTCAAGAGATGGAGCATGAGTTGCCTCCATCTCAGCCTACATTGAGAAGATCAATGAGGAAATTTGGACCACCTAAAGAATGGTGGATCTTGGATAGTGAGGCAAATTTGGTTGCATCTGAGATAGATGAGCCAAGTAACATTAAGGAGGCTCTTGAGGGTGCACAGAGGGAAGAGTGGCTAAATGCAATGAAGGATGAGTTGCATTCAATGCATCTCAATGGGGTTTGGGAGCTAAGTGATCTTCCTCCAGGCCGTAAGGCAATTGGGAACAAGTGGGTTCTCAAGATCAAGGTGAACTCTGATGGAAGTATCGAAAGATACAAGGCCCGTTTGGTGGCCAAGGGTTTTACACAGAAGGAGGGTGTTGATTTCAAAGACACCTTCTCTCCTGTTGTAAAATTCACTTCCATCAGGATATTACTTGCCATCGTGGCAAATCTAGACCTAGAGTTACATCAGATGGATGTAAAGACCGCCTTTCTCAATGGTGATTTGAGTGAGGAGATATATATGAGACAACCTGAGGGGTTTGTCCAAAAGGGTCAAGAGGACAAGGTATGTAGACTAAAGAAGTCTATCTATGGTCTTAAGCAAGCTTCAAGACAGTGGTACTTGAAGTTTCACCATGCAATCACAAGCTATGGCTTTGTGATGATGCATGAAGACCATTGTGTATACTTGTACTCTTCTGGGTCTAGTTTTGCAGTATTGACTCTATATGTAGATGATATACTGATTGCAAGTAATGGGCTTGCGTTGTTAAGTACCATCAAGAGATGGTTATCTTCCACATTTGACATGAAGGACATGGGGGAGGCTGCCTTTATCCTAGGGGTTAAAATCCTGAGGGATAGAAAGGCAAGGCTGTTGGCCCTTTCTCAAGAACCTTATATTGATAAGATTCTTGCAAGGTTCAACTTAACAAACGCAAAGCCCATGAGTACACCTCTTGCATATGGTTGCAAGATTGGAGAGGACTTGTGTCCTAAGACTCCAAAGGAGAAGGAAGAGATGGCTCAGATCCCCTACCTAAGTGCCATTGGTAGCTTGATGTACGCCATGTTATGTACAAGGCCAGACATCAGCCAAGCGGTTGGACTTCTAGCACGATATTCTTCCAACCCCGGTCTGGAGCATTGGAAGAGTGTCAAGAGGATCCTAAGGTACCTCAAGGGTACTAAGGATTATTGGCTTTGTTACCAAGGTAAAGACCTTGGTTTACGTGGCTATTCTGATGCTGATTGGGGAGGAGATAGAGACTCCAGCAAGTCTACATCTGGTTATCTTTTCATGCTAAATGGTGGGGCTACTACTTGGTGTAGTAAGAAGCAAACTTGTACAGCATTGTCCACAATGGAGGCTGAATTTGTTTCATGTGCCTCAGCTGTACAAGAAGCCCTTTGGCTAGGTTATTTCCTTAAAAATTTGGAGTCCAAGGTTTTCTATTGAGAAGCCTATTACTATCTACTGTGATAGTATGGCAGCCATGGCTTACACTAAGGACCCCAAATACCATGGAAAAACCAAGCACATTAGCATGAAATATAACTTTGTGAGGGATGCAATTGAAGAGGGTGAAGTTAGGAATGAGTACATTTCTACAGACCTGATGGTGGCAGATCCTCTCACTAAGCCATTGCCACCACTTGTATTTGCTCGACATGTTAGAGCAATGGGTCTTAGAAGAATGTAAATGTTGGATGTACTTCACCTCTTTGGTGTCACACATGTTATGTATTTCTTTGAAATAATATAGATTATTTTATGAAATACTCAGTTCAATTTTATGAATCACAACGAACAAATGAACATGTCAAACATAGGCAGAGGATGACTTTCTCACACAAGTCATCCGCCCTTGATCTTTGTGTAAGATTAAGGATGAGACTGGCTAAAGACTTAAATGAAACTTAAGTGAATGATACATTTAAGTGGGAGTCATGCTCCAACACATGACACTTTAGCTTTTATGGTCGCCTTGATTATGAGTAATCAAGATTCAATGCTTTGGTGCATTCAGTTTGTATGACCATTCATACATCCTAGCCTATGTTAGATGTAAGCTAAGGCTTACATGGAGAAATTTCATGGTTATTGACATGTCCTCCTTTTATGTGTTAAGAGGAGTACACTTCATGGTGTTTTAAGAGGGAGAAATGACACACTCCTCAATTGGAATGGAGATCACTCCAAGTGGGAGTGACATGAGTAAAACACCTTAGAAGTGTATTATGGAACTTTAATGGATGTGTTTCCAAGTGTTCCATGACCATGAAATACGACCAGAGAAGAATTTAAGCAAGTTGTCTCTATTCTTGCTTAGTGTGAGATTCTTCGAATCAGACTCTTAGTGACTATGGCTTGCTATTAGGAAGTTGAGTTAATTATGATTACTTTGATTGGTTGTCGAAGGTCTTAGAGAAATGAGACTGGAGTATCCTCCTTTTGGGTAATCATGTTAACTCATTGACCTAAGTAGTTGAAGCTAAAAGGAAAGACATTAAGATGATACACGTTCACTAAATTCAATCTTGGGCCCACATATTACTGTGAGTAGTATGCTAGATTGAATGACAAGTGATTGAAATGAGTACTCAATGCTTAATACAATCATGGATTTCAAGGAGTTGAAATTCTAAGAAAGAGACTGATTGTGATTAAGAAGTGTATCATATGTCTGGGGTCTGAAAGGCATAACTTGATGTGTTCAAGCAAGCTTGATGTGTTTAAGCAACACACTTGAATTTGATGTGTTCAAAGGAAAGTTTGAAGAAGTTCAAACTATGAGGAGAGGACAATCTTCTATTGAGAGTCTAACAACCTCAATGGAAGAGACTTAGTGTGTGTGCCTGAGGTCGCACCCACAACTCTATATATGTAGAAGTGTCTGGATTATTTCGGCTATAAGGATTAAGGAGTTTGTTTTGAGTGGGAGCTGGAAGTTTAAAAGCATCTTAGTGCGAGTGGGAGTTTGTTGGAATTCTTGGCGCACCAAGATCCTTTTAAGGTAGGATTTGAGCTCATTGAGCTAACTCTAGCTTGAACAGCTATCTAAGGCAGCTAGAAGTAGCTCCCTTTAGCTCGAGTCAGCTCACTTAAGCTACAGCTCACTTAAGCTATTAGTAGCTCAAAGTAGTTAGACAGTAGCTTAGCTCAAGTTAGCTCATGTCAGCTCACTGTAGCTATAAGTAGCTCCGAGTAGCTGGACTTCAGCTCAAGTTCAGCTCAAGTCAGCTCACTTCAGCTATAAGTAGCTCAAAGTAGCTGGACTTCAAAAGTAGCTCAAGTCAGCTCAAGTCACTTCTTCTGGTAGCTTAATGTAGCTGGAGTTCAGCTCAAGTCAGCTCACTTCAGCTATAAGTAGCTCAAAGTAGCTGGACTTCAGCTCAAGTTAGCTCAAGTCAGCTCAAGTCAGCTCACTTCAGCTTTTGGTAGCTGAATGTAGCTGGACTTCAGTTCACTTCAGCTGAGAGCAGCTAACTCCAGCTCAAGGTCAGCTCTAGGAGCTGGACCTCAGTTCATGGTGCTTGGTTGGAGCTCAAAGGAGCTCAATGGTGCATAAGTAGCATAGTGAGCTAGCTTTGTGCCAGCTCACCTTGCTTTTAGCTCAAAACCACCAAGAGACACATCTTTTGTGTAAAGGTATGTCTCTTCATCAAAAGAGATGACTATTGGCTAAAAGAACATGTCCTTTCATCCAAAGGAAGTGTTCCTTGAGTGAATAGACATGTATATTCGCCCATGAGGTGGTTGGGGTGGTTATTGCACCAAGAATGATGTCTTTTGACCTCAAGAGACATGTATATTCGCCCATAAGGTGGTTATGGGGTGGTTATTGCAGAATGCCAAAAGAATGTATTCGGCCATTTGGTTATAAAAGACATGTATTTTCGCCCATAAGGTAGTTATGGGGTGGTTATAGGCCAAAGGAAGTGTTCCTTGGCTAAAAGACATGTATTTTCGCCACCATACATGACCCTTAGCCAAAGGAAGTGTTCTTTGGCTTAAAAGACACCTTTCTTGGTGTAAAGGTGTGCCTTTTGGTCATCTATAAATAGCCTTTAGTGGCTGGCCATTTTAAGCACGAATTTGGCACTCCATTTGCTCCATTTTCTTGAGAGAAAATTATTCTCCTCCTATTTCCTTTAGAGGCCGAAATATTAAACACTTTTTGAGAGCATTGTGGGTGGAATTACATAGAGATTGTTCATCTCTATTCAAGCTTCAAGGTGCCCCTCTAAGATCAAGTTCTCCCTCAAGGTTTTGCCAAAGATAACCAAGAAGAAAGGTGCACAACTTTTCTTGGTTTAGTAGCATTTTAGGTTTCATTTCTTATGTATGTTCTTAGTAGCATGCTAGGATTTATTTAACACAACATGTATGTGATCTTGATATGTTATATAACATGTTATGCATGCTTATGTTGAATTGAAATGAACGAATATGCATGTGGCATATACAGGAAGAAAGATAACATAAAAGTATGTTATCATAAGATCCTGAAATCTTCAGAGTCTTCTTACAAAATGTTCTCAAAGTTTGTTAAAAATTACATTGCCATCCTAAAATTTCAAAATTTGTTACTTTTAACGTTTTCTTTTAGTTTTTTAACCGGCAATGACATATCTTCTTTTAATTTAAAACTTTAGTAGCATATCCGTTCCATTTTGAAACAATAGTAGAAGATTGGGCAAAAAAATAAATTATAGTGATATATCCATGCCTAATCCAAAACATTATTGGAAAATATGAGGTTTTGCCTATTATGGAATAAGCAATATGAAAAGAAGATGAAGTAATTAACCAATTAATAGGTTCGTGCCTCGTTAGTTTGTCTTCATTGATAGGTTGGTCTTCCACCTCTTGGTCTGCTTCATTAATAGGTACCTCCGCCACTTTTTCTTCTTTAATAGTTTCCATTTCCATTTGTTCGTCGCTGTTGGAGTTCTACAAATTGTTCACTGGTACCAATAGCTTCTGCAAATGAGAAAAATCAGCTACTAATTTTAGTAGCGAATCTGATATTTGTACAAAGTAAAAAAGGCACAACATAATACGCCCTACCCTTCTTGCTAGGTACACACTCTGCCTCTAACTATTGTGTTTTAATTAAAAAGAAAAGGGGGGGAGGGGGGGAATTATAAAATGGAAGAATGTTATAAAATTTTGGTAACACAAATTGACCTCTAGTAACATTTCTCTATCTTCCTAGGCAAAGCTGGCTGTTCAGAAGAGAAATAATTAAGATGAGGAGTAGAAACCATTTCGGTTGTTATAAAAATCATTGTTGTGAAATTTTTAGTTAAGCCAATATTTCTTTCCATAAAGTAAAGAAAAAAACCATCAGTTTATAGGAAATTAATCCATAATGTGATGAGTAGAGTGGTGTAACTCTTTCACATGACTGGCAAAGGTTTCATGTATTCCATGTCCCCTGGATGAATGCATTCTACAATGATTGCTTGTATCGCATTCTCCACGTTTGGCAAATCAAGTTGATAGGCATTTCAAGTTGCATGGTCAAATAAGGAGATATCAGCCACGTTAAATGTAGTGCTCCAATTATACTCACTAGGCAAATCAAATTGATAGGCATTATTAGTACTTTTCTTAACAATTTGAAATGGACCATCTTCTCTTGGGTGCAACTTTGTTCTTCTTTGTACTGAAAACCTTTCCTTTCTCATATGTACCCACACCCAATCTCTAGGCTCAAAGAATACTCTTTTACGCCCTTTATTAGCTACATTTGCATATTGTTGGCTACTCCCTCCAATTTGAAGCTTAACCTTCTCATATAGCTTCTTAACCAAATCTACCTTCCTTTTGCCATCTGTACTTGAAAGTCCATTAGTAGGTAATGGTAAAAGATCTAAAGTACTCAACGGATTAAAGCCATACACAATTTCAAAAGGTGAATAACCCATAGTACCCTGCATGGCTCTATTATATACAAATTCTACATGTGGTAGACAATCTTCCCATGAGTTTAAGTTCTTTCCAATGATAGCCCTATGTAAGATAGCTCTAAGTAAAGAACTTAGAGTTCTATTTGTTACCTCAGTTTTTCCATTAGTTTGTGGATGGCATAAGGTTGAAAACATGAGCTTTGTATCAAGCTTACTCCACAATGTCCTCCAAAAATAGCTTAAAAACTTGGAATGTCTATCACTTACAATTGTTCTTAGGACTCCATGAAGGCGCATAACCTTTCTAAAAAACAAATTGGTGTTCCATCATTTGCCTTATGGCATGCAATGAAGTGTGCCATCTTTGAGAATTGATCCACAACAACAAAGAAAGAATCTTACCCTATTTTGGACAAGAGAAGACTTACATTGAAATCCATTGAAATACCAATCCAAGGATGTAAAGGTATTGGAAATGGAGCATACAAACCAAGACTTGTTTTTGTGGATTTTGCCCTTTTGCACGTGATGCAATGGTCATGAATACTCTTCACATCTCTTCATATAGGGCCAATAAAAGTGTTCCTTCAACATGTGCAATGTCTTGGGCACACCAAAATGTCCCATTAAACTACCACTATATGCCTTTTTTATAAGCAACTCCCTTAAAGATGTTTGAGGCACACATAACCTATTTCCTTTAAATTGAAAAACCTATTTCCTCTAAACAAAAAACTATCCACTTGATAAAACTTGTCAAAAGTAATCTTAGTACACTTAGAATAGACTTCCCCAAAATCAGGATTAGAAGTATACAAATCCTTTAAATACTCAAATCCAAGAATTTTAGCATCTAAAGAAGAAAGTAAGGCATACCTTTATAAAAGTGTGTAAGCCACTGCATTCTCCTTACCTTCCTTGTGTTTGATGACATATGTGAAGGATTCTATGAATTCAACCCATTTTGCATGTCTTTTGTTCAACTTACCATGGCCTTTAAGATGCTTCAGAGCTTGGTGATATGTGTGAATCATAAACTCTTTATGCCACAAATAGGACTACCCAGTCTCCAAAGCGCTTATAAGTGTATAAAGCTCCTTGTCATATGTAGGATAGTTCATGGTGGCACCATTAAGTTTCTCACTAAAATAAGCAATAGGGTGGCTTTCTTGCATCAAGATAGCTCCAATACCTATTCTTGAAGTATCACATTCAATTTCAAAAGCTTTAGAAAAATCATGAAGCGCTAAAAGTGGTGCTTCCTTTAACATGTGAGAAGCATCATCTTGAGATTTCTCCCACTGAAACCCAACATTCTTTTTAACAATTTTTGTAAGAGGCATTACAATGGTAGAAAAATTCCTAACAAAGTTCCTATAGAAACTAGTCAACCCATAGAATGATCTTACCTCAGAAATAAAAGTAGGAATTGGCCATTTTTTTATAGCTCTTTACATTTCTTCATCTACCTCAACTCCTTTAGAACTCATCACATAACCAAGAAAAATAACCTTATTAGTACAAAAAGAGCATTTCTTAGGATTAACATAAAACTTTTGCTTTCTTAGTGTATCAAGCACCTGTCTCAAATGTTCCATATGATCATTAAGGCATTTGCTATAAACCAAAATCTCATGAAAATAAATAACAACAAACTTGCCTATGTAATCATGTAAAACCTATTTCATAAGTCTCATGACAGTACTAGGTACATTAGTCAAACAAAATGGCACTACTAGCCACTCATAAAGTCCAAATTTGGTTTTGAAAGTTGTTTTATGTTCATCCCCTTTTTTCATCCTAATTTGATGATATCCATTTTTAAAATCAATCTTAGAAAACACAGTAGAACCATGCAATTCATCAAAGATATCATCTAGTTTAGGAATGAGATCTCTATACTTTATAGTAATTTTGTCAACAGGCCTATAATCCATGCACATGCATCATGTTCCAACTTCCTTTGTCACTGAGAGCACAAGTACGACACATGGACTTATACTCTCCCTCATATAGCCCTTTGCGAATAATTCCCGCACTTGTCTTTATATTTCCTTAGTCTTATCAAGATTAGACCTTTATGTAGGCCTATTTGGAATAGGTGCTTTAGGGACTAAGTTAATTTTATGCTTTATGACTCGGATTAAAGGTAGTCCACTTGGTTCCTCAGGAAAAACATCTTCAAACTCTTGTAACAAAACAACACGTCACTTGGAAGAGAAGTTAGTTTATGTATAACAATATAAGATTCTTTGTAAAGTAAAAGTAGCACTAGTCTTTGTACTTTAAGGGCTTGCCTCACATATCTCATTTTTGCTATACAACACTATTTTCTTCTTTCAACTTGCCCATTCTCTTTTCCCCTCAAGAACTCTCAACTCTCTCTTTCCTCTCAAACACACTCTTTTCTCCATGTCTCTCAGATGTTCTCTCAACTTTCCCTTCTTTATTTTTACCACTCAGTACCTTAGCTTGCCTCTCTTTTAAATTTTTTTCATTCTTGCATTAAAGTTGACATTGATCATCCAAGACTTATTGTGGTGACAATGGCAAAAGCGTGATCGATCCTCCTTTGTGCATCAATGTGTAGATGTTCTTGTAACCATCATGCATTGCCTTCTTGTCATATTACCACGGCCTCCCAAGTAAATGTGACAAGCTGACATAGGAAGCACATCACATAACACCTTATCTTGATAAAAACCAATCTTGAAAAGAATGAGTGGTTGCCTTTTAACGTGAATTTCACTAGCATCGTTGAGCCATTGCAACTTGTAAGGTTGAGGATGTTAGTGTGTAAGTAGTTGCAACTTCTCCACCAAAGTGTTACTAGCCATATTTCTCCAACTCCCACCATCAATGATCATGCTACACACATTATCATTCACATGGCACCTTGTGTGGAATATGCACCCCCTTGGTTCCTCCTCTTTAACTTTCACACTTAGGGCCCTACTTGCAACAAGCGCAACGGGTCCCTCCTTGGCCTCAAATATTAGGGAATCATCATCTAAAAGTGGCATCTCGGGCTCTTCATCAAGCTTATCCTCATCCTTAGGCTTAGGCCCTTCTTTCTATTCCATGTATAGAATCCTACATTCTTGAGCCAAATGACCCTTTATACCTATAGCACACAAACTTCTTAGTTCTTTGAGAATTTTGAAGCATATAGGTACCTTTTGTGTGGGAAGTGGCCATGGGTCATTTTGATGGACTTTAAGCCTTGGCCATTGGTACTTCTCTCCTTGGTTCCTTGGACATGCTACCTATCCAATTGGCTCCTACACCTTGCATAGAACGTGCTGCCTTTGCCCTTTGTGTAATTGTCTCAACCTTGGCGGCTTGGTGAAGCAATTCAACCATATCCACATAAGGAAGCAACTCCACTCTATTTGCAATTTTGGGGTTGAGACCATTCAAAAATCTTACCATGGTAGTCTCCTCTTCTTCAACAACTAAAGCTCTAATGAGTGTCATTTCCAACTCGTTATGGTAATCCTCCACAAACCTATTTCCTTGGACCAATCTTTGCAATTTTTATTATTGGTCTTGGTAGTAGTAGCTAGGAACAAATCTTTTCCTCATGATGGCTTTAAGCTCCATCCAAGTTCTAATGGCCTTCTCATCACTTCTCCTTCCTATAATCACCACCCAATTCTACCACACAAAAACATAATCAGTAAACTCAACACTGACAAATTTTAAATTCTTTTCTTCTAAGTAGTTGTGACAACCAAACACCATTTCAATCTTTTGCTCTTACTCCCAATATGCATCTAGATCACTTTTGGCTCTAAACTAGTACGATGTTGAGCTTGATGGAGTTTATTTGGTCATCCTCATGTGGCTCCCCCCTCCCTAGTTGCCTATGTGCACTCTAAGCTTCTTCTTCCTTTTCTAAGTCCTCCAACTTTACTCCTTTGTCCTTCATGTGGATAGGATTAGTCCTATTTTACATGGATGATGATGCCTCATTTTGATAGCTAAGCTCCATCATCCAAAGCTCTAGGTTAGTTAACCTATCCAACACCTTGGTTACACAGAATGGAAAGCCTCATTGTCCTTATTAGTTGGAAGAATGCTAACAATCTCTTTAGTATGTCTAAAATCAAAGAATCCTCGCAAACATTCCTTCATGTGTTTCTCTCAAAAGATGTTGCTCACATTCAATTTGCTATGGCAATTTCTAAGAAGACCTAATCTTAAAAGTTCTAAGCAAATTAAACTTAAAGCACTCAAAAAGTGAAAAATATTTGAAAACCAAATAATTTTGAAGAAAAGAACCAAGTAAAACATAAGACTCAAGAAATTCCAACATTAAAAGACCATTATAATCATTATTAGAGCATAAAGGATACAAAATTGAATTATTGGGTTGAAAACTAAGAGCTTGTGCAAGGACCCACTTTTTTTTTCCTTTTTGGAAAACAATAATTTTTTCTACTATTTTCTTGGAAAAAAAATGCCCCTAAAGGCTTTCTTGTTGCAAAAGAAAACAAAGGAAGAAATTAATTGCAACTTAAACTTGAAGACCCTAATTGTTGCTAAAAATTGAACAAACTTTGCTGGATCAAAACAACCTTTTTCCCATGCCTTTTTTCTGAATTTTGGATGCAGGAATTCAACTCAAAATGATTCTAATATGGCCCCTCATGGCCCTGCCCATGAAACCTAAGAGAATGGGTTTCACATTGGTTGTAATTGGCTAGTTATTTATGTGCACGAATGTTAAAAGTTCATGTCACTAGTTAATTAGCCTAGAAATGCAAGTATGCATGCAAGTTTGCTTTGACTCACACAAGTGGAAAAACATAAAACATGGAAAAAGCCTAAGCATTTTCCATAGAAATCAAGGTTCAAATAAGTCAAAACATAGCAATCCATCATTTATGTCAACATTACTAAACATAATAACCATGTGAGGGCATCCAACAAAAGAAAACCATGCCATCACCTAAAGGCAACCCTAGAACCTTTCACTTTATCCATACACAAAGGAGGCAACTAGTGCAAACAATGTACACAAGGCTTTCCTACTAAGATCTTTCCATCCAACTCTTATCGTAGATGCAATCCTAATGGTGAGCCTCAAAAAGTCGTCTATGTGCTTTATTAGCTACTACAGCCAAGAAAGTATAGTTACTAAAAAACCTTAACCAACAAGTAACCATAAGAACTAGAATAACAAGGACTCTCATAATATTATACATGTAACAAAAGACTACCACGACAACCCTAAGTGGTTACCGGGCTTAACTACATTAGAATTTCCACAATATAAGATAAAGGAGTGAGAATTTGTAATTCTGGGTAAGGGACCTTAAACCTGCAAGGGAAAACATTAAGGGCAACACATAAGCATATGTATCCTACTGTGAGCTCATACAACATGAGGCTAAACCTACGCACATAGAGTTTCAGTCCCTTGGGACTTATCCTCTATCTACTGCTTAAACTACAAGGCAAAGCCTACTAGCAAGTATTGCTTACTAGCCTAACTAGTGAAGTTCATCACTAGTTGAATCTCCCTTATATTGTACAAGGGCACTATGGTTGGACCAATTTGAATTGAGTTTAGAGGAACTAACTAGGTGTACTAAGGCCTCCATACTGGAATCTCATACCCAAAGCTATGGTTTGGTCCTCGATGTTACTAAACCTCACACCCCAAGCTAACGGTGCTTCACTATGGCCATTAATTCTAGCTTTCTTATGGGTGGCTTAGGTGGCCACTAAAACTACAAGAAAACTCATAAGTTTCAAGGAAGTTTAGAAGGTCTCAGAGTACCACCGGGATAGCTTGACCTTTACGTACCTAAAGCACCCCCTATGCCCTCCCTCAAAACCCCTTAGCAAAAGTTGGTTTTGTTGGGGAACAAGCCTGTGGCGATGCATCCCCAACCTTGGCAATGCATCCATATAGTATACAAGGCTTTGGTTGTTTCTCAAGGGCTTGGCAATTTGTACCCAACCTTGGCAATGGATCCTCAACCCCTTAGTGCCCAGTTTTTGCCAACTTGTACTCTAAGCAACTTGGAAGGCCTCCCAAGCATACCAAATGTGCTTATAATGGATTCTAACTCCTCGTAACTATAAAACATGTTACATAGGCCACAATGCACCATTGCAAACACATTTATGATGCATCACAACATCATACCAAGCTTAAATAAGCACTTAGTCAACCATGAAAAACCTTGGCCACTTATCGATGCTATTGCCAAAACTACTTGTTTCCAATAAGTAACAACACTCCAATAACATCAATTTGGCTTGAAACTCTAAATCCCTTACCTTAATTTTAAGTAACAAGCAAATATGAAGCAATTTTTCACCAAGAACAAGGTTCCACTTAGATTTACCTATATT
The DNA here is from genome assembly GCA_005392925.1 of Aquilaria sinensis. NCBI lineage: Eukaryota > Viridiplantae > Streptophyta > Magnoliopsida > Malvales > Thymelaeaceae > Aquilaria > Aquilaria sinensis. Next base: position 591,904 of record SMDT01000275.1, on the reverse strand, counting down.
CTAAACAAATCAAAGCAAATGGCACCAAATTAACACAAAACTAAGCAAAACCCATGCCTTAAAACACTAAACAAACAAGAAATCAACAAGGAAAAACAAGTTACCTCATGTTCAAACCTAGCTCAAGCAAGAAAAATGTGAAAATCAGTTTTTGAACCAATAAACAAGCTTGAAATAGCTTGCCCAAAGCTTGTATACCCTTGAGGTCTTTAAATTCCACCAAAAACTCTTGATTTTGAGCATGAATTGAAGGACAAATGGAGAGGGTAGGGGTGAACTTGGGCTTAGAAGAGAAAAGATGAATAATGGCAACCACAAGCCCCTTCTCTTACAAGTTATAAGCCTTTAGCTTAAACAAACCTCAAACTTTTTTTAAGTTGACAAAAAGCATCCTCCCCTAGATAATAATTGAGGGTAAAACCTTAGTCAAAGCTTAAGCACTTAAGAAAATTTTTGGTTTTTACACAAGGGTTGCATTTTAAAACATGTTTTTAACTCTCAAGACTTGGCCTGACACCTCAGGATGCAAAGTTACCATTTTACCACCAACCTTTTTTGGTGGCATAAACTCCTCAAAACTTAGTAAACCTTGCCTAACCTACTTGATCTTGCCTTGCTAACTTAAAATAAGGTAATAAACTAGGAATTTAATTAATTTAACTCCCTTAGCTGAGCTCCCTTCTAGGAGGGCCATAACATCCTCCCCTCATTCTAAAATTTGGTCCTTCAAATTTTGCTACAACTGAGGGAATTTATAGGATATCTTTTTAGCATATCTTACTCTATTTCCCAAGTAGCTTCCTCTTCGCTATAGTTTGACTAAAGGATCTTAACCATTGGAATTTAATTGGTTCATAGTTTCCCAACTTGTCTATCATGGATCTTAACGGGCCTTTCCTTGTAGGTCAAGTTCTCTTGGATGGAAATCGTCGATGCGGTAACTACTTAGCATGTATCAACTATGCACTTTCTTAAAAGACTAACTTGGAACTCATAGTGCACTTGGAAAAAGTTGGGTGGTAATGCCAATCGGCATGCAAATTTCCCCACCTCATCCAAAATTTCAAAGAGATAGATGTACTTTAATAAGTACTTTGTGATTGTTATTGTAAGAAAACTCAATAAGTGGCATGTGCTGATCCCAATCACCTCAGAAATCCCTGGCACACGTATGTAACATATTGTCCAAGGTTTTTATTACTCTTGCGGACTATCCGTTGGTCTACGGATGAAAGGTATTACTAAAACTAACCTTCCCCCTAATGACTCTTAGAAAGCATTTTAAACCCTTGATATAAACTGGGGATCCCTATAAGATATGATATGATTCGGTATGCCATACGACCTCACAATTTTCTTAATCTACAACTGAGCCAACCTCTCCAGTGTATAGGTAATCTTTATAGGTATGAAGTGCAATGACTTGGTTAGCCTATCGACCACTTGAACTTCTCAAGTAATTTCATATGATGTGGCATTTGTCCTCTCCTTGAAGCCTCCACATTCTCCTGCTCATCCTCATGCTCATAAGCATACTCCTACCTCTCATGGGCCCTAGGCATTTCCTAATGGTTGACATGCTTCTCTTGACCTAAGGGTGGGTCACCCCCCTGGTCATCCTCCTCCAAGATGGCTCATCCATTTTGTTGGTCTAAGAACAAATCTCTAAGAATGGTAGTCATGCCTTGTGCCACCAGTACCATAGTCTGAGTCATACCTTAAAGCACCCTGGATATTTCATCCAACCTTACAACAACTGGATCATTAGAACCCTTACCGAGGTCATTAGCTCCACTAGCAAATCCTGACCTAGTGTCAACCATAGTAACCTGCAACCAAAGCTAGATGACATTCCACAGATGTTGGTTAATACTAACTCTCCAAGCACATAGACTTTAAACTAGATCTCAGTTCCTAGTCTCCAATATCTATGAACTGAGCTCTGATACCAATTAACATTGCCGCTCATGGCCCTACCTAGGAAACTTGCGAGAACAGGTCTCCCGTTGGTTGCAACTGGGTAGTTATTTATGTGCACCCATGTTAAAGCTTCGTGTCGCTAGTTAATTAGGCTAGAAATGTAAGTATGGATGAAAGTTTGCTTTGGCACACATAAGTGGAAAAATATAAAACATTCACATAGACTAGGCATTTTCCATAGAAATCAAGGTTCAAATAATTCAAAGCATAGCAATCCATGATTTATGTCAACATAACTACATATAATAACCAAGTGAAGGCATGCAACAAAATAAAACTATGTCCATCACCCAAACGCAACCCTAGAGCCCTTCTCTCTATCCATACAAAAAAGAGGCAACTAATGCTTACAATGTACACAAGGCTTTCCTATTAAGATCTTTCCATTAAATTCCCACCTTAGCTAAAACCCAATGGCAAGCCTAAAAAAGTCCTCCATGTGCTTTATTAGCCATTTCGGCCAAGAAACTATAGTTTGTAAGAAACATTAATGAACAAGTAACCATAAGAACTAGAATTACAAGGATTCTCAAAATATTGTACCTGCAATAAAAAACTACCACGACAACCCTCAGTGGTTATTGGAGTCAACTACATTAGAATTTGCACAACATAAGATAAGGGAGTAAGAATTTGTAATTCTCAGTAAGAAACCTTTAACCTGTAAGCAAAACTGCTAAGGACAACACATATATAAACATAGGTATTTTACTGTGAGCTCATACAGCATGAGGTTAAACCTATGCACATAAAATTTTAGTCCTGTCGGACTTGTCCTCTTATTAGTCTTTAAACTACATGGCAAAGCCTTATTTACTAGCAAGCATTGCTCATTAGCCTAACTACTAAAGTTCATCACTAGTTGAACCTCTCTTATGATGTACAGGGGAACTATCATTGGACTAATTTCAATAGGCTTATGAGGAACCAACTATACTAAGGTTTTCACATCGAAACCTTATACCTAAAACTACAACTAGGTAGTACTACACCATGCACCCAAGCTAATGGTGCATCACTATGACTGATGCGAACCCCGATGGTATAAAGACCATGAAACACTCCCAAGATATTTTTCAAGCTCCACAAGACATCAAAGAGACTGGATTTGAAGACCCTCACCCTTAATCAACCTATGACTAGAAACGAGAAGTATAAGAACACCAAGAACACAAGCACACTTGTGCACCAAGGTAGTCCACAAAGAACCAAAGAGAATTTCTCTCACAAGTAGCAATATTATTTCATGTCAAGGCTATTGTTTTACAACTAGAATATGTGCCTATTTATAGGCCTAAACTAGGGTAAAAACTCAGCAAAATTTGCAACCCAAGTCACCTAGGAAACCTAGATACAAAAGACTTAAGAAAACCTAGTCAAACTAGGATTCCTACACCCTTTTAACACATGTTTAAGGTGTGCAATGAATTCCATTTATCCTAAGTGACCTGAATCACTTCCATGGCTTAAATAACATCCTAAATAATGTAAATAAGCAGGAAAATAAAATAAATACGTTACAACACAATATTGGCCATAAAAACCCCAAAATAGTCTTCTTGGGTGGTTCTTGCTTGTGTCTTCAACTTCAAGCTGAAATACAAACTTGATGCAGCCATGATTTCTCAAAATACAAAGCATGAAAGTTATATCTCTATTTCTTAGCTTTGAAATGACACCTGAATCACACAAAACAGACATCTAAACCCAAAGATATACTCAAAATACTGCAACTGCTTCTGAACCAGCGATAACTCACAAATTTTGATTTTGAAGCTAAATTGGACCTCCTTAACATGCAAACTAGTTTCATAGTCTTCATACGATTTGTAGCTCCAGATGCTAGCTTTCCAATGAATCAAGAATCACTAAATTATGATCTATTTAGCTCAATATATGAATTTTCTACCAGAAGATCGCCAATCTGTCAAAATCCAAGCTTGGCCATCATCTCCATATGATTCCTTGCATGTTCTAGCAGCTCCTTGCGAAATTACAAGTCTATTCTCCATGAAAATGCTTGAGACAAAAGCTTGAAGTGCACTAGTGGGCTCCTTAGCTTCCTTTCTTGTCAATGATCCACTAGTTATCTTCAATGGATCCTTATCATCATTGGTTGTGCCTTCTTTGACCGTATCAGCTCCCCCCTCCTTAGAAGGATTTGTCCTCGAATCAAAACCTACATTAGAAAATGGAATTGAATCAATAATGATGAAATAATCAGCACATGGGCACTTACCTTTCATATAAGCACCAATAGCATAGAATGCTTGTGTATGAAGCTTTAATCTTGTGAAAAACTTCAACCAATATCCAAATGCAATGATACCTCTAGGTTCAAAAACAAAGTTTGAAACAATTAGCACAAAAAATTTGAATGTTTGCACAATTTTCATCTTAACTCTAGGCATCACTTTCATTGCCTTTGCCATCTCAAAAACATTACTCTCACAACTAAAAAAAGTGCTGGAATAATTTACCTTAGGGATGCTTTATGCACTAAAAAAAAAATGGACCTAAACTCACACAAGTATTGTGGTTATGAAAAGCACAAGTTATGCATGTCAAGACAACAGTTTGCATCAGCCATTCAAGCAAACAAGAATTGAGCACAATGCGGCCTAAACTAATAACCAAACAATGATGCACAAATTTCACAAAAATCCTAAGCATTTTAAATGAAACAAGAAAAAACTTATTTTTGTATGTGTATGCACCACAATGCATGAAATTTGTGAATGGGGTGTGACACAAAACAAAGGACTCAACATACCTCCTTAATAGACTGAATTTAAAACCAGAATTTTCACTCAAAATAAAAACTTTCAAGTTCGAACATAAAACAAAAAGATCAATGCTAAAAAGTTTGTGTAATGCATGTGTGAAGGTAAAGAAATGCTTGCTGGAAATTAAAGATTGACACATAAAAATGGGCTGAACATGAATGAAAATAAAAGAAATATTTAATGCATGTGTAAGAACCAATTTATGCATGAAAAATTCCAAAGAAGTGGATTTAACTTGAGGCAAAACAAAGCAATGTGAAATGGATGCAAAACTAACAAAGTCAAAAACAAAAGACACCAAAACAGATTTTTCTCTAGAGAAACTCATGGAATTCAAAAGATGATTTGACAAAACCAATGAATTAGAAGGCTTAAAACCATATTTTGTCAAATTTTCATGCTTACTTCCTTCTCTTAATCTTGTTTCATGAAAACCATTTGTTAAAATAACATTGTAAGCAAACACACATTGTTTGAGATTTTCATGCAAAATCACATCAAATCTAGGTGTTAGGAAGAAATACATTACAGTGGTTGGACTTAGTCTCCAAGTATCTTCCTTTGGTGTAGGAACCATAAAATTTTCACCTTTGCGCTCAATGACTTTGGATGGAGTTGCAACATTGTCTTCCCCTTGAACCATAGAGTAAGAAACAATGTTAGGCATACTTTTGCAATTGAAATCACTAGGACTCACCTCAAATTGTTCCTTCTTAACCTCCTTTGTTGGTTTGATGCATGGGACAAGACTTGGAAAATTTTGAACACCAACTTCTTTAATGGGCAGTAACTCACTTGATTATTGTAATTTATCTCCACTTAAGTCCTGAAAAGAAGACAACACAACACTAGAAAAAGACGTCATTATGTTAGATGAAAGTATGGCTTCTATGTAGGTCTTTTTCTCTTCACTTGGCTTGGGTTCATTGCACTCTTGTCTTCTCTCAACTTCGCACTCAATTTTTTCTCTCGGGAACTCTCCACTCTTCTTCCCCTCATGTTCACTCTTCTCACATAGTCTCTCGGTTGTTCTCTCGGCTTTCCCCTCATCACTCTTACCCTCAACTTTCCCCTCTTTTTCTTTTCTCTCAAGCTCACTTTGAAGTTTTCTTTGATCCTCCAAGACTTGTTGTGGTGAAAGTGGTACAAGCATGATTGACTTTTCTAGTTGAGGCTGAGACAAGTCTTCTTTTATTGCCTCCACTTTTGGCTTGGGTGCTTCTCTCACATCCTTGCTCCATGCTCCTCTCCAAGTGGAAATTTCTCCTTGAGAAATCTTGGATGCCTTTGCTCTCTTGATGCTCCTCTCAGCCTCGGTGGCCTAGTGAAGCAAGTCCTCCATATTGAAATAAGGCACCATTTCCAATTTGTTGGCTATATCATGGTTGAGACCATTAATGAATCTAGCAATGGTGGTCTCTTCATCCTCAATGACATTGGCTCGAGTCAAGGTCATCTCCAAGTCTTTGTGGTAGTCCTTTACACTCATTTGGCCTTGCACTAGCCTTTGAAGCTTAAGGCATTGATATCTAGTGTAGTAGCTAGGCACAAATCTCCTCCTTATTAATGCTTTAAGGGCTCTCCATGTGTATATGGCCTTTTCCTCATTCCTTCTCCTAGAAGTAACATCCTGATTCCACCATACAAGAGCATAATTAGTGAACTTTATGGTAGCCAATTTAACCTTCTTTTCCTTGGAGTAATGATGGCAATCAAACCCCATCTCAATCTTTTGCTCCCATTCCCAATATGCATCGGGATCACTCCTTCTTTGGAAAGGTGGAATGGTATGCTTGATGGAATTTAGGTTGTTATCCTCTCTTGGCTCCCCCATTCTTGGAAGCCTATGTTCATGCCAATGTCCTTCTTCCTCCTCAGGTTCTTCTCTCCTTGGACCTCTCCTTGGTTGCAAGATAGGATTTGGCCTCCTTGGCAATCTCAAGTCAATGTCCTCAATCCTCCCCACAAGTCTATTGAGAGTTTCTTGAAGCTCTCTCATGGTTGGCTCCTCATTGTGTCTTACTTCCATTCTCCTATCCTCCTGGACCTCCATACTCCTGAAAACAAAGATCCTCACACACACTCACCTCACATGTTTCACTCAAAAGATGAACACTCAAACAATCAATTTGTTAGTAAGATATTGCTATTCAAAGAGTTCTCAAAAGTTCTAAGAAAACTGTCCTCAAAGCACACAAGAAAACTTGAATTCTTGAAGAACTATTTTGACTCCAAAAGAGGTGGGCTAAACAAGCTTTAAAAGAATCTAGGAAGCTCCTGCAATTGATGATCACAAGAACCACAAAGAAAGCTTTTTTTGACTCAAAAACAATGGGATAGGTTTTGGGGCGCAAAATTTTCAATACTTTGAGAAAACTTCTTTTTGCAAGCTCTTTTCTTTGTTCTTTTCTTTTTCTTTTCTTTTCTTTCTTCTTTTCCCTTTTTTCTCTTTTTTTTTTGCTTGGTTTTTTGATGCTAAAACAACTTTCTCCTTGAAGTTCCTTGCTGCCAAAGACAAAAAGTCAGTTTTCTATTCGGCCAAAACGAGAAACTATTGAAACTTGCACAATTTTGAAACAACTTTTGATACCGAAACTTGCTGAACTTTGATCTTTTTTTTTTTTTTGTGTTTTCTTGACTCTAGGATGTTGGAAACAATGAAAACAAGAGAGATTAATAGGGCTGGACATGAAACAGAAAGATAAGAAACAAACAAGAACAAACAAATTGAAATCAAGAACACTAGACAACATGGATTGACTTCTTTTTGTTGTTTTTGTGATTTTCGGACTTGGCAAAGATCGAATAAAAAGGACAGACCTGAAACAAGAAGAAAATTGATTAAAACAGGGAATTAAAACATGAATTTACTGAACAAAATTGAAATAAAACTGAAGAGAAACAAGAACAGAAAGATATGTCCTTCAATGGAACTTGTGGCTCTGATACCAACTAATGCAAACCCCGATGGTATAAAGACCATGAAATGCACCCAAGATATTTTTCAAGCTCCACAAGACATCAAAGAGACTGGATTTGAAGACCCCCACCCCTAATCAACCTGTGACTAGAAACGAGAAGTATAAGAACACCAAGAACACAAGCACACTTGTGCACCAAGGTAGTCCACAAAGAACCAAAGAGAATTTCTGTCAAAAGTAGCAATATTATTTCATGTCAAGGCTGTTGTTTTACAACCAGAATATGTGCCTATTTATAGGCCTAAACTAGGGTAAAAACTCAGCAAAATTCGCAGCCCAAGTCACCTAGGAAACCTAGATACAAAAGACATAAGAAAACCTAGTCAAACTAGGATTCCTACACCCTTTTAACACATGTTTAAGGTGTGCAGCGAATTCCATTTATCCTAAGTGACCTGAATCACTTCCATGGCTTAAATAGAATCCTAAATAATGTAAATAAGCAGGAAAATAAAATAAAATATGTTACAACACAAGATTGGCCATAAAAACCCCAAAATAGTCTTCTCGGGTGGTTCTTGCTTGTGTCTTCAACTTCAAGCTGAAATAAAAACTTGATACAGCCATGATTTTTCGAAATAAAAAGCATGAAAGTTGTATCTCTATTTCTTAGCTTTGAAATGACACCTGAATCACACAAAACAGACATCTAAAGCCAAAGATATGCTCAAAATACTGCAACTGCTTCTACACCAGTGATAACTCACAAATCCCGACATTGAAGCTAAATTGGACCTCCTTAACGTGCAAACTGGGTTTCATAGTCTTCATACGATTTGTAGCTCCAGATGTTAGATTTCCAATGAATCAAGAATCACTCAAGTTTGATTTGTTTAGCTCAAGATATGAATTTTCTACCAGAACATCACTAATCTGTCAAAATCCAAGCTTGGCCATCATCTCCATATGATTCCTTGCAAGTTCCAGCAGCTCCTTGCGAAATTACAAGCCTATTCTCCATGAAAATTCTTGAGGCAAAAGCTTGAAGTGCACTAGTGGGCTCCTTAGCTTCCTTTCTTGTCAATGATCCACTAGTTATCTTCAATGGATCCTTATCATCATTGGTTGTGCCTTCTTTGATCGTATCAATGACCATTAGTTCTAGCTTGCTTGTGGGTGGCTTAGGTGGCCACTAAAACTACAAGAAAACAACTAGGTTCCTAGAAATTTTAAAAGGCCTTAAAGTACTGTTGAGACACCTCAACCCCTAGGCACCCAAAGCACCCTTTAGGCCCTCTTTCAGAACCCTTAGCAAAAGTTGGTTTTATTCGGGAATAAGCCTATGGCAACGCGTTCCCAACCTTGGTGACACATCCCCATAGTATAAAACTCTCTAGTTGTTTCATGAGGGCTTGGAAAAGTTTGTGCCAAGTTTTTTGCAACTTGTGCTTAGAATGGCTTCCAACTCCTTATAACAATCAAACATGTTGCATAGGCCGCAAGACACCATTATAAGCACACCTATGATGCATCGCAACATCATACCATGTTCACACATGCACCTAGTCCACCATGAAGAACCTTGCCCACTTACCAATGCTATTGGCAAAACTACTTATTTTCAATAAGCAACAACACTCTAATAGCATCAACTAAGCTTGAAACTCTAAATCCCATACCTTAATTTCAAGTAACAAGCAAGGATCAAGCAATTCTTTACCAAGAAGATGGTTGCCTTAACATTTACCTAGGGTCCAAGCAAACCAAAGAAAATGGCACCAAATTAACACAAGCTAAGCAAAAGCCATGCCTTAAAACACCAAACAAATAAGAAATCAACAAGGAAAAATAAGTTACGTCACGTTCAAACCCAGATCAAGCAAGAAAAATGTGAAAATCACTTTCCAAACCACTAAACAAGCTTGAAATAGGTTATCCAAAGATTGTATACCCTTGAGGTCTTCAAATTCCACAAAAAAACTCTTGATTTTGAGCAAGAATTGAAAGAGAAATGAAGACTCCAAGGGTGAACTCAAGCTTAGAAGAGAAAGGATGAACAGTGACAACCACAAGCCCTATCTCTTACAAGTTATAAGCCTTTAACTCAAACAACCATCAAACTTCTTTTAAGTTGACAAAAAGCCCCATTTTCTAAATAGTAACCCAAGGCCAAACCTTAGTCAAACCTTAAGCACTTAAGCAAATTTTTGGGTTTTAGGAAAGGGTTGGGTTTTAAAACTTGTTTTTAACTCTCGAGACTCAGCCTGACACCATGGGATTCGAAATTACCATTTTTCCCTTAACCTCTTTTGGTGGCATAAACTCCTCGAAACCTTGTAAACCTTACCTAACCTACTTGATCTTACCTAGTTAACTTAAAATAAGGTATTAAACTAAGAATTTAATTGATTTACCTCCCTCAACTGAGCTCCCCGTTAGGAGGGCTGTAGAAACTTTGATGCATGTTAATTGTGCTCAACTTGTTATGTATGCATACTTTTCTTCGAAAACTATCCAAAACTAAAGACAATTGAATTAGATATGAAAGGAATTGGAAGGAATAAACAAAGTATGAAGTAAACATAGAGAGTTGGATAAAGAAACTAGAAGGAACAATGTTGGATATGAACAACTTTAAGTGGAAACCAAATTAGGGTTTCTTGGCTCCACTTGTTACACTAGAATGAACTAAGTTGGGATGCCAGGGGATTGGCCTAGAACACAATGACACAATTTTGATTTGATAGAAATTAACAAGAAAAAGAAAAATAATGGAAGAAATTTGAAGGAAAAATTGGAAGAACACGAATTTGGATGCAAAGATACCAAACTAGCATGGTTTAGGTGAAAATGATGCTAACTAGTTGTTTTTGGTAATTTTTTTTTCTTAATTTTGACTCAAATGAAAAGTTGAAACTAAGAGATGCAAACTTAAAATAGATAATAAAACACTTAAAACACAAAAAACCTAGACAAAAAATAACACAAGAAACAATAATAACAAAAACTGAATGAAAGAGAAATTGAAAGAAACATAGGATTTGTCCTTTATTGGAACTTGTGGCTTTGATACCACTTAATGAAAAAGAAAATAGAAATGGCCCCAAGAATACTTCAAGCTCCAAGAATCAACAAGAACAAATGTAGAATTCAAAGATTTCATTCACAAAGACTACACAGTTTTTTTAGCACCAAGTAATGTTCTCACAGAACTAATGAGAGAACAAATCTCTAGCAATTGTTATAAAGTTGAAAAATCTAAATTTTACAAGCATAGGTTTGACATTCTTTACATAGAATGTAGGCCAAGAAGTTCAATTCTCCTAGGAAAGAAAGAAAATAAAGCCCTTTCTAGAGCTAGAACGCATAAATAAACTAGAACTCACTCAATTCACTCATAATGCTATGAATAAGGCTAGGTTCAGCCACATAATTTAAAAAAAGACTGAAAAATCAAACTAAATAGATAAATATGATAAAATATGATAAATAATACATGTTCACACTAGTTCATGCTCAAGTGACCAAATATGGCAACTCAAAGGTTTAGAAGGCTAAACTACTCCTTTGTCCAGCTCGGGTGACCTCAATAGGGCACACCTAGGAAGCTCGAGTGTACCAATGGCTCCAAGATAGTGTGGGCTAGGTCCTTGGTGCCTTGAACCTGTTGGGTTTCGGGAGCCAAACAGCGCAGCGGAATTTAACCGAAACCCTCCAAGATCCAAGTGAAACGGGGTAAACCGGGTGTTCGAAAATTTCATACCTAATTTTCGATTGAGATCTCTCACTCAACTGTAGAGTCAAATCACAAAACCTGAACAATTGACATGTTCAGGCTCTCTATGGTATCCACATGAGCTTCTCGGGATCACCACGCTTCCACCACGTCCCGGCAGATGCGTTTCTCTTGCGCTCGCAGTGCTAGCTTGCGTCCTCCAAGGAATTGCAAGAGAAGAGTGCGGCTGTCCTTTTGGGAGGCTAGGGCAAGGAGACCTACGAATTTCTCACTTAAAAGTTGTATTTATAGTGAGACTCAACTTCCAGGCTTAATGGGTTTCAAAACCCTAATCCAATTAGGATTTAATTTCGGGCTTAATAATGGCTCAACTCCTTGGCCCATTATTAATACGAAATTAAAGTGAAACCATAACCCAAATAATTAGCCCATGCACTCTAATGATCCAAATAGCTCTATGTGTGCGACCCAATAGGCTCTTGCCATGTTGGCAATGATCATAAATCACATTTATGATCATAAGCAATGAGCGGTGTCTAGCAACACATCATTGCTACCCAAGTGACAAGATTGTCGGTGAATCGACTAAACCTTTATGATCATCACCGATATATGCCATTGTCCCTTTGTCCAAGATATCAAGACTAAGCACGAGACATGGAATGTGTCACTCTCGTATAGCCCAATCTTTGGTTTCTTGATTACTGAGTAGACCAACTTAAACTGATGACTTTGATATCGTATATCAACTCATCGGAGCATGGCCATGCATTTTCTAAGTCTCACTCTATCAAGGGGCCCGAAGATATCACTCCCGTTACATAGGAGGGACAAATCCCATCTTGATCATACAAATCCCTTCCGCATGATATGTGACATACCCAATGACCTCCTTCAAGTTCACTCAGTTACGAGCAACAAAGGAAAGTATCAAAGTATGTGACTCACATGTAGGGAACCTTGATGATCTTAGGTCGAAGGACTACATATACCATGATCACTATGAGAATCACTTATGACACTCATATAACTATCCATGAAGTGTTCTCATGGTGGGTCGGTCCAGTACACAAGTTCTCCAACTTGTACCCATATGTAGACTACATATCTCATATTAGTCTCCACATATGCTAGTCATTATGTATTATTGCAACCCGCTCCACAATAATACTAGACTAGGGACGTTTAAGAATATCATTATTCTAGGGTTACAATTATGTTTATTACGTTACGCAGAAACAAAACAACAAACAAAATTGCTGGATTAATGCCTAAATAAAATATCATGACTCAATGTGCAAAAATACAATCATCTCATGATTGGCTTTTTGGGCATAACACTAACAGAACCATGGTCATGTCTCGAGGTGCTCATGTGGTCCAGGGTGTATGCACCATAGGTGTATGTGTGCTCTAAGGGTGCATGTAGACCTTGAAGCTGAAAAAATATGCACCATCATTTCTCTTGCTTCATTGATGTACCAAATGGTCTTCCATGGTGTTCATCCATGTCTTCATGCTTGAAATGATGAAAAACAAGTCCATACAATGCCTCTCCAAGCTTCTCTGCTATCTTCTTTATCATATGTCCTTGAGTAATCCTTAGAGGGCCCTTTCTCATGGTTGATGTGTTGTTATCATGTACCATATCAATGCTTCAAGTGTTCAATATTGAATAAAACCACAATATAAAAATAGTTCAATTATCAAACATGCCAATGAAAATTTTCCAATCCATCATACTGTTAACAAGAAAAACTCTCTTATGCCAAAAAGTTGTTGCACAAGATTCAACAATATAACAAAGAAAAAACTATCAAATTTAGAATTGGGCTATAAGCTTTTATATGACTTGTTAAGGAAAAAATATCCACATCTCATCATACATCTAGTAAGAACAAAACTAGTTTACATCTATTGATTAAAAAAACCCTAGAAAAATATATAATTTGCTACCCTATATGTGGATAATATATACAAGTAATAACCTTTGCAACCTATAGATAAACATGCCTAAAACTAAGGTAAACTATTAACAAAATGGCCTAAATCCACAATTCACCCCCAAACTTTGCTGACTCAGACACTTAACCCCTTCAACTATAGCTCGAGGTAACTCAACCCCTAAACTTTGTAAACTAGGACACATAATCCCTTTTATCTGAGGAAAATACTCTTTTTGGTTTCCAAGGAACTTAAATGACAATAATGTTTAACAAGGAGACCAAACTTGGATTTTTAGCACATTATTTTTGAGAGGCCATCTTCCTCCGTAGCTTCGAGGTAAGAGGTCAAAGAGCTCATTGGGAAATTAGGAACATCCTTAGCATACCAATTGAAGCTGCAAAGGAACATGACCTGTCACAACCCTCCTTAGTGCATAGGTTAAGGGCTGGGGGAAATAAGGGGGCTAGAGGCATAGGAAATCTTTGGAGCCTAGCTATGGAACCTCAAAGGAGGAGGATTAAGGGTTACCTAGGTGGTGTATGAGGGGTAAGGTAAACCGGGTAATGAGAAGTGTGACCGAAGAGGTTTGGATGTGTTCGGTGCATTGGAAAGATGGAGGACGTAATTGAATGTCTAACCGAGTGGTAAAATTCGGGGAATCTTATTATTGAAGATCACAATGCGCCATGCAAAGAAGTAGGCTTACCTGGGCAAGTGTTTGAATCAGTTTTAATGCCACTTAGCTTAACTAGGCTTATGCATGGCTATACTCACTAATTTAGTGTATAATCGAGTTTGAGCTACATTTCTAATAGAACAATGTTGTTCTTGGCAAATGAAGCTCAAATCCTAAGAAATTAAAAGAGTAAAGGAGCAAAAAAGTAGAAATTATACGCATCGAAGGTGCTGGTGTGTTGCTACGAAAATTGGAGGCTTTTTAGTAGGCCTCGAAAGGCTTAGAAGCTACTAGCAGATGGTTTACAATGGGTAAAGATCATTCTATATGAATTCACTTGATTTCCTACGTTAATTAAGTTATTCAAGTGAAGAACTAGACACTTAGGGGTTGTCCATATAGTTAAATGAAACTAAGAGACTATTAGGGGCTAGGATCACTTCGGTGATTAAGTTGCACTAACTAGCTAGGTTATGAGCAAGCATTAGGGATCAGATTTAGGTAGGCCAACTCAAATTCTAGGGCTTGGAGCTCTAGGTTAGTATTAATTTCACTAATGGGGCTAAATTGACATGATCTAGGTTAAGGTTATGCTTGCTAGGCCTCAGATGCTACTTAGGTGTAACTGGTGTCATGTGTGTGTGTTGCATGTGTTACCCACTCTGAGGTAGTCCAGTTATTGTGCCAAAATTGTGCATTTAAACTGCCAGGTTTGGTGTGTCCTATAGGTCATCAGAACAATACCCCTAGTGTACATACTCAAGTGACCCTCTTGAGCAATATGTAAATACATGCATATTGGTCTCACCATAACACACATATTTACATTTATGTACACTATGGCAGCTAAGAAGGAAAACACTAGCACAAGTCTTAGTTTTGGCTTCCATACATTAGGCAATCTTATTAAGTTCTAGTCACCAGCCACTGCACCTATAACTTCCACTAATAAAATGTATCATTCTAGCCATGTACCACCCTATTTTATTTGCTCCATTATCAAGTAGAGACTTAGAGCAAACCGAGGAATTTTTTTTTACATCAATAGCCCATCTATGGACCAAGTTATGAATTTTTGAAGTTGGTTACAAAATTTTGACCAAATGAACAATAACTTAGCCAACTTTGAAATGTCATATCTTTGGCTAAAAGTCTCCAAATTCAGAAATTCAAAATCCCAGTTAAACCTCTAGATGTTCTGTAGGTGTAGTAAAAATTTCATACCAATATTTTTTCTACACAGGGAGATATAGAACTTTAAGTACATAGTCAAAATTCTGGTCACTTTATGACCATTTTGCCCATACAAAATTTCATAAGTGTGCAAACACTTCATTCACAAGGGGAAAACCCTCTAAAGCTATCCCATATATGTCTATTACACATAAGAATTACATGCTCTTGCATCTAGCAACTTTAAGTGGCCGAAACAGAATTTACAAGTAAGCAGCCTATCATTCACACTTAAGCAGCTTTGCACCACATCACTTACATAGCCAAAACATTACTCAAATGTTCACATACTTGTCTCATCTTACATATACTACATTTACATGCATACATGCACTACAAAATGTTCTTAACTCAGCTAAATACGCACCCTAAGTTATAGGAGTGCCTGAAATGCAATGGACTCTAGAAACAGGATGCTAGACAGCTACTACACAACACAGTAAGTACCATCACCAAAAATACCAAATGTGCTTTTAAAATCACCAAAATTTTTAGATCACAAGTAGAAAAATACAAGTTTAAGTACCTGAAAATTCAGAGCAAAAATCAAACCACAAAGGTTTGTTTGAAGGTGATCTTTCTGCTGGACCTCAAATGACAAAATTGAGGGGAGTAAGTCTCATTGACAAACTTAGTAAGGGTAGCACTTGGATTCAATAGGCAATGTAACCATCATTAAAACCTGCATCCAAAGTGATGGGTTTTGGGAGCCAAACAGCGCAGCGGAATTTAACTGAAACCCTCCAGGATCCAGGTGAAACGGGGTAAACCGGGTGTTCAAAAATTTTCATACCTAATTTTCAATTGAGATCTCTTACTCAACTGTAGAGTCGAATCACTAAACCTGAACAGTTGACGTGTTCAGGATCTCTATGGTATCCACACGAGCCTCTTGGGATCACCACACTTCCACCGTGTCCAAACAGATGCGTTTCTCTTGCACTCGCAATGCTAGCTTGCGTCCTCCAAGGAATTGCAAGAGAAGAGTGTGGCTGTCCTTTTAGGAGGCTAGGGCAAGGAGACCTGTGAATTTCTCACTTAAAAGTTGTATTTATAGTGAGACTCAACTTCCAGGCCTAATGGGTTTCAAAGCCCTAATCCAATTAGGATTTAATTTCAGGCTTAAAATGGCTCAACTCTTGGGCCCATTATTAACACGAAATTAAAGTGAAACCATAACCCAAATAATTAGCCCATGCACTCTAATGATCCAAATAGCTCTATGTGTGCGACCCAATAGGCTCTTGCCATGTTGGCAATGATCATAAATCACATTTATGATCATAAGCAATGAGCGGTGTCTAGCAACACATCATTGCTACCCAAGTGACAAGATTGTCGGTGAATCGACTAAACCTTTATGATCATCACCGATATATGCCACTGTCCCTTTGTCCAAGATATCAAGACTAAGCACGAGACATGGAATGTGTCACTCTCGTATAGCCCAATCTTTGGTTTCTTGATTACCGAGTAGACCAACTTAAGCTAATGACATTGATATCGTATATCAACTCATCCGAGCATGGCCATGCATTTTCTAAGTCTCACTCTATCAAGGGGCCCGAAGATATCACTCCCGTTACATAGGAGGGAAAAATCCCATCTTGATCATACAAATCCCTCCGCATGATATGTGACATACCCAATGACCTCCTTCAAGTTCACTCAGTTACGAGCAACAAAGGAAAGTATCAAAGTATGTGACTCACATGTAGGGAACCTTGATGATCTTAGGTCAAAGGACTACATATACCATGATCACTATGAGAATCACTTATGACACTCATATAACGATCCATGTAGTGTTCTCATGGTGGGTCGGTCCAGTACACAAGTTCTCCAACTTGTACCCATATGTAGACTACATATCTCATATTAGTCTCCACATATGCTAGTCGTTATGTATTATTGCAACCCGCTCCACAATAATACTAGACTAGGGACGTTTAGGAATATCATTATTCTAGGGTTTCAATTATGTTTATTACGTTATGCAGAAACAAAACAACGAACATAATTGCTGGATTAATGCCTCAATAAAATATCATGACTCAATGTGCAAAAATACAATCATCTCATGATTGGCTTTTTGGGCACAACACTAACACAAAGACACTTAAACACAAGAAAACACAATGCATATATACAAGATATAGCAACCAAATGCAGCAGCCATTCACAACCAACAAACACATGAAATGCAGCAGTAATAATAACCATAGATTAGTCCGTAAAACATGTAATAAACTTAAATAAATCACTATAACAGCCCTCATCATGCTAATTCTTGGTCTTAGGAGGATTTTAACAGTAGTTAGTACTAACTTTTGGGCCCTGGAAACCCAGAAATTCGCTGCCATCACTGTGCACTTCACACTAGGTCACAAACCTTCAATAAGTGCACTCCCTTCACTATGCTTGGTTCATTAAACTCATGGCTCTCTTCCAAGCTTAGCCCTAGCTCCATGGTTGCTTGAAAATATAGTAAACAACCCATGAGAGCAAGAAAACCCTTACCTTGATGGTTATGCTGAAATTGGAGCTTGATCCTAGGTGCATTCAAGCAATAGCACCAAATAGCTTCCAATTATGCTTCCTTGACTTCAATTGCAAGTATTTTTGAGTTTGACGGTATGATGGCTATGGAGGAAGTGTGGAGGAGAGGGTTGGCTTTCTTTTTGCTGGTGCAGGCTGAAATTTAGAGAGGCAAAGGTGGTCTTGACTACTTAAATAGTCAAAAGTACACTAAACACAGTTAAGTAGTCTTAACCTTGTCTTATGTCATTTTCCTTGCTACAAGACTATGGTTTCTTAGTCATAGACATACACATCTTAAGGCCTACATTAGAACACTTAGGTCCTTTATGCCATTTTGTGTTTTCTTTGTCCTTAGTTGTCTTCTATAAGCAATTTGGTCCTCCAATAGCACTTTCATATCACTCATATCCTTATCATAACTCTCCAAATCCCCTTTGTGAAAGTTTTACAATTGAGTACCCGAATTTCCAAAACCTTACAAAAAAGTCCATAGGTTGCTTAACAAACAAGCAATCCTTAAGGCTTTCCTTAGCGACCAAGTTACCAACTTGGAACACTTTTAAGGAGGTGTTGATCATGCCTTTTACCCCCCACACTTCAATCACTATGGTGAGAATTACATAATATAATGGTTTTTAGCTATTATGACACACTTGTAATTCTCCCATTTTTGTGAGGTGGTAACAGCATGCTAATTTGATCTTGGTTGTCCTTGTTGGGCTTACATAATTGCTTATGTATATACATATATGCTTTCAGTTTTCTTGTCTTCTTTGTCTTCCATATAGGTTCATTGGAGGTCATGGTAGATTGCGTATGCATATATAATGCTAGTGCTATGTAGGCTCTAAAGTTGCATGGCCCTTGTTGAGTTTCTTGAAAACTCATGCCCTATCCATGTTAATCTTCTAGGAAAAGGTATTGAGTAACTGACCCAAGAGAGTTTGTTTATCTAATTAACTATGGATTAAACTAAGCTAATTAATGTAGTAAAAATAATTCAATTAACTAAATACTGACAACAGAAAACAATCAGATAACCAATAATAAGAAATCTCATACTTAGATTTGAATCCTTCTAGAAATCCCTTGTGTTGCTATTATTTTGGCTTAACAGGTTTCTGTCTTACTTGGACTATGGACTATTCCCAAATTTAGATTGGATCCCTATTAATCCTATTAACTAGCCATTATTCTTAAATTATCGATATGGTGTTTAGGCCTGCCGCGTCTCCTAAGAATATATTACTAGTCCTATGAACCAACTACTAGGTTTCACCCTAATCCGGAGGTATTATATCGCACCTATTATTCCCGTTTACGAAAATATCCCTTCTACCCAATGGTCAACCACAAAAAACATACCAGATACTACCTTTATGTGTTCATCATCCTACATTAAAATAATAGGCCAGCCACTATTAATCAATGCAAGAAAGCACATTAGATAGATCACAAGAAAAGTATAATCATATTAAACCAAAAGTAATAACAATCACAAAATCATCCTAGGGTTCATCTACTTTAAGCATGAGCAAGAAATTTAGTTCATCATACCGTGAAAAAAAAAACACAAAAAAAAAAAGAAGAAATAGGAAGAAAAGTCTCCATCTCCGAATCTTTTCTCCTCCAAGAAATCTCTAATCTAATGCGCATTAAATGGTGCTGATAAACGAAATTGCATTCAGCAGCCTTCTCTTATGAAAATTATTCTCCTTTTTTCTATCTTTTTTACATCTACCCCCGCTTTTCTGCACTTTTTTGCCGAATAAACTCAAGAAAAACCTTAATAGTGACTAAACATGGCTATAGTCATGGCCATGTTTAAGGCTATGTTCAACATCTGGACATAAAAATCTTGCAACTTAATGACATAGTTAAGGATGCAATAAACATGGGCATGTAAGGGTAAACATGGGCGTGTATAAACTTGTGTCTACTCCAAATTTTACCAAAACTTGCAATTCAACTAAAAAACTTGACAAAAATCCACTCTAACTCAAACAAAGCTAAAATATAACCTAAAAATGAAATATAAACCAGCTAAGCACCAAATTCTTACATAAACATATCCAAAGACCAGTAGATAATAAGGAAAAACATATGAAAAAAAACATAATTAAATATGGGCATATCATATTTTTCCCCGACACTGGAACTTTTGCTTGCCTTCAAGCAAAACTCAAGAGAAAAATTTGAAAACAAAAATTGTAATCATAAAACTATACTCCTTAGCAAAAGGCATTAGAAAGAAGATTGAAACTTAAAGGTCTTGAGAAATTAACAAGACTACTAAGCCTACAAAATTTTCAATTTAACACTTTTGAAAACAAAATAATTTAATGGAAACAATTCATTCTAAAGCTAGCAACCCATATCTTTATAAGCTTAAGGGAAACATCAAATTTTCATGCAAAGTAAAAAGTACAAACCACACCAAGTCTAAGTTCACTATGCACATCCATTCAAACCACAAAACCATGGATTTGGGTGAATAATTGAACTTTTCATATTTTTTTCTTTCTTTGTTCAAACATTTCTCTTCATGTGCTAACAACTTTTGCAGCAAGTGTACACTACAAGAGCACTATCTACACCCAAGCTAATTCTTAACACAATCTAAGAAGATTCTTTGATCATACTCATGCCTTTAGCATCTTTTCGAGCTGTGATCGACTTTTGTCTTAGAAGAAGACCCAACCTACTTATACACTAAAAATAGTGGAGTAGCATAACTTCATGACGTAATTTTTTTGTTATTCAACACTAAACCATAAATCCATCAACCAAACTTACCACTTACCTATATACAAACTCAAAACTTAGCATGTTTTGAATAGCGTACTAAACACAAAAATTGATGCAAAAATAGCTTCTAATGACCATCTTCCTCTAACTTGCTAATAAATTGTAAAAACATTTCAAAACCAATTGAGCACAAAAGTGAAAGATTTCAAGGATCACTTAGTTGAGCTTCAAGTTAAAAATTAAGACATTAAATTAATAGTCACTCCCTATCAAAAAGAATATGCTCAATAGTATGATAAAAAACAATTAAGCTCAAAAAGCTGAAAAGTTTGAAAATTTCTTAGAAAATTTCCCAAACTTCAACAAAGTAAAGCTTAAGGCCTAAGCTACGTACTCCCCCATGCTTAAATTGTGCATTACCCTCAATATACCAACATGGAAAACAAAGTGAAAAGGAAGGGAAAATAGAAATTGATACTATCTTGAGAAATTCAGTTGTTTGACATAAAAGTCAACATTCCAAAAGATCCATAAAATAGTTTGATCAAGCTTCAGATTCAATATGAAGGCTTCCATGAGAACAAAAAAGATGATCAATGGCAAAATATGATAGAACTAAAAAAGAAAGTATGATGATAAAGGCATAAGGAAAACAAAAATGTGAGCAACCCATGTGCCAATGATAATGTCAAACACAACTAGATAAAAGAAAAATAAAGTAGAATGTGTCTATGGTCATATATTGATGATGAGAATAGTAGCTCTAAGCAATGGAAAGATTGGTCATGGCCTCAGCAAGATCTTTTTTTTCATTGTCATACTCGTCTCCATCCTCGCACGTCCTCAACGGGATAACAACTCAAAACACTCCACACGGGCAAATGATATGATGTGTTATCAACAGCTCAGTAATCAACTGGGGAAGCATGATAGCTAAAGTTGGAGTGCGAGTTGCTCGCCTAATTGTCTACATGATAACTTGGCCTATGTTGATTAGCCTATCAGAGAGGATTGCATGCAGCAACAGTGCTTTTACCTCAATAACTAAATTAGAAAGAGGCTTACAATATAAGCACTCATTCAAGGAAACCAACCAAGGGTGCACAGTAGGAAGCAACTGGGATGGACGAAGATAAGGGCTACAACCAAGAGTTATGGTCCAAGCCACCTATTGGCCATAGAAGGTTTGTGTAATCTAAGAATATGTAGGTTTGAGGAAAGTAGCTCAGAGTGTGAATGATGCCAAGGTGGCGTTGAATGTCATCAACATAAGCAAGAAGCATAATGTCTCGCAAAGGCACCCATATAGATACCTCAGTGAACAAACCACGACAGGTGCCATTGGCGTAGAACTCACACGCCAAAGTCATCAAGGCTGTTACCAAATCACAAAAATGGGAGAATTACAAGTGTGGCATAATGGCTAAAAACTATTATATTGTGTAATTCACTTCATAGTGATTGAAGTGTGAGGGGTAAAAGGTATAATGAATACCTCCTTAAAATTATTCCATGTTGGTAACTTGGCCCCCAAGAAAAGCCTTAAGGATTGCTTGTTTGTCAAGCAACCTATGGACTTTTTTGTAAGGCTTTGGAAATTCGGGTACTTAATTGTAAACTCTCAAGAAAAAATTTGGAAAGTTATGAGAAGGATATGAATGATATGAAAGTAATATTGGAGGACCAAATTGCTTATGGAAGACAACTAAGGACAAAGAAAACACAAAAACGCATAAAGGACCTAAGTGTTCTAATGTGGGCCTTAAGATGTGTATGTCTTTGACTTAAGTCAAATGGAATAATTTGGAGTTTTCCCACCTAGGGAGGGCGGCTATGGCTTGGAAATTGGTCAAAAATGTGGGCAAAATGTAGACCAATAATTTTAAGACAAAGAAACCATGCTTATGGCTAAGGAAAAGGACATAAAGCAAGGTTAATCTTGTTAAGTGTGTTTTGTGCACTTAAGCTCATTTAAGCCCATTTAAGTGGCCAACTCACTTATCTCTCTCCTATTTTTGGCCTCCTCTAGCCCAAGAACACAGCCACACTTCCTCCATAGCCACCACACCTTCAAACTTGCAATTGATTGAAATTGAAGGCAAAAGGAAGCAATTAGAAGCAAACTAGAGTTATTGTTTGGATACTTCAAGGATTAAGCTTGATTTTCGGCCTACCCACTTTAGTAAGGGTTCTCTTGCTCTCATGGATTGTTTAATATATTTTCAAGCATCCATGGAGCTAGGGCTAAGCTTGGAAGAGAGCAATAAGCTTGATGAACCAAGCTGAGTGAGGGGAGTGCACTTATTGAAGGTTTTGTGACTTAGTGTGAAGTGCACAATGATGACAGTGAAGTGAGGGTTTCTGAGGCCCAAAGTTAGTACTAACTTGTGTTGAAACTCTCTTGAGACCAAGCTTAAGCTTGAGAAGGGTTTCCATAGTGATTTGCTTAAGTTTATTGCATGTTTTATGAACTAACCTATGGTTTATGTTGCTGCCGCATTTTATGTGTTTGTTGGTTGTGAATGGTTGCTGCATTTGGTTACTATATCTTGTATATATGCACTGTGGTTTTGTTTTTTAGTGTCTTTGGATGCACGTTTTAATGAGGGTCACATTTCCTTAAGAAACCAAGTGTTTCCCTTACTAAGTTTCACAATGAAACTTACTCCCCTTAATCCTGTCATTTTAGGTCCAGCTTAAAGATCACCTTCAAACTAACCTTTGTGATTTGATTTTTGCTCTAAATTTTCAAGTACTTAAACTTCCATATGTCTAGTTTTGATCTGGAAAGTTTTCTGATTTTAGGAGCACATTTGGTATTTTAGTGATAGTGCTTATGGTGTTATGCAGCAGCTGTCCAGCATCCTGTTCTGAAGTCCATTGTGTCTCAGGCACTCCTGTGACTTAGGGTGTGTATTTAGCTGAGTTAAGACGATTTTGTTGTGCATGTATGCATGTACATGTAGTGTATGTAAAATGAGACAAGTATGTGAACATTTGAGTAATGTTTTGGCTATGTATGTGATGTGGTGCAAAGCTGCCTAAGTGTGAATGATAGGCTGCCTACTTGTAAATTCTGTTTTGGCCATATAACATTATTAGATGCAAGAGAATGTAAT
Organism: Aquilaria sinensis; assembly: GCA_005392925.1. NCBI lineage: Eukaryota > Viridiplantae > Streptophyta > Magnoliopsida > Malvales > Thymelaeaceae > Aquilaria > Aquilaria sinensis. The sequence goes on along the minus strand of SMDT01000275.1, from coordinate 568,217 downwards.
TTCTATGTGTATATTACACATGTATGGAATAGCCTTGGAGGGCTTACCCTTGTGAATGAAGTGTTTGCACACTTATGAAATTTTGTGTCGGCAAAATGGTTATAAAGTGAGCAGAATTTAAACTATGCACTCAAAGTTCTATATCTCCTTGTTTAGAATGAATATTGGTATGAACTTTTAACCACACCTAGAGGACATCTAGAGGTTTAACTAGGATTTAGAATTTCTGGATTTAGAGTCCTGTAGCCAAAGATATTATGTTGCAAAGTTGGCTAAGTTACTGTTCATTTGGGCAGAATTTTGTAACCAACTTAAAAAATCCATAACTTGGTCCATAGATGGGTTATTGATGTAAAAAAAATTCCTTGGTTTTCCCTAAGTCTCTACTTGATGATAGAGCAAATAAAATAGGGGGTTACATGGCTAGATTAATTCAATTTATTAGATGAAGTTTGGGTGCAATGGCTGGAATTTTTGAACCTAGTAAGAATGCTTAATGTCTGGAAGCCAAAACTAAGACTTGTGCTAGTGTTTTCCTTCTTAGCTACCATAGTGTGCATAAATGTAAATATGTGTGTTATGGTTAGACCAATATCCATGTATTTACATAGTGCTCAAAAGGGTCACTTGAGTATGTACACTAGGGGTGTTGTTTTGATGACCTACAGGACACATCAATCCTGGAAGTTTAAATGCACAGTTTTAGCACCATAACTGGATTACCCAATAGTGGGTAACAAAGGAAAAGGTGGAAGACTCACATAAATGGATCCAACCACCGTGGACAATAGTGTTATGGATCTTAAGTAGCAGGGTGATGAAGTAGTCAGAATATGGCGGGAAAATAACTGCTTTCTCTTGGGAACCCTCCTGCGAGGAGTAAGCCTCAAGGGATACTAACCAAGTAGAGATCTCCTTCAGGATATGCTCGATCTCATACCATGTAGATGCCATAGTATGTAAACTCATTAAACTGAGTTTCATAGCAACATAGAATCTATGAGAACATAAATCAAACACCTTGCAAACTAAGAATCTTGTAGTGCAAGTAAACATTGATTAAGCTATATGATTATGGCTAGAATGATGTAAATAACAAGAGAAAATAATTAAAGTTACAATGCATGCTTAATTTTAACTTGATTATATCTAAATCACAATTATATAAAGAAATGAATAGCAACCGTGCAAAGTTTTGCTTAAGCTAGATGCACTTTGATCAATTCCATAAATGAAGAAATAAGATAATGAATCTGAAAAGGAACTTGAATCTAGGGAAAAAGAATGATGAACATACCTTAGAAGAGATTAGAACCAGAGAAAACTGGGGTTTTCACATGACTTGGGGCTCAAGAAAGCTGATAAGTGGGTTTATGATCACAAAAGAGGGTAAAGATTCTGTTTTAAGTAGTTTTTAATAAACACGGTCAATGACATGAGCATGTTACCAACCGTGTCACTTATTATTCTTGTCATACACATTTTAAGACATAAACGTGTTATACACCATGTTCCTTACTAGGATAGAATTAATTGTGATCAAAATATGAAATACAAGCATAAACCTGAACATGTGTAAGTGGTGTTCACAGGACATGTTTACTACCACGGGCATGTTATAGACTATGTTATGCTGCTGGAATTTAAAACATTTTGTGTAGAGGCTAAACATGATGTAGAACATGAGCGTGTTTATAATCGTGTTTGCTAAACATAGTCCCAAACATGGCTGTGATCATGAGCGTGTAATCTCTCTGGAATTCAAAATGTTCTTCAATAAACGAGCAACATGGTTAGGAACAAGGGTATGCTAGAGGCCATGTTATGCTAACAAACTAAAGGTCATAATCGTGTCAAATACCAAGTTCCAAATCTATAGTTTCGTACTTTTGAAAGCAAAAAAAAGACACATTTGCTAACATCAGTGTGATAAGAACCGTGCTAGAAGGCACCTTTACCCTCACGAATGTGTCTAAAGCTGTGTTTAGGGTCTAGAAGTAAAATTTTTTTAAAACAAGAGAGTTGTATGGGTACAAACATGGTTGTGAAAATAACCGTGTGATCAGAACACGCTCATTTACACGATCATGGCAGAGACCATGTTTGTTGTCTAGAACTTTCAATTGTTAGACACAGATGAGAAACACGTTTTTAAACATGGGCATGATAGAATCCATAATTACTGAACACATTTAGTAACATAGGCCTAACATAAACCATGTTTAGCTACTGTAGCTCAAAATTTAAAGTTGGGGATCACCTGGATACATGGTTTTGAATCAAACCATGAATCTAATTGTGTCAAGTGGCACGAAGATGAACATGGGCGTGTTTGTAAACCTATTGGCATGATCTTCTTATTTAAGTCATTTTTTCTCCTGGGTCTTCTATCCTACATACTTCCAAGGTAACTGTAAACAAAAAGTAAACCAAAAAGAAATGTAAGAAAGAATTTACTACTAAATATTAGGTTGCATCCCAGAAAGTGCTTGGTTTAACGTCATCAGCCCAATGTAGTGATGTTTCACTCAAGCTAAGCATAGGACAATAGAGGATGGAGGGTGATATCTTCTTGTTGAATGTTGGGAATTTTACCCCCGAGTTATCATTTCAATCAATGGTTGTTCACCTTAAATGTACCCTTCTGGGGATGTTTAATCTCTACAAAAGCAAAAGGAAAACCTTTGTTATTATAAATGGTCCTGACCACTGGGATTTGAGCTTACTTAAAATAGTTAGAGTCGAGCATTGTAAATCAAGACCTGATCTCCAGCTCTGAACTCCTTTCTTTGCTCAATTTTAGCATCATGCCATTTCTTCAGTTTTTCTTTGTAAATGTTGGAGTTCTCATATGCTACATTTAGCCACTCATCTAGCCCGTTGAGCTGCAATAACCTTTTTTCACCTACATGCTCAAGGCCAAGGTTAATATTCTTTATAGCCTAATATGCTTTATGTTCTAATTCTACTAGAAGGTGACATGCTTTCCCATAGACTCAATGATATGAGGTGGTTTTGATAGGTGTCTTATACACCATTCGATAAGCCTAAAAACATCATCTAATTTAAGTGACCAATCCTTCCTAGACATGCAAACCACCTTTCTAGTACGTGCATAATTTCTCTATTAGAGGATTCAGCTTAGCCACTAGCTTATGGGTGATAAGCAGTAGTCAATTGATTTGCGACTCTGAACCTGCTCAATACCTTTCCAAATTAAGAATTGTAGAAGTAGGTACCTCTATCACTAATGATGGCTCTTGGGATCCCGAAATGGATGACCAGCTTGCTTAGAAGCTTAACCATAACTCTCACATCATTTGTAGGTATGTGCTTCTACCAATTTAGACATATAGTCCACAACCACTAAAATGTTCTTATTCCCAATGGATAAAGGGAAAGGGCCCGTAAAATCAATTCCCCAAACATCAATACTTCACATACCTGGATTCCATGCTGCTGCATTTCATCTTTGTTAGAAATATTACCGACTCCTTGACAGTTATCAGATAAGGCTACATACCATCTTATGTACTTAAACAAGGTTAGCGAAAAAATATCATACTTTAGCACCTTTCGTGCTATAGTGTTGCCTTGAAAACGGCTTCTGGCTAGACCTTTATGATAGTGCCCAAGTATTCTCTTGGTATCTAGGTAGGCAACGTACCGACGGATGATTTGATTTGCCCAAATTCTAAATAAGAATGGTTCATCCCAAAAGTAATATTTTAACTCCAAGAAGAAATTTGTCTTTTGTTGGTGTGTCATGTCCTTAGGTAGCTCCTTACATACAAGATAATTAGCAAACTTAGCAAACCAATGTTCATCCACAAATTTTGAATGAAGCATATAAGATGTTCATTTGAAAATGAATCATTAATGTCCATCTCCTTGATCAATTTTGTTTCGGTATTATCCCTCCCGGAAAGATGGTCTACGGCTAGATTCTCCACACCTTTTTTATGCAAAATCTCTAAGTTGAGTTCTTGAAGTAAGAGGGCCCATCGAATTAACACCGGCTTTACATCATTCTTATTCAACAAATATTTTAAAGCAGAGTGGTCATTATACAAAATAACCTTACGTAAAAGCAAGTAAAACCAAAATTTATCAATAGGAAAAATGACAGACCAGTATAATTCTCCTGTGCACTAGTTAATGTCTTACTGGCATAATATCCCAAAACTGCACCTACTACCCAATCATTAGCATCATACATTAATTCAAATGGAAGAGACCAGTGAGGCACTACCATTATAGGTACATTAGTCAAACGACCCTTGAGAATAATAAAAGCATAGAGACACCTATCATTAAAGTCAAAGATTGTATCTTTTTCTAACAACTTAGTGAGTGGTTCAAAATCTTTAATGAACTATCAACAAACACTGGTATGAGCAAGAAAGCTCCTAATTGCCTTAATTAAGGAAGATAGTGGTAATCTAGAAATGGTTTCAATCTTTACCTTATCGACTTCTATACCCTTATTAGATATCTTATGCCCAAGAACTATACCCTCTTGCACCATAAAATGGCATTTCTCGTAGTTGAGTGCTAAATTAGGTTTTTCACATATTTCAAATAATTTATCTAGATTATGAAGATATTTATCAAATGAACTGCCTTGAATAGAGAAATCATCCATAAATTCCTCTATAATGACTTCTACTAGTTCATCAAAAATTGCATGTATACTTCTTTGAAAGGTGGCAAGTGCATTACACAAACTGGAAGGCATCTTATGGTATGCAAATGTACCATAGGGGCAGGTAAAGGTTGTATTTCCTGATCTTTAGGGGCAATGAGAATTTGGAAGTAACTTGACATACCATCCAAAAAACACTAGTAACCATGACCAACCAAGCTCTCTAGCATCAAATCAATAAAAGAAAGTGGAAAGTAGCCCTTTTTAGTGGCATCATTAAGCTTCTAGTAATCAATCCACACTCTCTATCTGGTAATTGTTTGGGTAACAATAAACTTAGTCTTTTCATTCAGGACAATGATCATTCTCTATTTTTTGGCACAACATGAACTAGGCTTACCCAAGCACTGTCAGATAAGGGGAAAATTACTCCGCCATCTAGCAATTTTATATCTTTGGCCTTTACTACCTCCTTGACATTTGGATTTAATCTTTGTTATAGTTGCACCATCAGCTTGTGATTCTCCATCAAAATTTTGCGTATGTAATAAGATGGGTTTATCCTCTTTATATCAGCAATAGACCAAGCTATGGCTCCCTTTTGCTTTTGCAGCACTGCCAACAACTTTCTCTTTTGCTCTGTACTTAGCCGAGTAGAGGTAATCACTGGTAGCTTAGACTCTGGTGCCAAGAAAGCATATTCTAAATGATCAGGTAGCTTTTTCAACTCCAAATTTAATGGTTCTTCAGTCAAGGTTTTTTTTTTCTTATTACGCTTTAAGTAATGTATTCTTCATTCTCATTGTCTTATAAGAATCCGCTGGCTTCCAATTGAGTTACTAGCTCTTCTTTCTCCAGGCTATTGATTTCAAATTCTTCTCTTAGAGCTATACATGCTTCCAATTCATCTTCTAAAACACATTTCTAAAAACAACAAGCAGCCTAAGGGTCAATGGAATCCAAACAATAACAAGTGTCATCTTTGTCAAGAGTGCTTTTCATAGTATTAGAAATATGTAAGGTAGCCTCCTTAATTCCTATCTTTAAAACTAGTTTACCATTTTGAATATCAATTAATGCACCAGCAATTGCCAAGAAAGGTTGTCCTAGAATCATAGGAAAATGTGAATCCATATCCATATCTAGGATTACAAAATCAATAAGGATAATAAATTTGTTCAACCTTTACCAAAACATCTTTAATTATCGCTCTATGATACTTAATCAATCTATCAGCTAACTATATGCTCATTATAGTGGGTTTTTGTTCCCCTAATTCTAAATTCTTAAACAAAGAATAAGGCATCAAATTTATGCTAGCACCCAAATCTGCTAATGCTTTACCAATTGTTAAACGACAAATAGTACAAGGGATAGTAAAACTCCCTAGACCACCAATTTTTCTTGATAGATTATGCTAAATGGTAACTAAGCACTCTCCATTCAAGATTATTGAAGATAACTCTTCCAGCTTCTTTTTATTATCCAAGATGTCCTTCAGGAACTTTGTGTAGTGAGGTATCTATTCCAAAGCTTCTGTAAAAGGAATATTAATATGGAGTTGTTTAAACATAGCAAAAAATTTTAAAAATTCTTCCTCATCTTTATCTTTTGACAAACGAGAAGGATGTGGTAAAGGAGGTCAATACTCCTTAACTTCTTTCTTCTTTGGTGGTTCTAGTTGTACTTCTTCCCTAAGCGATGTAATGAATTCTTGTTGCCCCCTGATTTTTCTATTTTGGTTTCTAATAGCTTCTTACTTTCATCAATCCTTTCTAACAGTCAATTCCTTTGTACTTCATAGAGTAGTAGCCTCAAACTATTTCCTTGATGGTGTTGTTATCACCCTATTAATTTTTCATTACTATTTGTAACATCTGGCTCATCTGCTACCAAAACACTAATTACTACTTTTCCATTATATCCTTAAGATTCTGACATTAAGGTTGAATACTGGCCATAAATCCCATCACTACATCTTCAAAGTTTGAACTCCTTATGGATGGTTGAGGATATTGGAAATTCAAATTCAACACTTGATTTGCCCTAGTATTGATTGAATAATTCTCCTATCTTGGTCTAGAATAGCCATTACCTTTTGATCCCCAAAAAATTTCCAATAAAATCCATGTGTTTATTCTTGCCTCTCCATTTATTCATCTGGCAATCCCAAGCTGGGTACTCGCCTCCACAATCGTCACAATACATCCTTACAACTTGCTTATAACTAGAAAAAAATTCTGAATACCGTCGTTAGAGCCTCAAGTTGATTGGCTAATAGTGAGTACGCAACTAGATTTTGAACTGCAGCTGCTCTACTCGGTTTAATTCTCAATGATGATTATCATTGATAATTATTCATAGCCATCTATTCAATTAATTCCTGAGCTAATTCAACCGTCTGATTATTTAGAGTACTACCAGTTACTGTATTGATAATCTATTTGGAAGCATAATTCAAACCATTGTAGAATGTTTGCACCTGCATCCATGTAGGCAATCCATGATGTGGACACTTTTTCAACAAATCCTTAAACCTTTCCCAATCTTTATATAACATTTCTAAATCCATTTGGATGAAAGCAGAAATATCATTACAGAACATTGTAGTCTTAGATGGAGGAAAATACTTCAATAAAACCTCTTGGCAAGAGCATTCTAAGTGGCAACAAAACCTCTTGGAAGTGAATTCAACCATTGCTTTGCTCTTCCTCTTAATGAAAATGGAAACAACCTCAACCAAATGCTATCTTCACTGGCTCCATTTAATTTGAAAGCATAAAAAATCTCTAGGAAACTAGCAATGTGAACATTGGGATCCTCATTTGCCAAGCCATGAATTGAACATAATTCTGTACCATCTGGATAATATTCGGCTTAATCTTGAAATTATTGGCATTGATAGGAGGTCTAAAAATGCTTGATTCTATCCATTCAAGATAAAGTTTAGCATATTTTGATATAGTTTTCATTGATTATGAACTTCCATGACTAAATGTTCTTAAGTCTCTCCTTGTTGCTCTACCTCAGGATGTAATGGCTATGACTTAGCACCTCTTGTGGAACAAAGTTTCCTCAAAGTCCTTTCATTTTTTGGATCAGCTTCAACAATTTCACTAGGATGGTTATGAGTCATGCACTAGAACTCCTACAAGAAAAGAAAAAAAAAGTAAACTAATAATAAACTAAAAACTCCAAAAAAAATTACTGCAATGAAATAAATAGCTCCATTAATAAAGATCAATCTTTCAGGTAACAATCTTAACAAAAGTTCCCAAGTAACGGCACCAAAAACTTGATGAGGTTCGTAGTTCACATAAACTCTTCCCACTGCACTAATAATTAAAGCAGATGTGTCAAATGTAAAGGCTCTCCTAGTACTTCTTGTACTTTAAAATGCCAATGTAAGTAAATCTCAAGTTATTTTCCTCAAATAAGTTTTATTACACTAGAAAAGCAAGCTAAGTAAGGTTAAGTTTAGTTCCACAGTATAATTAGCACCAAAATGGCAAAAAGGGAAAATGGTAATTCTGGCCCAAGTTAAGGGCATGATTGTAATTTCAGTGAAATTAATATAATGCAAGTGTTTTAAGATAAATAAGTTAAGACCATAAGGGTTTCTAGCCATTTGAACCAAAAGTGAAAATTAAAGGGAAAAAATGCACTAAGTAAGAAATGTAGTTATTATGCCTTATAATGGCTTAAGTGGCTTAAGGGCAAAGTGTATGGGTAAGAGAAACCTTTCTATGGGACCAAAGGAGTTATGGTGTAGGAAGAGTTTAAGTGCCCTAAGTGAATCAAAGCTAAGTTTGAGCGCTAAAGTGACCAAAGGAGCAAAATAGGCTAAGTGGGAGTAGTTGGTTATGTAATCGGTAAACTTGGGAACTATTCATTATCTCCCTCATCCAACATTTTCATAGCTCTCCTCTCTCCATATCTCTGCCTCATCAAACCTCCCAATCTACCCAAAATTCCATGGAAATTAAAGGTCCCAAAGCCATCATAACAAGCCATTAGCACATCTTTGGTGTATTTGGTGCATTTGAACTTTTTCTTGCAAGTTTTTGGTTCAAAACCATAAAGTAAGAATCTATGATTCTTGGGTTAGTTCTAAACTTGTTAAATGGCTAGGCATGATCTTAATTTTATACCCTTGGTGTCTAATTTGGTTAAACTCAAGCTTGGAACTTAAAGGAACTTCATCGAGCTCATGTGTGCTTGTTACTTGCTTTTTATTTTGAGGATGATTTGAGGTAAGGAATTTAAGTTAATTCTACTAAAATAATATATAGAAATGTAGTATTACATGTTGGAATATATTAGAAACAAAACCCATGTGAATTGCCTTTGGGAATTCAAAGATTCAACATAAGGGGATTAAGGTAGGTTTCAGATTCTTCGTTGGCCCAAGTGGGAGGTCTTTGACTTTCAGGCAATGAAAAGGAAACCTAAGAGGATCCTAGCCAAACCTTGTGGTTTAGTAAGTAAGCCATTAAGGAGCTTTGGGTTTAGGAAGTAAGGCACTAAGGAGCTCTAAGCTAAGCTCCAAGAGGTTAGTAAGTTGGACCACATAAGTCAGCTACCTTACACAAAAAGTTAAAGGCAAGAGATGTGTAAAAAGGGTGTAAATGGTGACTGACTCTAGGTAGCCAGTTATAGGTGGGCAAGGGTTGAGTAAGTGATAACTTACCTTAAGGTACCCGTAAGAGGACTTCATAGGGCTGGTTAAGTGCTAGAATAGAAAATGAGGGCCAGTATCCAAGTACCTAAGTCGTAAAAGCTCATGGAAAGTTTAGCACGTACGAGTGTAAGGAATTCCTAAGTACATTACTTGTGCATATTGCATGCATGCATCCATCCATCCATCCACCTATTATTTAAGTTGTTTGTTATTCTTATTCTTTTTTCAAGTTGTGTTGTTGGCTACTTGATTTGTTCTGTACGCTATTTATGTGCTTGTTGTGATTTGCATGCTTGCATTTGTTTCCCATTGCAGATGCTGAATCCTTTTCTAAGTAATTTAGAGTACTCAGCCTTTAAATGTTGTGCATGTATTAAGTGGGCTAGTCGGGCTTAACAGTTGGTAAGGGGCAGCTGTTAAGGCTAAGTTTTATTGATTTGAAAGTACTCTCTAAGAAGGAAACTTCAAGTTTCTAAGCTACTTATAGCATAAGCTAGCACCAACCAAAGTGTTTGCCCTCTAGTTTAAGGCTAAGTGAGTACAAGGAAAGTGTGGCTCATCACTTGAAGCTAGCTTGCTTAGATAAAGAGCTAAGGATGAATCTTAGTAGATATATGTTGCTTCTTCTATATGTATGGTATTTTCATACAAAGAGATTGCCTCTACTAGTGCCCTTTGGTGTGTATAACACTAGAGTTACATTTAGATGCATATAAGATTGATATATATGCACATAGTTGTTACTTGAAGTTAAAGCAACTGAAGTTTTATGTTTGGGCTTATTTTGAATTTTATTTTTATTAATTTCCACGACACTATTTTTTATGTTTTAATTTATTGTTACTACATAGCTAGGACAACACATGCATATTTCCTATGTAGGGTAGGTTAAGTAACTAGTTGCATTTAATGATTTAAGATATTTCACAAGTAAAAATTAGCCAATTGTACCCACTAGTGGTATCATAGTTCCCTAAGCGCTTACCAGTGGTAGTAAATTTAGGTCCCTGGGACCCTGTTCCACCACAGTTAGTATCAAAGCAAGTCAATGGTCTTAATAGAGGCAACAACTAACTAAGATCCAAGTGTGTCCTCGTGCTAAGTGTGGTTAGTACTGCTTATACGTATTGCTAGAGTTGTCATCTGGCCTTGGTTGTAGGTATATCAGCAGAAACTCGGTAAGGTTTTGGTATTAAGGCAAGGGACCGAGCAAATGTCCAAGTGGCCCTATGGTGTTAGCTGTAGGGAAGGTGGCAATTTTTGTGTATAGTCCCAGTAGCATTATGGCATGTGTTACCACCACAAAAAAATGGGAGAATTACAAGTATTGCATAATGGTCAAAAAGCAATTATATTGTGTAATTCTCTTCATAATAATTGAAGTGTAAGGGGTAAAAGGTATAATGAACACCTCCTTAAAAGTGGTCCAAGTTGGTAACTTGGCCCTTAAGAAAATCCTTAAGGGTTGCTTGTTTGTCAAGCAACCTATGGATTTTTTTGTAAGATTTTGTAAATTCGGGTACTCAATTGCAAAACTTTCACAAAAGAGCATTAGAGAGTTATGAAAAGGATATAAATGGTATAAAAGTACTATTGGAGGACCAAATTGCTCATGGAAGACAACTAAGGACAAAAAAAAACACAAAAAGGCATAAAGGACCTAAGTGTTCTAATGTAGGCCTTAGGATGTATATGTCTTTAACTTAAGTCAAATGAAACAATTTGTAGTTTTTCCACCTAGGGAGGGGCGACTACGGCTTGTAAATGGGTCAAAAATATTGGGCACATGTGTTCCAATGAGTTTAAGACAAAGAAACTATAATTAGTGAGAAGGAAAATGACATAAAGCAAGGTTAAGCTTATTTACGTGCGTTTCGTGCCCTTAAGCTCATTTAAGGCCATTTAAGTAGCCAATTCACTTATCTTTCACTCATTTTTTGCCTCCTCCAGGCCAAGAACACAACCACACTTCCTCCATAGTCACCATACCTTCAAACTCAAAATTACTTGCAATTGAAGTCAAGGAAGCACAATTGGAAGCTATGTGGTGCTAAGACTTGAGTGCACCTAGGATCAAGCTCCAATTTCAACATACCCATCAAGGTAAGGGTTCTCTTGCTCTCATGGGTTATTTTCTGTATTTTTGAAGAAACCATGGAGCAAGAGCTAAGATTGGAAGAGAGCCATGAGCTTGACGAACCAAGCTTAGTGAAAGGAGTGCACTTATTGAAGGTTTTATGACCTAGTGTAAATTGCACAAAGATGGCAATGAAATGAGGGTTTATAGAGCCCAAATTTAGTACTAACTAGTGTTAAAATCCTCCTAAGAGCAAGCATTAGCTTGAGAAGGGGTGCCATAGTGATTTATTTATGTTTATTGCTTGTTTTATGGACTAACCTATGGTTATTATTGCTGCTGCATCTTATGTGTTTGTTGGTTGTGAATGACTACTGCATTTGGTTGTTCTATCTTGTATATATGCACTGTGGCTTTTGTGTTTTACTGTCTTTGGGTGCAGGTTTTATTGACGGTTACATTGCCTATTGAATCCAAGTGTTGCCTTTACTAAGTTTCTTAATGAAAATTACTCCCCTCAATTCTATCATTTCAGGTCCAGTAGAAAGATCTCATTCAAACTGACATTTTTTGTTTGAGTTTTGATCTAAAATTTTAGTTACGTGAACTTCCATATGTCTAGTTATGAGATAGAAAGTTTGGTGATTTTAGAAGCACATTTGGTATTTTTAATGGTGGTACTTATTGTGTTGTGCAGCAGTTGTCCAGCATCTTGTTCTGGAGTCCATTGTGTCTCAAGCACTGCTATAACCTAGAGTACGTATTTAGCTGAGTTAAGACAATTTTGTAGTGCGTGTATGCATATACATGTAGTGTATGTAAAATGAGACAAGTATGTGAACATTTAAGTAATGTTTTCGCTATGTAAGTGATTGCACACTGATGAACTTTTGTATGGGCAAAATGGTCATAAAGTGACTAGAATTTTGACTACTTAAAGTTCTATATCTCTTTACGTAGAACGAATCTTGGTATAAAATTTTGACCACACCTAGAGAACGTCTAGAGGTTAAACTAGGATTTGGAATTTCTGAATTTAGAGCCTTGTAGCCAAAGATATGACATTGCAAAACTGGCTAAGTTACTGTTCATTTGGTCAGAATTTTGTAACCAACTTAAAAAATTGATAACTTGGTCCATAGGTGGACTGTTGATGTAAAGCAATTGATAACTTGGTCCATAGGTGGACTGTTGATGTAAAGCAAAATTCCTTGGTTTGCTCTAAGTCTCTACTTGATAATGGAGCAAGTAAAACAGGGGGTACATGGCTAGAATGATATAGTTTATTAGTGGAAGTTACAAGTGCAATGTCTGGTCACTAGAACTTAATAAGATTGCCTAATGTGTGGTAGTCAAGATTAATACTTGTGCTAGTGTTTTCCTTCTTTGCTGCCCTGGTGTGCATGAAATGTGAATATGTGTGTGATGGTTAGACCAATATGCATGTGTTTACATAGTACCCAAGATGGCCACTTAGGTATGCACGCTAAGGGTAGTGTTCTGATGGCCTACGGAACATTACCAATCCTGGGAGTCTAAATGCACAATTTTGGCACCATAATTGGACTACCCCAGAGTGGGTAATAGCGTGAGTAGCCCAAAGAGCATACCTAACCCTCGAAGAAGGGGAGTCCATGGTTGATGCCTAAGGGGTAACAGTCAAGGTGTACTAAGGCCTACTAGTACATTGAAACCAAGGGAGGGACCCCTACCCTGAGGGCAAGACCAAGGTTAAGGAAATGTCTATAGTTATGTGGATATGGATAGACTTTGACAAGTGGTTAAAGAGCCCAAGGGTAAGGGCCAAGGAGTACTAAGTTATTGTGGGTGCATCGAGGCCAAATGAACCATCATTACCTAAGGGCAAGGATGACATGGTTACCAAAAGAGTAATAGACCATGGGGTAAAGGCTAAGGTGCACTAGGACCATATGTACACTCAGGCCAAGAGAATAACAACTTTACCCTAAGGTAAGTTAAGGCTTCAAGCAAGAGATTGGGTAAAGACCATTTAATTTAGAGTCCATAGAAGCCAAGGAAGAACTAAGGGAAAATCACACGAACTAAAAAGGGGACAATATGCCAAGTGCTTGGAATTGAGGAAGCTAAAGGACTAAGAGCAAAAATATGCTCGAGGCCAAAGCCTGAGCAAGGCTAAGCTCAAGAATGCCTTAATCACCCGGGAAGTACTACCAGTATTCAAAGGTAGCCAAGAAGACTTACTTGGACCAATTGATTAGCAAAGACCAGACAATGAAGAGATGTACCTTTAAGTCTATAGCTTGGTATTAAATAGTTACTATTTCTTGAATTGCTATGTCTGTGGTTGTGACTAGCTTGCATAGGGAGTTAGGTTTGCGATGGAAGTGTAGGTATGTAAACCCACAGAGCTCGAGAAGGGTAAGTTTTGATTAGACCTTTAAGGTGGTGGAGGTTTTGCCTAAAAGCTTAGGGGTAGCAAGTATGTAGTGATCTATGGTTATGGTTTATTGATTGCATAAGGGCTGACTTAACTGTGCCAGTCATAAGTAACCCTTGGAAGTATCCTAAGGGTAAGGGTGACTTGCACGAAAGGGTTGGTAAGTTATGCCATGAGTTGACCCTTAAGTTGATTGAACTTGTACCTATGATGTACAAAGTGCTTTATGCACTATAGGGACAATTTAAGGAATGACAACTCTAAGACAGTTATGACTGATCTAGTCCTGAGAAATATTGTACACAAGTTGCTAAGGGTTACCAAGTAAGGCAAAGATTCAATTCTCCAAGCACCCCTAACTAAGGTAAGAGGGCTTATAAAGCCAATAGTTAACTTTAGGAACCTATAGTTGCAAGTGAAGAAAAATTAAGTGGTATCCTAAGGACTCACAATAATTCTAAGAAGTTGGTTAAGTGAAGGTTGATAAACATAACCCACAATAATTCTAAGAACTATGATGTTGTCTTTAAAGTTATGATTCCTTAAGTTGGAGAATTCGTTGTTTTTGGTAGGCTGATCAAGGTTCAAAAGTTAACCTGAGCCTTAAAGACCAAAAGGGTAACATGCGAATCCTACGAAATTACAACCCAAATTGAGAATGTAAGAGGAAACCATGAAAGCACCGTCAGTCGGGTGGCTTAAAGGATAACCCAAGTAAGTTAAACATGAGTCATTCTAAATGGTAATAAAATTAGGGCCTAATAGCTTATGAGAACACCCATGATGGCAAGATGAACTCTAACTAGTAGACTTATGCCTAGCATTTTTGTGATGGTTTGTGCTGACCTAAGGCTACTCATGAAGGGTGAAAATGACTTGACCAGTGTTCTTAAATGTTTGGGGGTTCAACCATTTGAGATAGTGGGGCTCATTATGAGTTAGAATAAACTAAAAAAGCTTTAAGCCAAAAGGCTAAGAGTGTAGACCTAAGTTAACTTAAAGGTTTGTAAGAAAGAAAACCCTTAGGCCCAAAGTGTACCCCACTATCGAAGGGTCCTGGGTAAATCAGAAAGAATCGGCAAAGCCATGGTTGGGTAAATACCAGGTTAAGGTCTTAAATATAGAAAAGCTCAAGATAGAGCTAAGTGTAAGTTGAGGAAATATCTTCAATAGTGGGATTCAAGGCAACTGAAAGTTGAGGTTTATTCAAAAATTTAGTGATCTTGCTAAGTCTAAAAGCATATGGAATTCTTTATTTCTTCTAAGGGGTAAGAAGTTACCTAAGTAGTTTAAAAGTCTAAGTGTGGTCAGCCAATGACTAAGAAAGACTCTTGAACAAGTAGGTGGCCAAGAAAAGAACTAAACCCCGAGGTAATATTGTTGAAGCTAAGGTAGTTAGATCTGCCTAATGAGTCCTTACAATTAAGCTGCTAAATGATAGCCTTGAATCACTAAGAGCTTATGAAGATCGGTTTTAATGAAAGCCCTAGTAAATCTTAGTATGTGAAGAAACTTCAAGTGTATAAATGAAATGTTGGCCAAAACAGTTCCAACTAAGACATTCTCGGGCATAAAGAGGTTCTAGACCTCAATCGAGCCTAAGGGTGCACACATTTTGGGCTATGGGTGTGTAAATCACACTAAGTAACCATAGTGTTCAGTGCATAAGGATGGGCTAATAAGGTGATGATCTAAGAATATGCCTAAGTATTAGGAAGCAAGGTATAGGTACCAAAGCAGCCTTAAATAAGGCATAAGATTTGTAAGTCTCATCCAAACACAGTTATATGTTGGGAGCACTCGTGAGCAGTAATTGGGTTGTGTTAACCCGATGGGTTTAGGGTGTTAAGAAAGAATCCTACAGATTCCATAAGAAGGCAGGATCAATATGAAGTCCTTAAATATTGAGTGCTGAGTTGAAATAATGTGAACCAAAATTCCTAAGGCCAATGGTGTGGCATGAGTCGTGGTACACAAAGTGTACCTAAGTATAAGAGCTAAAGGAGGACCATGAAAGGTTGAATACCAAGAGTCCTAAGGGCTTCCTAAGAAAAGTTAAGAAGGGTCGTAGAGCCTAAGAGAACTCAATGCCAAATAAACACCCAGGGTGGTAGAGTAATCAAGCTAAGGCCTAAGGGTCATAGTAGTGACATGTTGGGCGGTGTGGGGTATTTAAAGTACCCGAGCAAGTTGATCAATGGTGCTAAGGATTAGTCATAAGTAATTCAAAGAGACCTAAGAAAAGGCTATAATGGCCTAGAATACCTTGCCACCAAAGGATGCCAAGCTAATTAAGGAATAACTCTTAGGTAACAAAGAGTGAAGAAGCATGCTAAGGGTGCCTTAAAAATTAAGGGCCAAGAAATGTCTAAGTGATTAAAAAGTGGTCAAGGACCCTGAGCGTGTTAAGTGATTACCTAGATGAGTCAAATATTGGAGAATTGGATAGTCTGTGGTATCCCTAAGGGCACCTAAAAGACTGTAAAGTCTATGTGAACTGAGTTACCTATACCATAGCGAGGGTGTCAAGCTTTTGAATGACTAAAATGGCTAAGGAGCCGTAAGGTAGTACATGTGAATTGCTACCTAAGAAAGCTAAGGGTAAGTCACCACAAAAATGGTACCATACTTAAGGCACTAAAAGGCAACAATGCCAAGGATAAGTTAACATGAGAAGTACCTGCTTACAACGTTAAAGGGCAACAAGATTAAAGATGTACCTAAGAAATGGCTTGAGTGCCTATGTCGGGTGTAAGAGTTGTTAAGTCAAAATGTCTCCTGAGTACTAAGGGGCACTAAGCAACAATAAAATGGTGATGTACCCAAGGTACCTTAAATGCCTAAGATGGGTAAAGGCACTTCCAAGTTGATTTACGTCGGGAACACTAAGGTGGTGGTAACTAAAAAACACCTAAGCAGGGCTAGAAAGCCTAAGTAAGGTGTAAAATTATGATAAGTTCCACCAAGGGTAAAAACTCAAGTAAGAGACTAAGTACTCCTAAAGGTACCCTAATGTGGACAATTGGCGAGAGGGAGCAAGTTAACTCCAAGTTACATATGCTTAAGTGAAAATTGGGAGTATGGGGATGTGCCTTGTGAATCAAGTTAAGGTTTCTAGCCCATAAGTAATGTCTCCAATAAGAGGTCTCCTATGGAGTACCTTAAGAAGTTTCTTGACCGCCATGACAATAAGCTGAGAACATGAAATGAGCTCGTGGTTAAGGAACTATGGGCAACCATAGTAAGGAAAAGACCATGAGTAAGAAAATTGAGTAGAATGTAAAAGGATTATCATCCAAATGTTGTGCTCAGTTAAGAATCAAAATTTGGAGGACCAAATTTTTGAAGGAGGGGAGAATGTAAAGGCTCTCCTAGTACTTCTTGTAGTTTGAAATGCCAATGTAAGTAAATCCCAAGGCAAAATGATAATTTTGGCCCAAGTCAATGGCATGACTATAGTTTTAGTGAAATTAGGTTCATTCAAGTGTTTTAAGATAAGTAAGTTAAAACCATAAGTGTTTCTAGCCATTTGAACCAAAAGTGAAAGTTAAGCGGAAAAAATGCACTATGTAAGAAATTTTATTATTATGTCTTATAATAGCTTAAGTGGCTTACGAGCAAAGTGTGTGGGTAAAAGAAACCTTTCTATGGCACCAAGGAGTTATAGTGTAGGAAGAGTTTAAATGGCATAAGTGAATTAAAGCTAAGTTTAAGGGCCAAAGTGACAAAAGGAGCAAAATGGGCCAAGTGAGAGTAGTTGGTTATATAATTGGTAGAGTTGGGAACTATTCATCATCTCCCTCATCAACCGTTTTCATAGCTCTCCTCCCTCAATAGCTCCTCCCCATCAAACCTCACAATCTACCTAAAATTCTATGAAAATTGAAGGTCCCAAACCCATCCCAACAAGCCCTTAGCTCATCTTTGGTGTATTTAAGGCATTTGAAGTTGTTCTTGCAAGTTTTTGGTTCAAACCCTAAGGTAAGCATCTATGATCCTTGTGGGTTAGTTCTAAACTTTTTAATGTTAGTATTGTGCCCAAAAAGCCAATCATGAGATGATTGTATTTTTGCACATTGAGTCATGATATTTTATTGAGGCATTAATCCAGCAATTATGTTTGTTGTTTTGTTTCTGCGTAACGTAATAAGCATAATTGTAACCCTAGAATAATGATATTCTTAAACGTCCCTAGTCTAGTATTATTGTGGAGCGGGTTGCAATAATACATAATGACTAGCATATGTGGAGACTAATATGAGATATGTAGTCTACATATGGGTACAAGTTGGAGAACTTGTGTACTGGACCGACCCACCATGAGAACACTTCATGGATCGTTATATGAGTGTCATAAGTGATTCTCATAGTGATCATGGTATATGTAGTCCTTCGACCTAAGATCATCAAGGTTCCCTACATGTGAGTCACATACTTTGATACTTTCCTTTGTTGCTCGTAACTGAGTGAACTTGAAGGAGGTCATTGGGTATGTCACATATCATGCGGAGGGATTTGTATGATCAAGATGGGATTTGTCCCTCCTATGTAACGGGAGTGATATCTTCGGGCCCCTTGATAGAGTGAGACTTAGAGAATGCATGGCCATGCTCGGATGAGTTGATATACGATATCAATGTCATCAGTTTAAGTTGGTCTACTCGGTAATCAAGAAACCAAAGATTGGGCTATACGAGAGTGACACATTCCATGTCTCGTGCTTAGTCTTGATATCTTGGACAAAGGGACAATGGCATATATCGGTGATGATCATAAAGGTTTAGTCGATTCACCGACAATCTTGTCACTTGGGTAGCAATGATGTGTTGCTAGACACCGCTCATTGCTTATGATCATAAATGTGATTTATGATCATTGCCAACATGGCAAGAGCCTATTGGGTCGCACACATAGAGCTATTTGGATCATTAGAGTGCATGGGCTAATTATTTGGGTTATGGTTTCACTTTAATTTCGTATTAATAATGGGCCCAAGAGTTGAGCCATTATTAAGCCCGAAATTAAATCCTAATTGGATTAGGGCTTTGAAACCCATTAGGCCTGGAAGTTGAGTTTCACTATAAATACAACTTTTAAGTGAGAAATTCGCAGGTCTCCTTGCCCTAGCCTCCAAAAAGGACAGCCACACTCTTCTCTTGCAATTCCTTGGAGGACGCAAGCTAGCACTGCGAGCGCAAGAGAAACGCATCTGTCGGGACGTGGTGGAAGCGTGGTGATCCCGAGAGGCTCGTGTGGATACCATAGAGAGCCTGAACACGTCAACTGTTCAGGTTTTGTGATTCAACTCTACAGTTGAGTGAGAGATCTCAACCGAAAATTAGGTATGAAAATTTTCGAACACCCGGTTTACCCCGTTTCACTTGGATCCTGGAGGGTT
The DNA here is from genome assembly GCA_005392925.1 of Aquilaria sinensis. NCBI lineage: Eukaryota > Viridiplantae > Streptophyta > Magnoliopsida > Malvales > Thymelaeaceae > Aquilaria > Aquilaria sinensis. The sequence continues at coordinate 548,997 of SMDT01000275.1, read as the reverse complement.
TCGGTTAAATTCCACTGCGCTGTTTGGCTCCCGAAACCCATCAGTGGTATCAGAGCTACTGGTGAAACCCTAAATCGGGATTGAGTGTTGAATCGCATGATGCTATGTGTTCGGTTGCTTTTCGGCCATGATTAATTAGATTGATTCAAGATGCATGAAACTGGAATTCGTAATGAACATATGAGATATATGAAGAAACGACACAAATTGGTTAATGAGATTAATCTCAAATTGAATGGTATGAGATACCTATATGGATTAGGATTCTTGCAATAGTTGCAAAAACCCTAGCTTGGTTCGGATTCGGCCTGTTCAGGCACCGAAAGTAAGGTATTTTTGGTGGCTCGAATAGAGGAGTCTCGGGTGCCTACTTTCTCAAAATACAAGATTTCGGGCTAAGCAATTGTAAGAAAATTTTTTGCGCAGGGGGGCGCTGCCCCCCACGCCCCCCGCAAGGGCGGCTCCCCTTGACCTCGTCCGCTGACCGGTCAGCGGAACCACCGCCCACTGACAGGCCAGCGGGACCGCCGTATGCGAAGCGCCACATAAATAAAAACTGGTTAATCAACGCACGAAAATTGGCATGCATCTTTGTTGAATGAGATTTGACATGATATGCTGATTGGTGTTTGAAGCATGGTGCATGGTTATAGCCCTTGATTGGTTGTACTTGTAAATACGGCCTGCGAGTCGTGCCTTTTCTTATCACTCTCATTGTACATTCTCTTCTCACCTTACTCCCCTCGAATGTAACTCGAGGTTTCTATTATTGATGTAATGGTGCATTATGGGATCATCCAAGGTGGTATGTCCAAGGATCATCCAAGGTGGTATGTCCAAGGAGGTGACAACAAAAGGGCAACCAAGAAAGGAAGAGAAGGAGCTTGTGAAGACTCTTTTCTTTTCTTAGGCTTTTATGATATTCTCATTGGCTTGAGAATATCGCATAGTTTGGGCTATAACCATGTCACGTTTACTTTCTTGTAAGCATGAGATGCATGTTTTATATTTGTATGTGATGCATGTATAAAACAACCGGAGATAACAAATTGGTGAGATCAAAAGAAAAAAAAATCCCTCAAACAAATATTAAGTCATTAAATGTGATGCCTTCCAAATGTTGGCACTCGTCAAGACTTTGATCAACATTAGGTGGGTTTGCCAAAGCAAAGCACCTATGTTCATCTTGGTAAGGCGCGATGGGATAATAGTGATATCCAAATTGCTAACTTTGGGTCCGACTTAACTAAGTCATCCTAATAGGATTAGGGACTTAGAGGCATAGAGTTGGGCTTAAGCTCATGAGATGAGCTTGGACAAGTGTTGTTCACCCAACTATCCAAGAGTTGCATAAGATGCAATTGGCAAGGAGTTGCCTACCTAAATAGCTGTAACTTGAGAGAAAAGCCAAAGCTGACTCAGGTTGTGGTCAAATATGGATCTTGGCCCACTAGAATACCTTAGCGCCGAGGTGTTCCGAAATAATATCGAGGGTTATTATTTTGAGGAAAATAGTGGGAGTATCGTTTAATAAAAGTCCTTATTAAATGAATTAAAATACATGACTCTTACACTGCATATTTACTGTTGTAGATAACCATGGCACAAAACACATCGACACTTTCGTTGCGATCGATCCTTGAGAAGGAAAAACTGAATGGGACCAACTTTCTCAAATGGTACCGAAACTTGAGGATAGTCCTCAAACAAGAGAGAAAGGCTTATGTCCTAGAGCAGCCCATTCCGAATGAGCCTGCTGCCACTGCTCCAAGAGCTGAAAGGGATGCTCACAAGAGGCATTCTGATGATGCTTTGGATGTTGCATGCCTCATGCTTATTACCATGGAATCTGAGCTTCAGAAGCAACATGAGAACATGGGGGCGTTCGATATGATCGAACATCTCAAAATGCTTTTCCAAGAGCAAGCTAGGCATGAGAGGTTTGAGACCTCTAAGGCATTGTTTCAGTGCAATATGTCTGAGGGAAGTCCCGTGGGTCCTCATGTGCTCAAGATGATTGGGTATATTGAGAATCTTGAGAATTTGGGATTTGCTCCTCAAAAAGAGTTGGCTATCGATGTAGTCTTGCAATCGTTGCCTGAAAGCTACAGTCAGTTCGTCATGAACTATAACATGAACGACCTTGACAAGTCCCTTCCTGAATTACTCAACATGTTGAGAACTGCTGAGCAAAACCTTAAGAAGGCTAAGCCCATTTTTATGGTTCAAAAGGGCAAGGGAAAGGGAAAAGCCAACAAGAAGAAGGATAAAAGTTAATGGAAAGTCCAATGCTAGTTCTTCTTCAGCTGCACTGAAACGAAAGGGTGGTGTGGCAAAGGAAGGGGAGTGCTTCCATTGTAAGCAACCTGGACACTGGAAGCGCAATTGCAAGCTCTATCTTGAAGAACTTGCTAAGGAAAAGGGAAGTAAGACTTCCACTTCAGGTATTTTTGTTATAGAGGCTAACTTTTCTACTTCCTCATCTTGGGTATTGGATACTGGATGTGGATCTCACATTTGTGCAAATGTGCAGGATCTAAGTAGAAGTAGAAGATTGGCCCGAGGTGAAGTGGACCTACGTGTTGGAAATGGAGCAAGGGTTGCTGCCTTAGCCGTAGGGACTTATGTTCTCACTTTACCTAGTGGATTAGTTTTAGAATTAGACAACTGCTACTTTGTGCCTACTATTAGTAGAAATTTGATTTCTGTTTCTTGTTTGGACAAGAAAGGTTTTTCATTTATAATAAAGGACAAATGTTGTTCTATTTATTTGAATGAAATCTTTTATGGTAGTGCTCAACTTAGCAATGGGTTGTATGTTCTAGACCTCGAAGATACAATCTATAATGTGAATACCAAGAAGGTCAGATTAAATGATTCAAACCCGACCTATCTCTGGCACTGTCGCTTGGGCCATATAAATGAGACCCGCATATCCAAGCTCCATAAGGATGGACTCTTGGACTCATTTGATTTTGAATCATATGAGACATGTGAGTCATGTTTGTTGGGCAAGATGACCAAAGCCCCATTCATAGGGCAAAGTGAAAGGGCTAATGACTTACTAGGACTCATACATAGTGATGTATGTGGCCCTATGTCTACACAAGCTAGAGGAGGTTTCCAATACTTCATTACTTTCACTGATGACTTCAGCAGATATGGCTATGTGTATCTTATGAGACACAAGTCAGAATCCTTTGAAAAGTTCAAAGAATTCAAGAATGAAGTAGAGAATCAACTCGGGAAGAGTATCAAAGTGCTTCGATCAGATCGAGGTGGAGAGTACTTGGATCGAGAATTCCTTGACTATCTGAAGGAGTGTGGTATAGTATCACAACTCACTCCACCAGGTACACCTCAATGGAATGGTGTATCTGAAAGGAGAAATCGAACTCTGTTAGACATGGTTCGCTCTATGATGAGTCAAGCTGACCTTCCAAACTCCTTTTGGGGACATGCTCTAGAGACAGCCGCTTTTACACTAAACCGAGTTCCATCTAAATCGGTTCAAAAGACACCATATGAGATATGGAGTGGGAGGCATCCCAATTTGTCTTTTATGAAGATTTGGGGCTGTGACGCTTATGTGAAACGTCAATCCTCTAACAAACTAGGGCCCAAATCTCAAAAATGCCTTTTTGTTGGGTATCCCAAAGAAACAAAGGGTTACTATTTCTACAATCCTTCTGAGCAAAAAGTGTTTGTTGCTCGAACTGGTGTCTTTTTAGAGAAAGAGTTTATCTCTAAAGGAACTAGTGGGAGGAAAGTAGAACTTGAAGAAATTCAAGAACAACAAGGAGACATCGAACCTGAAATGGAACCTGAACAGACACCACAAGATGTTGTGGTTCAAGAGTCTGTTCCTGTAGCACAGAGCCCACGTAGGTCTGGTAGGATTCGGCGTGAGCCCGAGAGATATGGATTTCTTGTGACTCACACCGGTGATGTGATGCTCATGGATCAGGATGAGCCCACAACCTACCAACAAGCTATGTCGGGGCCTGACTCTGAGAAGTGGCTAGTGGCCATGAAATCCGAGATGGAATCCATGTATGAAAACCAAGTATGGACTTTGGTTGACCCACCTGAAGGGGTAAAACCCATAGGGTGCAAATGGGTTTTCAAGAAGAAAACTAACATGGATGGTAATGTGATTACCTTTAAGGGACGATTGGTTGCAAAAGGTTTCAAGCAAATTCATGGTATTGACTATGATGAAACTTTTTCACCAGTTGCTATGCTTAAATCCATCCGAATTTTGTTTGCTATTGCTGCACACTATGATTATGAGATATGGCAAATGGATGTCAAAACTGCATTCCTAAATGGAAAGCTACTTGAGGATGTGTACATGACACAACCTGAGGGTTTTGTCACTCCTGAGAATGCCAATAAAGTGTGCAAGTTGCAAAGGTCCATTTATGGACTGAAGCAAGCTTCTCGAAGTTGGAATCTTCATTTTGATGATGCAATCAAAGAGTTTGGTTTTATCAAAAATGAAGATGAACCTTGTGTCTACAAGAAGGTTAGTGGGAGCGCTATTGTCTTCTTGGTGTTGTATGTAGATGACATACTACTCATCGGGAATGACATTCCTATGCTACAGTCTGTGAAGACTTGGCTAAGGAAATGTTTCTCTATGAAGGACTTGGGTGAAGCAGCCTATGTGTTAGGCATCAGGATCTATAGAGATAGATCTAGAAAGCTTCTTGGCCTAAGTCAAAGTACATATATTGACAAGGTGCTAAAGAGGTTTAGCATGCAAGATTCCAAGAAAGGATTCTTGCCCATGTCACATGGTATCACTCTTTCTAGATCTCAGTGTCCGAGTACACCCGAGGAGAGAGAGCGCATGAGTAAGATTCCATATGCCTCAGCAATTGGATCTATCATGTATGCCATGATATGTACTCATCCCGATGTCTGATATGCTTTGAGCATGACGAGTAGGTACCAATCGAACCCCGGTGAGAGTCACTGGACAGCTGTTAAGAACATCCTTAAGTACTTATGAAGGACTAAGGATGCATTCTTGGTCTTTGGAGGTGAAGATGAGCTCGTTGTAAGGGGTTACACCGATGCAAGCTTCCAATCCGATAAGGATGATTTTAGATCGCAATCTGGTTATGTGTTTTGTATTGGTGGTGGTGCTGTGAGCTGGAAGAGTTCAAAGCAAGAGACAGTAGCTGACTCTACAACAGAATCTGAGTACATTGCCGCCTCTGATGCTGCGAAGGAGGCAGTTTGGATCAAGAAGTTCATCACTGAACTTGGAGTGGTTCCAAGCATTGCCGACCCGATAGAGCTCTATTGTGACAACAATGGAGCAATCGCACAGGCTAAGGAACCTCGATCTCACCAGCGATCCAAACACATACTCCGACGCTATCATCTCATCAGGGAGATCATCGAGAGGGGTGATGTAAGGATATGCAGGACTTCGACAGACAGCAACATTGCTGATCCACTGACAAAGCCCCTTACGCAGCAGAAGCATGATAGCCATTCTAGGTCCATCGGTATTAGATACATGGATGATTGGCTTTTAGTGCAAGTGGGAGATTGTTAGTGTTGTGCCCAAAAAGCCAATCATGAGATGATTGTATTTTTGCACATTGAGTCATGATATTTTATTGAGGCATTAATCCAGCAATTATGTTTGTTGTTTTGTTTCTGCGTAACGTAATAAACATAATTGTAACCCTAGAATAATGATATTCTTAAACGTCCCTGGTCTAGTATTATTGTGGAGCGGGTTGCAATAATACATAATGACTAGCATATGTGGAGACTAATATGAGATATGTAGTCTACATATGGGTACAAGTTGGAGAACTTGTGTACTGGACCGACCCACCATGAGAACACTACATGGATCGTTATATGAGTGTCATAAGTGATTCTCATAGTGATCATGGTATATGTAGTCCTTCGACCTAAGATCATCAAGGTTCCCTACATGTGAGTCACATACTTTGATACTTTCCTTTGTTGCTCGTAACTGAGTGAACTTGAAGGAGGTCATTGGGTATGTCACATATCATGCGGAGGGATTTGTATGATCAAGATGGGATTTGTCCCTCCTATGTAACGGGAGTGATATCTTCGGGCCCCTTGATAGAGTGAGACTTAGAAAAATGCATGGCCATGCTCGGATGAGTTGATATACGATATCAATGTCATCAGTTTAAGTTGGTCTACTCGGTAATCAAGAAACCAAAGATTGGGCTATACGAGAGTGACACATTCCATGTCTCGTGCTTAGTCTTGATATCTTGGACAAAGGGACAATGGCATATATCGGTGATGATCATAAAGGTTTAGTCGAATCATCGACAATCTTGTCACTTGGGTAGCAATGATGTGTTGCTAGACACCGCTCATTGCTTATGATCATAAATGTGATTTATGATCATTGCCAACGTGGCAAGAGCCTATTGGGTCGCACACATAGAGCTATTTGGATCATTAGAGTGCATGGGCTAATTATTTGGGTTATGGTTTCACTTTAATTTCATATTAATAATGGGCCCAAGAGTTGAGCCATTATTAAGCCCGAAATTAAAGCCTAATTGGATTAGGGCTTTGAAACCCATTAGGCCTGGAAGTTGAGTCTCACTATAAATACAACTTTTAAGTGAGAAATTCGCAGGTCTCCTTGCCCTAGCCTCCCAAAAGGACAGTCGCACTCTTCTCTTGCAATTCCTTGGAGGACGCAAGCTAGCACTGCGAGCGCAAGAGAAACGCATCTGCCGGGACGTGGTGGAAGCATGGTGATCCCGAGAGGCTCGTGTGGATACCATAGAGAGCCTGAACACGTCAACTGTTCAGGTTTTGTGATTCGACTCTACAGTTGAGTGAGAGATCTCAACCGAAAATTAGGTATGAAATTTTCGAACACCCGGTTTACCCCGTTTCACTTGGATCCTGGAGGGTTTCGGTTAAATTCCGCTGCGCTGTTTGGCTCCCGAAACCCAACATTTAAATGGTTAGAAATGGTCTTAATTTCTTATTTTTGGTGTCCAATTTGGTTAAACTCAAGCTTGGAACTCAAAGGAACTCTGTTGAGCTCATATGTGCTTGTTGCTTGCTTCTTACTTTGAGGATGATTTAAGGTAAGGGATTTAATTTAATTCAGCTTAGACAGTGCATAAGAATATAGTATTACATGTTGGAATAAAGTAAAAACAAGACACATAGGAATTGGCTTTGGGATTAAAAGATTAAGCAAGTTTTGTGCAAGATAGCATGCAATCGTGCAACGGTGGAAGGGCACTAGCGACGCATTGCCCTGGTGATGCATCACCATGGCGATGCATTGTGGGTTAGTTCTAAACTTTTTAAATGGTTAGAAATGGTCTTAATTTCTTATCTTTGGTGTCCAATTTGGTTAAACTCAAGCTTGGAACTCAAAGGAACTCTGTTGAGCTCATATGTGCTTGTTGCTTGCTTCTTACTTTGAGGATGATTTAAGGTAAGGGATTTAATTTAATTCAGCTTAGACAGTGCATAAGAATATAGTATTACATGTTGGAATAAAGTAAAAACAAGACACATAGGAATTGGCTTTGGGATTAAAAGATTAAGCAAGTTTTGTGCAAGATAGCATGCAGTCGTGCAACGGTGGAAGGGCACTAGCGACGCATCGCCATGGTGATGCATCACCATGGTGACGCATAATGGTGACACGTCTCCATGGTGATGTGTAATGATGGCACATAACCAACAACATTCCATAAAACTCGAGAACTGATGCACTTGGTGACATGTCGCCAATGCCAAGACCTAAGCCCCTCAAGCTTGGGGCACCTTAAAAATGCCTCAATCTCTTGGTTATCATCCCTAGGACATTCTAAGATGTTCCATAGCTTCATTTGGGTCTAGAACTCATTCATAAGTTGGGAATTATGCATTATTTAGGTGGTGGCTAACTTGTGTGGTTAAGGTAGGGTAAGGAATGGTGACTAAGGGGGTTAAAGTGCTCAAGTTGTTATGGGAGCACTAAGGGGATTAAGGCAGGTTTTAGATTCTTTGTTGGCCCAAGTGGGAGGTCTTAGACCTTCGGGCAATGAAAAAGAAACCTAAAAGGATCCCAACCAAACCTTGTGGTTTGGTAAGTATGACACTAAGAAGCCCTAAGCTAAGCTCCAAGAGCTTGGTAAGTTAGACCACATAAGTCAGCTATCCTGCACAATAAGTTAAGGGAAAAAGATGAGGTAAGAGGGGGGTAAGTGGTGACTGACTCTTGGTAGCCTGTTAGAGGCGGGAAAGGGTTGAGTAAATGGTGGCTTACTTTAAGGTGCCTGTAAGAGGGCTTCATTGGGGTTAGTTAAGTGCTAGCATAGGATACAAGTACCAGTATCTAAGTACCCCAACCATAAAAGCTCACGGAAAGTCTAGCACATACAGGTGTAATGAAGTCCTAAGTGCATTAGCATGTGCATATTATATCCATCCCACCATCCATCCATCCACCCATTATTTGTATTGTTTGTTATTCTTATTCTTATTTTTGGTTATGTTGTTGGCTGCTTGATTTATTTTGTAAGCTATTTATGTGCTTGTTGTGCATTGCATGCTTGCATTTGTTTCCCCCTACAAGTGCCGAATCCCTTACTGAGTACTTTACTCACCCCTTAAGTGCTGTGCAGTTATTAAGCGGGCTAGTCGAGCTTAATACTTGGTAAGAGGTAACTGTTAAGGCTAAGTTTTATTGATTTGAAGGTACCCTCTAAGTAAGAAACTTCAAGTTTATAAGCTACTTGTACCATAGGCTAGGACTAACCAAAATGTTTGCCTTACAGTTTGAGGCTAAGTGAGTACAAGGAAAATGTGGCTTATCACCTGAAGCTAGCTTGCTTAAGTGAAGAGCTAAGGACAAATCTTAGTAGATATATGTTGATTCTTCTATATGTATGGTATTTTCAAATAAAGAGATCGCCTTTACTAGTGTCCATTGATTTGTATAACACTAGGGTTACATTTGGGCGCATATAAGATTGATATGTATGCACATAGTTGTTACTTAAATTTAAAGCAACTACAATTTTATGTATGGGTTTATTTTGAATTGTGTTTTTATTAATTATTGCGGCACTCTTTTTGATGTTTTAATTTATTGTTATTGCATAGCCAGGACAACGCATGCGTATTTCCTATGTAGGGTAGGTTAAGTAACTAGTTGCACAAAATGATTTAAGATACTTCATGAGTAACAATTAGCCAATTGTAACCACTAGTGGGATCATAGTTCCCTGGTATATATATATATATATAGTGAACTCATAGGCAAGCGTGCCTATTATCCAAGTATAGTAGTAGCAAGTATCAAGATTGTATTTCCCAAAGAATAGAGTTGTCTACTATACTCAACCTTTCTCTATTATCAAACAGACAATTAATAGGGTTTGTTTATCTAACAAAATACAAATTAAACCAAGCTAATTAATGAAGTAAAAATAATTCAATTAACTAACTATTGACACCGGAAAACAATTAGATAACCAACAATAAGAAATCTCATACTTAGATTCGAATGCCTCTATAAATCCCTTGTGTTGTTATTACTTTGGTTTAACAGGTTTATATTTAACTTGGACTGTGGAGTATTATCTTACTTAGATTAGCTCCCTACTGTTCTCATTCACTAATCTCGATACTTAAGTTACTAATAGGGTGTTATATGCATTACTAGTCCTACGAACCAACTACTAGGTTTTACCCTAGTCTGGAGGTATTATATCACACCTATTATTACCGGCTATGTGAATATCCTTTCTACTCAATCGTGATCCACAACAAACATTCCGGATACTACCTACAAGTGTTCATCATCCCAAATTGAATTAATAGGCTACTACTGTTAATCAACACAAGGAAGCACATTGGATAGATCACAAGAAAAACATAATCGTATTAAACTAAAAGTAATAACAATAACAAAATATTCCTAAGGTTTGTCTACCATAAGCACAAGTAGGAACTTTAGTTCATCAAGCTGTAAAACAAACACAATAGAGACAAAGAAGAACTAGGAAAAAAAGTCTTCATCTCTGAATTGTTTCATTGCTAAGAAATCATTGATACGATGCACATTAAACAGTGTTAATCATCGGAACTGCCTCCAATAGCCTTCTCCTATGAAAATCCTTCTCTCTTTTTATATCTTTTTCGCCTCTCCCCCATCTCTTCTACTCTTTTCTGTCGAATTAACATGAGAAAACCCTAACGGTGACCAAACATGATTATAGACACAATTGTGTTCAAGGCCATGTTTGACATTTGGATGCAAAAATCTCACAATTTAATGACACAATCACAGATGCAGGCATGCAAGCATAAATACAGGCATCTCTTTAAAATACACAGGCATCTAAGCATAAACACAGGCATGTATAAAGACATGTCTATTCCAAATTTTGTCAAAACTTGACAAAAATCATTTCTAACTCAAATAGAGCTGAAATATGATCAAAAAATGAAATACGAACCAATTACGCACTAAATTCTAACATAAACACATCAAAAGACAAGCCAATAATAAGGAAAAACATATAGAAAACATAATTAAATATGAGCATATCAACACCTATATTAGGTTTACTCCCCACATCTACCAATATGTCGATCGTCATGGGGTGCGATTGAAGCCCATCATCTTCTATCCGAGTGGTGCCTATTTGCTTTGGGTTTAAAGTTTCGGCCAGTCCATGAAGCGATGATGTTTTTAGTGGCCAACAACTTTTGTAACTGTACAATCCTCATTAATTGTCTACAGGGTTTTCTCTATGTCACTAACTACTCTCTGGTCCAGCTTGATGCTAAGAAAGAGATCCAGGATATTCAAGACTTAACATGTAGGTTCCAAGGCTTACATTCATAGAAGTTCATTGCTTTGCAATTCACAAGGCACAAAGATTAGCAACTCTTTATTTACATTCAACTCTTGTCCTTTAGTTTACTTTCCTTTTAGACTAAAAAAATTAATCCCATAAACCAATAAAATATTTTAAAAAAAATTTACTAGTTTTTCTTTATTTAAGCAAACAAGAAAAAATTGTAAAAAAAAAAATATTTTTAAAAAATATAATTAAAGTGATTATTGGCTAAATAGAGTTTACTTTAAATAATATTAGTTCTATACAAAAGAAACAAAATTCAACATAAGTAATAGTAACTAAATTTTTTATTAACTAAAAAAATGCGGTAGTCACTGGAATTTGAAACTAGATTACCTTTTTTTAGGAGAGCCAAATAATATCAATAACAACAACAACAAGAATAATAATTCACTTAAAAGTTTAGACATTCTTTTTGTTAGCTCGATAAAATGCTTAGGTCATTTTACTAGCTTAATTACTTCAACTCGATCCATAGGGCACAACGTTTACAATTACATTGCTTTGCTTTATTTTATTTCCTAAACGTTAAAAAACTGCTGTCATGTTGTCGTCTTTCCACTTCTTACAAGCGAAAATAAGAACAAATATGGGTAACAACGATCAACGGATGGTCTGAAGCAGTTAATTTTGTTTCATTATAATTTATAATCTGTGTGTTTATACTTCTTGCCTAAGCGAAGAGATGAAAAATTTTTAGATGCAATAGCATTTTGGATATTTTCTGATATCAAATAAAGATTGGTGAGTTTAGGAAAAGGTGGAACATGAGTTGAAACCTACAATCAAAGACAATGTCATGGGCGGCTAGTTGTATTTCAAAGAAAAACTCTTAAATGTTCAAGTTAATCTAGAATCATTTCACACACTAAGAAAATTTTGTCATCTTGTATCACGATGATCACCAATTCGCCACAACATATCGCTCAAGTTTTTTATTTGTTTCAAAATGATTTACATACTTGCTATTTTTATAAAAATCAATAATGATACTTCATTTAGTAAAATTGCTTATGTATTTCAATGATTTGGAATGGTATATATATATATGTAAGTGCTGACTCTCTTATTTTTTTCTGACATATAAGATTTTCAAATGTGTTGATCATTTTCAGATGAAATGAGTATTCATTTTGCTTTAGAAAATTGGGGAACTAATTTATGATTAAATGAAAATAGAAATAAGTAATGGTGTATTGTGGAGATTGTTGATAAATGACTATTTGTGATTGTTTGTGTACATAGAAATCATTTGGACAACTTCATAACTATTGAAACCCTACATTTAACAAGCCCATAAAGGAATTTTAAAATATTTCTTAGAAAACTATTTCTTATTAATTTTCCTTTGTTTAAGCTAAGCAAGAAAAAAATTTCATAAAAATTCAATTTTTAAAAAATACATAATGCAAGTGATCAGAAGCTAAATAGAGTTAACTTCCAATAATATTAGTTCTATAAAGAAAACAATATTGAAAATAAGCAATAGTAAATAAATTTTCAGTTAGCTCTACAAATGCGATAGATATACTAGAAGGTGCAGGTTGATTACCAACTTTTCTTAAGGAGAGGAAAATCATAATAATAATAATAACAAAAACAACAATATTATTATTATTATTATTATTATTATTATTATTATTATTAATCATTTAATAATTCCAACATTTTTTTGTTACTTGCATAAAATGCTTAGGTCATTTTATTACCTTAATAACTCATCTCGATCCATGCGGCATAATGTTTAAAATATGTTGATTTGCTTTATTTTGTTTCCCAAACGTTAAAAAATTGTTTTCACGTTGCCATCCTTCTACTTCTTACAAGTGGAAACAATAACAAAATTGGGTAACAATGATCATTAAATGGTCTGAGGTAACTGATATTATCTTATAATAACATACGTGCATGTTTCTAGTTCTTACCTAAGCAAAGAGAAAAAAAAAACCTGAAGGTGTTAGATGTGTTAGCATTTTGGATATTTTTTGCCATCCAACAAAGATTAGTCAGTTTAGGAGATGGTGGAGCAGGAATAAAATATGCAGTAAGAAACAAGGTCAGGAGGCCCCGAAGTTATGTGTTTGGGGAAAATCCTCCAATACTTAACTTAATCTAGTATCTTTTCACACAGTAAGAAAAATTTCTCATGTAATGCACTTGAAGGTTTGTGGTTGGAAACAAGCCCAAATTCAGGACCTAAAGCTAATAAAGAGCTCTTGATGGGGGCCCAAATAAAACCGCAAGCGAATCCCACCATGGATGGAAACAGTATCCCATAATTAAAGGATAAGCCATGAGATTCTTATCCTAGGACAGATTCCTTAGAGCTCTCCCTAGCTTATATAAACCCTTCTAATCGTCAATCCTGAAGTATGACATTCTGGCTCTTCTCTCTCTCTCTGCTACTCTTCGCCAAAAGTTTGACTTGAGCATCTTAGGGTTTCCCTCGGGGAACATATCTTGGGACCCTAACACTGTCTTTGTATGCAGGTCACCAGTCCATGATTCATCAAGATTCTATGCCAAGCCCACACAATCCTATTCACTATTAATTTGGAGTCATCTGTGGAACATAACAAATACTTGGAGGTTACGTTTGGAGAACCAAGACTTGCTAAAGAATGAGCACGAGAGCCATCACCCTGTAGGGTCTGTAGGGCCAACATGTGCACTTTCAGAGGTTGACTAGGAGGATCCTGTGGGGCTCCAGAAGGACCATTGCAAAGGTAAGGACCCTGCACCCCTAAACTATGATCAGTTCCAGGCCTTAAAACATGCTCTATTTGAGCAATTAAGGGCAACACTACAACAGGAAATCTAGAAAGTTTTACCAAGGGCTCCAAAAGAGGTCACTGAAAGTCATCTGGCACCCAAGGAGCCCCGCCCAACTCCTCCACAAGACTAGTCCCTGAGGGTATAGGTCTATGAACGGCAATCTGAAGGCATTCATATATGTGCTATCCTATGGATACTTGACCAGTTAAAGTAATGCATGAGGGCTCCTGAGCCCCGAGGGAAAACCTTGGCCTTGGCATTGATGTGGAGTACTTATGGCTCCAACCTTTTACAAATGACATAATTAACACTCTTGCTCCCTAAGGGTTTCACATGCCTAAAATTGACTTGTACTATGGCCTAAATGATCTAGTTAACCATCTATAAAGGTACATTACCTCCATAAGCCTTGAGCGGGCCTCAGATGCAGTTAAGTATAAGGCCTTTAGTGTTACATTAACAGGAGTCACTGCCTTTTGGTTTGGGACCAATCGAGGGATTAACTTCTTCTCATTTAAGGACCTTTAGTGAGTTTTCTTGAGACACTTCTTAGGGAGTCAACCGACCGCAACGGTAGCCCGTTTGCTGAAAATTAAATAAGGTCGTGATGAACCCCTATAAGACTTCATCTTGAGATTTAATGTTGAAGCTGTACAGGTATAAGGGTTATCTCTAAAGCTACACCTAGTGGCCCTTACCCAAGTAATGATGCGAGACTCAAGGTTGGCTTAGGATCTCCATAAAAATTCTATGAAGGATATAAAGGACCTCCTTGGCCAAGTTGTGTGGTATATGCATGCTGAAGAACTTAACCAATCGATGGTCCTAAAGGACCAACTTAAGGCTAAAGAAGGTGGGTCCAAAAAAATAGGGAAGGGTTGCTTACGGCCAGAGCCTGTCCTCCCATATTTGAGGAAAACTAGGTCAAACATCCAGTACGCCTTAGAAAAGAAGAATCAGATCCCTCGATGGCCCCCCATCCTCCTTGACACAAAAAAGACCTTAAGAAATATTGCAGAAGATACAAGGACAAGGCCCATGACATTGAATAGTGTTGGCAGTTAAAAAATCTGTTTGAAGAAATGATCTAGGTAGGGAAGCTTAAGGAATATTTGTTTAGACAGTCACCCCCTTGTCGAAAATAAGAAAAAAGGCCTCACAGAAGGAATGATGAGGAGGACCGTGATTGAGGTCAAACGCCTGGGAGGCCATGATCCCTAAGTAACCACAAGAATCCTAGATGCCTAGTTGGGGTGGCACACATGATTATCAAATGAGAGCCCTTAGCAACTCGAAAAAGACAAGAGCGAAAAATTGCCCAACTATAGGTAGTTGACAATGGCAAGGTCCTAATGAAGGCTAACGAATCCTAGATAGTCATCCCACACTTGGATCCACTCGTATTCAGGGCACACATCAACAATTTTGATGTGGAAAGAGTCTACCTAGATAGTAGGTAAACGTCAATGTTATCTTCACCGATTTATTGGAAAAAAAATAAGGTCAAAAGGTCTTCTTTATCCCCTGTGACCGAACCCACCTTCAGGATAGGCAAGAAAGAGGTGCCTTTAATTGGGACCATCAAGGTACCTCTCATGTTTGTAGGAAAAGATTGCAAAGGGGAACTCGCCTACGGCTACCACACCACTAAGTTTTTTATCATGGATGTCCCATTACCTTACAATGCCATACTTGATAGCCTAGCCTAGGTGCAATTCCATATCTGGTCCAACATCAAATGGCTCATGGTGGTCTTTATGACCCCTGTTGAGGACGCCACTATCTTTGTTAACTGGGTCTTGGTACAGAAGGGCTATGTAGTGACCTTGCGAAGGCATAAGGAAGGTAAGCTTGCACCAGTGGAGGTTAAAAAAAGAAAAAAAGTGCCCCTAAAAAACATGGCTAGCACAGCCCTACCCAAGGATGCCAAGCTTGTGGAGGTGGCCCTTGGATAGATGATAAAGATTGACAGGGACCTTCCACCTAAAGTAAGACAATCATTTATTCAATTCCTAAGAGCAAATATAGATGTGTTCATATGGTGTCCCAGTGAGATGCCTGGGATAGACCCAAAAATAATTACTTATAGATTCCAAGTAGACCTCTTCGCTAGATTAGTACAACAGAAAAAGTGCAACATAGTTCTCGAAAGGTGAGACTTCCTTATAGAAAAAATTGAGAGCTACTGAAGGCTAGAATTATTCAAGAAGTACAATACCCTGAATGGCTTGCCAAGGTAGTATTGGTGAAAAAGGAAAATGGGAACTGGTGCATGTGCGTTGACTACACAATCCTTAATGATGTTTGCCGAAAAGATCCATACCCCCAACCATCTATAGACCACTTAGTCTATGCCACACCAAAATTCAAAATACTATCCTTTATGGACACTTTCGGTGGCTGCTACCAAATTCAAATGCACCCAAAAGATGAAGAGAAAACAGTGTTCACAACAAGTAAGGCAGTTTATTGTTACCAACAAATGTCATTTGGCCTAAAAAATGCTAAGGCCACCTATGAAAGGCTAATGAACTAGATTTTTGTATATTAGATAGGAAGGAATATGGAGCTCTAAGCAAATGACATGATCATCAAAAGTAGGGCCATAGAATAGCACTTTGATGACCCTTAGGAAACTTTCTAGAGAATGTGACAGTTTAGCATGAAACTCAATCCTAATAAATGTAGCTTCGATGTTTGCTCTGGTAAATTCTTTGGCTACATGGTCTCTAAAAGAGGGATCGATGCAAACCCATATATGATTGAGGCCATCATCACAATGCCTGATCCTTAGAATAAAAAGGATGTTCAGAAACAAATTGGAAGGCTACCCATACTTGGACAGTTTATCTTGCGTTTTGGTGACTAATGTAAACCCTTCTTTCATATACTAAACAAAGGGATGATTTTTTAATGGACAAATGAATGTTGCAAGGCATTCCAACAGATAAACAGACAACGTCCAACACCTCCCTACACTAAAACAACCTAAGCCTGACAAGCCCTTTGTGCTTTACCAGGCTACCATTGAAGGTTTAGTTAGTGTGGTACTCATTAAGGAGCATGGATCGGAATAATGGCAAGTCTACTATGTCAGTAGAATCCTTCAGAGGGCCGAACCAAGATATTTTGCACTCCACAAAGTGGCATTGGGCGTCATTATGGCCTCTTGAAAACTACGGCCACACTTTCAAACACACCATATAACTGTAAGAATAGAGTTGCCCTTATTGGATATTCTACAAAAACTAGATAAGTCTAGTAGACATGCTATGGTTCATTGAGCAGAGAGAATACAATATCCACTACAAGCCCCAAAAGGCTAGAAAAGCACAGGCCTTGCAGATTTTATGGCCGAAATGACATCAATGGAAAAAACTCAGGAAGAGTAGATTAAAAGGAAGCCCTTTTGGGAAATATATGTCAACGGGGCCTCGAGACCCCAATACCGAGGAGCAAGCATCGAATTTAAGGTTTTGCTTAACCTGGAATGACACTTAGAATTAAGTTTCACTTTCCTGTAACAAACAATGTTGCTAAATATGAAGCCCTCCTTTACCAGGTTATAAATGGCTGGTCTGGTGGGGGTACAACGTATACAGATATACAGTAACTCTTAGCTAATAGTAAACCAAATTATGGGAACAGTAAGGGTAAAAAAGCTTACTCTTTGTAAATACCATAACATGGCAAAGGATCTGAAAAATAGGATTGACATCATGCAGGTTCAGAAGATCCTGAGGACCCAAAATGTGGAGGCAAATGCCCTCTCGATAGGATGGAAGGAGGCCATAATGGAAGATCTCACAAAACCCTTGATCCACTAAATATACTCTACAGTCCCTGAAGATGATTAAAGGAAACCAATCAAACTTTACCTCGAGGTAGGGGCACTAAATGGAACCCCTGAAGAAAAAAGAAGGATCAGGATCCAAGCAGGATGATTCTTCATCATTGGACATGAACTGTACAAATAAGGGTTCATTTTCCTTTTGTAGCAATACCTAACTCCACAAGAAGGGCAACTTGCTCTCTGAGAAATCAACCAGGGCAACTATGGGGCACATATTAGTAGCCAATTATTTGGCCCACAAAGCCTTGCGCCAAGGCTATTTCTGGCCAACAATCAAAAGGGATGTCAAGGAGTTTGTCTAGTGATGCTATGATTGTCAGCTCAACTCAAGAATACAAAGGCTATCCTCCTCTGGTGCCTCCCTAGCTATGGACCCCTAGCCATTTGCTTCGAGACAAGTCAAGTACTGCATCATGGTGGTAGATTACTTCACCAAGTGGGCAGAGGTAAAACCTCTGGCCTCCATCATGGCCCCTTAGGTGATCAAATTCTTATTGAAGAACATTATCTGTTAGTTTAGATGCCCATGGGCCATCATTATGACAATGAAAAGCAGTTTGACAACTAGCAAGTTCATCAATTCACAGAGGAAAAAGGCATCCACATATACTTTGCCCCTGTTTCTTACCCACAGTCTAATGGGCAAGTGAAGGTAACTAATAGGACCATAAAGGAAGGCCTAAAGAAGAGACTAGGTAAAGCTAAAGGCAAGTGAGTAAAGGAATTATTACATTTTATATAATAGAACGATGCCTCATAGGCCTACGAGAGAATCACCTTTTGCGATGGTCTATGGGACCGATGCCCTTATCCCTGTGGAAATTTCTTGGCCCACCTTGCAAACTTTGGCTTATGATCCCAGTAAAAATAACAAAGCACATGAAAGGGACCTTGATCTATTGGAAGAACTAAGGGAAGACACAAAAGTCCACATTAGAGCTCTTAGACAGTGAATTGCCATCACTCATGATCAAATGATAAAACCAAAGAATATACAAGTTGGAGGCCTAGCCCTCATTAAGGCGGAACTAATTGGGAGGAACATAGGACATGGGGCACTGAGGTTGAATTGGGACGGACCCTACTTGGTCACAAAGAAACTTAGAGAGGGAGTCTGTGAACTAACCAGCTTAGAAGGGAGGAAGCTGACTAGTAATTATCACTTAGATGATCTATCACCCTACATTGCTTAATCACTAAACTATTACAGAGATGATCTAGTGCCTTACTTTGCATAAATCACATTATCGCATGACATAGTTTGGTACATTTTGAATAAAATAAAGGCACTCATCCCGAATGATTCTTATTTTATAAAATGAGATAGTTAATTGAGACTCCCCAATCACTTAAGAAGCTTAGGTCCTTTCTAGAAGGCCTACGAAAGTTTTCTGCTACGAGGGCTACTTAATTGCATGACTACTATGATGGCCAAACTACCTCTTAATCTATGAACGTTAAATTAGAAGATCATTGCAAAAAATTATTCACAAATACAATGGTGCAGAAAAGGCAGAACCATTGAGCAAAATAAAAATTTCATTAACTTTAGAAGTAATTACAATTATAATAGGAGGGAAAGATTTCAAAGGGATACCTTATAAAACTCATCAGGAAAAGGGCCCTCATCAAAGGCCGTCGCATACGCATCCTAGTTAAAGGCAGGAATCCCAGCTTTCTTTTTCTTCTGTGAAGACTTATAATCCAAACCCGAATCCTTGTAGGCCAACAGGAAAGAGAGATCCTGGTTCAGATTAGTTTGCTCCACCTCAAAGCGGCAAGAAAGAAAGCCTTCCTTGAACTCCAAGAAGGTACCTTTTGAAGAAGCGAATAAAGCTCATTCACTCAAGCATTGGGCTTGCTTTGAAGGCACTGGTACTTTAAAGGGCCCTTGTGCCCAACAAAGCCAACTCGCTCGATATGCTCTCTAAGGGGCATGCTAGCAATGGCCAAGCTGGAGTTGGCTTCACCCTGAATGGTCCTCGAGCCTAATGGAGCATATTGATCCATTGGCAAAGTCTGTCCAACATAATCAATCTTTGAGTCTACCGTTTTCAACAAGGCAGCCAGCCGATTGGCTATTAATGTTGTGCCCAAAATCTAGTCATGAGATGATTGTATTTTTGCACATTGAGTCATGATATTTCATTAAGGCATTAAGCTAGTAATTATGTTTGTTGTTTTGTGTCTACGTAACGTAATAAACATAATTATAGACCTAGAATGATGATATTCTTAAATGTCTCTAGTCTAGTATTATCGTGAAGCAGGTTGCAATAATATGTAAAGACTAGCATATGTGGAGACTAATAAAAGATATGTAGTCTAGATATGGGTACAAGTTGGAGAACTTGTGTACTGGACCGACCCACCATTAGAACGCTACATGGATCGTTATATGAGTGTCATAAGTGATTCTCATAGTGATCATGGTACATTTAGTCCTTTGACCTAAGGTCATCAAGGTTCCCTACATGTGAGTCACATACTTTGATACTTTCCTTTGTTGCTCGTAACTGAGTGAACTTGAAAGAGGTCATTGGATATGTCACAAATCATGCGGAGGGTTTTATATGATCGAGATGGGATTTGTCCCTCCTATGTAACGGGAGTGACATTTCGGGCCCCTTGATAGAGTGAGACTAAGAACATGCATGGCCATGCTTGGATAAGTTGATATACGATATCAATGTCATCAATTTAAGTTAGTCTACTTGGTAATCAAGAAAGCAAAGATTGGGCTATATGAGAGTGACACATTCCATGTCACGTGCTTAGTCTTGATATCTTGGACAAAGGGACAATGACATATACGGATAATGAACATAAAGGTTTAGTCACTTGGGTAGCAATGACGTGTTGCTAGACATCGCTCATTGCTTATGATCATAAATCACATTTATGATAATTGCCAATATGGTAATAGCCTATTAGGTCACACATATAAAGCCTATTTGGATTATTTGAGTGCATGGAATAATTTATTTGGGTTATGGTTTCATGTTAATTTCGGGCTTAATAATGGCTTAACTTTTGGGCCAATTATTAACAAAAAATTATCATGATTGGACTAGGGCTTTGAAACCTATTAGGCTTGGAAGTTGAGTCTTACTATAAATACATCATATAGTGAGAAATTTGCAGCTTCTTGCCCTAGCCTCCCAAAAAAGTTCCAGCCGCACTCTTCTCTAGCCATTCCTTAAAGGACGCAAGCTAGCATTGCGGGCGCAAGAGAAATGCATATACCGGGATGTGGTGGAAGCATGGTGATCTTAAGAGGCTCGTGTGAATACTGTAGAGAGCTGAAACATGTCAACTGTTCAGGTTTTGTGATTCGGCTCAATAGTTTGATGAAATATCTCAACCGAATTTGGTATGAAAATTTTGAACAGCTGGTTTACCCCGTTTCACTTAGATTTTGGAGGATTTCGGTTATGTTCCGCTATGCTTGTTTTGCTCCTGAAAGCTTACATTGGCCTCCTTCCAGGCCTCAACTTCCTTCTCCCGAGACTACTTGAGAGCCTCACTCAGCTCTCCCATCTTCCCTTTGAGCTCTTTGACAAGGCCCTTCTTTGCTTCCTTAGCCTCTTTCTCTAGATGAGGTCATTAGCAAGGGTACTCCTAGTGCTGCATTCATTGGTCAGGTCCTTCTCTAAGAAGCCCACATTTTTGCACAAAGCATTAAGTTGGGAATGCATGGCATTTTCACGGGCTGCCCATTGTGTTAGTGTTGTGCCCAAAAGCCAGTCATGATATGATTGTATTTTTGCACATTGAGTCATGATATTTTATTAAGGCATTAATCCAGCAATTATGTTTGTTGTTTTGTTCCTGCGTAACTTAACAAACATAATTGTAACCCTAGAATAATGATATTCTTAGAAGTCCCTGGTCTAGTATTATTGTGGAGCGGGTTGCAATAATACATAACGACTAGCATATGTGGAGACTAATATGAGATATGTAGTCTACATATGGGTACAAGTTGGAGAACTTGTGTACTGGACCGACCCACCATGAGAACACTACATGGATCGTTATATGAGTGTCATAAGTGATTCCCATAGTGATCAGGGTATATGTAGTCCTTCGACCTAAGATCATCAAGGTTCCCTACATGTGAGTCACATACTTTGATACTTTCCTTTGTTGCTCGTAACTGAGTGAACTTGAAGGAGGTCATTGGGTATGTCACATATCATGCGGAGGGATTTGTATGATCAAGATGGGATTTGTCCCTCCTATGTAACGGGAGTGATATCTTCGGGCCCCTTGATAGAGTGAGACTTAGAAAATGCATGGCCATGCTCGGATGAGTTGATATACGATATCAATGTCATCAGTTTAAGTTAGTCTACTCGGTAATCAAGAAACCAAAGATTGGGCTATACGAGAGTGACACATTCCATGTCTCGTGCTTAGTCTTGATATCTTGGACAAAGGGACAATGGCATATATCGGTGATGATCATAAAGGTTTAGTCGAATCATCGACAATCTTGTCACTTGGGTAGCAATGATGTGTTGCTAGACACCGCTCATTGCTTATGATCATAAATGTGATTTATGATCATTGCCAACGTGGCAAGAGCCTATTGGGTCGCACACATAGAGCTATTTGGATCATTAGAGTGCATGGGCTAATTATTTGGGTTATGGTTTCACTTTAATTTCGTATTAATAATGGGCCCAAGAGTTGAGCCATTATTAAGCCCGAAATTAAATCCTAATTGGATTAGGGCTTTGAAACCCATTAGGCCTGGAAGTTGAGTCTCACTATAAATACAACTTTTAAGTGAGAAATTCGCAGGTCTCCTTGCCCTAGCCTCCCAAAAGGACAGCCACACTCTTCTCTTGCAATTCCTTGGAGGACGCAAGCTAGCACTGCGAGCGCAAGAGAAACGCATCTGCCGGGACGTGGTGGAAGCGTGGTGATCCCGAGAGGCTCGTGTGGATACCATAGAGAGCCTGAACACGTCAACTGTTCAGGTTTTGTGATTCGACTCTACAGTTGAGTGAGAGATCTCAATCGAAAATTAGGTATGAAAATTTTCGAACACCCGGTTTACCCCGTTTCACTTGGATCCTGAAGGGTTTCGGTTAAATTTCGTTGCACTGTTTGGCTCCCGAAACCCAACACATTGTTCCCTCATGCCATAGGTAATGATGGTCTCGCACCAAAACCAAAATTGTTGACCCAACCAAAGAAAGAACTTCAAACATTTGGAAATTAATAAAAAGCATACCTGGAGAATGCAATAGTTTATACTCATCAAGTGTGGATTTTTTGCTTAAGGAAGATGAGCAAAAAACTGCCAATTCTTGGGAGTCTTTTACCACTCAAGATTGATTCGCCAATATCCATCCACTATTGGCGGTCAAAACTTGGTCAAGCGTAACCTCCTTCAGCGCTAAGTTTTTCTTCTACATCCGACCTCATGCAAGATCTGATTACATGATTGAAAGTACTCGTCCATTTTCAACTCAGGAACAATCCCTACTGGAACCAGAGCAGAGCAAAGGCAAAGAAGTAGGCGCCTCCTCTAATGGCCCCAGGGCTGCCTTTTGCTTTTGGAACACCTCTCCCGCCACTTTATGCTTTTACAACACCGTCACAGTTTATGGCTTTATGGTAGGGAGGGGCCCAGATGATCTCACATGCTTCCCGAAGTGGTTGGATGAAAAGATCCACAATCACCACAAAATGACCTTAAGTTTAAAAAATCAGTGTGGAAAAAGTTGTCTAATGATGCCTTATTGCTACAACATCACGAGTTGCACCGCCTTCGTATAGGTCCACAGGGCACGACCTCTTACAGATTAGCTGGGCCTCTAGAGGAGACTCAAAAAGTTCCACGATGTCAGTTTGTGGCTTGGATGAAGAGGCCCCTAAAGCATGTGCTATACTGGCAAGGAAAATGTTGATCCTCCGAGCATCCATAAAGGCGTCAGCGATGCCCTTAGGCCTTTTCATGAACTCTTTTTCCTGATTGCCCATTTTTGCAAAATGTACAAAATCAAGATTAAACACTAAGCCCTCACAAAATGAGAAAAGAAACACAACCTTCTGGAACACAACTCTTCAGGTTAGATGGGGGGCCCCACTGGGCCCTAACAGTAATCCCATAGGATTCAACCAGCCTCCCTACTTGAGCCTTTTGCTAATTAGAAGGGTTTTTCATGCTTGGGTAGGTCTAGTGGGCCTTGCTGATCCTCACGCACCATGAGGGTGGTCTCATCAATCTCAGTGTAATGGATGGGGAACAACTTAATAAAATTGTTGTTCCTTACCACACCCTCCAACCAGCTAATCAGGCTGAAGTACGAACGATGGCCCTCCGAGCCATGGTTAGTGGCAACAGCTTGACCAGGGCGAGCTAGGGCACATTAGAACACTTCTCTTGCAATTCCTTGGAGGACGCAAGCTAGTACTGCGAGCGCAAGAGAAACGCATCTACCGGGACGTGGTGGAAGCGTGGTGATCCCGAGAGGCTCGTGTGGATACCATAGAGAGCCTGAACACGTCAACTGTTCAGGTTTTGTGATTCGACTCTACAGTTGAGTGAGAGATCTCAATCGAAAATTAGGTATGAAAATTTTTGAACACCCGGTTTACCCCGTTTCACTTGGATCCTGGAGGGTTTCGGTTAAATTCCGCTGCGCTGTTTGGCTCCCGAAACCCAACAGTGGTATCAGAGCTACTGGTGAAACCCTAAATCGGGATTGAGTGTTGAATCGCATGATGCTATGTGTTCGATTGGTTTTCGGCCATGATTAATTAGATTGATTCATGATGCATGAAACCGGAATTCGTAATGAACATATGAGATATATGAAGAAACGACACAAATTGGTTAATGAGATTAACCCGAAATTGAATGGTATGAGATACCTATATGGATTAGGATTCTTGCAATAGTTGCAAAAACCCTAGCTTTGTTCGGATTCGGCCTGTTCGGGCACCGAAAGTAAGGTATTTTTGGTGGCTCGAATGGAGGAGTCTCGGGTGCCTACTTGCTCAAAATAGAAGATTTCGGGCTAAGCAATTGTAAGACAATTTTTTGCGCCGGGGGGCGCTGCCCCCCACGCCCCCCGCAAGGGCGGCTCCCCTTGACCCCGTCCGCTGACCGGTCAGCGGAACCACCGCCCACTGACCGGCCAGCGGGACCGCCGTATGCGAAGCGCCACATAAATAAAAACTGGTTAATCAACGCGCAAAAATTGGCATGCATCTTTGTTGAATGAGATTTGACATGATATGCTGATTGGTGTTTGAAGCATGGTGCATGGTTATAGCCCTTGATTGGTTGTACTTGTAAATACGGCCTGCGAGTCGTGCCTTTTCTTATCACTCTCATTGTACATTCTCTTCTCACCTTACTCCCCTCGAATGTAACTCGAGGTTTCTATTATTGATGTAATGGTGCATTATGGGATCATCCAAGGTGGTATGTCCAAGGAGGTGACAACAAAAGGGCAACCAAGAAAGGAAGAGAAGGAGCTTGTGAAGACTCTTTTCTTTTCTTAGGCTTTTATGATATTCTCATTGGCTTGAGAATATCGCATAGTTTGGGCTATAACCATGTCACGTTTACTTTCTTGTACGCATGAGATGCATGTTTTATATTTGTATGTGATGCATGTATAAGACAACCGGAGATAACAAATTGGTGAGATCAAAAGAAAAAAATCCCTCAAACAAATATTAAGTCATTAAATGTGATGCCTTCCAAATGTTGGCACTCGTCAAGACTTTGATCAACATTAGGTGGGTTTGCCAAAGCAAAGCACCTATGTTCATCTTGGTAAGGCGCGATGGGATAATAGTGATATCCAAATTGCTAACTTTGGGTCCGACTTAACTAAGTCATCCTAATAGGATTAGGGACTTAGAGGCATAGAGTTGGGCTTAAGCTCATGAGATGAGCTTGGACAAGTGTTGTTCACCCAACTATCCAAGAGTTGCATAAGATGCAATTGGCAAAGAGTTGCCTACCTAAATAGCTGTAACTTGAGAGAAAAGCCAAAGCTGACTCAGGTTGTGGTCAAATATGGATCTTGGCCCACTAGAATACCTTAGCGCCGAGGTGTTCCGAAATAATATCGAGGGTTATTATTTTGAGGAAAATAGTGGGAGTATCGTTTAATAAAAGTCCTTATTAAATGAATTAAAATACATGACTCTTACACTGCATATTTACTGTTGTAGATAACCATGGCACAAAACACATCGACACTTTCGTTGCGATCGATCCTTGAGAAGGAAAAACTTAATGGGACCAACTTTCTCAAATGGTACCGAAACTTGAGGATAGTCCTCAAGCAAGAGAGAAAGGCTTATGTCCTAGAGCAGCCCATTCCGAATGAGCCTGCTGCCACTGCTCCAAGAGCTGAAAGGGATGCTCACAAGAGGCATTCTGATGATGCTTTGGATGTTGCATGCCTCATGCTTATTACCATGGAATCTGAGCTTCAGAAGCAACATGAGAACATGGGGGCGTTCGATATGATCGAACATCTC
This sequence comes from Aquilaria sinensis, assembly GCA_005392925.1. Lineage (NCBI taxonomy): Eukaryota > Viridiplantae > Streptophyta > Magnoliopsida > Malvales > Thymelaeaceae > Aquilaria > Aquilaria sinensis. Next base: position 522,948 of record SMDT01000275.1, on the reverse strand, counting down.
AAAATGCTTTTCCAAGAGCAAGCTAGGCATGAGAGGTTTGAGACCTCTAAGGCATTGTTTCAGTGCAAGATGTCTGAGGGAAGTCCCGTGGGTCCTCATGTGCTCAAGATGATTGGGTACATTGAGAATCTTGAGAATTTGGGATTTGCTCTTCAGAAAGAGTTGGCTATTGATGTAGTCTTGCAATCGTTGCCTGAAAGCTACAGTCAGTTTGTCATGAACTATAACATGAACGACCTTGACAAGTCCCTCCCTGAATTGCTCAACATGTTGAGAACTGCTGAGCAAAACCTTAAGAAGGCTAAGCCCATTTTGATGGTTCAAAAGGGCAAGGGAAAAGGAAAAGCCAACAAGAAGAAGGATAAAGCTAATGGAAAGTCCAATGCTAATTCTTCTTCAGCTGCACTGAAACCAAAGGGTGGTGTGGCAAAGGAAGGGGAGTGCTTCCATTGTAAGCAACCTGGACACTGGAAGCGCAACTGCAAGCTCTATCTTGAAGAACTTGCTAAGGAAAAGGGAAGTAAGATTTTTGTTATAGAGGCTAACTCCATCTTCAGGGATCTCATTTTTGTTATAGAGGCTAACTTTTCTACTTCCTCATCTTGGGTATTGGATACTGGATTTGTTAGTGTTGTGCCCAAAATGTTCTAGCCAAGATCCATGTGAGATGATTGTATTTTTGCACATTGAGTCATGATATTTTATTAAGGCATTAATCCAGCAATTATGTTTGTTGTTTTGTTTCTGCGTAACGTAATAAACATAATTGTAACCCTAGAACAATGATATTCTCAAACATCCCTGGTCTAGTATTATTGTGGAGCGGGTTGCAATAATACATAACGACTAGCATATGTCTGGAGACTAATATGAGATATGTAGTCTACATATGGGTACAAGTTGGAGAACTTGTGTACTGGACCGACCCCACCATGAGAACACTACATGGATACGTTATATGAGTGTCATAAGTGATTCCCATAGTGATCAGGGTAAAAGGAGATGTAGTCCTTCGACCTAAGATCATCAAGGTTCCCTACATGTGAGTCACATACTTTGATACTTTCCTTTGTTGCTCGTAATTGAGTGAACTTGAAGGAGGTCATTGGGTATGTCACATATCATGCTGAGGGATTTGTATGATCAAGATGGGATTTGTCCCTCCTATGTAACGGGAGTGATATCTTCGGGCCCCTTGATAGAGTGAGACTTAGAAAATGCATGGCCATGCTCGGATGAGTTGATATGCGATATCAATGTCATCAGTTTAAGTTAGTCTACTCGGTAATCAAGAAACCAAAGATTGGGCTATACGAGAGTGACACATTCCATGTCTCGTGCTTAGTCTTGATATCTTGACTTGACCCACCTGACAAAGGGACAATGGCATATATCGGTGATGATCATAAAGGTTTAGTCGAATCATCGACAATCTTGTCACTTGGGTAGCAATGATGTGTTGCTAGACACCGCTCATTGCTTATGATCATAAATGTGATTTATGATCATTGCCAACGTGGTAAGAGCCTATTGGGTCGCACACATAGAGCTATTTGGATCATTAGAGTGCATGGGCTAATTATTTGGGTTATGGTTTCACTTTAATTTCGTATTAATAATGGGCCCAAAAGTTGAGCCATTATTAAGCCCGAAATTAAAAGCTCCTAATTGGATTAGGGCTTTGAAACCTATTAGGCCTGGAAGTTGAGTCTCACTATAAATACAACTTTTAAGTGAGAAATTCGCAGGTCTCCTTGCCCTAGCCTCCAAAAAGGACAGCCGCACTCTTCTCTTGCAATTCCTTGGAGGACGCAAGCTAGCACTGCGAGCGCAAGAGAAACGCATTCCTTGTTTTGTATTGGTGCACGTGGGACGTGGTGGAAGCGTGGTGATCCCGAGAGGCTCGTGTGGATACCATAGAGAGCCTGAACACGTCAACTGTTCAAGTTTTGTGATTCGACTCTACAGTTGAGTGAGAGATCTCAACCGAAAATTAGGTATGAAAATTTTCGAACACCCGGTTTACCCCGTTTCACTTGGATCCTGGAGGGTTTCGGTTAAATTTTTTTAAGGCATTAATCTGTGCACTGTTTGGCTCCCGAAACCCAACACATTGTTCCCTCATGCCATAGGTAATGATGGTCTCGCACCAAAACCAAAATTCTTGACCCAACCAAAGAAAGCACTTCAAACATTTGGAAATTAATAAAAAGCATACCTGGAGAATGCAATAGTTTATACTCATCAAGTGTGCATTTTTTGCTTAAGGAAGATGAGCAAAAAACTGCCAATTCTTGGGAGTCTTTTACCACTCAAGATTGATTTGCCAATATCCATCCACTATTGGCGGTCAAAACTTGGTCAAGCGTAACCTCCTTCAGCGCTAAGTTTTTCTTCTACATCCGACCTCATGCAAGATCTGATTACATGATTGAAAGTACTCGTCCATTTTCAACTCAGGAACAATCCCTACTGGAACCAGAGCAGAGCAGAGGCAAAGAAGTAGGCGCCTCCTCTAATGGCCCCAGGGCTGCCTTTTGCTTTTGGAACACCTCTCCCGCCACTTTATGCTTTTACAACACCGTCACAGTTTATGGCTTTATGGTAGGGAGGGGCCCAGATGATCTCACATGCTTCCCGAAGTGGTTGGATGAAAAGATCCACAATCACCACAAAATGACCTTAAGTTTAAAAAATCAGTGTGGAAAAAGTTGTCTAATGATGCCTTATTGCTACAACATCACGAGTTGCACCGCCTTCGTATAGGTCCACAAGGCACGACCTCTTACAGATTAGCTGGGCCTCTAGAGGAGACTCAAAAAGTTCCACGATGTCAGCTTGTGGCTTGGATGAAGAGGCCCCTAAAGCATGTGCTATACTGGCAAGGAAAATGTTGATCCTCCGAGCATCCATAAAGGCGTCAGCGATGCCCTTAGGCCTTTTCATGAACTCTTTTTCCTGATTGCCCATTTTTGCAAAATGTACAAAATCAAGATTAAACACTAAGCCCTCACAAAATGAGAAAAGAAACACAACCTTCTGGAACACAACTCTTCAGGTTAGATGGGGGGCCCCACTGGGCCCTAACAGTAATCCCATAGGATTCAACCAGCCTCCCTACTTGAGCCTTTTGCTAATTAGAAGGGTTTTTCATGCTTGGGTAGGTCTAGTGGGCCTTGCTGATCCTCACGCACCATGAGGGTGGTCTCATCAATCTCAGTGTAATGGATGGGGAACAACTTAATAAAATTGTTGTTCCTTACCACACCCTCCAACCAGCTAATTAGGCTGAAGTACGAACGATGGCCCTCCGAGCCATGGTTAGTGGCAACAGCTTGACCAGGGCAAGCTAGGGCACATTAGAACACTTACAGGAGAACCCCCAAGCTTGGTCCCTTAGCGTGAAAAAGAAGCATTTTTTTCTACCTTGCCCATGAGTTCTTGCAAGATACGAAAGCAAAAGAATTATTCCTTCCTCGATTAATGGGGGCAATATGGAAAAAGTTAGCACCTTTCTTCAAGTTCAACATGTAAAACTGAAGGAAAACGTCTAGTAGGGGGTCACCCTTACCAACTTACACTAGACAATGAACCCATTAATGTTGTTAAATGAGTTAGGCATAAACGGTGATGGCAGAATCTAGTACTGCTCACATATTTGCTCCACCAACAGATGGAGAGGTAAACGAAGCCCGGCCTAGAGCTGGTTGGTGAAAATAGTAAGGACATCTATTCTTTTGTTGCCACCCTCTAGGCCCCCGTCCTTCAATGCCTTATCACGGGAAAGGCGGCCATAACGCCATTAGGCCACAAGTACCAGCGAATATTCATCGCCAAGGTGCCTTAATTGTGTTGTGTCACAAACCCCTTCAACATATCCACATTAGGGAAAAATGGCACCCATAATGAATCAGCCCCGTTAGGGGCAGCCCTGGATGCTGATTTCATAGAAATCATCTGGAAAAACAATTGGGTAACATATCAAGGTTACGGAAACACAATGGGGTAGCGGAGAAATGACTAATAAACCTAAAAATAGCAAACCCAACTAGAAGTACCAAGAGAAAGCAAAAAGAAAAACAAAACCCCATTTTTGGCGGATAATAAAGGACAAGGATCCATTACATGATTATGAGGAAGAAAGGTGACCTTGGTAAAAAAAAAAAGAATTCCAACAAAAGCTTCAGTAGCAAGCAAATAACAAGCAGGAAAGCACGCAGAGTTGAAGTAAAACAACCAAACAATGAGGTGAAAACTAATGCGGTATGTATAAAGAAACCTTCGATTGTTGGGTTTCCTCCCCAAAACTACCACTGAAATAATGGTGAAATTTTCGCTCATTAGAGGAAAGACAGGTGGCCATAAATAGCCCTTAAAGTGGTCATACCCGGTCACTTCCCTGAGGCAAATTTAATAAGCATCACTTCACCTCCTCCCCAACCAGTGCACTCGCCATGTGTCATATCCACATAGGCATGATTGAAGAAAGAGATCAAACGGTGATGTTTTCCCAGTTTCCTCAAGAACCAGAAGGGGCATCGCACCATCCTGACAAAATGACCCCATTTGCAGCATATCAGTTTTACAATAGAAAAGGGGGTTTGCACCCTACTCCCGAACAGGTGAACACATCCCTTCCTAAAAATGATGACGTCCATGAGAATGCAGGACCCATGGCCCACATTTTCTTATAGGGGGACCTATTGGTAAGAAATAGGCCTAAATTTAGGGCAAAATACTAATAAAGATACCTTAATAGGGGCCCAGATAAACCCACAAGAGAACTCCACCATTGATGGAAATAGTATCCCATAATCACAGGATAAGTTACAGGATTCCTATCCCATGACGGATTCTTCAGAGCTCCCCTTAGCTATATAAACCCTTCCAACTATCAATCCTGAGTTACGAAGTTTTGCCTTTTATTTTTCTCTCTTCATTACTCTTCACCGGAAGTCTAACTGAAGCGTCGGAGAGTTTTTCTCAAAGACAACCTAAGGCGCTAACGTAGTCTGCGTGTGTAGGTCACCAGTCTGTAATTCGCCAAGCTTTTGAGCTAGGCCCACATGATCCCATTAACTAACAGTTTGGCTATTGGACACTTCAAAGTGCACCATGATTGCCCTCGACTTAAGGGCTAAGATTTAAGCCTCTCAAGAGTAAAAAAAACCACACATTATTATGTTGTTCCTAATTTCCATACCTAAAATCTTGTTGTACCTTGTGTTATATTCTGAGCATGAAAGAAGATTGCTCATGCATGTTGTGATTTGAAATCGTATAAATAGGTAAGTGGCGAGTCTCTTTGCCTTTTCTTACATGTAAGGTTTTAAAATGTGCTGGTGATTTTGCGATGATATAAGTATTCAATTTTCAGTAAGAAATTGTTGAACTAATTAAATAGAAATAGAAAAAAATATTAGTGTACTTGTGCAGATTTTTTATAGGTGACTATTAGCAATTATTTTTGTATATATTAATTAGTTGTGCAACTAGTATGACTATTGAAATCTTACATTCTAATAAGCCTATAAACCAATTTTAAAATATTTTCTAAACAATATAATTTTTTATTGATTTCTTTTATTTAACCTAAGAAAGGAAAAAATCATAAAAATTCATTTTTTCAAGAAAATATGATTGAACTGATTACTAGCTAAATAGGGTTTAGTTTAAATTAATATTAGTTCTGTAAACAAAAAAAGAAACAAAATTCAAAATAAGCAGTACTAACCAAATTTTCAACTAACTCCAAAATATTGTGGTCACACTCAAAGGTGCATCTAGATTACCTCCTTCTTCATGGGAGATAATAATAATAATAGTAATAATAATAATAATAACAACGTTACTAATAATAATAATAATATTATTATTATTATTATTATTATTATTATTATTATTATTTAATAATTGATACATTCTTTATTATTTAATAATTGATACATTCTTTTTGTTAGTTGGAAAAATGGTTAGATCATTTTATTAGCATTGTTATTTCATCTCTATCCATAGGGCATAACGTTTACAATTACATTGCTTTGCTTTATTTTCTTCCCCAGAGGTTAAAAAATTGTTGTCATGTTGCAATCCTTCTACTTCTTACAAGTGGAAACAAAAATAAAGTTGGGCAACAATGATCACTAAATGGTCTAAGGTAACTGATATTGTCTAATTATAATATGTGCGCATATTTTTAGTTCTTACCTAAGCAAAGATAAAAATACCTAGCCGTTAAATGCATTAGCATTTTGGATATTTTCTAACATCCAACAAAGATTGGTGTAATGCCTCCATGTCTTACATCAAAGACATCTGGAAAGCCTTATGTGGATATATAAACTTAAATTACATAACAAAACCACCTAGCACAATTTTTTTTATGAAGGATAGCCCATCGGATGTGGGCAAATATTCCATTGACTGGATTTGAATTTGGGTTATTATAGATGATATCAGAGCATTAAAATAGTTAAAAGTATGTGGTTATGTCTGTTGGTATGGGACAGAGGAACTTTCTTCTACCGAGAGTCCACTTCTAAGCACCTGGTGCTTTTCCTTTCCAAATGATGGCGCATGTGGTGTCGGCAGGTGGTTTGTTTATCCGTTTTCAACTTGAGTCATTACAAATGATATTAGAGTATTGGACTTGAGTTAGTCAAGATGATATCTGAGTCAACCTGAGACCACAGTGATGTGACATGCTAGATGTGCACACACATTTATGTACTAGGGCTGATCTTAGATTAAAGAGGTTACTTAGCCTAGCCATGTAATTTGATAAGAGTGGTTACTAGCCCAAGGGACTAAGTATTTTGAGTGACCCTTAACAAGGATGTTGGGTACAAAATGGGGAAGTTTGCAACACCCCCATTTCTTATATTAGAGAAATGCGTGAAGCTTTATGTGAATATATAAACTTGAGTTATAGAAAATAACCACCTGGTGCTTATATTTTTTATTAAAAAAATGATGCACATGGTGTGGGCAAGTGTTCTATCGACTTGTTATAGACTTGGGTCATTACAGATGATATGAGAGCATGAGAATGGTTCAAAAGTATGTCGTTTTGTCCATTGGTATGGGGCAGTTTAAACTTCCATATATTGAGAGTCCATATCTAAACAGTTAGCACAAATCATTTCCTTATACTCAGAGTCCATTTCTAGTTATCTAGCGCTAATGTTTTTCACAAAGGATAGCTCATGAGTTTTGTTGAATAATTATGGGCTTAGGTCATCCCAAATGGTATCAAAGCATGTGAATGGTTCAAAGTATATGGTTACATTTAACGGTATAGGGCAAGGGAACTTCCTTATATTGAAAGTCAATTTTTAAGCACTTAACATTTATTATTTTCTGAAGGATAGCCCATGTGTTGTGTCATCAAGTACCACAATAATGACCAATTTGAAGCATTGTACCCCTTAACTTTTTTATTTGTTTTAAATTTATTTTACATACTTTCTATTTTACAAAAAATCAATAATGATATGTCATTTAATAAAATTGCTCACGTATTACACTTGAAGGTTTGACCTAACGGCCACATCAAAGTGTACTAATATTCCATTTGACTTGAGGGCTAGAATTCAAGCTTCTCTAAACTAATGCCTTGTATTGTATTCTCAATACAAAAAAATGCTCATGTGTTTCGTTGATTTGAAATAGTATATATATGTAAATGTTGAGTCTCTCTGCTTTTCTTCAGTAAATTTCATGAATAGTTCCTAACCTTTAGTCATTATTTTCTTTTAATCACTAACCTATTAAATGTTTTATTTTGATCCTAAATCTATTAAAAAATTTTCATTTTAGTCCTAAATCTATTAAAAGTGTTCCATTTTGGTTCCAATTTGATGAAATTTGTTAACTAAAAATATTTGTCTGACAACAACTTTTTAGATCATAATTTAAACTATCCAGTAACTGTTTTATAATAAATTTAATCTAAATAATAATTTTTTTATAATTAATGAAAAATTCAAATAATTTGTTTTTTTCTCTTTGTAAATTAAAATTATTTCATTCAGGAAGGAAAAAAATACTAATTTAAATTATCTATTTATAGTAAAAAAATATTAAATTGTTTAAATTTACTAGAAGACGGTTACTAAATATTTAAATTAGAATTTAAGAACTTTATGTCAAATAATTATTCTAAGTTAATGAACTTTATCTAGTGAATGATCAAAAGGAAACAATTTTAATTGGTTTAGGATCAAAACAGAATATTCAATAGATTAGAGACTAAAAGGAAATAATGACTAAATGTTAGAGATCATGTATGCAATTTACTCATTTTTTTAAACAAGTAAGGTTTTAAAACGTGTTGATCATTTTGCAGTCAAATGAGTACTTATTTTTCAATAAAAAATTGTTGAACAAATTTATGATTAAAGTAAAATAGAAATAAATATTAGTGTACTTGTAGAGATTGTTGATAAGTAACTATTAGTGGTCATTTGCGTATATAGTAATAACTTGTGCAACTTGTACAACTTTTTAAATCATACATTTAAATAAACCCAAAAACCACTTTTAAAATACTTTCTAAAAAATATATTTTCATTGATTTTCCTTTGTTTAAGATAAGCAAGGAAAAAAGTCATAAAAATTAATATTTTTTAACAAAATATGATTGAAATGACTAATAGCCGAATAGAGTTTACTTTTACATGGTATTAGTTCTCTAAGGGAAAAAAAAAACAAAATTGAACAGAAGCGGTAGTAACTGAATTTTTTATTAGCTCCACAAATGCGATACTCATAATTGAAGTTGCAGCTTGATTACCTTCTTGTTCTAGGTAGATATAAATAATAATAATAATAATAATAATAATAATAATAATAATAATAATAATAACAATGATAATTTATGTTTCATATTAATTGACCCTTTTAGCTTTTTTGACTGAAGCCTAACTTAAACATATTTATATTAATATATATTGAAAAAAATTTAAAATTAATATTTAGAAATTATAATTTTTAAAGTTTCATTTTCATATATAAAATATTTATATTTTTAATAATAAATTTTAAAAGAAGTAAAATCATAAACTAATTACTATGAATAGTAAAAAGGTCAATTTTTAAGAAACAGAGGGACTGTATAATGTTACTAATATTATTATTCATTTAAAATACGTTACTATTTTAGTTGGATAAAATGTTCAGGTTGTTTTATTAGCTTAATTAATTCATCTTGATCCATAGGGCATAACGTTTACAATAACCTTTCGTTGCCTTATTCTATTTCACAAACAATAATGATGCCGTCCGGTTGTGCGGAACCAGCATCTCCGCTGTGTGCGGTGATGAAGGCAGCAAGGGATCTTGGAGAAAAATTGGCGTTCTTGGTGGATCGCCTCAAGTGATGGCCAACAGCTCCTTGGTCCCGTGGCGAGGAGGTGACGTGAAGCTCCAACGGCGTGGTAAAGGGCCCGAAACAAAGATCCTCCAGGGATACCTGGCTGGAACACTCAGAAGACAACGGTTAGGAGGTCCCCGGAATCTTTTTCCGGGGAGGAGCCTCCGACGCCCAAGTCAGTGCCTTTTTTCAGTGGGAAACACAGTAATAAGTACAAGAGACGTGTACCTGGCGTGTCTTTCTGCGAGCCGGAGGGAGAGTATTTAGGCGGAGAGGAGAGAGTGCCCTCTGTTTTCCGGCCTCTCTCTATCCTGTTCTCTTCCAGCCGGAGCCGGAGCGTCCTCCTTTATGGCCATGTGCCTGGCGTATTTAAAGGAGGAAACGAGCCTTTAAGATTGTGGCACGTGTATGGTTGGATGATGCCTGTACTGCTGGGCGTGGGATTCCTTGGCCGCCTGCAGGCTCCTCGAGCCATGAGCTGCAACAATCGTACCCCGACATGACAAGACGGGGGGCGTGTCACTTTGTCAGAGCTCATGTGAGGGCGCCCGTACAGGGCGTACGGGCGAAGTGTCAGAGACTCTTAGATGACTTCTGCTGCGCCTCTGAGGTCCCCTAGGTCGAAGTCCGTCTTCGTAGTGGGGGCCTTTCCCGGAGTCAGGCTGGTACCTCGGGGCATCACCTGTTTCCGAGATTAGTTCGGTCGCCCTCGCGAGGGAGATGGTCCGTTGATTTCCCGAGGTAGGTACCGGCGTTCTGCCGAGGTGGTATTCCTCAGGTGTCTGGCTCCCTTCTTTCCCGAAGTCCTTAGGTAACTAGTGTGGCCACACTTCGGTCATCACATGCCCCCCTTCGGAAAGCCGAAAAGGATACTTCGGCTGATGCTTTCATTTGTGGGCTATTTTCAGGACTTCGGAGTGTGTCATTTGCCACCCAAGGGATGTGCCTTGTTCGGGCAAATGCCACCTGTCTGTCTTTTGGTGTTCTTTTGGCGTTCTCGAGGTGCCAATTTCTCCCAACTTTTTCATTTTTCCTGCCATTGGCCAGCGAACCGTCACGTCTTGAAACTAGGTGTGTCAGTTCTGGGTGATGCGCCTGGGTTTTCAGAATATCAGAAAGCGCGCCTAGGTTTCTCGCGATGGGTGGCACGTGGCAAGAGGTGGCTGGGAAAGGCGCGTCTTTTCGCGTGCGAGGGGCAATTATGGCATCGTTTCGCCTTCGCGCGGCGGTTGTGCCCCTTCTTGCTCTATATAAACACCTTTCGCTTCATTTTTGCTTCACTCTTTATTTTTAGCTCTCATCTGCTCTAGAGCCTTTTCTCTGTCTTTTCCCCATTTTCCGGCGCAATTCTTACGGCGGAGCGATTTCCGGCTATTTCCCACAGACGGCGCCAAATGATGCTGTCTGGTTGTGCGGAACCGGCATCTCCGCTGTGTGCGGTGATGAAGGCAGCAGGGGGTCCTGGACAAAAATTTGCGTTCTGGGTGGATCGCCTAAAGTGATGGCCAGCAGCTCCTTGGTCCCGTGGCAAGGAGGTGACGTGAAGCTCCAACGGCATGGTAAAGGGCCCGAAACAAAGATCCTCCAGGGATGCTTGACTGGAACACTCAGAAGACAACGGTTAAGAGGTCCCCGGAATCTTTTTCCGGGGAGGAGCCTCCGACGCCCAAGTCAGTGCCTTTTTTCAGTGGGAAACACCATAATAAGTACAAGAGACGTGTACCTGGCGTGTCTTTCTGCGGGCCGGAAGGAGAGTATTTAAGCGGAGAGGAGAGAGTGCCCTCCGTTTTCCGGCCTCTCTCTGTCCTGTTCTCTTCCAGCCGGAGCCGGAGCGTCCTCCTTTATGGCCATGTGCCTGGCGTATTTAAAGGAGGAAACGAGCCTTTAAGATTGTGGCACGTGTATGGTTGGATGATGCCTGTACTGCTGGGCGTGGGATTCCTTGGCCGCCTGCAGGCTCCTCGAGCCATGAGCTGCAACAATCGTACCCCGACATGACAAGACGGGGGGCGTGTCACTTTGTCAGAGCTCATGTGAGGGCGCCCGTACAGGGCGTACGGGCGAAGTGTCAGAGACTCTTAGATGACTTCTGCTGCGCCTCTGAGGTCCCCTAGGTCGAAGTCCATCTTCGTAGTGGGGGCCTTTCCCGGAGTCAGGCTGGTACCTCGAGGCATCACCTGTTTCCGAGATTAGTTCGGTCGCCCTCGCGAGGGAGATGGTCCGTTGATTTCCCGAGGTAGGTACCAGCGTTCTGCCGAGGTGGTATTCCTCAAGTGTTTGGCTCCCTTATTTCCCGAAGTCCTTAGGTAACTAGTGTGACCACACTTCGGTCATCAAATAAAAAATTGTTGTCATATTCTCATCATTCTACTTGTTATAAGTAGAAACAAGAACAAAATTGGGTGACATCAATCAGAAAATGATCTAAGGTAACTGATATTGTCGTGATTATAATATCTGTGCATGTCTATAGTTCTTACCTAAGCAAAGAGAAAAAAAAAAACACTGAAAGGCGTTAGATGCATTAGCATTTTGGATATTTTTTGACATTCAATAAAGATTGGCGGGTTTAGTAGATGGTGGAACACAAACAAAATCTATATAGAAAATAAGGTCAGGAAGCCTTGGAGTTTTGTGTTTAGGGGAAATTCTGTGATACTTAAGTCGGTCCAATATCTCCTCACATGCTGTAGAAAATTTTTCATCAATATTCAATAATAATGTCATTTAATAAAAGTGTACTATGGGTGCCCTTGACTTGACGGCCATGATTCAAGCTTCTTCGCAGAGAAAAAACTGACCCTTTATTAGGTTGTCTCTAATTTCCTTATCTAAAATCATATACTGCCACAAATTGTGTTCTAAGTCATATATTGTATTCTAAGTATAAAAAAAACTTGCTCATGTATTTCATTGATTTGAAATGGTATAAATATGTAAGTGGTCAGTTTCTTTTTTTTTTTTTTTGATTGGTCGGTTTTAAAATCATTTTGCGATCAAATAAGTATTCGTTTCTCAACAAGAAATTGTTGAACTAATTTGTGATTAAATGAAAATACAAATAAATATTAGTAACATTGATAAGTGACTTTTAGTGCTTATTTGTGTATAGTAATTACTTGTGCAACTTGTATAACAATTGAAACCCTACATTTTAATAAGCCCAAAAACTAAATTTAAAATATATTCTAAATTTTTTTTATTGATTTCTCTTCGTTTAAGCTAAGCAAAAACAAAAAAATGTCATAATTTTTTTTTATAAAAAATATGATTCAAGTGATTAGTAGCTAAATAGAGTTTAATTTTAAATAATATTACTTCAATAAAGAAAAAAACAAGATTGAACAAATGCAGTAGTAACTAAATTTTTTATTAGCTTTACAAATGCAGTTGTCAAAATCGAAGGAGCAGCCAGATTACTACCTTATTCCAGAAAGAGATAAATAATACTAATAATGAGGGTAAAGTTTATCGGGGTATCATAGCATATTTTCATGTATTAAATGGATATCTAGCCTTTAAAGTTGTCCTATCAAATCACAAAAAGTCATATAACGCGTCCCAATTGAATATTTTTCTATTAATTTCACTATTAACTCAGATAAAAAATATTAATATGACATTAATTAACATTAAAATAAATTTAAAATAACAATTTTGGTTGCTACCTTTTCAATCACTAATTCCAAGTCAAAAGCTTCTACAAAAATCAATTCCGGTCTCACCCGATCCAACTCCCCAACCCACGATCTTCCTGACTCTGCTCACTTCCGCATCCCTTGACCCGAATTGGCCTTTCTACTATTCCGTCCCAATCATTGTCACGACGGTAAGATCTCCTCCTTCTCAACCAACCATCTCCTTCGTAGAGGACTGCTCTGATCATGAATCAATTATAGTAAGGAATTCTACAGCGGCCACATTGGCATTTCTTAGAACATCTTTCATGAACCATAAACTAAACCAATTTAGCTCTACGAAGCAAATCAAAAGTTAAGAGCTCCTTTTCCTACAGAAATTCAGTCTTAAATCTAAGAGACATATAACAACAACTACAACGTTTAGTTCAACAAAAGAAATTTGAATGCCAATTGAATATGTTCTTCACCTTCGTCTGAGATGTCCAGGCCTTTCCCACATGTTGCACAGATCCGTGCTCGATCAACCGTCTGTGGCATGCCGCGGAGGAAGTTGTGAGGATGCGGATGAACGAAGAAGCTTAGGAGTGGTTTTTCTGGGTAACAATGCTACCGGTTAGCTGGCTATCAATGACGAGGGGTGGGGCGGCCCGTTGCAAGTCTTACAGCAAGCAAGCAAGTGGTCTGGCACGGCCGGAGAGTGGAATCATCGAGGAAGAGACCCATATTGGGAGCCCGATTGCCATTTTTCTCGCTCATCTCTGGTACCATTGAGATCCGATTCGAACTCCTTCCTTCAATCTGCTCCGACTGTTCCCTCCTCCGATCTACAAATTGGGGACCGGAATTGGCGGGACTGGGTCGTGAACAGCCTTCCCACTTTTGTTTTAGCGTCACCGACAGGGGGTGACGCTTGTCAATGGTGGGGGTAGTGAGGGGGAGCTGGCGCGGGCTGGGGGTGGATGACGATGGCGGTTTGGCGGCAGTGGCGGTATCGGATAAATCTAGCATCCTGCTTCAGACTTGAGAGAGAGGGGAAAGGAAACGCTGAGATTTCAGGGAGAAAGAGAGACGGAGAGAGAATCAGATGAACGAGGAGAGAGACTGGCAGTTGGAGATTGGGGCGACAAAATTTGACCCAATTCGAAAACCTAGACCGACACATTTGAATCTAAACCCGATCTGATCCGATTTGATTAGAAAAGTCAAGTACTCGAACCTGGTTGTATCCACCTTGACCTAAATCTGAATCTGATTAAAGTGAAACCCGAAAAAGTCCAAAATAAAATGACCTAAACTCAAATCTAAATTGAACCGAACCTGAAATAACCAAAACCTGAGATTGACCTGACCCAAAGTCGAAAATGACCCGAGTCCAAATTTGAAAAGAACTAATTTCTAGGATTTATTGAATTAGCTCATAACTTTATAAGATCATTAGATTTTGTCTTAAAAGTCAGATTTACCTCAAATTTTCTAGAGTTGACAAATTTATCCCAAAATTTTCAATTTTGCCTAGAAATTTTTAAAAATCTTCAATTAACTCTCAAACTCTTGCATTTCACCTACACTGACCTCAAATGACCTCTAGAGCTTCAAATTAGTACCTAAACTAAATTAATTCTTATTTTTATCCTAATAATGATTCTAAATTCCTAAAAAATTATAAATTGAAGTGACAACATAATTTAAATGCATATGATCCTACCAACTTCTTAAGTTCTAAAATGATCGACTTTATAGTTTCATGAATAGAATTTGCAAAGTTCTGAATTAGATATTCTTGTTAAAATAATTATATATTAATATATTTATATCAAGTCAAATTAAAATTTTTAGATTATTTTTTATGCCTAGTAATTTTTTAGTTATGAGGCACCTAAATTTTGAAACTTTCATTTTAGTTACTCATAAAAATTGTAACATGGGTCTCTAAACTTTTCAAATATTTGTATCAAAAATCAAATTATTTAATTTAAATTTTAGCAAAATTTAAATAAAAAATTGAATTAATCTAGTTATTCCAGCTTATGCACCAATAACCCGATTAGACCCGAATAGCAACCCGAATCTAACCCGACCTAAAGTTATCCGAGACTGAAACTGACCCAACCCAAATAAGACTGACCCGAACCTAAAATCAAACCGAACCCAAATAACCCGACCTGAACCTAACATGAACTCGAATTGATGCTAATCCGACTAAACCCAAACTTGAATGACCTGATCCAAACTCAACCCGACCCACCCACTTGTCATCCTTAGTTAGAGAGCAAAATTGATCTAACTGGAAGTTTAAGGCTTAGAATTTGTCATTGAAAAAGTTTAGGTTCCAAAATTGTTATTTGTAATGTATTTTAGTGTTATTTAATATCGTGTTAGCATTTTCCATTCGATTTAATAGTGAAATCAAGGGAAAGTACCTATTTGGATGCGTTGTATGAATTTATATAGTTTGATAGGACAAATCTATAGGTTACATACTCATTTAGAATATGAAAATAAATAATACTATCCTGGACTTTACCCATAATAATAATAATTTTAATGATAATAATAATAATAAAAACAACAACAATAATACTCATTTAAAAATTCATACATTCTTTCTGTTAATTGGACAAAATGCTTAGGTCATTTTATTAGCTTAATTACTTCGTCTTGATCCTTAAGGCATAACGTTTACAATTATATTGCTTTGCGTTGTTTTATTTCCCAAATGTTAAAAAATTGTAGCTATGTTACCATCCTTTTACTTCGAAGCGGAAACAAGAACAAAATTGGATAACAACAATCGTCAAATGGTCTAAGGTAATTGATATTGTCTGATTATAATATGCACGTGTGTTTGTAGTTCTTACTCATGGAGTTAAATACCATAGTATACTGCACGGTTGTGGCAAGTGGTACACAGTATAAATATTTTCACATTTTGTTATTTTATCACACGGTATACTTCGGTATTTCACTGTATTTTACATACTGCTCACTTTTTATGTACATTTTGTCTAAAAACCACGATATATCATAAATACCGCAAGATACGTACTATAGTATTTTATTAATACACATATCATAAAATAAATATTTACTTTTATTCTTTTGGTTATTTTTCTTAGTTAGCATAAACATTTAATGATTACTTTGAACCACTTAGGAACTCAATTTGGTATTAGAAAATGTATTGTTATTATTAAAATATTATTTTTTTCTCTTATATCAATAAATTAGTTTCTTTCTTAGTATTATTTATTTTGCTCTTTATATATAACATTTTTTATTAAAAAAATATCTTCTATCACATATATTTTATTTATATTTGACAAATTATGAAGGAAAAAATTAAAATATATATAAAATGTCCAAAAAAATTATCAAGTTTATGTCATCTTAAAATAATATTATAATATTTATTATTTTTCTGTAAAAAGGGTAACGATATGTGGCCATGGTATACCTTAAAAATTTGGGATGTGGTATACCGTGCGGTAACGGTATTTGACACATTGTTCTTACTTAACAAAAGAGAAAAGCACTTAAAGGCATTAAATGTGTCATCAATGTGGGTATTTTCTGGCATCTAGAAAAGATTGGCGAGTTTAGGAAATGGTGGAACATGAGCAAACCCTGCAATTAGAAACAAGGTGATGAGGCCTTAAAGTTGTGTGTCAGAGCAAAATCAGCCAATACTTCTAGTATGTTCTCACATACTAAGAAAAATTTGACATATCACAATGTTGACCAATCTGCCGCAACATATCTCTTAAGTTTTTGTTTGTTTTAAATTAAATTACACATTTTCTATTTTTATAACAACAATAATGATATGTCATTTGATAAAATCGCTCATGTAATGCACTTGAAGGTTTGGTGCAATAGCCACTTCAATGTACACCAATTGTTGCCCTTGACTTGAGGGCCATGATTCAACCTTTTCTAGAGACAAAAAAACCCATATTTTATTTAGTTGTCTATTATTTCCCTATCTAAATCAAAGCATGTGTCTTCAACATATTATTGGACAATATGACCAGAAATCTAAACCAACTAATTTGAAATTAAAGCTAATGGATCATGATATACCATGAGCACCTTAGCTTTTGATAGGGAAAATGATTAGGTAGGCTGGGCCCAAGAGGTTGGTGAACAGCATATCAGAGTCTTGTATGTAAAGAAAGTGTCGAAGCCCTGGGATGTGCTCCTGGGGGAGACCCTTTGATGCTTAAGTTAATTTTTCAAGAAGGAATAGAAAGGAGAAGGAAAGGGGAGCCCAAATCCTTTACCTTGAGCCTGGTGAGGAGTTTATATAGTCAAGGTGTGCTTCGGGTAGTTCACTCTTGGGAATGAAATCTTGTAGCTTATCCCATATTTGCTAGATACAGTTTCCTTCTAGGAAGGAATTCCCTTTAGGGCCTATGTGGGCTTCTAGGGACAGCCCAACAACATTCATAATATCTATCCTAATTCCAAAGAGGCTACTTTTATTAAGATTTATTTTCAAACTAGAAATCTACTAGAAACATTGTATAATTCGCATCAAATTCTTCAAGTTTTCATTGTTCCACTTCCCTAAAGATAAAGTGTGGTCGGTGAATTAGAGATGCAAAAGTAAAATGTTTTTATCACCTACCTGAACAACCTTGAACAAAGTTCTTTCACATGCCTCGAACATCAATGTACTCAATGCTTCAGCAACAACTAGGAAGTGGGTTTCCTTGCCTTATGTATGGAACTCTTTAATCGGGCACCTGTTCAGAATTATTGACACCGACTTAGAAATTAGGCAGGCATTGATCCATTTCCTCCACTTAGCACCAAAGCTTATTTGTTGCACTACTAAATCTAAGAAGCCTCAATTAAGACAATCAATTGCCCTTTCGAAGTCCACCTTGAGTAACAAGGCAGACCTCCTTGCCTTCTTAAAAAAATCCACTACTTCATGGCTATAATTATCCCATCGAGGATTTGCTGACCTCAAATGAAAGCTGTTTGCTGCTCTCCAATAATATATGGCATTATTACTTGTAGCCACTCTGCAAGCACCTTTGCAACAATTTTTTACATGAGGCTGATCAGCCGATAATATTTTATTGTCAACGGGTTCACTTTTCTTGGGGATTAAAACTATGAGTACCAAAGTCCACGGCATAATTGATGACGTTGTGTTGTTGATAAGCTTATATTTATTATATTTATTTCTCTCATATTTAATATGTTTTAATATGTTTTGAACCTTAAATATATATTTTGAGTATGTTTTGTAGCTTAGAGCATATCTGGACTTAATTGATTGAAAGTGAATTTAATTTTCCATTTTACAGGTTTTAATTTGGTTGTGCTCTTTCAGGATGTTGACAGATTGGTGATGTTCCGGTAGAAAAATTATATCTTGAGCTACAGAGATCGGAATGAGGTGATTATTGATTTATTGGAAAGCTAACATCTGGAGCTACAAATCACATTCAGACCATGAAACCAAGTTTGCACGTTAAGGGGGTCAAATTCAGCTTCAAAGTCTCGATTTACGAGTCACCGCCGGTTCAGAAGCAGTTGCGGTATTTTGGGCATATCTTTGGCTGTAGATGTCCGTTTTATGTGATTCAGGTGTCGTTTCGAAGATAAGAAAGAGATATACAACTTTTATGCTTTGAACTTTGAGAAATAATGGCTGAATCAAGGTCTAATATTAGCTTGAAGTTGCTACTGATGTCCTGGAGTATTGCTTGGCTGACAACTTTGAAACCTTATAGTTATTTTGAATCTTTTTATTTGTTTGGGGTAATTTTGTAACAATATAGAAAATTTAAGGAGTTTTTATGAGTTTATCCATAGGTTTTAGTTTTCTTTGGTTTTTAAGCGTGGCTGCCGCCGCCGGCCCCATCTCCAGCTCTCTTGTTTTCACTGTTTTTTTTTTAGTTTTTCTTCTATTATTATTCTTTGTTTCTCTTCCGATCATGGCTGAGTAATTTTCTGGTTCAGTTTTAGGGACAATTTCCATCGCCAACACCGATTGTGAGGATTGATTTTTCTTGCTTAAACTTTCTTTAATTTCAAGTATTTACTTCTTTGTTGTTCAGATTTATTGCAATTAATTTTTCTATTCTCACTTGTTGAATTGGTTCTGCAATTGCAAATCTGCTTGATTTTCTTTCAACCGCTTATGTGAAGAATTCAATTAGAACCAAGTGAATTGATTGGAGATTACTTTTATTTCTGGTTAGTTCATACGAAGAAGTAAGACAGGTTAAATTGTTCAAGCTTTTGGATTGTTGCCTGGAATAAACTTTTTAGTTCATTGATCTTAATGCTGATTTTGAGATAATTAGAAATTGCTTTTCAATATCTGGTTACTCAAAATTAAGAAATTAATTTGAAGCTTTTTCTGGTTAATTTTACTGCTGAATTCTTAGGGTTCTTTTTAGCTTTAAAGAGAGTCCTGTTTATTTGCTTGAATTGAAGAAATATTTTCTTTCGATGATCAACTGCGTGATTGGAATGGATAATCAACCCTGAACTGAGCGTTTTTAGTATTGGTTAATTTCGTTTTGATTCTACAGTTAATTTATTTCAGCTTTTAATTGAAGAAACCCCCCCAATCTTTTATTTCAGTTTTCTGACAGGAAGCTTTCAGTAAAAAAATCTCCTTTGGGATTCGACCTGGTTTTCACTGCTAGACTATAAATTTATTTATTCTGAGTTGTTAGGGATACCAGAATTATTTTTTGCGGTTTCGACGACCGGCCAAAAATTTGGCGCCGTTGCCGGGGAGATTTTTTTTTTTCTGTTAAAGTTTCCTTTTTCATTTATTTATTTATTTTCTTTATTTTCTTTCTTTCTCAGTTAACTGACTTATGCCCAGATCTTCTCGTACAGGTGAATTAGTGTTTGATCCAGAGATTGAGAAGACAGCAAAGGCAAACAGGAAAGCGAAAAGACAAGCAGTCAATTTTTCAGCTTCGACTTCTGCGAACAGCAACTCAGAAAGTGAAGAAGAACCAGTTGTTATTGTAGAGATGGCAGCCCAAAGAACACTAAGGGAGTTGGCAACTCCTGATGTTGTCCAGCAACCCCTGTGCATCGATTTTCCTGATATTGAGGTTGCATTTGAATTAAAATCTGGATTAATTCACTTATTACCTACTTTTCGTGGTCTTGCAGGTGAGGACCCCTACAAACACTTGAAGGAATTTCATGTTGTCTGCTCAACCATAAAACCACAAGGGGTTACAGAAGAACAGATTAAGCTGAGAGCTTTTCTATTTTCATTGGCAGAGAAGGCGAAGGATTGGCTGTACTACCTTCCCTCCGGTTCTATCAGAACCTGGAATGACCTGAAAAGAAAATTTCTGGAGAAGTTTTTTCCAGCATCAAGAGTCGGAACAATTCGAAAGGAAATTAGTAGGATTCGACAGTACAGCGGAGAAAGCCTATATGATTACTGGAAGAGGTTCAACCAGCTATGTGCGAGCTGTCCACACCACCAGATTTCTGACCAGCTGTTGCTGCAGTACTTCTACGAAGGGCTGTTGTTCATGGATCAGAGCATGTTAGATGCTGCAAGTGGAGGAGCACTTGTAGAAAAAACGCCCGAAGAAGCAAAGGACTTGATTTCTAAAATGGCAGCCAACTCGTAGCAGTTTGGGATAAGGGTAGACCATGCGCCGAAGAAGGTAAATGAGGTAGGAACATCTAGTCTTGAAGCTCAACTTTCTGAACTAACCGCTCTTGTTAGACAAGTGGCTTTGGGACAGGTTCAAAATTCTAGAGTTTGTGGCATTTGCTCTGTTCAAGGACACCTTACCGACTCGTGCCCATAATTGCAAGAGGATACAACACCTCAAGTGAATGCGGTAAGTGGGTTTGTTAACCAACCAAGAAGGTATGATCCCTATGCCAATCAATACAACCCTGGTTGGAGAGACCACCCGAATTTGAGATATGGGCAGCCAAGTAATCAACAGCAGTACCCATCTGCCAGTTACAACAAACCAGCACCTCCACCACAGAACCAAGCACCTAGCTCAGGTATGGCTTTAGAAGATATTGTAAAAGCTTTAGCCACTAACACTCAAATGTTTCAGCAGGAAACAAGGGCTAGCATCAAAGACTTGGGGAATCAAATTTCACAACTGGCAGCCTCGTTGAATAAAATTGAAGCTGAAAAAGGGAGGCTGCCATCTCAAGCTGAAATCAACCCAAGAGAGCACGCTAATGCCATAACCCTTAGAAGTGGCAAGGAAGTACAAACTACCACGTCAAAGGTGGCAGCACCTGAAAAGGAAAAAGATGGCTTGAAACCAGCAACTTCTGATGCACCAACTGAAGAGGTAAGTAACAAGCCAATTTTTCCAAAATCAAAAATTCTGATTCCACCACCTTTTCCTGGCAGGTTGGCAAAATCAAAGAAAGAGTAGACCGAGTAGGAAATTCTGGAGACTTTTAGGAAGGTAGAAATCAACATACCCCTGCTGGATGCAATCAAGCAAGTCCCTTGGTGTGCCAAATTTCTGAAGGAGCTATGCACCAACAAAAAGAAGCTGCAGGCTGATGAGACAATTAAAGTTGGGGAGAATGTGTCAGCAGTAATCCAAAGGAAGTTGCCCCAGAAGTGTAAGGATCCTGGTATGTTTACTATACCATGTGTAATCGGTAATTTCAAGTTGGAAAAAGCTATGCTAGATCTAGGAGCATCGATTAACGTTATGCCCCTGTCAGTTTACAAGGCTTTGAACTTAGGACCTTTAAAAAGCACAAGAGTAGTCATTCAACTAGCTGATAGGTCTAATTCATATCCTGAAGGGGTAGTTGAGGATGTTCTGGTTCGAGTAAATGAGCTAATTTTTCCTGCTGATTTCTATATTATTGATATGGATGATAAGTTTGCTTCGAATTCAGCTCATATTTTGCTAGGTAGACCGTTTATGAAAACAGCCAGAACTAAAATTGATGTGCATGAAGGGACTTTATCTTTTGAATTTGATGGGGAGATAGTAACTTTCAATATTTTTGAAGCTATGAAATATCCGGAAAATTCTGAATCTGTTTGTCTTGTGGATATTATTGACCCGATTGCCCAAGATAGTTTTGAGCTGAATTTTGTAAGAGATGAGTTGGATTTTGTGTTGACGAACAGCAAAACTGAGAGGGATGCACAGCTGGAAATTAGTGATGACTTGAAGGAGGCCATTATGTCATTACAGTCGTTGCCAGTATTGCCCAACAGGTTAGTTGATCCATTTCTGCAACTACCGAGTACTTATGAAAGAGTTTTGCCTTCTGTTGAACAGGCCCCAAAGTTGGAGTTAAAGTCTTTGCCTGAAAACCTAAAGTATGCCTACTTGGGAAAGGCTGAAACTTTACCGGTGATTATTGCAAGTGATTTGACTGGAGATCAGGAAGAGAAGCTGCTGCGAGTACTGAAGGAATACAAGACAGCAATTGGTTGGACGCTGGCAGACATCAAGGGAATCAGTCCTTCAATTTGTATGCACCGTATTCTCCTTGAAAAGGATGCTAAACCGGTAAGAGAGCCACAGCGGAAACTAAACCCAGCAATGAAGGAGGTTGTTTTAAAGGAGATTCTGAAACTTTTAGACCAAGGGATCATATACCCCATCTCCGACAGTCAGTGGGTAAGTCCAGTACATATTGTTCCTAAGAAAACTGGTCTAACTCTTGTTCCTAATGCGCAGGATGAGCTTATCCCTATGAAAGTCCAAAACGGGTGGAGAATGTGTATTGATTTTAGGAGGCTGAATTTAGCTACAAGGAAGGATCACTTCCCACTTTCGTTTATCGACTAGATGCTTGAGAGGTTGGCAGGTAAGTCATTTTTCTGTTTCTTGGATGGATTTTCTGGATACTACCAAATAGCTGTAGCTCCTGAGGACCAAGAGAAAACAACCTTTACCTGCCCCTATGGAACTTTTGCTTATCGTAGAATGCCCTTTGGATTGTGTAATGCCCCTAGAACTTTTCAAAGATGCATGATGAGTATTTTTTCTGATTTGCTGGAAAATTGCATTGAGATCTTCATGGATGACTTTACTGTTTATGGCAATTCTTTTGATCAATGTCTGGATAAATTGGTCATGGTTTTGAAACGCTGCATTGACACAAACTTGGTCCTGAATTATGAAAAATGTCATTTTATGGTTCAGCAGGGAATAGTTTTGGGTCATGTAGTTTCATCCAAGGGTATTGAAGTTGACAAAGCCAAGGTGGACCTAATTGCCAACTTACCCTATCCTACTAATGAGCGAGAGATTCGTAGTTTTCTTGGCCATGCAGGTTTTTACAGGCGTTTCATAAAGGATTTCTCAAAGATTGCACAACCTTTAACCAGGCTGTTACAAAAGGATGTGTCTTTCAACTTTGGAGAGAATTGCAAAGTTGCCTTTGACAAGCTTAAAGAGTTGCTTACATCTGCACCGATTATACAACCTCCTAATTAGGACATTCCTTTTGAGATCATGTGTGATGTCAGTCAATATGCTGTAGGAGCTGTACTTTGCCAAAGAATTGGGAGGAACAGCTATGTCATTTACTACGCATCAAGGATGCTGAATCCTACCCAATGCAACTATTCGACCACAGAAAAGGAGCTTTTAGCTATTGTTTTTGCTTTAGATAAATTTCGATCATATTTACTGGGGTCTAAAGTAACTGTTTTTTCTGATCATGCAGCCCTCAAGTACTTACTGGCAAAGAAGGAATCTAAGCCAAGACTTATACGCTGAGTTTTGTTATTGCAAGAGTTCGACTTGGAGATCAAGGACAAGAGAGGAGCTGATAATTCTGTGGCTGACCACTTAAGCCGACTGGTGCATGACGAAGAGGCTTTGCCAATTTCAGAATTATATCCCGACGAGCAGCTGCTACAAGTGCAAGGTAAGGAGCCTTGGTTTGCTGATATTGTGAATTTTCTAATTGCTGGAATTTTACCAACAGACTTGAACAAAGCGAAAAGGAGCAAAATAAAAAATGACTCTAAGTATTATATATGGGATGAACCATATCTGTGGAAAAATCAGTTCTGATCAAATTATTCGTAGGTGTGTGCCTGATTATGAAATTCATTCCATTCTTACTTATTGTCATAGTTATGTTTGTGGAGGACACTTTGGTCCTAAAAGGACGGCTAGGAAAATTTTGGACTGCGGGTTTTATTGGGAAACATTGTTTAAGGATTCTTACCAGTTTTGTAAGACTTGTGAAAAATGTCAAAGAGTTGGAACTTTATCCCACCGAAGTGAAATGCCCCAAACCCCCATGTTATACTGTGAGCTTTTTGATGTATGGGGAATGGATTTTATGGGACCCATTCCTAACTCTTTTGGATTTGTTTACATATTGCTTGCTGTGGATTATGTTTCGAAATTGGTAGAAGCAAAGGCTACCCGTGCTAATGATTCTAAGGTTGTTGTAGGATTTCTCAAGTCTAACATTTTCAGTAGGTTTGGGATTCCTAGAGCAATTATTATTGATCAGGGTACACATTTCTGTAACCGTACTGTTGAAGCATTAATGAAGAAATATGGGGTGCACCATCGAGTAGCCACTGCCTACCACCCACAAACTAACGGGCAAGCTGAAGTTTCAAATCAGGAGATAAAAAGCATCTTGGAGAAAACAGTCAATCCTAACAGGAAAGACTGGAGCCTGCGCTTGGAGGATGGACTATGGGCTTACCGGACAGCATATAAAACACCAATTGGGATGTCACCGTATCGGTTAGTTTTTGGTAAGTTGTGTCATTTACCTTTGGAGATTGAACATCGTGCTTTCTGGGCTGTTAAGCAGTGCAACTTGGATCTGAAAGAAGCTGGAAAATAAAGAAAGTTGCAACTTCAGGAGCTGGAAGAAGTCAGGTTGGAAGCATATGACAATGCTCGCATGTATAAGGAGCGCACAAAGTACCTTCATGACAAGCGGCTGAATCGTAAACAATTTTTTAAAGGTCAAAAGGTATTGCTTTTTAATTCAAGGTTGAAGCTCATGCTAGGTAAGTTGAAATCTAGATGGATTGGTCCATTTGTTGTAGTGAATACTTTTCCATATAGTGCTGTTGAAATTGAAAGTTTGGAGACTAACAAAGTTTTTAAAGTGAATGGCCACAGGTTGAAACCTTTTCTTGAAAATATTGTTGTCTCTTATATGGAGGAAATTCACTTGGTTGCTCCTACCTACGAGTCAGGCTGATGCAAGAAGCAGGTTGTCTAGCCAAAGACAATAAAGAAAGGCGCTTTTAGGAGGCAACCCAAGCGTGGTTTTGTGCTACGAACAATTAGGATTTTTTTTCTTTTATTTTCATTTTTATTTTCCAGCTTTTATTTTTTTAGGTTTCTTTATTCTCACAACTAATTTTCTTGGTCAGGCAATATCTCTCTCAAGCTGGAGGTGAACTGAACCATATGGGGTAGCAAGCTGAAGTCAAATTCTGGGCAATAGATAATTGTGAAATCACCCTTCAGGGCGGTACATTTTCTTTTCCCCATCTGTGCTTTTATTGTAAACATTGAGGACAATGTTTGATTTAAGTGTGGGGGAGTGGGTAGTTTGAGCCATAATTTTCTCTTGTCAAAATTTTGAACTAAAATTTTTTGATTCATACTTTTAAGCATCGATCTGAATTGTTAGATGATTTCACCTTTTTGGTTCTTGAATGCTTAGCTTGAGTGTTGAGTAGTAATTTATTAGTCTTTATGCAACTCTCAAATTTTATTGTTAAATTGTTGTTGTTGCAATTTTTGATCAAGCTAGTTGATGGTTATCTTAAGAAGCTGATTTTTCCATCAAATTTGTGTACTTAGTACATTGATTTAAACCTTATGAGATATGAGCTTATTAAGTTGAATATGCGGTTTGTTAGGTTGATGGATGATTTAAATCACTTGAGAAAAAAATAAATAAAAATAAAAATTGTTTGACTTGTTGCATTCTGCAAAAAAAAAAAAAGGAAAAATTTGCTACTCCGCTGTTCTGGGTATTGAAGTAGGTTGGGGTCTTCTCCTAAGGCAAGAGTCGATCACTGCTCGAAAAGGTACTAGGAATATGAGTATGGTCAAAGACCACTTTGGAGTTGTGTCGAGTTAGTAGCTTGGGTATGGTAGAGCCCCTATTATACACTCGCTAAACGGCGGAACACAAGAAAAAGACAAAACAAAAAAAAAAGTGAAAAAATCAAGTCAAATAAAAAAAAAAGTAAATTCTCATTTGATCTCTTATTTTTCATGGGTTTGTGGTAAGACCGGTGGTGCTTTTTGAGTTCTTATCTACCTGGTTTGTTCTCTTTACTTCGTGCAAAAGTTTGATGTTTTTCTCAGATTTTTAACGGTGATTGTTGCTAGCTTGAGAAGAAATTGTTTTCAAGGACTTATTTAGTTTTGAGTTGCTATTGCCGAGTAGATTGCATGCTTAATTCCTCTTGTTAAGTTTTTCAAGACCCTTGGATGTGAAATTCTCTTACTCTATTCAGCTCAAAAGTATGTTTCTATTTTGAGTTTTGCCCGGGACGAGCAAAAGCTAAGTGTGGGGGAATTTGATAAGCTTATATTTATTATATTTATTTCTCTCATATTTAGTATGTTTTAATATGTTTTGAACCTTAAATATATATTTTGAGTATGTTTTATAGCATAGAGCATATCTGGACTTAATTGATTGAAAGTGAATTTAATTTGCCATTTTACAAGTTTTAATTTGATTGTGCTCTTTCAGGATGTTGACAAATTGGTGATGTTCCGGTACAAAAATTATATCTTGAGCTACAGAGATCAGAATGAAGTGATTCTTGATTCATTGGAAAGCTAACATCTGGAGCTACAAATCACATTCAGATATTAAACTCAGTTTGCACGTTAAGAGGGTCAAATTTGGCTTCAAAGTCGCGATTTACGAGTCACCGCCGGTTCAAAAGCAGCTGTAGTATTTTGGGTATATCTTTGGCTGTAGATGTCCGTTTTATGTGATTCAAGTGTCGTTTCAAAGATAAGAAAGAGATCTAAAACTTTTATGCTTTGAGTTTTGAGAAATAATGGCTGTGTCAAGGTCAAATATCAGCTTGAAGTTGCTATTACTGTTCTGGAGTATTGCTTGGCTGACAACTTTGAAACCTTATAGTTATTTTGAATCTTTTTATTTGTTTGGGGTACTTTTGTAACAATATAGAAAGTTTAGGGAGTTTTTATGAGTTTAGCCATAGGTTTTTGTTTTCTTTGTTTTTTAAGCGTGGCTGCCGCCGCCACTCCCCCCATCTCTCCAGCTCTCCGTTTTTCGTAATTCCAGTTTTGTTTTTTTTATTCTTCTTTGTTTTTCTTTTGATCATGGCTGAGTAATTTTCTGGTTCAGTTTTAGGGATGATTTCCATCACCAACACCGGTTGTGAGGATTGATTTTTCTTGCTTAAACTTTCTTTAATTTCAAGTATTTACTTCTTTGTTGTTCAGATTTATTGCAATTAATTTTCCTGTTCTCGCTTGTTGAATTGGTTATACAATTGCAAATCTGCTTGATTTTCTTTCAACCGCTTAGGTGAAGAATTCAATTAAAAGCAAGTGAATTGATTGGAGATTACTTTTATTTCTGGTTAGTTCATACGAAGAAGTAAGACAGGTTAAATTGTTCAAGCTTTTGGATTGTTGCCTGGAATAAACTTTTTGGTTCATTGATCTTAATGCTGATTTTGAGATAATTAGAAATTGCTTTTCAATATCTGGTTAATCAAAATTAAGAAATTAATCTGAAGCTTTTTCTGGTTAATTTTACTGCTGAATTCTTAGGGTTCTTTTTAGCTTTAAAGAGAGCCCTGTTTATTTGCTTGAATTGAAGAAATATTTTCTTTCGATGATCAACTGCGTGATTGGAATGGATAATCAACTTTGAACTGAGCGTTTTTAGTATTGGTTAATTTCGTTTTGATTCTACAGTTAATTTATTTCAGCTTTTAATTGAAGAAACCCCTCAATCTTTTATTTCAGTTTTCTGACAAGAAGCTTTCAGTAAAGAAAAAAAAAATCTCCTTTGGGATTTGACCTGGTTTTCACTGCTAGACTATAAATTTATTTATTCTGAGTTGTTAGGGATACCAGAATTATTTTTGGAGGTTTCGACAATCAACCAGTTGTCCATGGCATAATTGATGACGTTGTGTTTTATTATCTCCCGATTAGTCTTAATGGAGTTAAAGGTGAACCAATCGGGACTAGGTGCTTTCGAACCACCACATTTCCAAACGGTCTTCCAAATTTCCTTTCTTGAAAATGGTATCTCAAGCATGTTTACCATTTCTGTAGGAATACGCCTGAATTTATTGCTGCAGAATTTAGACCTCCAATCACAATCTTCCTTGAAGTTTGATTTAAAAATTTTCAGAATTTTATATTTGATTTGAGGTAGTTCTTCAAGGCAGAGACCATTAACCGATGAACTAGAAAGATTGTTCTTTTCCTTCGATTAATCACACCATAAAAGTAGATTGTATTGTCGTCTCCTTTGATCCATTTGTCTCTCAATTTTTGCCTCCAAATACATCTTTTTTGCCTTTCAAACTCGCAAAGCCTACTGATGTTTTCCAATCTCAAATTCCTTTATTCTTCTGTTAGTGTCCTAAACTCTGCTGCTCAAATCCCATTTTCTGTTCTCTATACTTTCCTTTTCAATCCGCGAGTTTAAGTCAGATATATGTCTAAAATCCAAAAAACTCTGCAAAAGAACCACCGAGAAATGGTCTGATATATGTTTTCTTACTGATTCCTTATGAACATAACAAGAATTGGAAGGACGACATTTTTGCCCACCCTATGTGGGGTATTTTTCTTTTTCTTCTTATTTTTCTTTTCTTCTTCTATCTTCTTTTTCTCTCCCCTTGTTTGTCAAATTAGGCTGTGTAGGTGAAGTAAAAAATTGTGGCTGAAGGTGGAGATGGAAGCTGCAATAAATGCAGCTTAATTAGAAACCTGTGAAGATACAGCTCGAGTGCGGCACCAAGATCGTTGAAATCGGGATGGGAGTGAGGCGGTGCTTTGGCTATAAAAAGGCCATTACATTTCCTCATTCAAGTTGTAGAGGTAGCTTACTTGATTCTTAGAGTTAAAGAAAAATTGTGAGAGAGATTTATTTTTGTGGAGTGACAAAATAGTAAAATATTTATTTAGAGTGTTTGAGAAACACTGGAGTGCCACTACTTTGGTTTATCTCATGTCCCTAGAATTTTTGTCTATAGAAGTTTTCACTCTCCATAAGCCTATCATTTTATTAGTGGAAAAAAATCTTAGAGTTTTTCTCATTGATATAGCTCTAAATTAAATGTAGAGCACGTAAATTTTTTAGTGTCTTTTTTGCTAATCATCTTACGCTTGAAGTTTATCACCCATTGTGCTCCCCAACAATTGGTATCTGAGCAAGACTCGATGTTTATATCTACTTATTATACACCCTTTAGTTGCCACTAAAACATATATCCTCCGCATCAGAAAATAAGTAAGATTGTTATTCACTATTTTTTTCTTGGTACTAGGCATTGATTAGAATTGAGGAAGCAAAGACAAGCAAGATGATTAGTTTAAATAACTCAAACTACCATATATGGAGAAGCAAGATGAAGGATCTCCTATATGTGATGAAGATGCACTTGCTTGTGTTTGGCATAACCAAATTGGAAGATAGAACGGTTGAGGAGTGGGCATTTGAGCATGAGTAAGTTTGTGGTTTTATCCTACAGTTTGTCGAAGATAATGTTTACAACCACATATCTGCGGAGACTCATGCGCGGACATTGTGAAATAAGCTTGAAGAGTTGTATGCCTGAAAAATCGACAACAAAATATTATTCTATTTGCGAAGATTGACTCAGATAAAATATCAAGAAGGTGCATCCATGACAGTTCATCTGAATGATTTGCAAGAGATCATGGAACAACTATCCATAATGGGCATAAAATTTGACAATAAAGTACTCCATCTGATCATGCTGGCTTCATTGCCAGATTCTTAAGAGACTTTGATAATTCACTTACAAATTCTACACGAAGTGGTGTAGTAAATATGGAATTCGTTAAAAGTGGAATACTGAATGAACAGATGAGACAAAGGTCACAAGGTTCCTCTTCATCATAATCAGACCTCCTTGTAGCAAATTCCAGAGGAAGAAGTGAAACCAAGGGGCCAGAGCCAAAAGACAAGAATAGAAGAAGGTCAAACAAGTATGCAAGTATTGAATGCCATTGTTGCAAGAAATAGCGGCACATCAAAAGGTTCTGCTGAAAATTCAAGCAAGATCAAATTAAAGGCAAAGGACCGAAAAAAGATGTAGTGGTGGTGATGAGTAAGCAAATGTTGCCAACAAGTTCAATATCATTCATGATGATGATATTGTTACTCTCGCAATTGATGAGACTAGATGGGTGAGTGACAATGTTGCTACCATTCATGTCACATCTCAAAAATTATTCTTCTCATCTTATACACCTGACAATTTTGGTGTTGTGGGAATGGGAAATGAAGGTTTCTCACATGTTATAGGTAGAAGAGATGTTTCTCTAGAGACTCAGAATGGTACATGGTTAGTCCTCAAGGATGTTAGGCTTGTTCTAGATTTGCGACTAAATTTGATTTCTACAGGTAGATTTGATGATAAAGGTTACTGCAACACCTTCTTTAATGGTCAATTCAAGCTGAGTAACGAAACCTTGGTGGTGGCCAAAGGAACAAAGAATTTAAAACTATGCACAATTTAGGCAAAACTCTCCCAAGATGTTGTGAATACAATGGAGAATGATAGTGCAGTGGAGTTATGGCATAAACGACTAGTTCACATGGGTGAGAAAAGTATCACTTGTCTTGCCAAAAAGAAGACGTTACATGGACTAGAATAGCTCCATTTGAAGAAATGTGCTAATTGTTTGGCAGGAAAGCAAAACAAAGTGCCTTTCAATAGTTCCCATCCTTCTAGAATGAAGAATGTTTTAGATCTGGTACACTTAGATCTGTGCGGGCGAATGCCAAAGTCACTTGGTGGTACTCGATACTTTGTGACTATCATTGATGATCATTCTTAAAAGACATAAGCATTTGATCTAAAGACAAAAGATTAGGTGTTAGAAGTTTTCAAATAATTTGTAGCCCTATTTGATAGGTAAACTGGCAAGAAGCTAAAGCGCATTCGAATAGATAATGATAGAGTGTACATTGGACCATTTGATGCCTTCTACAAAGAGCATCGTATTTGACATCAGACAACACCTCCTAAGACATTGTAGTTAAATGGTTTAGCTGAAAGGATGAATAGGACTTTGACGGAGAAAGTGAAATGCTTACTCTCACATGCAAAGTTGTCTTAGATGTTTTGGGGTGAAACATTGCTGATAGATGCTCACGTATTGAACCTTTCACCATGTGTTCCTTTACAGTATGATGCTTCAGAGAAAGCATGGTCAAGAAAGGCTGTCTCTTCTGACCATCTGTGGGTGTTTGGCTGCAAAGCCTATGAGCATATCCTAAATGATTAGAGGTCTAAATTTGATGTCAAGACATGACTGTGTGTGTTTATTGGCCATGGTCAAGATTAGCTTGGTTATAGATTTTATGATCTAGTTATGAAGAGGTTTGTCAGAAGCCGTGATGCTGTATTCGTTGAAGATTAGACCGTTGAGGATATTGAGAAAGCTAAGAAGAATGCTTCAGGATCCTATGGTAGTTCAAGAGACTTATAGCTAATTCTTCCAACGACAATGCAAAGGCTACAAATAAGCAAAATTACAGCTAATTCCTCCAATGACAACGCAAAGACTAGAGGTAAGCAAATTTTTGGTGATATCTAAAATAGTCAAATAACTAAATTTTTTTTCTTTTTTCAGTTACCATATTTAGGTATAATTTTGTTTCGGTTTTTTGTTTGCTTCAATTGAAATTCAGTTAACCAAAATAACTGAATTTTTACTCTACTAATATTTATGTTTGGGATTTGGAAAGGATTGTGTATATGATGGATGTTTGTTATGTGTATGAATGTGATGTTTGGATTTTGAACGGATTATAGATGTTTTTTATGTGGTTAGAATATGTGTTTAGATTGGAATATGTGATGGACGTTTGTGGTTTAGAATAAGTATGCATAAAATTCAATTATTTTGGTTGAAAACCGAAATATTTTTCGGTTATTACAATTTTCTCCTATAATTTGGTCTATTCAGATATTAGTACATAAAGTCAAAAACTAAATAAATTTAGTTATTCAATTTCAGTTAAAATTAAAAAAATCGATTGAGCACCCCTAGCAAAGACAAGTTGGAGATGATGTACAAGGTGATCAACGAAAGGAAGGTAATTGTGATGCCCTTTATTTAGAATGAACTAGTTAATACTAATGAAGATGGTCTTCATTAACAACCACCAACACAAGTGGGTTCTCTAATTTTAAGGAGATCTAATAGAGTCAGAGAACGTTATACTAGATATCCTAAAAATGAGTATGTGTCATTAACTGACGGGGAGAACAGAAAAGCTTTGATGAAGCTATGGATGATGAACACAAAGAAAAGTGGATTAACACCATGCAAGAAGAAATGAGATCCTTCCATGAGAATAAAACATTTGAGATGGTGAATTTGCCATGATGCAAAAAGGCTTTAAAAAATAAATGGGTATTCAAAATCAAGTCTGAAGAATCCAATTCACAGATACGGTTCAAAGCCACATTAGTTGTCAAGGGTTCTAGCCAAAGGAAAGGTATTGACTTTGATGAAAATTTTTCACCGATTGTGAAAATGACATCTATCCGTACAGTTTTGGGACAAGCAGTAAGTTTCAACTTGGAGATTGAGTTGATGGACATGAAAACTGCCTTCCTACGTGATAACTTAGATGAAAAGATATACATGGAGCAATCGGAGAATATTGGAGTAAAAGGGAAAGAGTATTACATTTGCAGACCAAAGAAAAACATATATGGTTTGAAGCAGGCACCCAGAAAGTGGTACAAGAAGTTTGAGTCAGTTATGGGGCAGCAAGGTTACATGAAGAGTTCTTCAAATCACTGTGTTTGTATAGAAATTCTCTGATAATAATTTCATTATTTTATTGCTCTATGCGGATGATATGTTAATTGTTGGTCAGAATATTTTTAGAATCAGCAGCATAAAAAAGCAGTTGAGTAAGTCTTTCACCATGAAAGACTTGGGGCTAGCAAAACAAATTCTTTGCATGAAGATAATAAGAGATAGGGGCATCAAGAAATTGTGGTTATTGTAGAATAAGTACATTAAGAAAGCACTTCAGAGGTTCAATATGGATAAGGCTGAAACGGTTGGTCGTCCTCTTGCTAAACAGTTTAGATTAAGTTCCAAATAATGCCATTCTATCAATAAAGAAAAGAAAGAAATAGAAAGAGTTCTATATGCATCAGTAGTTGGAAGTTTGATGTATGTCATGGTATGTACGTGGCCAGATATTGCTCACTTAGTCGGTATAGCATGTACGTTCCTTTTGAATTCTGGTAAGGAACATTGGGCTGCAATAAAATGAATTTTTAGGTATCTTCAATGTAGTTCCAAAATGTGCTTATATTTTGGAGATACAAAACTTGTGTTTGTTGGATACACAAATGTAGAAATGGCTGGCAATATTGACTCAAGAAAGTCTACATCAGGTTACCTAATTATATTTGCAGGGGAGCTGTTCCATGCCAACCAAGGTTACAGAAATGTATTGTTCTTTCAATAACTGAGGCAAAATTTATTGCTGCAATAGAAGCATGTAAGGAGTTGTTATAGATGAAGAAGTTCTTAAAAAAACTTGGTTTCCACCAGGAAAAGTATAAGCTATTTTGTGATAATCAGAGTACAATTCACCTTGTTAAGAATTCATTTTTTCATTCGAGACCCAAATGCATTGACATGAGATATCACTGGATTAGGAATGCATTAAAGATGAAGCTACTATAGCTTAAGATGGTCCATTTTGATGAAAATGGATCTAATATGCTGACCAGCATTCTACCTAGAGAAAAGTCTAAATATTTTTGAGTGATAGTAGGAATGATGGAACTTCGACATAAGGTGGGAGGGGGAGATTGTTGAAACTTTTTCCCATCTTATGTGGGATTTTTTTCTTTTTGATTTCTTTCTTTTCTTCTTCTATCTTCTTTTTCTCTCCATTTTTTTAATTTTCAAATTAGCATGTGTAGCTGAAGTAAAAAATTGTGGCTGAAGGTGGTGATGCAAGCTGTAATAAATGCAACTTAATTGGAAACTTGTAAAGATACAGCTGGAGTGCAGCACCAAGATTGTTTCACATGGCCATCTTGGCCATGCCCAGG
The DNA here is from genome assembly GCA_005392925.1 of Aquilaria sinensis. Classification (NCBI taxonomy): domain Eukaryota; kingdom Viridiplantae; phylum Streptophyta; class Magnoliopsida; order Malvales; family Thymelaeaceae; genus Aquilaria; species Aquilaria sinensis. Next base: position 488,624 of record SMDT01000275.1, on the reverse strand, counting down.
AAGCCTGAGAGAACTGGTCTCATAGTGGTTGCAATTGGCTAGCTGTATATATGCATCGATTAAACTTCATGATACTAGTTGATTAACCTAGATTATGAAAGATGCATGCTTTTATGCTTTGACTAGAGTAAATAGAAATCATAAAAAACAATCACTTGGCCAAGATAATTTTCAGAGAAAGCAAGTTCAAGTAGCCAAAGCATACAAAATCAACATTTATATTATTATTACTACACATATCAATCATGTGAGGGCATTCAACAGAAAGTAGACTAATGCTCCTTACCCAAGAGCAAGATTAGAGTCTAAGACTCATACCTAGACAAGTGAGGCAACTAGGTGTACTATACATACAAGCCTTGATTGAGATCCCCTCAAACTAACTCTCACCTTGGAGGTAAGTCTTAGTGCCGAGTCACAAAAGTCCTATCCACCTGCTACTAGGCTCTGCAGCCAAGAAAATACTATCGTTAGCACTGTTACTTAACCATAACCCAAGTATACTACAATCACAAGGATTCTTAAGTGAAATACCTGCAACAACAAACTACTGCGACAACCATCAATGGTTATCCGTCCCAACAATGTTAGAATCTGCACAACATAACTAGAGAGTGAGAATTCAAGAATTTTCAGTAAAGGGTCTCCACCTATAAGAAAAAGTTACTACGGCAACACATATGTGAACATATGTAATCTGCTGTGAGCTCATACAACCTGAGGCTAAACTTATGCTTATAGGTTTCGATCCCTTTAGATTTTTCTCAACTTAGTCCTTGAATTACATGCCAGAGCCTTACTTATTATCAAGCATAGCTTACTAGCCTAACTAGTGATAAACCACTAGTTGAAACTCTTTTATGTTATACAAGGGCTCTTTTGTGGGACTACTATCGACTAGGCTATAAAGACTCACTAGGTGCACTAAGGTTTCACATCACAACCTCATGCCCGATGGCACTGCTAGGTTACTGATTGTACTAAACCTTTCATGCAAGCTAGTGATACCTAATTTTGGTCCTTTGTTAACTAGTTTTCTTGTTTATGGTGAAACTAACCATAAAAACTCAAGAAAACGCCTAGGTCTTGAAGGAGTTTTGGAAGCCTTGCAGTACAACTAGAATACGTAGAGCTCAACGTACCCTAGGCACCCCCTTGGGCCTCCCCTCAAACCTCTTAGAAAAATTGAAAAATTTCGGCCAACATAACTACGATGATGCATCACCATAGTTGTCAACCTATTATGGGTTTTTCGTGGCCCTGGCAACTTGTCATCAGTATTGGTGACGCGTGATGCCCTGAATTTTCCAGTTTTGTTGCTACAACCTTGGAAGACTTACCAAACATACTAAACATGCTTGGATGACCTTCCAACTTTACATAGTTGCAAAACATGTTACAAAGACCACAACCAACTATCACAAGCTTACCTGTGATGCATTGTAACATCATTCCAAGCTCCACAAAACTAATAGTCCACCATGGTCAAACTAGCCCACTAATTAATGCTCTTGCCAAAACTACTTGACTTCATCAAGCAAACATACTCCAATAGCATTAATTAAGCTTCAAAACATAATTCCTTTACCTTAAATTCAACTCACAAGTAAGAATCAACCAACTTTTCACCAGGAACCAAATTCCCACAATGTTCTTCCTAGTTCTAAGCAACCAAAGGCACAAAACACCAAATTCTAACCAAAACCCAAGCTTCCAATCATTAAATAAAACAAGAATTCACCATGAAATCACAAGTTACCTCGCATAAAAAAGAAGGGATGGCTGGAAACATGGTTCCAAACTTCAAAAACATGAAATTGCACTTGAAACAATCTTATTTTAGCAACTACACCCTTGGTAGCTTCAAATTTCAACAAAAACTCTTGGTTTTGAGCTCAATTTCATGAAGAAATCAAGGAAGGAAGGATGAATTTAGGTTGAAGTGTAAAAATGGCAGCCATCCTGCCTTTACCAAGTTTATGTACTCCATTTAAACCTAAAGCCACCATAGTTGTTTAAAAGTTGCAAAAAGCCCCTTTTTTTCTTAAAACTTGGTCAAATCTTGTTTATTTAAGCTAAACTTCATGATGTCCGGAGACATCTTCGCTGGAGGACATGGTGGTTTCTGGAGGGACTTCCTGAGGAGGAGAACGCCCGGAGTGGAGGTTTCCCAGGGAGTGGTACCTGAAGAGCCCAAAAGGAAAGGTTAGGAGGTCCCCGGGATGTTTTTCCGGGGAGGAGCCTCCGACGCCCAAGTTAGTTTTCTGAGAGGTGAAGGAAAGAGAGCACTCAAGGGTTTAGTGGCCTTGCCTGTTCGTATCCTCTTAACTGACTGACCAACCGTTTGCAAGGGGCTGCTCTTTGGTATTTTATAGAAGTGTCTGGCTCGTTCAGATCGTGACAAGTGTTCAGTCAGATCTGCTGTGTACCTTTGGACATAGGGGACAAGTAGCTGTTTGTAGGCTCCCTCGAGCCTTGGTCCGAGACAAGTTGTGACAAGGCCTGGGCGGCGTCAGCGTGTTAGAGCGTCGTTTGAGGTGACATGGTGCGTCTGTGGGCGATGTGTCAGAGGCTCCTTAAATGCTCCTGCCGTACTCCCGATGTCCTTTGGGCGAGGTCGTTCTCTGGGACGAACACCCTTCTTCGGGAGTTATGTTCGCTGTTCGGGGCGCTGCCTAGCTCGCAGGTTCCACCTTCGGATAATCCTCTCTTGCTTGCGGTAGCTGGTTCTTCTATCCCGAAGGCGATCCGTTTAATCCCCCGAGGGGGCTGTCTGCACCTTTGGAGCTCTCTGGGGTACTAGGCTAAATCCCGAGTTCGAGCACTGGAATTCGCCTAGTCCGAGGTCAGTACTAGTGCCTCCCTCGGATGGTGCCAGGCTTCCCGAGCATGCTTTTGATAGGAGGTACGTTCTAGGAGAGGCGATAGTCCTTCGGCTATCACATGCCCCCCCTAGAAGCCGAAGTAGGGACTTTGGCTTTTGTCAGCTTTCGGAGGGTACCCTTCGGGGCTTTATGCATGGTACCTGTGCCGAAGATACACCTTCTGTCCGTAGACGTAGCACAGACTGTCTCTTGGTGTCTCCGAGGTAACCTATTTTCTGTAATCTTTGTAGGTCACTGAAACGTCTCGTCTCGTGACCAGGCGTGTCAGTCTGGGGCGGCGCGCTATTCGTCAGAAAGCGTGTTCCTTATTTGGCGTGGTTGCTGACACGTGGCACGCCGTCATTGGAGAGGGTTACATCGGTTACAGCGGGCGCGTCTTTTTATGCAGAATGGGCAATTATGGCGACGATTCGCCTTCGCACAGCACTTATGACGTCGATTCGCCTACCCTTCCTCGGTCTATATATACCCTTAATCCTTCATAACCCCCTTTTGCTTTTGCTTTTGCTTTTGCTCTCGCTTTTGCTCTCTTCTGTCTCTCAACTGCCGCAGTGTTTTTCCTGCTCTCTTACGGCGGTGCTTTTTGACAGAGTGGCTTTCCGGCAATCATTTCACGATGGCGTCCTCAAATCCAGATTTTGGCAAAACGTTTGGTGGGTTTTAGCTTCCAGTTTCTTCTGTTTTTCCAAATTTTTTCTTCGAAATAGCTTTTTGCCTTTTCCCGAACTCGGTTTTTTGCCAGTCATGCCTATTCCCGAAAGCTGGGAACCCCTTCTTTCTCACCCCTGCTGCACTACTTCTGCAAAACTTAAAAAATGGAAAAAGAAGTTCTTCCTTCCTTCCTACGTCACTACGAGGTTGCCTCGTTCGGACCAATATAGCTTTTCAAACCGTAGTGACGAGGTTACTGTTTTCCGTGCCCAACTGAAGGCCGGACTTCGGTATCCTCCGCCGAAGATGGTTTGCGATTTCTGCGATTTCCATCGCATTGCCGTAAACCAACTTCCGCCGAACTCGTACTGCTATTTCAATGCTTTTCTTTGTATGTGTGGTGTCTTCGGTATAGAGCCACACTTTGTCATTTTTCTGCAGTACTACAAGCTCTTCGTGATCCCAAAGGGTGGCTTCTATTTCATGCTACCTCGGGGGTCAGGGAGCAAAAAATACAAGTTCACCTTTGCCAACAAGGACAGCTGGCGAGGGTGGCAACAGAAATTCTTCTTTATGAAGAAGGAGGAGGCCTGGTCGTACGTCCCGACGAAGTGGGCTCAGGGAAAGCTCGTGATGGATGTCGTTGACCCGAAGATGCTGTTAACTCCCGAGTTAACACCCATTTTTGCGGACTTTGACAAGCGCATCCGAGCGGTCTCTGACTGGGATTCCGAGGTCCCACCGCGCCCCCTTTACCCCTTTCCAATTAACTGGAAGTTGATGACCGAAGAAGTCCTTCGGGAGTTGAAGGTGGTAAAGGAGCACGAAACGGACCTCGAGATGCCGGCTCCTGCCATTGCTGGGAAGGACTCCTGGCTGGTAAAACTTCTTCAGGAGGACATTACTTATGCCGATTTTTTCGAAAGTAAGTCATCTCCTAGTCCCCTTGTTTTAATTTCATCTTGGACTTACGCTGATGTTTTCTCTCTTTTTCAGAGATGGGCGACGATACTGCTGCCTATTACCGATCGCTTTTCATCGGGCAAGCCGAGAAAGGTGAACAAACAAAGAAGGCTGCCTCCCGAAGACGGAAGGCGGCTGGCGGGGGGCCTCCGGCGGCCAAGCGATCGAAGAAGACCGTGCCCCCTCCTATGCCGGAGATTTCCGAGGAGGTGGGCGAGGAGCCCGAGGTAACCGTTGCTGCACCTTCGACCGAGGTCGGTGCAGATGTCGCTCCTTCAAGCCCTAATTCGGCGGCTCTTCTGGACGCTTTGGTGGAAGCCCCTTCTGCCGAAGATCGCCGCAAGAGGAAAGGGAAGGAGATTTCTTCTGAGGGGGCCCTGGATTCTGGCGACGACGTTGCCGAAGTGCCACCAGGTTTGATGCCTTAGACACTCAGTTTCTGAATTTTTTGGCAGCTACTTGTGTTTGACAATTTTTCTGCTTTTGTCGTGCAGAGGAGATTCTTCCTCCGGATTGGGTTGCCGAGCACGCCCGGAAGCGGGCCCTTCGGGATGCCCATATCCCGAAGGGGAAGATTCCGAAGGAGCCATTTTGGTCTTTTACGGAGGACATGGACATGTACTCCGAAGATTGCCCGCTAATGGCCAAGGAGATTGCAAAGGGGGTTCTTACTGAAGCTTCTTTCAGGGCCCTTGCGGGGGCTCATCCGGATGATGACTCCCTCGCCGCGAAGCTTTCCGAGCACGCCGCCCAGGTGTGTTTCTCTCCTTGCCCCTTTTTTTTTTTTTTTGTCTCTGATTTCTTCTAAGCATTTGCCTTTCCCTTTTTTGCCTTGTCTCATTCTTGCCTCTGTTTTTCTGCAGCTGCTGGGATATGCCGGATTCCTCAGAGTTCGGGTGGCGAGGCAGGGGATGTACCGGGCCGCCGCTTCAAAGACTATAGAACAATACAAGACCCAGTGCTCGGACCTGCTCACTCGGAACACTCAGCTGGCCCAGACTTCGGCGTCAGAGATTGCTGCCCTTCGGGAGGAGTTTGCGAAGGAAAAAGAAGAACTTATAAAGGACTCCTCCCAGAAGGGTTTAGTGGCCTTGCCTGTTCGTATCCTCTCAACTGACTGACCAACCGTTTGCAAGGGGCTGCTCTTTGGTATTTTATAGAAGTGTCTGGCCCGTTCAGATCGTGACACGTGTTCGGTCAGATCTGCTGTGTACCTTTGGACATAGGGGACAAGTAGCTGTTTGTAGGCTCCCTCGAGCCTTGGTTCGAGACAGGTTGGGACAAGGCCTGGGCGGCGTCGGCGTGTCAGAGCGTCGTTTGAGGTGACATGGTGCATCTGTGGGCGATGTGTCAGAGGCTCCTTAAATGCTCCTGCCGTACTCCCGATGTCCTTTGGGCGAGGTCGTTCTCTGGGACGAACACCCTTCTTCGGGAGTTATGTTCGCCGTTCGGGGCGCTGCCTAGCTCGCAGGTTCCGCCTTCGGAAAATCCTCTCTTGCTTGCGGTAGCTGGTTCTTCTATCCCGAAGGCGATCCGTTTAATCCCCTGAGGGGGCTGTCTACACCTTTGGAACTCTCTGGGGTACTAGGCTAAATCCCGAGTTCGAGCACTGGAATTCGCCTAGTCCGAGGTCAGTACTAGTGCTTCCCTCGGATGGTGCCAGGCTTCCCAAGCATGCTTTTGATAGGAGGTACGTTCTAGGTGAGGCGATAGTCCTTCGGCTATCACTTCAGTTGAAAGTAAAACTTAGGTTTCTAAAACTCATTTTTAACTTTCAGTACTTGGCTTGACTCTTCAGGATGCAAAATTACCATTTTACCTCCAAACCACATTTGGTGCCTTATCTTTCTCAGAACTTAGTGAACTTTGCTAAAATAACATATTCTTGCTATGTGGAGTTAAAATAAGGTTCTAAACTAGGTCTCAAAATGCTTTGCCTTATTCGAACAAGCATCTAGGTAGGAGAGCCACAACTTTCTCCCCTCATTCTAGAATTTGGTCCCCCAAATTCTGCTACAGCTGAGGAAAAACACTAGGATACCTTTTTAGCATATATTGTTCCATCTCCCAAGTAGCTTCCTCCTCACTATGGTTCGACCAAAGCATCTTAAGTCTTAACCATTGGAATCTAATTTGTTTTGGGTTTCTTAACTTGCCTACCGAGTATCTAAACTGGCTTTTCTTCATAGGTTAAGTTTTCTTGGATAGGTACCATTGAAAGGTTGATCACTTGTCCCGAATCCACTATGCATTTTCTCAAAAGACTAACGTGAAACATGTTATGCACTTGGGACAAGTTGGGTGGTAATGGCAACCGATAAACAGCCTACCCTATTTTCTTCAAAACTCCATAAGGTCTGATGTACCTAAGGGCTAACTTACCCCTTTGCCCAAACCGGGTAACTACTTTCATGGAAGACACTTTGGGAAGTACCTTGTCCCTAACTTCAAAACTCAATTCCTGTCTTCTCAAATTTGCATACTTAGTTTGCCAGTCGTTGGCTACTCTAATTCATTTCTAGATCAACTTGATCTTAGCTATGGTGTCAGCTATAATCTCTGGAGCGACAACTACGCAGTCTGAAGAGTCTGGCTAACAATAGGGCGTCATACATCACCTACTATGTAATGCCTCGTATGGTGCCATACATATAATAGTTTGGTGACTGTTATTATATATGTAACATATCCTCCAAAGTCTGAATCACTCTTTTAGACTGTTCATCTATCTAAGGATGAAACGCAATATTGAGATTAACCTTACTTCCCAATGCTTCTTGGAAAGCATTCCAAAACCTAGATACAAATTGAAGATCTTATCAGATATAATCTAATTCGATATACTATGTAATCTTACAATCACCTTGACATACAACTGAGCCAACTTCTCCAAAGTGTAAGTAATCATTATGGGTGTGAATTGCTCCGATTTAGCTATCCTATCAACCACTACCCATATAGCATCATGCTAACTCTGGTTATTCGGTAACCCTACTAGGAAATCCATTATAATGGACCCCCACTTCCTTTCAGGAAGAGGTAAACTTTGAAGTGTGCTTGTCAATTTTTAATGTTTAGCTTTAACCATCTGGCCTATCAAACACTTAACAACATGTCTTGCTACATCCCTCTTAAGTCCCGGCCACCGAAAATACGTCTTTAGATCATGGTACATCTTACTAACACTAGGATGAACATTCAACTTACTACTATGTGCCTTTTATAGGACTTGCCTCCTAAGTCCTTCTACATTTGGCACATAGAGTCAATCTCCATGGTGTAGTACTCCATCCTTGTACCGGAATTCCTTTTTCACAATACCAACCTTCTCTTCTCTAGAGATTTTTTTTAACAACAGATCTTCGCTCTGAGCATTCCTGACTTTAGTAAACCAAGTTGACTATATCTCTGAAGTGTACACTAGGGACTTTTCTTGGTTTTGCCAAAACTTTTGCAAAGCCGAGAAATAATCCGCCAACATTCCTCTTGAAGAACTTGTAGCCTGATCCTTAGATAGGATTACTCTCGTGTACTTCCGACTCAGTGCATCCACTACTACATTTTCTTTGCCTGAATAATACTTAATCGAGCAATCATAATCTTTTATGCACTTGATTTACCATCGTTGCCTCATATTCAGATCCTTCCATGTGAACGGATATTTCAAGATGTTATGATCGGTGAAAATCTAGAACTACCTCCCCATCAAGTAGTGCCTCCAAACCTTAAGAGCAAAGACTACTGCCACTAGCTTAAGGTCATGAACTGGATAGTTCAACTCATTATGCCTCAACTGCCTTAAGCCATAGGCGATCACCTAACTCTCCCGCATCAATACACATCCCAGACTAGAACCTAACGCATCAGTGTATACCTTGAAAGCTTTGTTCGGATCTAGCATAATGAGTATTGGTGCACTTGTCAGCCTCTTCTTCAACTCCAAATAGGCTTCCTCATAATTTGATGTCCAATCAAACTTCTAAGTTTTCTTGGTCAAGGCTATCAATAGTGTAGCTATCACAGAGAATTTCTTTATGAACCTCTTATAATAGCCTGCCAAGCCTAAAAAACTCATAATCTTTATGACTGTAGTCGATCTCCTCCACTCAACTACCGCTTGAACCTTTCCAGGATCCACTAATAAGCTCTGAGCACTTATAATATGCCCCATAAATTGTATCCTTTCAAACCAAAACTCATACTTAGATAGCTTTGCATAATACTGATTATCCTTTAGCATTTACAAAATAGTTCTAAGATGCTCCTTGTGCTCTTGCATAGACTGTGAGTATAGCAAAATGTCATCGATGAAGACTTCAACAAACCGATCCAAGAATGGCTTGAAGATCCTATTCATGGCTTCCATGAACATTACAGGGGCATTGGTCACACCAAATGGCATAACTATAGACTCGTAGTGCCCATACCTTGTCCTGAAGGCAATTTTTAGGATGTCTTCCTCCTTAACTCTAATCTAGAAGTATCCAAACCAGAGGTCAATCTTAGAAAACACCTTTAGTCCCTTGAGCCTAGGAAACAAGTTGTCGATTCTAGGAAATGGATACTTATTCTTGACTGTTACTGCATTCAACTTCCTATAGTCGATGCACAGTATTAAAGTTCCTTCTTTCCTCTTTACAAACAACACCGGGGCTCTCCATGGTGATACACTAGGCCTTATGAAGCCTTTCTCTAGAAGTTCTTCAAACTGCTTCTTTAACTCATCCATCTCAAGAGCTGACATTTGGTAAAGTGGTATCGAAATAAGTTCTGCTCTAGGCTAAAGATGGATAGAAAACTCTATGTTCCTCTTGAATGGTAACCTAGGCAATTCCACTGGAAACACCTTAGGAAACTAATTGGCTACAGGAATTTTCCTTAAGTTCTTCCTCTATGGCCACCTTATGCAAAAAACAACCTTCCTCCTCATTGGCTATGGGGATGGTATCCATATGTCTAAGGTGCAAACTCTTAGCACTGGATGCTAATCGTCCTGTGCAAGTCATTCTAGCTCCCTGAGCATCAGTAATGTGGACTGAGTGACTAGCAGAGTCAATTTGCACCTTGGGCTTGCTTAGCCAGTCCATTCCTAACACTAGGTCATAAGACCTCAAGTCTATCACCCACAACTCACAAGAGAAATCATGGTCACCTAACTGTAAAGGATACCTACTAACCAAATCATTGGTCACTATAAAACTCCTCCATGTAGTCCTAATGAGTCTAAACTCATTTGAGATTTTTTGCTGCAACTTAAGCTTATCTACCAAGGTAGATGATATCATAGAATGTGTAGCTCCGGTATAAAAAAGTACACTAACACTACCATTATGGAATGTAAAGTTACCTCGAATGGTGGTTGGTTCTTTGGTCACTTGACTAGCCAAGGAAAAGACCCTCAGCTCAATTGCCACTGTGGCTACACCAGGCCAATTTCCTACGGCAAAGGGTGCAGGGGTAGATTCCTAGGTAGACCTGGGAAGGGTCAAGTCTGTGGGCATTCCCTTGCCCAGTGACCACTCCGACTAGAAATACTACAAATATCAGTTTCTAAAGTACATGGCTTTGTGCCATAGAACCGCCTACACTTAAAGCATAAACCTACTTTTCTCCTTTTGAAATGACCTTGACTCTTGGTCATCCTTCCTACTATTGTTCATTTCCTGATGTTCTTTCCTAGGTTGGCTGGCCCAACCTCCACCTTTTTGCTTAGTACCCTCAACTCTTTCTCTAAGGCCAACACCTTCTAGACCATTTGGTGATAGCTCCGGATGTCTACCGTCGCCATATACCTTTGAAGCGTGGGCTTAAGGCCTTGCAAAAACTTCTTGGTCTTCAACTCAAAATTTTTGGCCATGTAGGGAGCAAATCATATGAGCGAATTGTAGCGCTACTCATATTCCCTTATTAACTTGTTTTTTTGAACTAGATTCTTAAACTGAATCCTCATCTGATCTTCTGCAGCTACGTTAATATACTCCTATCGAAACTTCTTCTCGAAGTCTGGTGGCCGATGGCAGTTTCGTCATGTGACATGATAGGAGCAAGGGGGAATTCTGGTGGAGGAGAGCGCTTCAGGAGGAGGTTTCCCAGGGGAAGGTGCTTGAAATGTCTGGAAAAAAGAGGTTAGGAGGTACCCGGAGTATGTTTCCGGGGAGGAGCCTCCGACGCCCAAGTGAGTATTTAGGAGATAAAGAGGTGATAGATAGTGGAGAAGTATGGTCTCTAGTATTTTTTTAGACCTCCTCTACTTGGGGTGTTTTTCTAGTGTTTATAGAGGAGCGAACAGTAGTAGTCCTCTTCATGTGGCCGGCCCAGATTGTGACACGTGTTCGGTGGGATGCGGTCCACATCTTCGCGGAATAGGGGGTCATTCAGCCGATCATAGGCCATCGAGCTAGGAGCCTAGGTGACCCGAGAGTGGCGTGCAAGAGTGTCCCTACAAGCGACGTGTCTGGGAGCGGCGTGTCAGGGATGTGTCAGAGGCTCCTTAATTGCTCATGTTGTACTCTCGAGGTCCTTTTTGGTGGAAGAGACCTCTTCGGAGAAGGACTCGTCTTCTGAGGTTTCTTTAGTATCGCAGGAGTATATTTCCCGAGGGTGATCTTCCTCAAGGACACCCTCACTTTTGAGGATGGCTTAATCATCCCGCTGAGGCTGGCACTGTCGTTTCCTGGAAGGGAGAATTGCCGAGGTCGGATTTGGGAGGTCGAACATCCTTCTTTCCGTGGCGGGTGGTTTCTCCTCCGAGGTTGGTGCTTTGTCCGAACCTATGAGTTTGGAGGGTGATGGGCACCTTGGCTATCACATGCCCCATCCCGGGAAGTCGAAGTGAAGACTTCGGCTTTATGCTTCCGGGAAGGCTTTTTTGCTGAGCTCATGGTCGGAGCTCCACTTAAGAAGTTGCTCTTCTTCAGAAGACGTCCTTTCATAGCCGAGGTACCCTTCCCTAGTTCTTTGGGTGACCTCGGGGTGCGTGTAGCTTTTGTTTTCATTTTTTTCTGCTGCGGGTTTGTGAACTGTCGCATCCTGTGGTCAGACATGTTAGTTATGGATAAGTGTGCTTGGGTTTTCGCGATGTCAGAGGGGCGTGCCCTAGGTCTTCGCGTTGGCTGACACGTGGCCGCTAGTGGATGGCGAAATAGTTACGCCGGCCACACTAATTGCGTCTCTTCGCCTTCGAGAAGTAATAATGAGGCTGTTGCACCTTCGAGGGATAATAATGATGACGTTTCGTTTATCCTCTTCGGTCTATATAAGCACCTATCGCCTCATTTTTTGCCTCACTCTTTGCTTTTGCTCTCATCTGCTCTAGAGCTTTCTCTTGTCTTTTTCCTTTTTTCGGCTTCGGTTTCTACGGCGAAGCGATTTCCGACAACTTTCACGGCAACATTCAGGAGCTCCGACTTCGGCAAAGCTTTGGGTGGGTGTTCCTTTTTGTAGTGTTTTTCCTTCCGAGGTAGCTTTTCCAAAGTACTTTCATTCCCTTATTCCTTTTTTCAAAAAATGTCGAATTCGACCCCGTTGATGACTGTCCGGCCTCTCCCCGAAAGCTTCCTTCCTCTTGAATCTCACCCTTGTTCCACCACTTCGGAAAAGATGAGGAAGTGGGTGGCCAAATATTACCTTCCTTCTTACGTCGTCCCGAGGTTACCTATCCCGGGTACGTACAGTTTCATGGCTCATTCGGATGAGGTTATTTTTTACCGAGCTCAATTGAAAGCCGGTCTTCGGTATCCTCCCCATCGCCTGATATGTGAGTTTTGTAAATTCCACGGAATTGCCGTGAACCAACTCTTACTTCAATTCTTTCCTCTGCATGTGTGGGGTGTTTAAGATAAACCCCCACTTTCTCTTCTTCATGCAGTATTACAAACTCCACCTAGTCTCGAAGGGCGGCTTTTACTTCCTGCTTCCCCGAGGGTCCGGGAGTAAGAAGTTTACCTTTACCTTCGACAACAGGGACAGCTGGCGAGGGTGGCAGAAGAAGTTTTTCTTTCTTCGAGTCCCCGAGTTTTGGAGCCACGTGCCGATCAAATGGGCCTCGGGAACCCTGAAGATTGACGTTGTCGATCCCCAGAAGCTCCTAATTCCAGTGCTGTTTGCCGAGTTCAATAAGTTCGATAGACTTATTCGGGCTGTGGCAGACTGGGACCCCGAGGTCCCTCCGCGTTCATTCTACCCTTTTCCCATCAAGTGGGACCTCACGACCGAGGAGGTCCTTCGGGAACTGGGAGTGGTGAATGCGCACAAGAGTGACCCCCGCATGCCCGTGCCCGTTCTTCCGGGGAAGAAGGCTTGGATAGTCATGCTCCTTCGGGGCAAAATTTCATATGAGGCTTTTGCCGAGAGTAAGTCGCTTTTCAGGATTTGATATCTATTTTCCTTTTAGACTTACACTGATATTTTATCTTTTTGTAGAGATGGGCGATCAATTTGCTGACTTTTACAAGTCCCTCTTCCTCGGGCAGGCCGAGAGGGGGGAGCAAACGCGCAAGAAGGCGCCTGCCAAGAGGAAGAAGATAGCCGGCGGTCCTTCTAAGTCCAAGAAGGTTAAGGCTACCACTCCTCCTCCCCCCGAAGATGTGGTTGAGGTGGAAGATCGGTCCCCTGCCCAACCTCTGACCCTCGTGGACCCTCATTCGGATCCTGCCCTCCTCGGGGCAGCATTAAGCCCCGTTCTTACTGCCGAGACTTCGGCCGAGCTAAGGTCTGCTCAGGAGCTCGAAGAGAGCAGAAGAAGGAAGGGGAAGAATGTTCCTGGTGAAGTCCGGGAGGGCGAGTCTGAAGATGACATCGCCGAAGTTCCACCAGGTTGGTTCCTTAGCCATTCGTCTACAAATCTTAGTATTTTTTGTATCTACGATTTTTTGGATGAATGGCTAAGGGATGATGTCTTGACGGAACTTCGGCGTGATATTGCAGAGGACATGCTTGCTGCTCCCTGGATGGAGACTCATGCTCGTCGGAGGGCTCTTCAGGACAGGAGGTGTTGGGTTTCGGGAGCCAAAGATACCATAGCGTATGGAGAATCAATTTAACCCAAACCCTCCAGGATCCAAGTGAAAAAGTTGGGGTAAACCGGGTGTCGAAAATTTTCATACCTAATTTTCGGGTTGAGATCTCTCACTCCAACTGTAGAGTTGAATCACAAAACCTGAACAGTTGACGTGTTCAAGCTCTCTATAGTATCCACCCGAGCCTCTCGGGATCACCACGCTTCCAGACTTGTCGGCAGGGCAGCTGCGTTTCTCTTGCGCTCGCAGTGCTAGCTTGCGTCCTCCAAAGAATTGCAAGAGAAGAGTGCGATGTCCTTTTGGGAGGCTAGGGCATGGAGACCTGCGAATTTCTCACTTAAAAGTTGTATTTATAGTGAGACTCAACTTCCAGGCCTAATGGGTTTCAAAGCCCTAATCCAATTAGGATTTAATTTTGGGCTTAATAATGGCTCACTTCTTGGGCCCCATACATTAATACAAAAATCAGGGGGGAAAGTTATGGGCTTCGCAACCATAACCCAAAAGGGATTAGCCCATGCACTCTAATGATCCAAAACAGCTCTATGAAACGTTTGACCCAGCAGGCTCTTAGTTGGCCATGATCATGCGCCACATTTATGATCAATCTTAAGCATTCGGCGACCCATTCTAGCAACACAAGATTGCTACCCAAGTGACAATGATTGTCGATGAATCGACTTAAAGCTTTATGATCATGCACCGATATATGCCACTGTCCTTTTGTCCAAGGATATCAAGACTAAGCATGAGGACATGGAATCTGTCACTCTCGTATTTGCAGAATCTTTGGTTTCTTGGAAACCGAGTTCGCTAACTTAAACTGATGACATTGATATCGTTATATCCAACTCATCCGAGCATGGCGATGCTCCACAATTCTAAGGTTCACTCTATCAAGGGGCCCGAAAGATAGAAGAGAGAAGTTAGACTATAGGAGGGGAAAATTTAATCTTGATCAAACAAGTTGTCAGCCATCCCTCATTGTATGTTGAGATGGCCCAATGACCTTCCTTTGTCTTACCAAGTTCACTCGGTTACGAGCAGACAAAGGTCCTTCTTCATGTGATCCTGTAGGGAACCTTGACCTCTAGGTCACCTGACCTTCTATATTTTCTATCACCTATGGGAATCACTTATGACAAAATATAACGGGATCCATCAAGTGATCCTTCCGAAGATGGCCTGTTCAGGATCCAAAGTACTGAGTTCTGAACTTGATACCCCATAGAGACACCATTGCCCATACTCTCCCATATGCTAGTCTTTTATATATTTTGCCGAACTCCTGCTTGACTTTTGAATAATACTATTCCTGAAAGGACTTTTTAAGAATATTTTTTCTAGGGTTCCAATTATCCACTTGATTAAGTTACGAAGGACGGAACAACAAACAAATTGCGGATTAATTCTTAATAAATCCCCCACCTGGCATTGGACTCAATGTGCGAACGTCCAATCTCTGGATGATGATTTTGGGCTCAAGATACTCACACTATCAGCATAGACGGAGGATCCCGTAAATAAGGTGGGAGGGGTGACGAGGGAGCCCTTCTGGATGATCACAAAGGACATGAATTTGTTCTTTGAGGATAGCCAGCTGATGGCTTCGCAGATGGCGACGGGGTTGATGACCAATGCCACCTTCCAGTCGCTTGTCACCGAGTGCCGTAATGAAGAGATTCTCGCGGCGAGGATGACCGAGCATGCCGCCCAAGTGGTTCTTTCTTCTTTTCTTACTTAGAAAATTTTTCTTCTAAGTTTTTATCTCCTTCTGATACTTATTCAGGGCCCTTTTTTTTGCAGCTTTTGGCATATAGCGGATACTTTCGTGCCTGGGCGGCAAAGCAAACGGAGTCCCGTTCTCGGTCCAAAGATTCTCTATGCAAGATGAAGGAGTTCTGCGCCAGATACGTCCTCAAATTCGGCGAGTTGAAGAAGATTGCGAAGGAGGATATTTTGAATCTTCGGGCTGAGCTTGCGGCTAGCAAGCAGGAGCTTCTTCTTGACTTTTCAGCCAAGGTCGAAGACCTCGGCTCAAAGTGTGTCGCTCTCTCCTCGGAGAACGAGGCCCTTCGGAAAGCGAACGCTCAAGATTGCGAGAACCTGACGAAGGCGCTCGCTTTGAATGCCGAGCTCCAGGCCGAGGTTGACTCTTTGAAGAATGAGGCAAAAAGCAAGAAGAAGAAGAAGTTGGAGGGGAAGATTGCTGAGCTTATCGCCGAGTTGTCAGCCATCAGATCCGGGAAGGATCAGTCTGACCAGATGACGAAGGTGTCTTACCAAGACGGCTTTTGCTTGGCGCGTCATCAGGTCCTTCTTCGGTATCCTGAGCTCGACCTCTCCCACCTGTCCGCTCTGGATTTTCCCAAAGAGCCCAGGGGGACATGGTCTAAGCCGGAGTTTCTCAATCTTCCACCTGCCGAGCCCGTGCCTCCGACTGAGCCAATTGAAGATGATGACGCCGAAGAGACGTCGGATGCCCCTGCTCAGCCTTAGGCTTCTTCTTTCTTTTTTGTAGTCCTGCTCCTTTGTACTTTGCCTTGAGATTTTTAATGAAGATTTTTTCTTCAATCTCCATTCTTCCTTCCGAATACGATTCTTCAGAAGTTAGCATAATTCTAAGTATATATTTTTGGCGAACGTCCGCGCCTATACTTCGGAAAGAGTCATCTTAGACTTTTCCCGTATTCTGCCGAGGTTTTAGACTCCATCAAGGAGTTAGTTCCAAAGGAAAAACCATTAAGGAACCCTTCTTCAGTAACGCGACCATATTCGTCTTGTATTTTTATTGACGACTTCGGGGAGGAGTAGTTACAAGTTTTCCTTCTGAAAAAATGTCTAAGTATAGAATTTTTTCAGAGAGTCTGAATGCCAAGTGTTTTTCAACTCTACTCCCTCAGTATCGCCCAATTTGTAGACCCCGGGGCGGACTTCGTCGAGGACCAAATAAGGTCCACTCTAGTTTGCCCGAAGTACCCCTTGTGATGGCTTTCGCGGCTCAAATTCAGTCTTTCGGAGAACAAGGTCACCTTTTTTGATTTCTTTTCTTCTTACGCGTACGTTAGCAGCGTGAGCTATTCTTTGTTGGAAAGCCTTTCTCCTTAGTTCGGCCATTTCGCGATGTTCCTCGGCGAGGTCTAGTTTTGTCCTCAAGCCGAGATTATTTCCTCCTTCGTCGAATACTTGTATTCTTATCGAAGGTTGTATGACCTCAATGGGGATAATGGCCTCTGTCCCGTATACGAGCGAGAAAGGGGTTTCCCCCGTAGCTCTTCGGGGAGTCGTACGGTAGCTCCACAGCACACTTGGGAGCTCTCCTGGCCATTTCCCCTTTGCCTCTTTTAGTCTTTTCTTCAAGCCATCTTTTATTGTCCTGTTGGATACTTCGACCTGCCCGTTACTTTGAGGGTGGGCTACTGGAGCAAAATGCATTTTTATGCCGAGGTCGGTCACGAATTCTTGGAAACCTCTATCTGTGAACTGAGTTCCATTGTCGGCCACTATTACCCTCGGTATGCCAAATCGGCATATAATGTTCTTCCATACGAACTTTTGGGCATCCTTTGCCGAGATTGATGCCAGTGGCTCCGCTTCAATCCACTTAGTGAAGTAGTCTACTGTGACTATGCAGAACTTTACTCCTCCGGGAGCGTTTGGAAGAGGTCCGATGAGGTCAATGCCCCATACGGCGAAGGGGCAAGGATAATCTGCTGAGTTTATTCTTTCCGAAGGTAACTTTTGGATGTTGGCATGCCTTTGGCAATTGTCACATCTTCGGACAAACTGCCTTGCGTCTTTCCTGAAGGTAGGCCAAAAGTAACCTTGGCGGAGTAGTACCCCAGCAAGGGCGTCTGTTCCTATATGGGAGCCACACACTCCTTCGTGGACTACCTCAAGTATTGTTCTGACATCATCTTCGCCAACATATTTTTGTAGGGGTTCGCGTACCCTTGCCTGTATAGTTCTTATCCAATAAGGAAGTACCTTCCCGAGCGCTTCCATATTTTTACGGCCTCTTTAGGGTCTTCAGGGAGTTTCGAAGTTGCTAGATACTTCCTGATGGGGTCTCGCCATCCTTCCCCCGAGGTTGCTATGCACATCAGTTCTGTGCTAGGTTGCTTCAGCACCTCGCTGGGTTCCTTAGATTTGGCCAGGGAGTCAGCTTGAGCATTATCACTTTGGGGTACGTTTTCTATTTGTACCGAGTCAAAGTCGCCAATGAGTTTTTTGACGAGGTCCTGATATTTTGCCAAGGTTGGATCCTTTGCCGCGTATTCCCCCTTCGTCTGCCGAACTACTAGTTGTGAGTCACTGTGGGTCAGGAGGTCTCTTATGCCAACTTTTCTGGCCAGTTTTAGTCCTGCTATAAGGGCCTCATATTCGGCGATGTTATTGGTAACATCAAAACCGAATTTGATTGCCTTAGTGGCTTGCATGCCTTTGGGTCCCCGAAGG
Organism: Aquilaria sinensis; assembly: GCA_005392925.1. Taxonomy (NCBI): domain Eukaryota; kingdom Viridiplantae; phylum Streptophyta; class Magnoliopsida; order Malvales; family Thymelaeaceae; genus Aquilaria; species Aquilaria sinensis. The sequence goes on along the minus strand of SMDT01000275.1, from coordinate 470,650 downwards.
ACTATTCCGGCGCCCTGGTGTTCTACGCCTGATGCTTTATTGACAAAGAGCTTCCATTCTATGGTTAACCTTTGTTCAGTCTTCCTCAGTGGTTTCGGCATTCTCTATTTCTGGGATTTCGACAATGAAGTCCGCCAGTGCCTGAGCTTTTATTGCCCTTCTTGGCTCGTAAGTAATGTCATACTCTCCAAGTTCGATGCACCATTTCAATAATATCCCCGAATCTTCTACTCTTTTCATCACATCGCGTAGAGGCAGATTACTTCGGATAGTGATAGCGTGTCCTTGGAAGTAAGGTCGCAACCTTCTGTCCACAAGTACTAAGGCGTAGATGGCTTTTTGGTGCAATGGGTACCTGATCTCGGCACCATGAAGGGACTTGCTCACATAGTATACTGGCCATTGCCTCCCACTTTCTTCTTTTACTAGCACTGAACTCACCACTTTTTCGGTTACTGCGAGATAAAGGATGAGGGGCTCTCCTTCCTGGGTTTGTCGGAGTGTTGGCACTTTGGTGAGGTAGTCCTTAAGCTCGTCCCAAGCTTTCTGGCATTCTGAGTTCCATGGATGCTCCTGTGTTCCAGGGGTATCCTCACCTTTGGGGGCTTTGGTGAGTACTTTGAAGAATAGCCGACATCGGTCGCCATACCTGGAGATGAATCTACTGAGGGAAATGATTCTTTCAGTGAGCCTTTGTATGTCTTTGATGGTTGTAGGCGTTTGGAAATTCAGCAGGGTTTTGATTTCTCAGGGTTGGCATCTATTCCCCTTTCTGATACCACGAAACCAAGAAACTTTCCTGCACTTACCCCGAATACACATTTCTCGGGATTGAGACGTATGCCGTACTCCTGAAGTCGTTGGAAGGTTTTGGCGAGGTCGGTGATATGATTAGCAGGCATTTTGTTCTTGACTATCATATCATCAACGTATACTTCTATGTTTCTTCCAATCTGGGCATCAAATACCTTGTTCATCAGCCTTTGATAGGTGGCCCCTGCATTTTGAAGCCCAAAAGGCATTCTGATGTAGCAGTAGGTGCCTGTTTCTGTGATGAAGGCTATTTTTTCTTCATCTTCGAGATTCATTTGAATTTGATGATATCCACTCAGAAGCTCGTATTCGGCGGTTGCGTCTACCAGCTGATCTATGGCTGGTAGAGGATAAGAATCCTTTGGGCATGCGTCATTTAAATTTCGGAAGTCGATGCACATTCGGAGCTTCTCACTTCTTTCCTTTCTGGCGATAACTACGTTGCTAAGCCATTCCAGGTATTTTACTTCTCTTATTACCCCGGCCTCGATGAGGCGATTGACTTCGGCTTTAACGAAGGAATTCTTATGAGCTGATAGACTTTGTTTTTTCTGCTAAACTGGTCTGGCGTTTGGCCGTACTTTAAGATTGTGGTGAATTATGTCGAGGTCGACCCTGGGCATATCTTTCGGCTCATAGGTAAATAGATCTTTGTCCATAAACAAGAAGGATACAAGCCTCTTTTTGTTGTCCTCGGCCAATTTTTTCCCAATTCGGGTGTTTTGGCCAAGGATCAATTCTACGTCCTCTGTTTCCACTTTTTCTAGGCTTTCAATTTCCTCCTCTATTGTTTCCCCGTCCTTCGCGACTGTTTTTTCTTTTGCCGAAGCCTGTACTTGGATTCTTCCTGGGCTTTGTCTAGCCCTTGTGAAGACCTTTCTGACTTCGGCTTGGTCAATGAAGATTTTAGCGTCTCCGTCTTTGGTTGCGAAGAAGACCGTTAGGTACTTAATGTCCGGTCGGATGTGGAAGTTGCCCTGAGTCTGCCTTTCGAGGATAGCATTGTAAGCCGATGGCACGTCTATGACAATAAATCTTATCTTAACGGAGGCAATTAATTCTTCCTGGCTATGGGGTGAAACCCCTTTTAGCATCAGAAGTAGGTCGACATATCCGAGGACCGAAAGTTCGGAAGGTTCGACTCCGAAGGTGGGGGAGCTGACTGAGCTGAGATCCTCATTCAGAATGCCCAACTTAGGCAGCATATGGGAAAAAATGACATCGGTGTTTGAACTGTCATCGAGGAGTACCCTTTTGACATCCCAGTTTCCTATCCTTGTCTTGACAAGGAATGGGTCATCATGGGGGAACTTTACCGTAGATTCGTCCCTACGGATGAGCCTTCTTGACGAGTCCCCGTACTCCATTATGGAGATTTCTCTTATCTTCCTTTTCCTTTCGGCCGAGGGTATCCCAGTAGTGATGGTTTGGATAACTCCCACTAATGGTGGTAGGTTCTTTCGAGGACTTCGGTCCCGACATCGGTCCGAGTCATAATCTTCGTCGTCCCCTCTCCTCTGCTCTTCTTTCCTTCCGTTTGGGGAAGGCATCCGCAAGTACCAGCAAAGTTGGCCCTGTTTGATCAGGGACTCAATATATTTCTTCAGCTGAAAACAATCCTCAGTGTCATGGCCATGGTCTCGGTGGAACTGACGGAATTTCTTCATGTTCCTCTTGTTCTCCGAGGTCATGGCCTTTGGCCTTGGAACTGTGGTTCCTTACCTTTCTAGCGCCATGAGGATGCAAGCTCTTATAGTGTTCAAGGGGGGTGAATGTCATGGGCCTTTTCCCCCTCTGCTTTTTGGGGCCTTTCTCCCTCTTTCTGATGTCGAGGTTGATGGCTGGGCCCTTCGGCGCAAGGGTGCTCTCCTTTGGGTCCTCCCATCCTGAGTTCTTCGGCCGTCATATGTTGTTCGGCCCTCCTATAGAACTCCCCAAGAGTTTCTGGGGGGTCTTTGGAAAACTCATAGAACAGTTGGGAGTCCCTCCGAAGTCCTCTGACTATCGTAGGGATGCGGATTTCTGGTCGAAAGTCGGACACTTTCAGCGTTTCTCGGTTAAACCTCTCAACGTAGTCGCAAATGGTCTCCCCCCCTTGCTGAGCTATGTTGAACATTTGTACTGGCATTTTGGCAGTTGGTCTACTACCGATGAACTGCTGAGTGAAGGCAGTGGATAGCTCTTGAAAGCTTAGCAAGCTTCCGTGGGCTAGAGAGTTATACCATGCCGTTGCCGGACCCGAAAGCGTTACTTCGAAGCACTTATAGAGCGTAGCGTCATCTGCGCCATGGAGCACCATGCTTCGCTTGTACTTCGTCAGGTGCGCTTGAGGGTCACTTCGTCCGTCATAGGTTTCTAGGTGAGGTACCCTGAAATCGCTGGGCATGGGTGCCTCCACCACCTCGCGCACGAAAGGTGACTCTTCTCCAGTGTAAGAGTCAGACAGCCTAGACCAGACTGGTTTTCGGGAGATTTGTCTCTCGACCTTCTCTAGTCTTCCCAGGATTTTTTCCATAAGGACAGCCGTGTTGACTTCTCCCTGCTGCCGCGTGTTCGCCGGTAATGGCGAATTCCTCATTCTCCTTGGGGAGCGACTTCGGCGGGGAGGAGACAGGGACCTCCGGTAGGGGGACGTACTCCATTGGCAGGAGGCCTTAGTCTCCTTTGGGGGTCCCCTCCTGGTGGGCCATACCTTAACGGGTTTGTTTTCTGTTGAGGAGGCATTAAAGGAGTCTCCACTCCCTGAACTTCGGTGGGTGGACCTTGAACTTCTTTCCAGACGAGCACCCGGGGGCGAGGCCCTTCCGACCAAAGGAGGTTGGGGCAACCTCTGATGAAGCTGTTGAGTCATTTCGGCGACGATGGAGCGCTGGAAGTCTCGTAGGAAACCCATCGTCACCGTTACAGGGCGGTCATCGTCCAGCACAGAAGTCTCTACCACAGGCGGAGTGGTCACCGGTTGAGCCTCGGGCGCAGGGGGGGATCTTGGAATCCCTTTGTCCTTCGAGCGCCGAGTCTCTACGACGGCAACCTGGGAGATGATTGCCACAGACGGTGCCAAATGGTGGCCGATGGCAATTTCGTCATGTGACATGATAGGAGCAAGGGGGGCTTCTGGTGGAGAAGAACGCTTCAGTAGGAGGTTTCCCAGGGGAGGGTGCCTGAAATGTCTGGAAACAGAGGTTAGGAGGTCCCCGGAGTATGTTTCCGGGGAGGAGCTTCTGACACCCAAGTCAGTATTTAGGAGATAAAGAGGTGATAGATAGTGGAGAAGTATGGTCTCTAGTATTTTTTTAGACCTCCTCTACCTGGGGTGTTTTTTGAGTGTTTATAGAGGAGTGAACAGTAGTAGTCCTCTTCATTTGGCCGGCCCAGATCGTGACACGTGTTCGGTGGGATGCAGTCCACGTCTTCGGGGAATAGGGGGTCACTCAGCCGATCATAGGTCGCCGGGCTAGGAGCCTAGGTGACCTGAGAATGGCGTGCAAGAGTGTCCCTGCAAGTGGCGTGTCAGAATGTGTCTGGGAGCGGCGTGTGAAGAATGTGTCAGAGTCTCCTTAATTGCTCATGTCGTACTCCCGAGGTCCCTTTTGGTGGAAGAGACCTCTTTGGAGAAGGACTCGTCTTCCGAGGTTTCTTTAGTATCGCAAGAGTATATTTCTCGAGGGTGATCTTCCTCAGCGACACCCCCACTTCCGAGGATGGCTTAATCGTCCCCTCGAGGCTGGCACTGTCGTTTCCTGGAAGGGAGAATTGCCGAGGTCAGATTTCGGAGGTCGAACATCCTTCTCTCCGTGGGGGGTGGTTTCTCCTCCGAGGTTGGTGCTTTGTTCGAACCTATGGGTTCAGAGGGTGATGGGCACCTCAGCTATCAAAGTCTATCCAATTAAGCATCTTTTCTTGTGCTCTGGTCGAGTGTCATCACTCTCCCTCAACATCTCCATCGTATCATCCCAGCAAAGACATACCCTCCTTCTAAAAAAGAAAGGCACTAAGGCCATCCTTTGTTTTGACTTATGGCCTCCACATGTGAAAAGCAGATTCATCCTAAATAACCAATTCTTTGCTCTATTGGTGTCGCCTAACCCATCAAAACTTGGTAGGTCAACAGTCTTAAACTTTTTAAGTAGTCTAATTTGATGCGGGGTTTCTCCCCTCCCTGGAGCCTTCATAACCTCTTGCTCATCCTTATGATCATAATCATGATCTCACCTCTCATGGGCCTTAGGCAATTACTGGTGTTCAATATGCCTTTCCAGACCTTGGGATGGGTCAATCCCTTGATCATTTTCCTTTTGGACAGCTTCTCTGTCCTTTTGGTCTTGGAAAAACTCATTCATGATGGTAGTCATACCCTATGCCACTTGCGCCATGGTCTATGTCAACCCTTGAAACACGCTGAATATCTCATCCAGCCTTGCCATAACTAGACCACTATAAACTTCCCCAAGTTCTCTAGTTCCCTTAAAGCTCCTAACCTAATGCCAACAATAATAACCTGCAACCAAAGCCAAATGACATTCCCCAGATGTTGGTCAGTACTAACTATCCTAGAAAATGGACTTTAAAACTAGATCTAAGCCATAGCCTCCAATATCTACGAATTGAGCTCTAAGCTCTAGTACCAAAAACTTACATGGCCATCCTTGGCCCTACCCAGGAAGCCTATGAGAACTGGTTTCATAGTGGTTGCAATTGACTATCTGTATATGTGCATGGATTAAACTTTGTGATACTAGTTGATTAACCTAGAATATGCAAGATGCATGCTCTTATGCTTTCACTAGAATAAATAGAAATCATAAAAACATCTACTTGGCTAAGATACTTTTCATAGAAAACAAGCTCAAGTAGCCCAAGCATGCAAAATCAACATTTATATGATTATTATTACACATATCAACTGTGTGAGGGCATTCAACATAAAGTAGACTAATGCTCCTTGCCCAAGAGTAACCCTAGAATCTAAGACTCATACATAGACAAGGGAGGCACTAGATGTACTATACATACAGGCCTTGATTGAGATCCCTTCAAGCTAATTCACACATTGGAGGTAAGTCCTAGTGGCGAGTCACAAAAGTCATATCCACGTGCTGTTAGGCTCTACGGCCAAGAAAATACTATAATTAGCACTGTTACTTAACCACTAAGTAACCCAAGTAGACTAGAATCATAATGATTCTCAAGTGAAATACTTGCAACAACAAACTACCGTGACAACCCTCAATGGTTATCCAGCCCCAACAACGTTAGAATCTGTACAATATAACTAGGGAGTGAAAATTCAAGAACTCTTAGTAAAGGGTCTTCACCTGCAAGAAAAAGTTACTAAAGACAACACATATGTGAACATATGTAATCTGTTGTGAGCTCATATAGCCTAAGACTAAACTTATGTGCATAGGTCTTAGTCCCTTAAGACTTTCCCTTAACCTAATTTATGAACTACAAGGCAAAGCCTTGCCTACTCACAAGCATAGCTTACTGGCCTAACTAGTGGTAAATCACTAGTCGAAACTCACTTATGTTGTATAAGGGCTCTGTGGTAAGGCTACTGTCAACTAGGCCATAAAGACCCACTAGATGCACTAAGGTTTCACATCACAACCTCATGCCCGACGGCATGGTTAGGTTGTCGATGGTGCTAAACCTTTCATCCAAGCTAGTGAAACCTAGTTGTGGTTCCTTATTAACTAGTTTTCTTGTTTATGGTGAAAGTAACCATAAAAAAAAAAGAGAAAATACCTAGGTCTCGGAGGAGTTTTGAAAGCCTCGGAGTACCCCTAGAATACTTAGACCACAAGGTACCCTAAGCACCGCTTTAGGCTTCCCCTAGAACCCCTAAGCAAAATTGGAAAATTTTGGCCCACATAACTGTGGCAACATGTCGTGACAGTTATCAACTTGCTATGAGTTTTTCGTGGCGCTGGTGATGCATCACCAGTATTGGTGATTGCGATGTCCAAAATTTTCCAATTTTACTGCTACAACCTTGGAAAACTTACCAAACATACTAAACATGCTTGGATGGCATTCCAACTTTATATACCTGTAAAACATGTTGCAAAGACCACAACCAACTATCACAAGTCTACCTATGATACATTGTAACATCATTCCAAGCTCCACAAAACTAATAGTCAACCATAATCAAACTAGACCACTAACTAATATTATTGTCAAAACTATTTGACTTCATCAAGCAAACATACTCTAATAGCATTAATCAAGCTTGAAAACATAATTCCCTCACCTTAACTTTAACTCAGAAGTAAGAATCAATCAACTCTTCACCAAGAACCAAAGTTCCACAATGTTTTCCTAGTTCCAAGCAACCAAAGGAACAAAACACCAAATTACTAACTTCTAACCAAAACCCAAGCTCCCAATCATCAAATAAATAAGAATTCACTATGAAATCACAAGTTACCTCGCATAAAAAATAGGGGATGGCTAGAAACATGATTCCAAGCTTTAAAAACATGAAATTTCACTTTAAACAAGCTTCCTTTAGCAACTACATCCTTGGTAGCTTCAAATTTCACCAAAAACTCTTGGTTTTGAGCTCAATTTCATGAAGAAATCAAGGAAAGAAGGAAGGATGATTTCGGGTTAAAGTGTAAAAATGTTAGCCATCCTCTCTTTACCAAGTTTATATGCTCCTTTTAAACCGAAAGCCACTATAGTTATTAAAAAGTTGCAAACAGCCCCAATTTTTCTTAAAACTTGGTTAAATATTGTTTATTTAAGCTAAACTTTGGGACTCTTCAATATGGAAATTTACCATTTTGCTCACAAACCTCATTTGGTGCCTTAACCTTCTCAGAAGTTAGTGAATTTTGCTAAAGATACTTATTCTTGCTATGTGAACTTGAAATAAGGTTCTAAATTAGGTCTCAAACACTTTACCTTTCTTGGACAAGCTTCCAGCTAGGAGAACCATAACATGGTTGAAATTCGGATGAAAGTAAGGTGGTGCTTTGGCTATAAAAGGGCCATTATATTTCTTCATTCAAGCTGCATTGGTAGCTTGCTCAATTCTTAGATCAAAAGAAAATTTGTGAGAGATTTATTTTTGGTGAGTGGCAAAATAGTGAGATATTTATTTGGGGTATTTGGAAAACGCTAGAGTGCCACGACTTTAGGTTTATTTTATACCCTTAGAATTTTGTCTAGGGAGTTTTCGCTCTATATGAGCATACTATATTATTAGTAAAAGAAAATATCAGAGTTTGGCCCATGAATGTAGCTTTAAATTAAAGATGAACCATGTAAGTTTTTTGATGTCATTTTTATTGATCATCTTGCGCTTGAAGTTTATTACCTGCTATGCTCCCCAACACCGAAGAGACCCAAATTGATTTTATTCTTCAGGAGGAGATATCAAGATGTTTTGATTCTTGGAAAGTAGCAAATTCAAGTTTCTCTTTAGTAGTTAACTCTTTTAATAATCGCTCGCTTGTGCTCTTACTAACCCCCTCACATTGAAACTCAATAGATCCATAACACATATGGGAGATCCCCAACTGGAATCAGAAACATACCCATCATTTGAGGGTTCAGATGAACTGAAACAATTGGCCAAAACAATCTTGGGCATTTTATTCTGACTAAACACCTCTTCTAAAACCCTGACTTTGTCTAATTCATCATCAACTTTAACGGTTCATATTTTCTGAGTATTTCCCATAGAGCTTGTAAGGACTTGTACTCTTCCACATCAAGAACTTCTTTCTTTGATGTAGCTTCAATTTTGATCAGTTTCCCCGCATTACTCCTGTTGTGGCAAAAGTTTGATCCGTCCAAACTTGTAGTGGCACACCTATACACTTGAGCAAAACAGTTCCACATGGCCTATTACGGTTCTTCTTCCATGGCATTATCCTTCTAAACTATTGGGATAGCCATTCGTCTCTGCTCTCCAGCATAACATCAACAGCTTCCTTTGATCTGCATTCAAGTAGAACACGAAGACCACCAAGATACTTGACCTTGCAAGACTTTATCCCTTTCGAATTCCACGACATTGAATCTTTCTAACCACAATCATTCTGCATTACTTGATTCAACTTCTATCCTAGTCCATGGTACCTTCCTGTTTTGAGTCTGGCTCGTTGCCCTTGCAGCAATTCTCTTGCTTGCTACCCACTTCCGCATATTAACGATCATCACTTTTTTAGTGCTTTTCATATGAGAGGAGCCTGTTTACTGAATTCATGCGGTCGAACACCGTCCCTCATTCTTTGAACAAGCCTGGTAAGATTTACTCTCACCTTGTAAGTCCTAATCCAAAATTTTTTAGCTCATTTCCGAATGCCTCTGGTTTGTCTACCTTCTTAAAGCAGACAAGACCAAATCTGAGACCCATCTTCGATCTCTTCTGGACAATGTAAACACCGACGAGCAAACTGTATCTTTCACATGCATTCTACAAATCTTTTTTGTCCTAGTCATCTAGGAAATTATTGAAATAAAAGGAAGTTGAGAGCTTGTCCATGTATCTGGTAAAATCCTTGCCATTGGCCTCACCTTTAAACCTCTTCCCAAAATCGCGGCTCCTTACTCAATCTCTCTTCCACGTTGACCCCCTATCTCACGCTCTCTCTTTCTCAAATTTTTTCCTCCATCTAAAACTTTGTAATGTCGTGTATAATAAAAATTTTCTCGTGCATCTCATTGATTTGAAATGTTATAAATATGTAGTGATGAGTTTTCTGTTTGACGGTAAGGTTTTAAAACGTCTTGATCATTTTGAGAGTTAAAAAATATATTTTTATTGTTTTTTCATTGTTTAAGACAAGGAAGCAAAAAAGTCATAAAATTTATTTTACAAACAAAAAATGATTCAAGTCATTAATAGCTAAATAGAATTTGCTTTTGAGGAATATTAGTTCTATTAAGAAAAAAAATATTAAACAGAAGCAGTAGAAACTAAATTTTCGACTAGCTCGACAATTGCAGTAGTCATACTACAAGGTGCAGCTGCATTACCTTCTTTTGCAGGGAGAGGTAAATAATAATAATAATAATAATACTAATAATAATAATAATAATAATTTATTATCATTATTATTCATTTAAAAATATATACATTTTTGGTGAGTTGGATAAAATGCTTAGCTCACTTTATTAGCTTAATTACTTCATCTTGAACCGTAGGACATAATGTTTGACAATTACATTACTTTGCTTTTATTTATTTCCCAAACTTTAAAAAATTGCTGTCATGTTACCGTCCTTCTACTTCTTACAAGCGGACACAAGTAGAAATTGGGTAACAACGATCATCACAAGGTCTGAGGCAACTAATTTTGTCTGATTACAATTTATGTGCTTGTAATTTTTTTCTTTTTTTGTTTGAGCGCCGGAAATATGTTTATATATATCAAGCAAAGAATACAAAAACAAACACAGAACTTCGAAGTCTAACAAGATGGTTGACTCTGCATCACCCAGTCCACTACCCCAGTCATATTATCAATCCCCCAAAGCTACATCAAAGCGCATTTACGATAGCAAAAGTAAGGTGCTATTAATCCAAAGAAATGATAGAACCTGAATATCCCCCACCACCTGTACATCAGACTTCCTCTTGTTGTTTAAAACCATCTCGTAATTCTTCTTCTCTAGATTGCATACCCGACGGTGCAAGCAAAATCTCATTCACGTCCAAACCTATCAAATAATCAGCCTTCGACAACAAACATACCATATTCCACCCTGAGGAGGCTGACTCGCAATAAATCAACGCATGATTTAAGTTTCCAGTAGTAGCATTACAAGCTGGACATAGAGTAGAATCCACTTCAAAACCATGAGCCAAGAGATTGGTTGTTGTAAGTACTCGACCTTATCATGTACTCCACACAAATATATTGATTTTATGAGGTAGCCACACATTCCTTGTTGTTGCTTCCACCGAATAAGGGATGACATGTGGTTAACTGTGAAAGAGCTTTTATGTCCATGGCTCCACCTATTGGGACAAGTTTGGCATAAATTCAAGGAGTTGAAGGAGCATGTGTCTAATTTTCCCACACTCATTATGAAAGCAATTGTGGCATATGACTATTTGTTTTTGGCGGACTCAAATTTTCCACTCCACCATGTTTTGTTTTTCTTTTTTTCTTACATTTCCATGTCCACCGCTTGACTGTCTTTCGTTTGCCTATTTTATTGCACGATGTACGTAGTAGCGTGCTCTCTTTGGCTTCTCCATTTGTATAAATAGTGGTGTCTTATGTGGATTGATGTATGGCAACAGACAGAAAAATACATTAAAGCTGCCAAAGAGTTGTGAGTGGAAACACATTGTAAGCTCCTTGGTTGTTTGTCTAGTTCTTACTAGAGGTTAGAGAGAGATACTTCAGGATTATGAGAGGGTGTACAAGGGTTTTGGGATTGAGTTTTTTATTCCAAAGTGAAATTACCCTTCAACGGGGTTTTACCTCATAGTGAAGAATTAGATTCTCTCCGTGGACATAGGCTTGTTTTACCAAACCACGTAAATTTTTGTGTCACCCTTATTTTCTTGCTTGATGCTTTATTTTTGGTGATTTTCTTGCTCGTGGATTTAATGGAAAGATCTAGATTTTTGGATCTTTCTCCAACAAGTGGTATTAGAGCTTCCAGATTCAAGGATTCAAGCAACTTGAAAATCAACAAACATGTCAAATATCTTAGCAAATTTCATAGTGGAGAAATTTGATGGGATAAGTAGCTTCACTTTGTGGCAATGACGAGTGAAGGATCTTTTTGTGCACCAATGACTGGCGAAAGCACTAAAGACCAAACTTGAAGGTATGGATGGAAAAAAGTGGGAGAAGATGGAAGAACAATGTGTAAGCATAATTTGGCTTTGCATCGCTAATAATATTATTAATAATGTTATTGATGAGGTTTCCCCAGCTAAAGTCTGGAAAAAGTTAAAAGAATTATATCTTGTGAAAAGCTTGGCTAACAAGGTGCATCTTAAGTGGAAATTGTATAAGTTGAAAATGTAGGAAGGCGGGAACCTGGTTGTACATCTAAATGAATTCAAGGGCATTGTGACTTAATTGAAAAAGGTTTATGTGAAGATTGAGGAAGAAGAACAGGCACTGTTACTTCTTACCTTAGTCCCCGACTCCTATGAGAATTGTGTGGAAATGATGTTGAATGGAAAGGGCATAGTGATGTTAGACCAAGCACAAATAGCTTTGGTAGCATATAAAAAATGAAAACTCAAAAAATCCAAAGTTGTGGATGTGGATGCATTGGTTGTTCATGGTGGAGCTCGGCGAGGACAATGTCTCAGCATGGTAGATATGAGTCAAAGGCCAGGAACCCAAATGAAATTCAATTCCATCGATGGAAAGAATACAAACATATTAGCCGGTACTATTCGGAAAAGGGAAGAGGAAAAGGCAACGGGAATGAAAAAAATGGTGAATGTTCTTTCATGGAGGATACTGATGGTGATCTTTTTGCAGTCTCCAAAGGTAGGGATGCATATTGTTGAGATGGTTGGTATTTAGATTCCTATTGTGTTACTCACGTTTGTTCCAAGAATGATTAATTTGATCTTTCACATGAAGAAATGGCTGGGAAGTTGAATTTGGGAGATGGTTCAACGATTGAGGTCATTGGTATTGGCTATGTGAAAATCAAAATGGAACATGAAACATTTAGCACTTTGGGTGGAGTTGCCTATGTCCCAAAGTTGTGGAGGAACCTAATATCATTGAGCCTTCTAGACTCCTAAGGTTACACTAACAAAGCAAGAGGTGGTGTAAGGGAAATGACAAAACAATGTTTGGTCTGGATGAAGAGAGAATTGTACCAAGGGTGTTACCCACTGCGGGGTAGTCCAATTATGGTGCCAAAATTGTGCATTTAGACTCCTAGGATTGGTAATGTTCTATAGGCCATCAGAACACTACCCTTAGTGTGCATACCCAAGTAGCCTTCTTGGGCACTATGTAAATATATGCATATTGGTTCAACCATCACACACATATTCACATTTCATGCACACCATGGCAGCAAAAAAGGAAAACACTAGCACAAGTCTTAATTTTGGCTACCACAAATTAAGCAATCTTGTTAAGTTCTAGTGACCAGCCACTACACTTATAACTTCTTCTAATAAACTATATCATTCTAGCTACATCCCCCTTGTTTTATTTGCTCCATTATTAAGTATAGATTTAGAGCAAACATAAGGAATTTTTTTTTACATCAATAGCCCACCTATGGGCCAAGTTATAGATTTTTTAAGTTGGTTACAAAAATTTGACCAAATGAACAGTAACTTAACCAACTTTGAAATGCCATATGTTTGGCTATAGGGCTCTAAATTTAAAAATTCCACATCCCATTTCAACCTATAGATGTTCTCTAGGTGTGGTCAAAATTTCATATCAATATTCCTTCTACACAAGGAGATATAGAACTTTAAGTGCAGAGTCAAAATTCTAGTCACTTTATGACCATTTTGCCCATACAAAATTTCATAAGTGTTCAAACACTTCATTCACAAGGGGAAAGCCCTCCAAGACTACCCCATATGTGTTTGTTAGACATAGGAAATAAATTCCCTTGCATTTAACAACCATATGTGGCTAAAACATAATTTACAAGTAAGCAGGTCATCATTCACACTTAGGCAACTTTGCACCAAATCACTTACATAGCTAAAACATTAATCAAATGTTCACATACTTGTCTCATTTTACATACACTACATGTACATGCATACATGCACTACAAAATAGTCTTAACTTAGCTAAATATGCATCCTAGGTTACAGGAGTGCCTGAGATACAATGGACTCCAGAACAGGATGCTGGATAGCTGCTGCACAACACAATAACTACCATCACTAAAACTACCAAATGTGCTCCTAAAATCACCAAAAGTTCTAGATCACAACCAAACATATGGAAGTTTAAGTACCTAAAAATTCAGAGCAAAACCCAAACCACAAAGGTTAGTTTAAAAGTGATCTTTCTGCTAGACCTGAAATGGCAGAATTGAGGGGAGTAAGTTTCATTGTGAAACTTAGTAAGAGTAACACTTGGATTCAATAGGTAATGTAACCATCATCAAAACCTACATCTAAAGACACTAAAATACAAAACCACAATGCATATATATAAGATATAGCAACCAAATGCAGCAGCCATTCACAACCAACAAACACTTGAAATAGTAAGGTTAGTCTATAAAACACATAATAAACATAACCAAATCACTATGCCAGCTCTCCTCAAGCTAATGCTTGGTCTTAGGAGGATTTTAACACTAGTTAGTACTAACTTTGGGCTCTAGAAACCCTTCAATTTGCTACCATCACTGTGCACTTCACACGAGGTCACAAAACCTTTAATAAATGCACTGCCCTCACTAAGCTTGGTTCATCAATCTCATGGCTCTCTTTCAACCTTAGCCTTAGCTCCATAGTTGCTTGAAAATATAGAAAACAACCCATGAGAGAAAGAGAACCCTTTCCTTGATGGGTATGTTGAAATTGGAGCTTGATCCTATGTGCACTTTAGCAATAGCACCAAATAGCTTCCAATTGTGCTTCCTTGGCTTCAATTGCAAGTAGTTTTGAGTTTGAATGTATGGTGGCTATGGAAGAAGTGTGAAGGAAAGGGCTGGCTTCCTTTTTGCTGGTGGAGGCCAAAATTTAGGAGATAAGGACAAGAATGGACACTTATACAGTCTTAAGTGCACCAAACACAGTTAACAAGCTTAACCAAGCTTTATGTCATTTTCCTTGCTGCAAGACCATGGTTTCTTTACCTTAATCTCTTGGTCCACATTTGACTTCCTTATCCCATGCTATAGCAGCCCTTCCTTATGTGGGATAACCCTACAAAACTTCCATTTGACTTAAGTCATAAGCTTGGACAACCAAAGGCACACAATAGGACACTTAAGTCCTTAAAGCCTTTTTTGTGTTTTCCTTTGACCGTATTTGTCTTCTATAAGCAATTTGGTCCTCCAATAGTACTCTTATACCATTCATATCCTTCCCATAACTCTCCAAATCTCTTTTGTGGAATTTTTGCAATTGAGTACCCGAATTTTCAAAATCTTACAAAAAAGTTCATAGGTTGCTTGACAAACAAGCAATCCTTAAGGATTTTCTTGTGGGGCCAAGTTACTAACCTGGAACACTTTTAAGGAGGTGCTGATCATGCCTTTTACCCCCCACACTTCAATCACTATGGTGAGAATGACACAATATAATGGTTTTTAGTCATTATATCACACTTGTAATTCTCTCTTTTTTGTGAGGCGGTAACAGAGGGTTATATTGTCTATGGTGTGAAACATTAAAGAAATGAAGGAATTGGAAACAAAATGCATGTGCTAGAGATGGTAGCTACCAACAATGGAAAATTTTGTTTGTAAAATCAACAATGAAATATAGTTTCTAGAATGTAGATCGATCTGAGAGGAAAAGTCCTGCCAAGGTCAAGGTGGAGAAGTAGAGGTCTCTCTCCAATGTTGAGTAATGCAAAAGAGTCGAATCGAGCTACACATGGTTTGTTGGCAAAATCAGTGACTTGATTTTAGTGTGCAGCTGCGGTGGAATAAAGGCCAATGGAATTCAGAGTTGAATTAGTGCCAAGGTGGAGAATATTAGAGCAAGTTTGGCACAAATTCAAGGAGTTGAAAGAGCATGTGTGTAATTTTCCCACACTCATTATGATAGCAATTGTGGCATATGACTATTTGTTTTCGGTGGACTCAAATCTTTCACTCCACCATGTTCTGTTTTACTTTTTTTCTTACCTTTCCATGTGTGCCGCCTTGACTATCTTTCTTTTGCTTATTTTATTACATGATGTACGGCAATAGCATGTTCTCTTTGGTTTCTCCATTTGTATAAATAGTGGTGTCTTGTGTGGATTGATGTATGGCAATAGTAAGATAGAAACATTGAAGCCGCTAGAGAGAGTTGGGAGTGGAAACACTTTATAAGCTTCTTGGTTATTTGTCTAGTTCTTCTTAGAGGTTAGAGAGATATACTTTGGGATTATGAGAAAGTGTACAAGGGCTTTGGGATTGAGTTTTTTATTCCAAGGTGAAATTACCCTTGTACGGGGCTTTACCACATAGTGAAGAATCGAGTTCTCTCCGTGGACGTAGGCTTGTTTTATTGAACCATGTAAATTTTTTTGTTGTCATTATTTTCTTGCTTGGTGGTTTATTTTTGTTGATTTTCTTGCTCATAGATTTAAAGGAAAGATTTGGATTTTTGGATCTTTCCCCAACACTACTATCATTCATCTCATGAACCCATATCACATTGTAAGGTTTCCAATAATTTAAATAGCTTAGTAGATTCACTACACTATCTTCCTACAAATCTTGATACCATCTCCTGTTCCACCTCCATACTCCATTCACTAACTCTTCCCTATCTTTCATTAAACAATTTTTATTACTCTCTAACACCTTGAGTCTAGAAAATTGACTATTTAACTTGCTCTCTCCTACCCATAGGTAACTTCAAAACATAACATCGCTCCCATCTTTCTGCTTAAATGAATTCATAAACTGAAGTTGCTTTGGAAATGGAGGTGACACTTAAAAATGCATTTTGATTCTCAGTTACCAACAACATGGTTGAATATAAAGCCTTGATTGCTAGACTCAAGATGGCCAGCCAAGCAAGGCTACGACATCGATTGGTCTACAACGACTCCTAATTGATAGTAAACCAACCAATTGGGATGGCGTGGAGCAAGAATGGAGTCCAACATTCTTGGGGGTTTACCACAAGTTAATGATTCATATTCGTCAAGATCTTCACATCTAATATATCTAATTATGTGAATTAGGATATTAAGTTTGCTGTAAGATTGGGTTTCTAAAAGCACCAACTAATAAATTTAAAAGTGTAAGATAGAGAAGATTTGTACATACAAATTTTATGTGAAAAACCCCTTACCTATGATAGAAACCACAAGACTGAATAGAGGAACTTTACTCCAATAGAATTACAGCGCCTTTCATTTAAGGAGAAGTAATAATCTCTCTTAAATAGGAGGAACAACTAAACTCTCTAGTCTTCACATGCATATCATGCTCTTAAGAAGCTTTAGAAATGACATTCTGGGGTACAATCAGTTGGGCAAGCAAATGCCTGTTTATTGGTAATTGCTCCTAAAGTCTTCATGTATAATTAATTGGAGCTTCTAATCTGCCAACTACATTTGTCAAATTTTTCAGGCATGTAACCGATCTACATATAACTTGGTCTCAAAGTCTTTATATATTAATTAGAGCTTCCTCATCTACCAACTACACTTGTCAATCTCTTTCAAGCCTATAACCTGTCTATGTAAGAAACAATGCTTGGCTGATATAGTTGAATATATCAAATTAAAGTTTGAAGATAAAATTAGAGGGATGATTTGAATCAACGAAACATAGATTAACGCCAGTTTTGCACTGAAAAAGAAAAAGGGGAATTGACTTGCTGCCTGTTCCTCCTTTCATCATTGCTCCCAACCGATATGCTTACTAGCTACTTTAAACAAGTTTTAAATTTACGTCAATCATGTAAAAAGTAATTAGAATAGATATATATGTAATATTGTTCAAATAAGAGTTTTGATTGTGGTTTTGCCTTGTGAGTTAAGTGTAACTGGTGAAAATGATCAAAGGCCGCTCTTGTATAGTTGTTCATCATTGTTAATTTCTCTCTTCATTAATTTGTTTGCTGGTCCACATGACAAACGATGAAAAGAACCACATACATATCTTCTGTGTTATATTATTGTTTTCATTAATATTATACAACATTGTTATATCATAACTAGTGTTCTGTAGGTTAAAATTTAGGTCATGAGATGATCTTAACGAACTGGTTGGTGAAAAGCGACCAAATCTAGTTTCATTAGTCTGACAGCTGTTAATTGATAACTTAGTATTTATTATTTTTAACCTGAATTGTAGCTTATAAAACAACGCATATCATCGGCTTTTAGCTAAAATGATATAGAATTTTGGTAAGTGTATTCAAAAGTTTATACAAAAAACATGCATAAATTTTAGGTAAAATGAGCAAATTTGCCACTAAACTGTAGGGGTACAGTAATTTAACCACTAAACTTTTTTTGCATTCAAATTTGTCATTAATCCTTTTTAAAGGTGCAAATTTGTTATCAATGTTTTGCATTTCGAGCAAATTTTTTATTAGCCATTAAAATTACTTAACGAGGCAAACATTAAAAAATTATAAAAAAATGCAAGAATTAGATTCAACTTTTCTTTAGCTAACACATTGGTCTCTAAGTTTTTGACTTTATTATTTTCACCATCATCTTCCCTCTACCAAACTCTCATATGTTTGTGGCAAAAAAAAAAAAAAACTCTCATACGGTTCGCCACCCTCTATGCTTTCTGCCACTAGTGTTACCTCCATTTATCTACACATCTCGACAACACTCTTTGGAGCTGACCCTGATTAAACAGTGTTTGATTGATGCAAGTGTGATTAAATTTAGAGATATTGCAGTTCTAGAATAAAGATTTGATGACAACAGTGATAGAGGGATGTTTGATGACAATGAAGAAGCTAAAATAAAAAAGGCTTAACAATGAGAGTGTGTAGTCAAATATAAGTTTTTGACTCATTTAGATATTGTGAAATGTCGGGGTTACTAGGGGTTAAGAAGAAAACATTAAGTGACTAATTTAAAAGTTATGTCATGAAATATTCTTTGAATGAATAGAATATTTTTATTATTTAACGACCAGTAGCAAAATTGTCTACAATGAAAACATTAATGGTGAATTTCCCTACAAAAAAATGGAAAAATTAATTTGCCCTATAATTTAGTTCCAAATTTGCCCTTTTACCATAAATTTTATAATACAAATTAATTAAATATAGAAAAATTAATATGTAACACTTATTTCTTTAACCGTTAATAAATCAAATCCATATAAAAATTTATAAGGTTAAAACTTTTAGTATATGTATAGCGCCCTACCTCGACATTAGGTGAGTACCACAGAATTTTGTATGTTTCACTTTCCCCTCCTCTTCTCTCCCCTTCCCTTAATTTGTTATCGGGGCACCCCACAAATTAATATGTATCGAGCTACAAATTTCCGCGCCCGCCCATCTTCTTTTCACAATTCTCTCTCTTTCTCGAAAATGACAGGAAAAGGAAGCGGGAGAATGTGCTACAGCCCAGAAGCGCCACTGCGAAATGGAAGAAGCAGTTCATCATCGGCGAAAGGGAACGGCAGAAAGAGGGTCACCTGGATTTTCACCTTGGCCAATAATTTCCCAACCAGCAAGAACAGGCCGCCGTCAATTTTGTCCCCTGCAGCGGCGAGCTTCGTTAAACGCCTTCGAGCGCAGGTAGACAGAGCTTTCAGCTTCATGTCTTTCCGGCGGAGGAAGCACAAGGTTTCGTCGTCGGCGACTCTGTCCCGGTCGCGCTCGCGTGCTGATTCCATCGAGTCCCATAGAGCCGAAGCTGTTGGAGATTGCATCGAGTTTTTGAATTCTTCATCTTCTTCTTTGTCGAGATCAAACTCTGTTGCCAAAGCTTCCTGCTAGAGGTAGGACGTCGTTTCGTTTTTCAGCAGTTATTGTTAATTTTCTCCAACGAAGAGGAGAAAAAGGAACAAAAAGAGAATGTATATTAATGTATTTGTGGTCAATATGAAAAAAGAAAAGATTATTTTTGTAAATTCATAAAAACAGAACGATGTTTTGGTGAAAGTTCATACTCAACATGGCAAAAGGGGTAAACATATCATTACTAATATTTTTGAAATAAGTTAATAACCTACTAATGTAATAGCTAGATTATGGACAAATTACCCATTGAAGTGTTACCGATTTGAGCATATTTTTACTCTTGATGAAATTTGAACTTCAAACATATCCAAATCGGTTCAAAATTTAAATATTTCATTAAATTAAATTAATTTAGTATTGAAGTCCAATTCAAACTCTAATGCCTTAAAATTATTTAAGTCTTAATTAGGTAAACGATTAGTGAGAGAAATGATAGGGCTTTTGCTACCCATGCATGGTAGAACAAAACCCACTCATTCTCTGGCAATCGTTTCTATTGCAGATGTCAATGTTAGCATATATCATTAATAGCAGTAACTTATTTGCACATAAAGAAAACATCAAAGCCATATTTGCTTCACAACATGCACTAATAACTAATTTGTTCCCACAACATGGTGGCATATTTGCCCTTTTTTGTCTATCCAGCATTTATCAGATACTTTTTACGAACAATTTCAAAAATAAGTACTAATAAGATGATTTTATATGGAGTTGTCTTATTTGATTTCTTATATATGAAGTTTAAGTTCTACAGCTAGCTGAGGAGCTTTCGTTAATGCCTTTTCTTCGTGGGATGCACAAGCATGTTAAAGTTTTTGTATTTTATGCCCATATAAACATCTAGGCAAACCTTTATTCCCCAGCCAACATAAGCTTAGCCAAGAAAACAATGTAACATACAGCGTCCTGTCTTGTTTAATTTGTTATGAAATCTATGTGCACAGCTGGCCAATGAGCTTCCATTAATGCCTTTTGGTATTGAGATTGCACAAGCATGTTCGAGTTTTTTACCTTTATACACATCTCTAGTCTAGGGGTGACTATGCAATTTTTCAAAAAGTTTGGGGAATAAATAGAATTTTCCAATAAACATAGGGGCAAAGAGTAAAAATTTATTGGATATATTCCACACCATCGCTAGTTTGCAAGCTAAAAAAAAGCTTATATAGTTTAATTTAGGAACCCAATAGGCAATGGCATAAGAAGTTTGAGTCGTTTATGAAAAAGCGATGCTACAAGAAGATTACTTTAGATCACTGTGTGTTAGTGCATAAATTCTTTAATGATGATTTCATTATTTTAGTGCTCTATATTGATGACATGTTGATTGTTGGTTAAAATATTTCTAGAACCAATAGCTTGAAGAAGCAGTTGAGTAAGTCTTTTGCCATGAAAGACTTCGAGCCAACAAAATATATTCTCGACATGATGATAACAAGAGATAGAGACACCAAGAAATTGTGGTTATTGCATGAGAAGTACATTGAGAAAGTACTTCAGAGGTTCAATATGGACAAGGCTAAAGTGGTTAATTGTCCTCTTGCTAATCACTTTGGAATAATTTCCAAAAAATACCTTTCCACCGGTAAAGTGCGGAACGTCAAAATGAGTCCTCTAACTTTTGCAACTTTTTTGTTCTAGTCCTGTAACTATAGGAGTTTCTATTTGAGTCTTATACGTTAAAAAATGCTAGCAACGTTAGTCCTATCATTAATGGTCTTAATGAAAATCCTATATGGCAAGTAACAAATGTAAAAATAAGGGAAAATATTAAAATCAGTTATTTAAATTTTGTAACTTTTCTAATTAAGTCCCAGGAGTTCATAAAAAAAAACCTCATTTTCACTCTCAACTCCAATTTCAGTCTTTTCTTTTCTACACTTGCCAACGTTGACTGCTTCTCCTTTGCCTATGATTTTCTTGACCACCATTTACTTACTTCTGAGATCAAGGGAATAATTAACCACTATTTCCCCAAAAAATAGCATGATTGCGATTGAATCTAGCCACAAGAATCATGATGCTTCTCGAATGCTCAAGCCAGGAGTGGAAGCTGGTGTGATCCTTCATTTGATGACTCTATTATTGTCGGAGGCTCCATCCACCCAAGAAAGCTCCAGTGCTGGTCTTTGAAATCTCTCAAAACATCAAAAGAGCAAAGCTATGATAATGGAAAATAGGTGCTTGGAATTGATCCTAAATGTTCTAAAAAATAAGCTCAAAGTTAAGTACAAACATCACGCAGTTAGAGCCATTTTTTACGTTGCTTCTGTTGAGGAGTACAAAGCAAAGACAGACTAGAATCCTCTGACAATTCCAACTCTAGTAAATTTGATCAAGGGCGGGAACACATGTAAAAAGTATGCACTAGTAGCAATTTTTAGGCTTTTATTAGATCCAGGAAATTAGTGTCGTGTACTTGCGTCTATGTTGGTGCCATTGCTACTGAATTGGTGGAAAGACTAGGAAAGAAAGGAGTTATTCATGGATTCTTTTGTAGTCTTACTTGCACTAGCTGAGAGTGTGGATGGCATAGTTGCCATTTTATGCCAACGAGGAGATTTGGAAGTGTTCATGAGGATTTTGGAAATCAATTTTGTTTTAAAGTCTTGGCAGAAATGATTGATTCAGGTAAAGGATGGAACAAAAAGGATGAATTCAGGAAAAAACTGAAAGTGCCATGGATCGAGACTGATTCGGGTAAACCCTTG
This sequence comes from Aquilaria sinensis, assembly GCA_005392925.1. Lineage (NCBI taxonomy): Eukaryota > Viridiplantae > Streptophyta > Magnoliopsida > Malvales > Thymelaeaceae > Aquilaria > Aquilaria sinensis. The sequence goes on along the minus strand of SMDT01000275.1, from coordinate 448,519 downwards.
TTCTTCATTATGAGGGAGGAATGAGAAGAGAAAAACATGATTTTGTCTCAAACTATTCCTCAAGTACCAATGATTTTGTATTTATGAAACCTTTATCTAAAGCTTTTATTTTTTGCAATTAAGTCAACCTATGTATTCCAACTAAGCAATAATTAATGGTGTCAAGTGCCATATAGGTTACCACCTCACAAGAATGAGAGAATTACAAGTGTGTCATAATGGCTAAAAACTATTATATTGTGTAATTCTCACCATAGTGATTGACGTGTGGGGCCTAAAAGGCATGGTTAACACCTCCTTAAATGTGTTCCAATTTGGTACCTTGGCCCCCAAGAAAAGCCTTAAGGATTGCTTGTTTGTCAGGCAACCTATGGACTTGTTTGTAGGGTTTTGGAAATTCGGGTACCCAATTCCAAAACTAAGGTCAAAGAAAACACAAAAACTTTCACAAAAGAGATTTGGAGAGTTATGAGAAGGATATGAATGGTATGAAATTGCTATTGGAGGACTAAATTGCTTATGGAAGACAACTAAGGTCAAAGAAAACACAAAAACGCATAAAGTACCTAAGTGTTCTAATGTAGGCCTTAAGATGTGTATGTCTATAACTTAAGTCAAATGGAAGTTTTGTGGGGTTATCCCACATAAGGAGGGCTGCTAAAGGAAGATAAGGATGGTCAAATGTGGGCAAAGAGAATAATACTAAAAAACCATAGTCTTGTAGCAAGGAAAATGACATAAGACAAGGTTAAGACTACTTAAGTGTGTTTAGTGTACTTTTGACTATTTAAGTAGTCAAGACCACCTTTGATTTTCTAAATTTCGGCCTCCACCAGCAAAAAGAAAGCCAGCCCTCTCTTCCACACTTCCTCCATAGCCACCATACCTTCAAACTCAAAACTACTTGCAATTGAAGTCAAGGAAGCACAATTGGAAGCTATTTGGTGCTATTGCTTGAGTGCACCTAGGATCAAGCTCCAATTTCAGCATACCCATCAACGTATGGGATCTCTTGCTCTCATGGATTGTTTACTGTATTTTCAAGCATCCATGGAGCTAGGGCTAACCTTGGAAGAGAGCCATGAGCTTGATGAACCAAGCTTAGTGAGGGGAGTGCACTTATTGAAGGTTTTGTGACCTAGTGTGAAGTGCACAATGATGGAAGCGAATTTCTGGCTTTCTAGAGCCCAAAATTTAGTACTAACTACTGTTAAAATCCTCCTAAGACCAAGAATTAGCTTGAGGAGGGCTGCCATAGTGATTTATTTAAGTTTATTGCATGTTTTATGGACTAATCTATGGTTATTGTAGCTGCTGCATTTGGTTTCTATATCTTGTATATATGCATTGTGCTTCTTTTGTTTTAGTGTCTTTGGATGCAGGTTTTAATGATGGTTACATTGCCTATTGAATCCAAGGGCTACCCTTACTAAGTTTCTCAATGGAACTTACTCCCCTCAATTCTGTCATTTCAGGTCCAGCAGAAAGATCACCTTCAAACTAACTTTGTGGTTTGAGTTTTACTCTGAATTTTCATGTACTTAAACTTCCATATGTATACTTGTGATCTGGAAAGTTTAGTGATTTTATAAGCACATTTGGTATTTTTGGTGATGGTACTTACTGTGTTGTGCAGCAGCTGTCCAGCATCCTGTTTCTGGAGTCCATTGCATTTCAGGAAATCCTGTAACTTAAGGTGCATATTTAGCTGAGTTAAGACCATTTTGTAGTGCATGTATACATGTACATATAGTGTATGTAAAATGAGACAAGTATGTGAACATTTGAGTAATGTTTTGTCTATGTATGTGATGTGGTGCAAAGCTGCTTAAGTGTGAATGATAGGTTGCTTACTTGTAAATTCTGTTTTGGCCACATAAAGTTTCTAGATGCAAGAGAATGTAATTCATATGTGTTTTGGACATGTATGGGATAGCCTTGGAGGGCTTTATCGTTGTGAATGAAGTGTTTGAATGGTTTGGAAAAATTGTATGGGCAAAATGGTCCAAAAGTTGCTAGAATTTTGGTCCTGTACCTAAAGTTAAATATCTCCCTGTGTAGAATGAATCTTGGTATGAAATTTTGGCTAAACCTAGAAGACATCTAGAAGTTTAACTGGGATTTGGAATTTATGGATTTAGAGCCCTTCAGCCAAAGTTATGATGTTGTAAAATTGGCTAAGTTACTGTTTATTTGGTCAGAATTTTGTAACAGCTTCAAAAATCCATAACTTGGTCCATAGGTGGGCTATTGATGTAAAAAAAAATTCCTTGATTTTCCCTAAGTCTCTACTTGATAATGGAACAAATAAAACAGGGGGTTACATGGCTAGAATGATACAGTTTATTGGAGGAAGTTTGGGTGCAGTGGCTGGAATTTTTGAACCTAGTAAGAATGCTTAATGTGTGGAAGCCAAAACTAAGACTTGTACTAGTGTTTTTCTTATTAGCTGCCATGGTGTGCATAAATGTGAATATGTGTGTTATGGTTAGAACAATATGCATGTATTTACATAGTGCTCAAGAGGGTCACTTGAGTATGTACACTAGGGGTGTTGTTCTGATGACCTACAGGACACACCAATCCTGGGAGTTTCAATGCATAGTTTTGGCATCATAATTGGATTACCCCAGAGTGGGTAACAATATATGATTCTATGTCAACCTTGTCCAACATAGGACCAACATTGTTGACATTTTTGAACATATACGACTCAAATAAAAAGTCATGTAGTTATAGGACTGAAATAGAAAAATTGCCAAAGTTATAGGACTCATTTTCACCTTCCCCCTAGTAAAAAGAAAGAAGAAAAGGAAAGAGTTCCATATGCTTCAACAGTTGGAAGCTTGATGTATACCATGGCCTATGACATGGCCCCTCATGGCCCTGCCCAGGAAGCCTATGAAAACAAGTCTCATGTTAGTTGCAATTGGCTAATTAATTATGTGCATCTTGATTAAAACTTCAGGCCACTAGTTGGTTAACCTAAGAATGCAATTATGCAAGCAAGAGTTGCTTTGACTTGAGCAAGTATAAAATCATAAAACATTTATGTAGCCTAGGAATTTTCATAAAAACCAATGTTCAAAGGGTCGAAGCATACAAAACTTTTGTAGCATCAACATGAATCCTACACATAATTAACCGTGTGTGGGCATTTAAACAATCATAGACTATGCCCTAAACCCAAAGGCAACCCTAGAGTCCATAACTCCATTCATACACATTGGAGGCCACTAACATACAACATACATATCCAAGGCTATTATTACTAAGATCCAATCAACTAGCTTCCACCTTAGATGAGAGATCCCGGTGGCAAGCCTCAATGATCCTCCATATGCTTACTAGCCTCTGTGGCCAAGAAAACTATAGGTAGTACAATAATAATTTAACTATCAAGTAGCTAAATAAACTAGAATCTCAAGGATTCTCAAAACAATATATCTCTAATGGAACTACCACGACAACCCTCAATGATTGTCAGGTCCAACAACCTTTGTATCTGCACAACAAGAAACTAAAGGAGTGAGAATCATAAGATGCTCAGTAAGGGATCTTCAACCTACAAAGAAAACACTGAGGACAACACACACACACACACACACATATATATATGTAATATACTTCAAGCTCATACAGTGTGAGGGTCTAACATATGCGCATATATCTAGGTCCCTTAGGACCCCTCCTCCTCCTAGTCCTTTCAAAGGCGTCACTTCGTGCCTAGCGGGTTCTGGCCCCTAACTTGCTCCTAGTAAGCCTTAGCTTACTGACATAATAAGTTTAGCCTTCCCTTAATTGTTGTGTAGGTGAACATGGTGTATGCGCCTCGCTTGAGTTCCAAGGAACTCATTAGGTGTACTAAGCCTCCACATAGTGCCTCAAGTCCTAAGACTTGCCTAGGTCTCCTGTGTACTAAACTTCCACCTTAAACCCTTACCAAGAGTGTGCTAGGTTTTCACTTGCACCTCAAGTAATCTTGCCTAGGCTACAAGTGCACTAAATCTTCACTCAAGCCACAACCCATCCACCATTACTTGGTTTACACTAGTGGAGTAGTAATGACAATGGTTGGACTCATTTACTAGGTTCTTTAGAACCCCTCCTAGGTGCACTAAGGTTTCAACATTGGAACCTCAAACCTGGAGGCCTGGCCAGGCTCTCAATGGTACTAAAGCTTGCACTCGACTAATGGTGCTCTATTGTGGCCAAACATGCCTTCATTTTGAACTAAAACAAATATAAACTTGGTAACATCTAGGATTTTTAAAAGGTGTTAAAATTGTAGTTCTCCATCTTAGCTTCACGTGGAATCTTGAATCACCTCAATTCGATCCCTAAGTGAAAGTTATGGCAAAAGCCCCATAACATGTCAAAGCTGTCAAGCACTGGCGCCTATGTGCCAAGAGAGATGCCACTAAGGCCTAGGCGCTAGGAGCACTTAAGGCCTAGGCGCCACTGGAGGCCTAGGCGCTAAGAGCACCCTGCTCCACGGGGCTAAAAATGCACCTTGGGCACTGAGGCGTCAGACGGTGCCTAGGCACCAGAGCCCTGTGCCTTGAACCTAGAAAAAGCCTCCTAAGCCTCTTTGGAGGCTTCCTCACCCCTTCAAACGTCCTTGAGGCACATCCAAACCATTCCCACATGTAATACACAAATACTAGGCCACAATTCACCATTTAAACCAATCCTATGGTGTCTATAAACACCACACTAACCATCAAACATCACTAGTCCACCATGATCAACATAACCCACCAACTAATGTCATTCATCAAACTACTAGAATTTAACAAGTAAACAAGCTATGAATGACATCAAATGAACTTGAACCTTAAATCCCTTACCTCTATTCCAAGCTACAAGCAAAGATCAAGCAACCCATCAACAAATAAATGGCTCCACTAAGTTTCACCTAGGTTTTAAGCAATTCAAGGTTCATGGCATTAAAACGAGGGCAACCAAGCAAAAGCCAAGCAACCAAGGGCCAAACAAACAAGAAAACATCATGGAAATCAACTTACCTATCGTGTAAAATAGGTCCCTAGCTAGAAAACATGATTTTTAGCTTAAAATTTACCAAACTCACTTGAAATAAGCTACCCATTGCTTATACTGATGGGTTTCGGGAGCCAAACAGCGCAGCGGAATTTAACCGAAACCCTCCAGGATCCAAGTGAAACGGGGTAAACCGAGTGTTTGAAAATTTTTATACCTAATTTTCGGTTAAGATCTCTCACTCAACTGTAGAGTCGAATCACAAAACCTGAACAGTTGACGTGTTCAGGCTCTCTATGGTATCCACACAAGCCTCTCGGGATCACCACGCTTCCACCACGTCCCGGTAGATGTGTTTCTCTTGCGTTCGCAGTGCTTCCTCCAAGGAATTGCAAGAGAAGAGTGTGGCTGTCCTTTTTGGAGGCTAGGGCAAGGAGACCTGCGAATTTCTCACTTAAAAGTTGTATTTATAGTGAGACTCAACTTCCAGGCCTAATGGGTTTCAAAGCCCTAATCCAATTAGGATTTAATTTCGAGCTTAATAATGGCTCAACTCTTGGGCCCATTATTAATACGAAATTAAAGTGAAACCATAACCCAAATAATTAGCCCATGCACTCTAATGATCCAAATAGCTCTATGTGTGCGACCCAATAGGCTCTTGCCATGTTGGCAATGATCATAAATCTCATTTATGATCGTAACCAATGAGCGGTGTCTAGCAACACATCATTGCTACCCAAGTGACAAGATTGTCGGTGAATCGACTAAACCTTTATGATCATCACCGATATATGCCATTGTCCCTTTGTCCAAGATATCAAGACTAAGCACGAGACATGGAATGTGTCACTCTCGTATAGTCCAATCTTTGGTTTCTTGATTACTGAGTAGACCAACTTAAACTGATGACATTGATATCATATATCAACTCATCCGAGCAGGGCCATGCATTTTCTAAGTCTCACTCTATCAAGGGGCCCGAAGATATTACTCCTGTTACATAGGAGGGACAAATTCCATCTTGATCATACAAATCTCTCCGCATGATATGTGCCCAATGACCTCCTTCAAGTTCACTCAGTTACGAGCAACAAAGAAAAGTATCAAAGTATGTGACTCACATGTAGGGAACCTTGATGATCTTAGGTTGACGGACTACATATACCATATCACTATGAGAATCACTTATGACACTCATATAACGATCCATGTAGTGTTCTCATGGTGGGTCGGTCCAGTACACAAGTTCTCCAACTTGTACCCATATGTAGACTACATATCTCATATTAGTCTCCACATATGCTAGTCGTTAGGTATTATTGCAACCTGCTCCACAATAATACTAGACCAGGGACGTTTAAGAATATCACTATTCTAGTGTTACGATTATGTTTGTTAAGTTACGCAGAAACAGAACAACAAACATAATTGTTGGATTAATGCCTTAATAAAATATCATGACTCAATGTGCAAAAATACAATCATCTCATGATTGGCTTTTGGGCACAACACTAACATATACACCCATGGAACCTTCAATTTTCACCAAGAACTCTTGAATTTGAGCAAGAATTGAAGTAGAAATGAAGAGGGAAAGGTTGGACTCGGGTTTGAAGAGGAAGAAGATGAATAATGGCAGACCAAGGCTCACCTTTACCATTTAAAAGCCTTGCACCCATTAAGCCCTTAAACTTTTATTAAGTTGTCAAAAAGAATCCCTTCCCCAAATAGTAACCTTTGGTCAAATTTTGGTCAAACCTTCAACACTTAGTGAAAATTTGGCTGCTAAGCAAGGGTTAGGTTTTGCAACATGTTTTTGACTCTTGGGACTTAGCCTAACACCTCAGGATGCAAAATTACCATTTTTCCCCCGGACTTCTTTTAATGCCATACTCTCCTCGAAACCTAGTGAACCTTAACTAACCCGCTTGACCTTGCTAAATGATCTTAAAATGAGGTATTAAACTAGGGATTTATCAATTTATATGCCTTAAATGTGCTTCCAGCTAGAAGGGCTGTAATAGTATGTACACAGGCAAACATTGCTCACTCAGTTGGTGTAGTAACTAAGTTCCTTTCTAATCCTAGTAAGGAACATTGGGTTGCAGTAAAATGGACTTTTAGGTTCATAAGAGTGCTTAGCCTTACTAAATAACAAAATAAGTCATCATGACGGAACTTTGTAGGCTGGGCTAGTGTAAAATACTTCAATAAGAACTTCTCAGCAAGAGCATTCAAAGTGGCAATAGAATCTCTTAGAAGTGAAGCCAACTATTACTTATCTCTTTTTCTGAATAAGAACAGGAATAGTCTCAAATGAATGTTATCCTCACTAACTCCATTAATGCTGAACGTATCGCATATCTCAAGGAAACTAGCAATATGAGCATTAGGATCCTCATCAGCTAAGCCATTGAACTGAACACAATTCTACACCATGTGAATAATATTTTGTTCGATCTCAAAATTGTTGGCATTAACAGGAAGTCTAACAATACTCAATTTCATCCCTTCAAGAGAAGGATTGGCATATCCCTTGATTGTAGTCTTCCATGATTAATCCTTCTTGATTCTCTCCTTGCTGCTCTACCTTAAAGTGTGAAGGTTGTGACTTAGGACCTCTCGAAGAATAGAGTTTCCCCAAAGTTCTTCCAATTTTTGAATCCTCTTCGACGATTTCACCTAGATGGTTACGAGGCATACACCAAAATTCCTACAAGAAAAGAAAAAGAAATCAATAAACTAAAATAACTAAAAATTCAAAAAAATAATGCAGTAAAATAAATGGCTAGATTAATAGAGATTAATTTTTCAAGTAGCAAACTCAACAAATTTTCCCCGACAACGATGCTAGAAAACTTGGTGCGTTTATAATTCACAACAAATTTTTTCCATTTCACTAGTAACAGTGTGGATATGTCAAATCTCTTTATGTTCAAACAAATATATGAACTCAAAGGCAAGCACACCTATCATCATAATATAGCAGTGGCAAGTACCAAGATCATTCTTCCTAAAGAATAAAGATTGCCTACCATACTCAATATTTGCTTATTATCTAACCAGCAATTAAGAGAAATTGTTTAACTAACTTTTATGAACTAACTAAAGTAAATTAATGTAGTAAAATAAACTACTATGTCACGCCCCACACAGGCCCCAGCCAGTGCACATATAGAGTTACCCCATAGTGGTATCTAAAAACGCCAAAGCTTATGTTTCTTAGGTTGACCCATAATGGCTTATAATTACGTTTAACACTCAGCCAAGTTTATTAAGCTTGTATACATGCTCTACTCATAAGGCTAAAGCATTGGGAGGCACCCTAGGAATTTACCATTTAAAATCCCAAAATCATTACTTGCATCACAAGGCAAGATTCCAATTTCTCCTGTTAAAGTGTTTCATGTGTGCTCATCAATTGTGGCATCATAATGCATGGCAACCAAGAAACCCAATACAATAAGAGTTTGAAATCTTGAGTTTTTCCATGTCTTATGCACAACAATACCAATAGAGGTTTAACATAAATATGGTTCATAACTGAGAGTACATATAACTTCTCATCACAAGCTTAATCTTCCATTCATGAAGCATACTCAAGTTTAGTAAGCCAACCGAGGCTACACTACAAAATATACACCATATTTCACAACGGTTCATTCATTAACACAAACTCTTTACATACTTAGGCAACTAAATCATAAACATTATATAGCACAATTACATGCTTGGAACTATACCAAGTCCACTACCAATACTTATCATTTGAGAGTTGCCTAGTCTACAAGGTTACACATACAAGCAACACTAACACAACATCCTCAAATTTATATATGCACGATATGTATGATCATAAGCTTGGTACCATGCCAAGTTCATCTCATAGAACCTAACCAACATCTCCTTTCAAAAGTAAGACACTTACATGCCAAGTTTACTTACATCTTCACAACAGCTTGGTAAACTAACCAAGAGTACTCAAAATACACTACAATCTGAGGAAAGAGGTTTAGGTATATCCATACTCTTACATATAACTGAAAGCTACCTTGAAAGTATAGAACAAGACAATAACTTGCAACACAAGTCCAACCATTAAACTCATGATCAAAAGAGCAAACCACCACACAAGAGCCATTGAGCACATATCCATGATTCTAGACTTGTCCCACAATCTACTCACAAGGCCTGCAAGTACTCAAGTATGTGAGCTTGCAATACATAAGACTTGCACTTTAAAACTATGACTACAATTATTGAGCTAACATACACTTCATAGTGTACATACCTTATTGTACATGAAAACACTAATTAGGTACTTAAACTACTCGAGCTCAATTCCTTTCTTGTAATCATATAAATAAGGGGCATGAGTTATATACATAACCCAGTGAGGATTCACACAGCTCTTAAGAGCTTATTTAGTTATGTCCCAAGACTTAACCTCCCCAAATTTGCTCAACCTGTATACAAAGACAAAGAGACACAAAACACAATATACACATATAGATATACATGATTAACAACTAACTATGAGGGTCGGCAAGCACAATCAAGCATCAAAGCACACAATACACAAACCACACACCATGTTCTTGGTCTCGGCCAACACAATACTAGCAAGTAGACACACAATCACTTCGGTTTCATATCACCATTCATCACCATTGTACATAGAGCTCCAAGTTCACCCATAGGTTGGTCTACCTATGCTAGAACTTTAGTACTTACCTTTACATAGCTAGCTAGCAACCATAATCAATATACCCAAAGGTAGAACATAGCCCCTACGATATTCTAGGCTCATCTAGCTTAATATACCATCACTTACAAGCCTAAAACTCCCTTGAACATGGAACAGTACCAATATCAAGTAAAGTTCATAAAGAATCCTTACCAATTGTAGCTTTAGGTCTTGGTTAAGCTTCCAAATGCAAGAATCCAGGCTTGAAAATGAAATGCCAAGTTCACCTAAGCTTGAAGTCCACTAGAAGAAGCTTAATTCTTCAATCCAAGCTTAAGCCATCAATAATTTGGCATAACCTGAGCCCTCTCCTCTCAAGAGCTTGTTGTCAGCTCAACAATGGAACATTCACCCGAAATTAGGTGTTTTGACTCAAGTGGAAGCATGCTATCCAGTTAGGTGCCAAATGGTGTAAAAATAGGGCTAATGCTAGCCCTAGTCATCCTACTTCTTGTATGGCGCAAAATGGTCCTCCAACAAAAGATACCCATAAAGTTAGGCATTGGCTTGTGTGTGCAATTAAATCCTTGAACTTTATTTCTTCCATAAAACTCTTTATGCTGTTTATGCCATTAAGCCATTAAACATGTACATGTGTGTACCCAGATAAACCTACCATTGATATCACTTCACATGTCTTTGAGGTGCACTAAGTATAACATTTAGTTCTCAGACTATGCTTTATTAATATATATATTTTTTCATTTAACTTAGGCTTAGCTTGAAAATGAGGGTCATGACATACTAACTATCGGTAAGCAATAAAAAAATAACTAAAACAATTAACTATAAGAAATCTCAAACTCATAATCAAATCCCCCTAGAACTTCAATTATCTTGCTTTTATTCTAGTTTAATGGGATTATGATTAACTTGGACCGTGGAGTACTGCCTAATGTAGATTAGCTCCATATTATTCCCATTACACAAACCCTATTCTTAAGTCACTAATAAGGTGTATAGGCTACATCGCTTCCTAAGAGCACATTAATGTCCTACGACCCACTACTAGGTTTCACCATAGTCTGGAGGTACTATATCATACCTGTTACTCCCGCTTACGATAATATCCCTTTTATCCAATTATGATCAACAAGAAACATACCTGATACTACTTGATGCATGTTCATCATCCTACATTGAATTCATCAATGTAGCAAAGCACATTGGATAAATTGCAAGAAAAACATATAATTAATCATATTAAACTAGAAATAATCACCATCACAAAATTATCCTTAGGTGCATCTACTTTAAGCATTAGTGGGAAAAATTTAGCTAATGCTGCCATAAAATAAACACCAAAGAATAAAAAAAACTAACAAAAGCATAATTAATGGCTAAATTCCTTTTTCTGTAAGAGATCTTTAATATGGTGCACATAGAACAATGTTGATCATCAGAATTGGCTTCGGCAACCTTCCTTTTTGAAAAACTCTCTTTTTCTCTTTCTTTTTCCACCTCTCTTTCTTTCTCTTCTCTTTTTTTGAATTAACTCAAGAAACCCTAAAAATTAGACAAACACAAGTTGCTACATGGCTATGTAGAAGGCCATGTTACTCCTTTTGGACTTTAAAATTTTGCTTAATTCAACACAATTTGGAACATAGGTGTGTATGACACTACGTGGGCATGTAAATTCCAAAACTTTACCAAAACTTACAATTGAATTCCAAAACTTCACCAAAATCCCTCCTAACTCAAATGAAGTTGAAATATAACTTGAAAACAAAATATGAACTAATTAAGCACCATATCCTAGCAAAAACATATCAAAAGACAAGCAAATACAAAGGAAAAACCTATAGAAGAAATAACTAAATGTGACCACATCATATGTCCACCATGTAGGAAGGTATAATGACAAGGAGAAGGGCTAGAGAGGCTAGGAGGCACCATCAACAAAAGGTTAAAATACCATAAGGGGATAGGGCTAGAGTGCCTGAGGTTAGAAAAATTGAAGAAGTTAGGGCTAATGAGCCTAAGGTAGAAAATAATAGGCATGGACTTAGCAAAAAAACCCAATAGAGAATGAAGCACATGATAGAGTTTATGCAAGTTGCCATAGCTTAGTTGACTACGAGTGTACAAGCCTTGGTGTAAGGACAAGCCCAAGCTTTAAAAGAGGTAACAGAAGTCACAAGAGAAAAAAACTTGCCATGGAAGGATAGGATTAGTAAGAAACCTCTAGAGGAGGGTCAGGCCAGTAAAGTGGCTGGTGAACTGAAAAGGAGCAAGATGAGGAAAGAAGGCACCTTAGAGCTAGAAGGGTAAGGTCAGAAGTCAGATATAAGGTGATAGTACAAATGGTAGTGATTCAATGGGCTACTAGTGGTCCAATAGGTAGAAGTGCTGGAAGCCAGGTGGAAGGGTATGACAAGGTAGTGAATCAATCCAAAGCAACACATGGAGGAAGAAGGGTCAGAGAGGAGAAGAAAGAGGGAGAGTTAAAAGAGGGACAAATTGAAAGATTCCTAGCTCTCAAGCCTTCTAGTTTTAAAGGTGATGGAGAACTTGAGGAAGTTGAATTTTGGACCTACTAGATAGAGAAATTTTTTGGAACATGGAGATTATAAGCAGTCAGAAGGTGATGTTAGCCACTTTTATGTTATAAGGGAGTGCAAAACTTTGGTGGAGGATAGTCTATAAGACCTTCCAAATTAAGAATGCCAAAAAGCCATGAGTTAGGATGAATTCCTCTAGATGTTCTAATAACAATATGTCAATGAGGCTCTCAAGGATCAAAAGCAAGTGAAGTTTGACCAACTTGAGGAAGGTCAACTGATTGTTCTAGAATATGAACAAAAGTTTAGCAGTTTGGTAAGATATGCTCCCCAATATGAGGGCCAAGAGTTGCTAAAAAGCAAAAAGATTCATTAGGGAACTAAGACTAGAACATAGACAAATCTTAAAGGCCATTGGCATTAAGGATTACTATAAAGGTTTACCGAAAGCACTGACTTTAGAACAAGAATTCAAGGAACAATAGATAAGAAAGGTGGTTGCTAGAAAGCCTCGAACAACTCCTATAGATGTAATGAAAAGTGGTTGCTACTATAATCTTCCAATCTTCTGAACAAGATCCTCACATCATTCAAGCTATCGGTCATACAACATAAAAGGAGGGGGTGGGGATTCCCAGAGAGTTTTCTAGAAGCGAACCTTAGGCCCCCATGTTAGATGAGATTTGAAATGGAAATGGAAATGAAAAAGGCTTAGGTAATGTTACCTGGGGCCGAGGGAGGGCCTTCACTATTTATAGGATGGTTGTGGGATAGTCTCATTTATGCCCTTCATAATTAGCAAAGACACATGTAGAGCGACGAGAGGACTCCTGAACATTGTATAGAAATCATCCCTATGATGGATCACCCTAGAATCTAACCCAGCCTTGCATAATTCTCAAGCCAAACGACTTTTGTTGTATATGGATGGGAACTCTGGGAATATAGATCTCAAGGAGTTTATTTTCCTAAGGTGACTTCATGGAAAATCCTCTAAAGTGTATACTTTGGTCGTTCCTTCCAGGGTAGTAACCACAGACTTCAAGGAAGAATTCATCAAGGAACTAGTTCAATTCAACACATTTTCCCATAACATTGGCCGTGGTTTGGGTGCCTTCCAAAGGAGTTGCCTAGAGCACCCTTATCTAAATAGTGGTCATCAATTTATGTCATAGTTTGTTTTCCCAAGGTACTCGAGGACCTTCGCCCGTCACGTGCATCCTCCTTAGCCTTAAAGGCTTGTGGAGATATGGGACTCAGAAATCATTGTTGCCTGGTTACATGTGATGCTTTTCCTTATGATTAATTCAAATTTTCCCAATTTTACTCCTCCTAATTTCCCTCCATGAGTTTGCCGGAATGCTTTCTTCCAAATGTTACTTTGAAAGAGCCTTTGTTTTCAGGATATTTTGAAGGAACAATGGTGAGTAAGGCTTATAATTCAAACAAATGTTTGTACATCTGCCCCTGGTTCCCTTGTCGGGATCATTTAAGTATCTCAGGTGAATCCTTGCAATGATGTGTCCCATCTCGGGATCAATACTAACTATATTGAAAATGTCAACTTCTTTGGATCTCCTATTGTGATTTTGGCCTTTCTAGGGAACCTTTTATTTGCATGTTTTGGGATTCCTTCCCAAGGTCACTTTTGTTCCTTTTCCCCAACTCCCCTCTCTTGTCTTTTTCTTGTTTAGGTTGAGATTTCAAAAAAATTTACTAGAAATGACACTTTTCCCTAAATGGTCATTGGGCTTTTCAGGATACCCATGACATTTCATATTTTTCTGGGTTTTTTTAGTGCATGTGTCATTTTCTATTTGGTCTTTCCATACAAACCATCATTTCATTTCTTGAGATCATTTAAAAGGCATCCTTTGGGATCCTTTCCTTTGGATATATATTAACCCCTTTCTTGGTGTAGTCTTCATTTGTTCTTGCTCTTTTCACTTGTTGCTTTGCTTTCCTTGAGTTCTTCCTTCTTTTTCAACAAGTTTTTCCAACTATTCCTTTGCTTGATTTCATCAATATAGGTAAGTCATAGGCTAATCATTCTCATTGTTTCTTTTTCCTTTATTAAGACATTACTGAGGTAATTTTCATCATCTCTCTCCTTTATGCACACACACACACACACACACATACACACACACAAAATTATTTTATGGCCCTTTCTCCCAAAGGAGCAACATTGACTATTTCCCTTCCTGCTTTTTTAACTCGAGAATCCTTGGAGTTCTTTGGATGTTTATCGTAGCTATACTACTTTCTCAAACATGGAGAACTAGCGGAAGAAGGATTTTCTTCCTCCTACTGACATGCTTTGAATTCTAAATAGAGATGAGCCAAACTGTTGCCTTGGGCCAACATGATCACTGTTTTCTTAAAGTACCTGAAGGTAGGCCTCCAATATCTTCATCATGGCATTATCATGGACTTCTGTGAGTTTTATAGCATAGCTATCAACCAATTTCCTCTGAACTACTATGCTCGCTTTAGCGCCTTCCAATGCATGTGTGGAGGCTTCAAGATTAAGCCGAGCTTCCTAATTTTTATGCAATATTATAAGCTACTTCCCAAACTGAAGTGATCCTTTTATTACTTGTTGCCCCATCCTATTCACAGAAGAAGATACACTTTTATCTACAGGTCTTAAGGACTTAGGCTATCGATGTAGATGATGCTGGAAGTCTACTCAAATGGAAAGCACTTGAGGCATTCAAGTTTTTTCATATAGAACTTCAACAAGTGGTAGAGGTAGGAGAATCTTTCATTATCCTCTTCCCATTAAATGGGATCAAATGATGTAAGTGGTTCTTTGTCATTTGAAAGTCATTAAGGTTTCAAATGAAGAATTTTATGGCGTTGATCCCCTACTTTTAGTGAAACTTCTTTAAAGGGAATCAAAATTTACTGATGTTCGTAGTAGGTATTGTTAGTCATTTCTTTCCTCTTTTTCCTATGTACTTATCGATTTGTTTTATTCCTTCACAAAAGACTTTTTGGTGGAATTCTACAAGACAAAGTTTTTTGCAAAAAATGTGGATAGGGGAGCTGCAAGAAATCCTTCATAAGGAAGAAATCAAAGAAGGCTTCCAAGGGACCTAAGCAGAAGAGGTTGAAGGAAGGGGATGTCATTGCAGCTGACGTTCAAGGCATTGAGGCCTTTGGTAAATCAACTTTTGTTACCCAACTTTTTGTGATTGAAGATGTTCCTCTAGAGGTCAACCTTCCACTAAAGTCAAAGTAGAAGGAAAAAATGTTTTTTGAAGACTTGGAGCAACTTCTCCTAAATAACGTCAAAGATGCTGACCAATTAGGCTCTTTTCCTAAGCTTGCTTTGAGGGATTTGGATCCTTATACTCTTTACTCAATTTTTGATGCGTGATTGGCAACTGACATACTCACCAACCTTAAACAAACATAGGGATTGGCCACTAATGGATTGGCAAGCTGAACATAAACACCAGAGGTGAGAAACTTTTACCCAACTTCCCCCTAATGCCATTCTGAGGTCTCTTATCTAGTAGGTAATCGAAGATGTGGACCTTTTTGTTGGGAAGATATTCCACTGATGGTCCCTCAGTTGGCCAAAGCTATTTTTGCTAGAGCTACCTCTTGGACCTTTTCTTTGGATGCCGCTTATCACAAGGATTGGGTACTTGATAAGATGGTTGAGTACATCGCATGCTGCCATGGTACAACACTTTTTCTTTTCAATACTTTTAGTTCATCTTAGCAAATCCCTGGCATTTTCTTTTCACTAAGTGTTTTAACTTTGTTTGAAGTAGATGTTGGCCATTGCCAAATTTTATGAGGACTACCTTGTCAAGCAAAAGGAAGTCTAGACCATACCCAAGGGGGCTACTAAAAAAACTAAGGAAGCCCTTGTGGCTTCTTACCTCATGGCATCTAAAATGAACAAGGTCTATCAAGCTGAACTGAGGTAACTGAAATCCCTCATGAGTAATTAGATTATGGGATTTACTAATCACTATTTAGCCCCCTCGATGACTATTTAGCCCCTTTCCTTGTAGAAAGACAAGCCGTCTTTGGACATTTCTAATATGCAAAATTAGATTTCTACTCTTTAGGTGATGCATCAGAAATTTTTTACAAATAAAGAAAAGTATGATAAAATGGTGATGTCAAGGTTCTAGCATGGATGGTGTCTCTCTCATCACCAACTTCTGTAGAAATACCCCAATCTAGACATATCTGAATTTGCTACATTTAAGAAGCAAAAGGTGTCTTCCTCGGTGTGGATCAAAAGAAAGCATCTTGACCCTTCCCTACCTCCAACACCCCTTGAAGGAAAGTCCAAAGAAGAATATAAGGAGGACAACCATATTTGTTAGTTTAGTTTTTTTTTCTACCCTTTATTTGAGTAAAATCACAAAAATTTTCTCATACTAAGATTGACCCCGTTTTTACTTGACTGCCACCATTTGGTGGTTGCCTGAATTTTAATTTGGTTGTGCAGAACTTGGGCAATCATTTCATGTACTTCAGCAAAGATTTCATGAAGTTTAGTTTCATCTCACGGCTGTGAGGGTATTCTAGTTTTACACCAATCCCACTTTTGAGTGTAAATTAAGAATACTTGATTAACTAGATCATCCTTTGGTTTAGTCATTACATCGATAAGGATTTTGCGACTTTAGGAGATATTATACTTTTTAAGAGTCTTAGGCATTTTCATGCCTTTCAAGGTTTGTTCAAAAAATGCTGTGGCCTTAAATTTTTTTTTTGTGCTTTTTATCTATTTTAGGGAACAAAATCTCCTGTTACTTTATCAAAGTTATGTACCTTGGTTTCATACAGTCAGGATTTCATCTCTCTACTCCTGTATAAATGAGGTTTTAAGCTTCAAGGCATCATATAGAAAATTTGCTTAAGTTTCTTGGCCAAAGTTCTTTGTCCTACCAACATAATCTTTTATGTAATGCAGGGCATCTTCTTTTGATATTGTGGAGTTAAAGGCTTATGTATTCTGACCTCCCTTTTGTTAATACTTATCCTTTTTTTCTTACCCTAGGCTATATTTCCTGAACTTCTATCTCAAATTGGGCTAGTATGGGTGGCTAGGCTTGAGGCTTTTTTCACTAATCTTTTTCCTTTATCCAAAGCTAATTAGTTTTTGCCGAATGAGTGCATTGTAATTCTAACATACATTTTTTATTTGTTAGTGTTTTTAATTATTTATGCACTCTTTTTGGTCAAATATCCTTGGTTGTGTTCTACTTGGGTCTTTTTCTCAATAATCCAGGATGTATTAAACATCCTGAGGTTTAACCTTTCTGGTCAAATAACTTCGACCAATATTGGTTTACCTTGAAGAATATGTGAGTACTTTTACCATACTATAAGCCTTTACATGATCTTTGGATAAACTGAAGGTGTAGAGTGTTCAAAAGTGGACCTTTTATCCACGACTTTTCATGCTTTGGTTATTATGGCTTTGATAAGAACACTGTGATGGGAAAGGCTCAAATTAGATGTTTGTTGTCCGAATGACAGAAATACCATACTTTTAACAAACAATCATCATAAAAAGTTGGCTAATGATTCAAATCATTTTCATTCTTGATAGAAGAATTTACGTTCTCTCAACCTTTTTGTCTTCAATGACCAATCGTATATTAGCTCTTACTAATATAAGCATGCAACAAAAAGTCTTTTCGGCTAACCTGTTGTTTAGCTTAACATTGCTTACCCTTTTCTCCTCCTTCCATGGTTGGAATACTTTAGGTGGCTCACTCTGAAAGTCCCACACTAATCTTCTCTGGTGCTTACCTAGCTTTTTTAAAAACCTTTCTTACTTTAGAATGGTCTATGTAGATGATTTCATCTCCTTGTTTGGTCTCAAAGGTGACAATTAAATACCGGACAGCCAATTTCATATGCATAATCCCTTGTGACTACCTCCCAAGTATTGCATTGTATGGGGAAGGAACATTGATGACAATGAACTTTGTACTAGCCAAAATGAAGAGTTTCATGTGATTTTTTAATGACTTTCGTCAAAGCATCAATAGGAGATGAATCCAACCAATAACAAGCAATTCCTTATATCCTAATCTAAATGTGAGGGTGAAATTTGATTTAGGCTTAGCCTTGTTAATTCCTTGATTTGGAAGCAAATGTATGAATAATACGTCAATGTTCAACCCATCATCGCACAGAATCCTTTTGATATCCCAATTTTCAATGTGAGCTATAATTGAAAGTGGGTCATCATGGGGGAAACACATAGTTGTTCCATCTTGCCTCCTTAGTTGAGTAACTAAGCCATTAAATTCACGAATGTTAGTTTATGTATCTTATTCTTTCTTTCAATTGAGGTCATCTCCATTGTTATGGTTTGGATGATTCCTACAGAGGGTGTGGGCTGTCTTCTTGGACTTTTGTTGTCCTGACTTCTATCTAAGTAATACTCTTCATCATTAGGTCCTCACTCATCGTTCCTTATTTCTTGTCATTTTGATGACAGAAATCAGAGATACCTTCTCAATTACCCTTGTTTGATAAGCAACTCAATGTACTTTCTGAGCCAATGACAATCATTTGGACCATGGTCGTGGTCCCTTTAGTACTGACAGTATTTTTTTAAAATTCGCTTATTATTAGAGGCCATTGGCTTGCGTCCCACCTCTTTTTGTTTTAGGCATGAGAATATTGGTTCTTATGGTATTCAGAGGTGTAAAATAAGGATTTTTTCCTCAAGTTCTCCTAGGGTACTGCATATTCCCCTTCCCTTTTTGCCAAAGTTGATTTGGTGGTGGCGATTTCCTTTAACATTCATACCTTAGGGCACAACTCCTTTGTTATTCAGCTATCATGTGTTGCTCAACTCAATGATAAAATTCTCTAAGAGTATCTAGAGGATCACTCAAAAATTTTTGAAATAGCTGCGAGTCTTACTAATATGCTCATATTTAGTTGTGCTTTCTATAGGCTTTTACATTGTATTTGCTTGTGTTTTGATGTGTTTTTGCTAGCATATGGTGCTTAATTGGTTTATATTTTTTTTGCAGGTCATATTTTAGCTTCATGCAAGATATGAAGGATTTTGGTAAAGTTTTGCAGCTGAAGTGCAAGATTTTGGCGAGGTTTTGGAGCTTACATGCTCTTATGCACAACCATGTAGTGTCATGCATACTCATGTTCCAAACTGTGTTAAATTAAATGATAGTTTACCTACTAGAGGAGTAACATGACTTGCTATGAGGACGTATTTCAACCCGTATTTGTCTTAATTTTTAGGGTTTTTGGGTTAATTAGAGAAGAAAGGAGAAGACAGAAGAGAAGCAGAAAAATATATAGAAAATGAGGGTTTTTCATGGAGGAATGCTACTAGAGACAATTTTAATGATCAATGCAATTTTATGAGTGCCAGATCAAAGATTTATTAGAGAAGAAGACATTCAGCCATGGATAATTCCTTTCTTTGTTTTCTTTTGATTCATTGGTGTTTATTTTATGACATTATGAGCTAAACTTTTCCTACTCAAGCTTAGAGTAGATGAGCCTTAGGACGATTTTGTGATTATGATTATTTTCAATCTAATATGATCATGTGTTTTTTGTGATTTAGCCAACGTGCTTTGTTGTGTTGATTAATAGTATATGGCCTATTAATTCATTGTGGGATGATGAACATGCATCAAGAAGTATCCGGTATGTTTGTTGTGGATCATCATTGGATAGAAGGGATGGTATCATAACCAGGAGTAATATGTGCGATATAATATCTTTGGATTAAGGTTAAACCTAGTAGTGGCTTGTAGGGCGGTAGGCCTAAACACCATATCGGTAACTTAGTAATAGGTTTAGTATAATGAAAATAATGAGAATAATATGTCTAAGTTAATCACAATCCTATTAAACCATAACAAAAGCAACACAAGGGAAGTTCTAGGGGGATTCGAATCTAAGTATAAGGCCATTATTCACTGATTGTCTTAATTGTTTGTCTACTGTCATTTGTTAGTTAGTAGTTTGCTTTACTACATTAGTTTAATTTAGTTAGTCATAGTTGTTAATTAAATAATTCATTTTAATTGCTAGTTAGATAATAAGGAGATATTGAGTACAAAAAATAGCCTATATTCCTAAGGAAAAATATTGCTGGTACTTGCCACTATTATACTTTGATGATAAGTGCATTTGCCTGTGAGCTCGTATGTTTATTGAAACACAAAGATTTGGTGTAAAGGCTCTCAAAATAGTTTCCCTATTACAAAATGCCAAGGTCAGTAAATCACAAGTCATTTTCCTCAAATAAGTTTTATGATGCAAGAAAAGTAAGTTAAGTAAGGTTAAGTTGAGTCCCAATATATAATTGGCACCTTAAGGGCAAAAAGGATAAAATGGTAATTTTGGACCAAGTCATGGGCATAACCATAATTTCAATGGAATTATGTTCATGCAAGTGTTTTGAGATAAATAAGTTAAGACTAAAAGTGTTTCTAGCCATTTGAACCAAAAGTAAAAGTTAAGGGTGAAAAATTTACTAAGTGAGAAACTGAGCTATCATGTCTCAAGAGGTCAAAGATAGCCTAACTAAGCTAAGGGGCTAAGTGTACAAGCATGAAAAGCATTTCTTGGGACTAAGAGGGATGGTTTAGTGGAGGCTTTAGTGGCCCAAGTTTAATAAAAAAAAAAGATTTGGGGCCAGAGTTATAGGAAGAGCAAAAATGGGCTAAGTGGCAATAGTTGGTTAAATAATTGGTGGAGATAGAACTATTCATCATCTCCTAAGACAGCCCTTTATGGCCTTGCCTAGAAAGCTTATGAGAACAAGTCCCATGCCGGTTGCAGTTGGCTAATTAATTATGTGCACCTTGGTTAAAAGTAATGCTACTAGTTGTTTAACCTAGGAATACAATTATGTATGTAAGAGTTGCTTTCACTTGACCAAGTAGAAAATCATAAAACATTTATATCGCAGGCATTTCCATAAAAACCAACATTTAAAGAGTCAAAGTATATAAAACCTTGATAGCATAAACATTAATCCTACACATAATTAACTGTGCGTACGACATTTAAACAGTTGTAGACTATGCCCATCTAAAGGCAACCCTAGAGTCCATAACTCTATTCATACACATTGGAGGCACCAACATACAACATACATATACAGGGCTAGTATTATTGATATCCAATCAACTAGCTTCCACCTTAGATGAGAGATCCTGATGGCAAGCCTCAATGATCCTCCATGTGCTCACTAGCCTCTGTGGCCAAGAAACTATAGTTAGTACAACAACAATCCTCAACGATGGTTGGGTCCAACAACCTTAATATCTGCACAACATGAAACTAAGGGAGTAAGAATCTTATGGTTCTTAGTAAGGGGTCTTCAACGTGGAAGCAAAATACAAAGAACAACACATATACAAAGGTATGTAATCTGCTGTGAGCTCAAACAGTGTGAGGCTAAACCTATGCGCATACATTTTAGTCCTTTAGGACTTGTCCTCTGCCTAGTCCTCTTACGGGTGTTACTCCATACCTAGCGAGTGCTGGCTCCTAACTCACTCCTAGTAGGCCTAAGCTTACTGACGCAGTAAGTTTAACCTTCCCTTGATTGTTGTGTAGGTGAACATGGTGGATTCGCCTCACTTGAGTTATGAGGAACTCACTAGGTGTACCAAGCCTCTACTGTTGGGTTTCAGGAGCCAAACAGCACAGCGGAATTTAACTGAAACCCTCCAGGATCCAAGTGAAACGGGGTAAACTGGGTGTTCGAAAGTTTTTTTACCTAATTTTCGGTTGAGATCTCTCACTCAACTGTAGAGTCAAATCACAAAACTTGAATAGTTGACGTGTTCAAGCTCTCTATGGTATCCACACGAGCCTCTCGGGATCACCACGCTTCCACCATGTCCCGGCAGATGCGTTTCTCTTGCATTCGTAGTGCTAGCTTGCATCCTCCAAAGAATTGTAAGAGAAGAGTGTGGCGGTCCTTTTGGGAGGCTAGGGCAAGGAGACCTGCAAATTTCTCACTAGAAGTTGTATTTATAATGAGACTCAACTTCCATGCCTAATGGGTTTAAAGCCCTAATCCAATTAGGCTTTAATTTTGGGCTTAATAATGGCTCAACTATTGGGCCCATTATTAATATGAAATTATTGTGAACCCAAAACCCAAATTATTAGCTCATGCACTCTAATGACCCAAATAGCTCTATGTGTGCGACCCAATAGGCTCTTACCACATTGGCAATGATCATAAATCACATTTATGATCATAAGCAATGAGCGGGGTCTAGCAACACATCATTGCTACCCAAGTGACAAGATTGTCGATGATTCGACTAAACCTTTATGATCATCACCGATATATGCCATTGCCCCTTTGTCCAAGATATCAAGACTAAGCACGAGACATGGAATGTGTCACTCTCGTATAGCCCAATCTTTGGTTTCTTGATTACCGAGTAGACCAACTTAAATTGATGACATTGATATCGTATATCAACTCATCCAAGCATGGCCATGCATTTTTCTAAGTCTTACTCTATCAAGGGGCCCAAAGATATCACTCCTGTTACATAGGAGGGACAAATCCCATATTGATCATACAAATCCCTCCGCATGATATGTGACATACCCAATGACCTCCTTCAAGTTCACTTAGTTACGAGCAACAAAGGAAAGTATCAAAGTATGTGACTCACTCACATGTAGGGAGCCTTGATGATCTTAGGTCGAAGGACTACATGTACCCTGATCACTATGAGAATCACTTATGACACTCATATAACGATCCATGTAGTGTTCTCATGGTGGGTCGGTCCAGTACACAAGTTCGCCAACTTGTACCCATATGCAGACTACATATCTCATATTAGTCTCCACATATGCTAGTCATTATGTATTATTACAACCTGCTCCACAATAATACTAGACTAGGGACGTTTGAGAATATCATTATTCTAGGGTTACAATTATGTTTGTTAAGTTACGCAGAAACAAAACAACAAACATAATTGCTGGATTAATGCCTTAATAAAATATCATGACTCAATGTGCAAAAATACAATCATCTCATGATTGGCCTTTTGGGCACAACACTAACATCTACATACTACCTCAAGGCTTTAGACTTACCTAGGTCTCTTGTGTACTATGCTTTCACCTCAAACCCTTACCAAGAGTGCTCTAGGTTCTCACTTATACCTCAGGAAATCTTGTCTAGGCAACAAATGAACTAAGCCTTCACGCAAGGTACATACCTATCCACCATTCCTTGGTTCACACTAGTGGAGTAACAATGACCATGGTTAGACTCATAATTCTTAGGTCCCAAAGAACCTACTAGGTGTACTAAGGTTTCATCATCAAGGCCTTGAACTTGAAGGTACAACTAAGGTCTCAACGGTGCTAAACCTTCCACCTCATCTAATAGTGTGTCTATTATGGCCCATAAACTAATTTTCTTTTGAGGTGCACTTACCATTCACAAAACTATGAGAAAAGCTCTAGATTTTGAAAGAATTTTTGGATATTCCGGAGTGCCATTTTACCATTACAACCCTTAGGCACCCTAGAACCATCTCTGCCCTCCCCCAGATCCTTTTTTACAAAGTTGAAATTGTTGCCCAAAAAAGCCTCAAAGGCCTAGGTGCCAGAAAGGTGCCATTGAGGCCTAGGCATCACCTGGGCCTAGGAGCCATTAGCACCCTGCTCTATGGATTAGAAAATGCACCTTGGGCGCTACAGCCCCGGATGGCACCTAAGCGCCAAGACACCGTGTCCTAAATCTCAAAAACACCCTCCTAAGCCTATTTGGAGGCTTCCTATGAGTTCAAGGCAAACAAGGGATGCCTAAACTCACCATAAACTTGTAAAAAAACTTGCATAGGCCACAAATACACCTTCCGATGATGCATCAAAACATCACACAAGTAAAAAATCCAAGACTAGTACACCATGATCAACACAAACCACCAACTAATGCTATTCATCAAACTACTTGAATTTAACAATCAAACAACCTATGAATGACATCAAGTGCGCTTGAACCTTAAATCCCTTGCCTCAATTTCAAGTCACTAGCAAGAATTAAGCTTTCCTTACCAAGAACAAACCTCTATGAAGTTCTACCTAAGTTCCAAGAAAACCAAAGAAAATGACAACAAATTACTAACCACTAACCAAAACCCAAGCTTCAATTAATCAAATAAACAAGAGGTAAGCAAAAAATCAATGTTACCTCTCTCCAAAAATAGGAATCTAGCTGAAAAACATTATTCCAAGCCTCAAAATCACAAAATCTTCTTAAAACAAGATACCAAGGCATATATAACCCTTGGGCCTTTAAATTCCACCAAAAGCACTTGATTTTGGGCAAGAACTCATGAAGAATTGGTGATGGCAAGGTTGAACTCGGGAAAGGGAGGGGAAATGTTACCACCTTCACAAAATGGGAAACTTACAGCATAAGAACTTAAACTTATATGCTTTAATTTTTACCTTAGTGTATGAATTGTGAAGTGTAAAGTATTCAATATACACTCCCTTAAGTGACAAAAACAATGATAGCTTGGTCCTTGCGAAAGCATTGGTATATTGCCTGATTTTCAAGTAACCTATGGACTAAATTGTAAGGTTACAAAGATTGGGTACTCAATTGCACAAATTTCTAAATATGGCTATGGAAAGGACATGGATGGAATTATGAAGAAAGGATATGGATGGAATTATGAAGAATGAACATGGAAGGAATTAAATATATTGTTGGGGACCAAAGTGCTCAAAGAGGCAAAGTTTGCCATTTATGGCATAATGACAACTAAGGTGCTTAAGTGTCCTAGATTTTTTCTAAGGTGAAAATGACTTTTGACCAAGGTTAAAAGAGGTCAAAATATGTCATTTTCCCAGCCAAAATGCCTCGAAATAATCTGTCCAAGTGTGGCTTGAAGTTTGAAAAATTTGCAAACATGCCATTACTAAAGATAAATAAAGAAATAAAGCTAGAAAAAAATCATTTTCACCCATTTTCTTCCCAAAATTCGACCTCCACATGCTAGCCTCATCTCTTTGAGTTCCTCCACCATCCACCATAGCCATCTTACTGCAAACAATCAAGAGAAAGAAAGAGAAAACAACCGAAGCATCAAGAAAGGCCATAACCCCTAGTTTTCGGGTTTACAAAGGATTTATTTGATTTCCAGCAAAAGGTAAGGGTTTTATTTGGGTTTCATGGCTGTTTATTGTTCAATACAGATACCCAAACATCCATGAACCTATGACCCTAGGCTTGGAAGAGAGCCAAGAGCTTGATGAACCAAGTTTAGGTTAAGGGTGAAATTGCACCAAGGGTTTCAACCCTACAGTTTTGGTGCTCTGTTATGGCAGTGAAATTCAGGGTCTCTAGAGCCCAAGTTAGTACTAACTAAGACCTAATGACCTATTAAGACCAAGAAATAGCTTGAGGAGGGGTTCCGTAGTGAATTGTTAATGTTTTATTGAATGATTATGGCCTAGCCCTAATGTGTTATTGCTGCCAGCATTTCATATGTTACATGCTGTGTTTGTTTGTGCATTTGGATGTGTATATTTGTGTGTTTGTACTGTATTTTTGTGTTTTAGTGTCTTTGGTTTTCAGGTAAATGGCTGGAGTTTGAAGATTTTATTGATAAGCCCTTACTAAGTTTCATTCAAGAAACCTACCCCCTTTCTGTCCATTTCAGGAGCACCTGAAAGAGAACATTCAAATTAATAGGTTTCATTTGAATTTCTATGAAAAATTTCAGTTACATGAACTTCCATATGTCTAGTTATGATCTGGAAATTTTGGTGATTTTAGGAGCACATTTGGTATTTTTAGTGATGGTGCTACTGTGTTGTGCAGCAGCTGTCCAGCATCCTGTTTTTGGAGTCCATTGTGTCTCAGGACCTACTGTAACCTAGGGTGCGTATTTGGATGAGTTAAGACCATATTGTAGTGCATGTATGTGCTTGTAGTGTATGTAAAATGAGACAAGCATGTGAACATTTGAGTAATATTTTGGCTATGCATGTGATGTGGTGCAAAGCTGCCTAAGTGTGAATGATAGGCTGCTTACTTATAAATTCTGTTTTGGCCACATAAAGTTACTATATGCAAGTGAATGTAATTCTTATGTGTATTTTACATGTATGGGATAGCCTTGGAGGCCTTTCCCCTTGTGAATGAAGTGTTTACATGGTTTGGAAAAATTGTATGGGCAAAATGGTCCAAAAGTTGTCAGAATTTCGACCCTGTACCTAAAGTTTAATATCTCCCTATGTAGAATGAATATTGGTATGAAATTTTGACCACATCTAGAGAACATTCAGAGGTTGAATTGAAATTTTAAATTTCTGAATTTGGATCCCTGTAGCCAAAGATATGATGTTGCAAAGTTGGCTAAGTTACTGTTCATTTGGTCAGAATTTTGTAACCAACTTAAAAAATCCATAACTTGGTCCATAGATGGGCTATTGATCCTTGGCTTTCCCTAACTCTCTACTGGATAATGGAGCAAAGAAAACAGGGGGTTACATGGCTAGAATGATACAGTTTATAGTAGGAAGTCTGGGTGCAGTGGCTGGAATTTTTGAACCTAGTAAGAATGCTTAATGTGTGGAAGCCAAAACTAAGACTTGTGCTAGTGTTTTTCTTCTTAGCGGCCATAGTGTGCATAAATATGAATATGTGTGTTATGGTTATACCAATATACATGTATTTACGTAGTGCTCAAGAGGGTCACTTGAGTACGTATACTAGGGGTGTTGTTCTGATGACCTACAGGACACACTAATCCTGGGAGTTTAAATGCACAGTTTTGGCACCATAACTGGACTACCCTGGAGTGGGTAACAGGAAATGATGATGAATGGCAGCTATCACCCACTTTACCAAGTTTATAACCTTTTAAAACATAAAGCCACCAAACTTTTTTAAAAGTTACAAAAAGCCCCTTCCCTAAATAGTAACCAAAGTTAAAACTTCGTCAAATATTGCTTACTTAAGCTAAATTTTGGGTTTAGAGCAAGGGTTAAGTTTCAAAAACTCATTTTTAACTCCTGGGACTTAACTTTATAATTTCGGATGTAAAATTATCATTTTTCCCCTGAAGCCTATTTAGTGTCATAAACTCCTCAGAACTTAGTGAACCTTACCTAACTTACTTAATCTTGTCTAGTTAAAGAAATTTAGTTAATTTACCTCCTACAGTCAAGCTTCTCACTAGGAGGGCCATAACATTCTCCGCACCTTGGAGAATTTGGTCCTCCAAATTTAATCTCCCCACCGAAGAGATGCAATCCTACAATACGGTGCCAGCATATCCTGAACAAACATACCAAGGGGAGTCAATTTGATAACAACCCTTTTGGTACCAAAACTACCCAACTCACTTAGCTAATGCCCTCAGGCACTTGAATCGGGTCCTATCTCGTATAGGTACTGTTAGTGTTATGCCCAAAAAAGCCAATCATGAGATGATTGTATTTTTGCACATTGAGTCATGATATTTTATTAAGGCATTAATCCAGCAATTATATTTGTTGTTTTGTTTCTGCGTAACATAATAAACATAATTGTAACCCTAGAATAATGGTATTCTCAAACATCCCTGGTCTAGTATTATTGTGGAGCGGGTTGCAATAATACATAACGACTAGCATATGTGGAGACTAATATTAGATATGTAGTCTACATATGGGTACAAGTTGGAGGACTTGTGTACTGGACCGACCCACCATCAGAACACTACATGGATTGTTATATGGGTGTCATAAGTGATTGTCATAGTGATCATGGTATATGTAGTCCTTCGACCTAAGATCATCAAGGTTCCTTACATGTGAATCACATACTTTGATACTTTCCTTTGTTGCTCGTAACTGAGTGAACTTGAAGGAGGTCATTGGGTATGTCACATATCATGCGGAGGGATTTGTATGATCAAGATGGGATTTGTCCCTCCTATGTAACGGGAGTGATATCTTCGGGCCCCTTTATAGAGTGAGACTTAGAAAATGCATGGCCATGCTCGGATGAGTTGATATACGATATCAATGTCATCAGTTTAAGTTGGTAAACTCGGTAATCAAGAAACCAAAGATTGGGCTATACGAGAGTGACACATTCCATGTCTCGTGCTTAGTCTTCATATCTTGGACAAAGGGACAATAGCATATATCGATGATGATCATAAAGGTTTAGTCGAATCACCGCCAATCTAGTCACTAGGGTAGCAATGATGTGTTGCTACACACTATTCATTGCTTATGATCATAAATGTGATTTATGATCATTGCCAACGTGGTACGAGCCTATTGAGTCGCACACATAGAGCTATTTGGATCATTAGAGTGCATGGGCTAATTATTTGGGTTATGGTTTCACTTTAATTTCGTATTAATAATGGGCCAAGAGTTGAGCCATTATTAAGCCTGAAATTAAAGCCTAATTGGATTAGGGCTTTGCAACCCATTAGGCCTGGAAGTTGAGTCCCACTATAAATACAACTTTTAGTGAGAAATTCACAGGTCTCCTTGCCCTAGCCTCCCAAAAAGACAGCCACACTCTTCTCTTGCAATTCCTTGGAGGATGCAAACTAGCACTGCGAGCACAAGAGAAACGCATCTGCCGAGATGTGGTGATCCCAAGAGGCTCGTGTGGATACCATAGAGAGCCTGAACACGTCAACTGTTTAGGTTTTGTGGTTCGACACTACAATTGAGTGAGAGATCTCAACCAAAAATTAGGTATGAAAATTTTCAAACACTCGGTTTACCCCATTTCACTTAGATCCTGGAGGGTTGCGGTTAAATTCCGTTGCGCTGTTTGGCTCCCAAAACCCAACAGGTACTATGTCTAGTGCTATACTTTGTTCTTAAACTGAACAACAAACCAATAGCTACCAATTGTTCTCCCTACCTTTGCCTGACCTTACGCGGTCCAAAGTACTTTAGTGTAATTCTACCCTTGAAGACTATGGTATGGTCAGTTATTACCCCCAGAACATAGTGCTACTAAAGGACACCTAACTACTTAACTTGTCCCAGTGAATTCAATGACCATAACTCTTCAACATTAACCTCTATACCTGAGCTTCCTAGTGCAAGTTAGCTTAACAAATTTTTGAAAACCTGCCCACTAACCTTACACTGATAGCCACCCATTAAAAGCTTGGGATTAACCAACCTCATCCTTTTAATCCTCTATGCCAAACCTACTATTGTAAGCTAGCTTAACAAGTTAAACTTGTCCGTTAGCACTCACACTAAAAAAAATGACTCACTATAGGTTCAACACCTAATGTCTTTGTACCAAACCTCTTACTGCAAGCCAGCTTAATGAGCATACAACTCATCCACAATCTATTTCACAGTCAGTTATTTATTCTAGTTTTGGTACTCGACAACTCCCAAGGATCACTAGACTAAATGTGTCACTACTGTACTATGGCCTTGCCACATACACCCCTAGCATCACAAGGCATACTTCGCTCCAAGATCCACTATACTATAAGGCTCTTCCAATACGTGACCTACCAAAAGTTGCATGTCTTAGTAAACCCTATAATACGAGTCTTCAAATGCTCTCCTCAGACGGTCCCTATGCAATGAGCATACTAATGTATTGAGCAAGATACCTATGCACCACTTGAGCATTGTGATCCTACTAGCTTCGCTACTTTGGAGTCTTTTACACCTGCATGCCTACTAGAGAAACCTTCTCTAGCATGAGTGCCAAGACTCCAAGTAGCTAGCAACACAAGGGCTTTGTCTATGCTCCCTCAGCTTAGGCCTCATAACATTCGGTGACTAAGCTACCAATATGCTTCCCAAGTCAAAGGTCTTGCTACTTCGGCCATTCTACTTGGAGTGTCCTAGGTGCCCAAAGCCTACACACTAAGTCTCTTCACTTCCTTACACTTGCAGCCTAACACCCTGCACACATGAAATTAGATTTTCAGGTGCATTTCTAGTACACTTACTTCCCAGCCATCAACACTTACTATGTCCCTGAAGCATTTTTTGGGTCCTTCGCCAAGTTACAAGGTACTACCTAGTCCTAGGGCAACCTTGGCGTCTTTTGCTAGGTAGTAACTAGACACCTTAGCCTCCGTCACTAGGCTCCATTGTGCCTCTTGTCTTACTCTACTCCTTGACCACCTCCTAGGCTTCTTGGTCTCTAACACTATCAAGCAACTAATCGACAACCATCCATCCCTTAGCCTATGTTTACAAAGAACCGTATCCACCGTTCTTACATAGCTATCATACCATGACAACACTGTATTGTCCTCAGGTCGAAACACTGTACTTATGGCTTTAGTGACATAAACTGACCTTCTTGGTGGGAGAACCAATTAACCATTACTTTAGTTAACTATCGAGATGTGGTTAGCCATGTAAAATCTATCAAGTGGCTCACTCATATAATTCCACTTAGTGCACCTGCTGGCCCTTAACCAATCTTGCCAGTCACTAGCTTAACCAAACCTTCATCGACCAAGGCTCTAACCTTCAACTTTCCCTTACTCCAGTGAACACAACAACTTTTGGAGCCTTTGCACAACATGTGAGCACAACTGTATGTTAGTGTTGTGCCCAAAAAGACAATCATGAGATGATTGTATTTTTGCACATTGAGTCATGATATTTTATTTAGGCATTAATCCAGCAATTTTGTTTGTTGTTTTGTTTCTGCGTAACGTAATAAACATAATTGTAACCCTAGAATAATGATATTCTTAAACGTCCCTAGTCTAGTATTATTGTGGAGCGGGTTGCAATAATACATAAGGACTAGCATATGTGGAGACTAATATGAGATATGTAGTCTACATATGGGTACAAGTTGGAGAACTTGTGTACTGGACCGACCCACCATGAGAACACTTCATGGACCATTATATGAGTGTCATAAGTGATTCTCATAGTGATCATGGTATATGTAGTCCTTTGACCTAAGATCATCAAGGTTCCCTACATGTGAGTCACATACTTTGATACTTTCCTTTGTTGCTCATAACTGAGTGAACTTGAAGGAGGTCATTGGGTATGTCACATATCATGCGGAGGGATTTGTATGATCAAGATGGGATTTGTCCCTCCTATGTAATGGGAGTGATATCTTCGGGCCCCTTGATAGAGTGAGACTTAGAAAATGCATGGCCATGCTCCGATGAGTTGATATACGATATCAAAGTCATCAGTTTAAGTTGGTCTACTCAGTAATCAAGAAACCAAAGATTGGGCTATACGAGAGTGACACATTCCATGTCTCGTGCTTAGTCTTGATATCTTGGACAAAGGGACAATGGCATATATCGGTGATGATCATAAAGGTTTAGTCGATTCACCGACAATCTTGTCACTTGGGTAGCAATGATGTGTTGCTAGACACCGCTCATTGCTTATGATCATAAATGTGATTTATGATCATTGCCATTGGGTCGCACACATAGAGCTATTTGGATCATTAGAGTGCATGGGCTAATTATTTGGGTTATGGTTTCACTTTAATTTCGTATTAATAATGGGCCAAGGAGTTGAGCCATTATTAAGCCCGAAATTAAATCCTAATTGGATTAGGGCTTTGAAACCCATTAGGCCTGGAAGTTGAGTCTCACTATAAATACAACTTTTAAGTGAGAAATTCGCAGGTCTCCTTGCCCTAGCCTCCCAAAAGGACAGCCACACTCTTCTCTTGCAATTCCTTGGAGGACGCAAGCTAGCACTGCGAGCGCAAGAGAAACGCATCTGCCGGGACGTGGTGGAAGCGTGGTGATCCCGAGAGGCTCGTGTGGATACCATAGAGAGCCTGAACACGTTAACTGTTCAGGTTTTGTGATTCGACTCTACAGTTGAGTGAGAGATCTCAACCGAAAATTAGGTATGAAATTTTTGAACACCCAGTTTACCCCGTTTCACTTGGATCCTGGAGGGTTTCGGTTAAATTCCACTGCACTGTTTGGCTCCTGAAACCCAACACTGTACCTATACTAGACCCGGCACTTCTGATTACCAAGCAATATATTAAAGTAGGTGGGAGATTACTTCTCACTTTGGCTACTTGTGAGTCGATTCTCGACTGGTCATAGTGAACTCTACCTCATGGGCACTCATCGAACATTAACCCGAAGGGCTAAGGCAAGACATCCTCCTTCTAGCATCACCCAAGCATTTCCAACTTGATGGTGCAATCTTTTACTATCCTACTGGCATTAATTCGAAGCAATATATGATCCCTACAACTTCCTCAGTTCCACTAAGGACTTAGTCCTTAAACTACTCTACTAGCTTCACTGGCCGAGTCTTTCTTCTTCGACTAGTCATGTAAGTGGTTGTCGACTCTACTTAACCTTAGGATGATGACCTCAAGTCAACCGCTATCCCCTAGTCCATGGTAGTTAATCCTATTGCTTGGGTTCTCTTACTACCTTCTAGTAGTCAAGCCAAACCGCAGCAATAACTTGATTTTTACTGGCATAACCCTAGGGTATATAGCTAACGGATGAATAAACCTATCCATCAATTAACCCCCAGTTGAGTTCCTTGCTCGTTGCTTCCTTTCGTAGTTACCTCCTGCATTTAATGGTTAGAAATAAAATAAATACTTACCTACTCACCTCCTTAGCATCTAACTGATCTACTCCATTACTAGTTTGTGACTATAAAGAACTCATCCGTTCGACTAGCCGATCATTATCCATCAATTAGGCCACTAAACTAACTCATGCAAGAAGACAACCTATGGAACCTTAGAATCCAATCTAAGGCATTTAAGCCTTTACTTAAGTGAGTTCTCACATTAGCAAGTGGTTCCTAGGGTTTCGGGTGTTGCCCAGTACTTGATGCATTTTTAGGTCCTGATGCACTTGGGTTAACCCTTAACCCCACTCGAAACTACCACCCAACAGGCCAACTAAAACTATGCCAGTAATTGGTGCCAGAAATTACCGAGTAAATAACAAACTACTAGTGAGAAGGTAAGGACTCAACTCGTACTAGCTACGTATTGGACATGAGTTCACTACAGCTATCAGTCACACTTAGCTGGTGGCTGCCTATTTTGATCACTTGACTAATCGAAGCAAAGCTTTAAACTATTGTTCTAGTGTACTAGGTTGATTCTCTGTGGCAACAACTATTAGTGACAAGCTTCCTAGGTTGGTATTAACTCGACTAATGGAAAATGATACTAGTCTGATGACCACTCAGACAATTGATAATAATTCCTAGGTGCAAGGCATCGAGCTAAGTTCTCCTTGCACCCTGGGCCTAAACCCTTGTCCTACATGATTCGTTCTTGTTCCTCACCTTTAGTTGACTTTTGCACTATGGGCATTTCACACATGCTCCTACTAGATTGGATAAATGAACCTACACCTCGCCATCTTGTGTCTTCAACCCCTCTAACGTTCTTTTAAGAGCTACTTCATACTAATCCATTCACCGGAGGTCCTTCATCAATGATTATCAGGTGATAAAGTATGCTAGCTTACGACCTTGGTAGTCTCGGCCCTAAGCTCCGCTTTCAAAATAAAGGTATGAGAGCGCTCCACTCTATCTTATAGCCTACTCAACTAAGTACCTGACACTAATTTAGCACATCCTCAGCTCCCTTTTAGTAGCCTAACCCATCCAAACTAGTGGGTTCAAGTTCTGACACAACGGGAGTAGCCAACCTGACCTTATGGTACTCCCTGCCCTAGAGGTTTTGACGCCTTCATAGCCTTACAGATCATGTAGCCTACCTTATGTTTGAGGTTCCATAAAAATTTCCTACGATGGTAGTCACATCCTTACTACCTACTCCAAGGTGTTCTTTATACCTCAGAGCAAGTCAAGTTACCTACCCCAATGATGCCACACTACACTACTAGGATCCATTCCTGGACCTCTAGGGTCGAAACTACACTAACCTAGTTTCACCATTGCAAATTGTAGCCAAACCAAGACGACAACTTATAGATGTTGGTTAGTATGAACTACGCTAGGACATGGATCACAATCTAGATCTCAGTTCTTAACCTCCAACGTCTACGAAATTGGCTTTGATACCAAAGTAAGGTGGCCCCTTATGGCTCTGCCTAGGAAGCCTATAAGAACAAGTCTCATGCCGGTTGCAATTGGCTAATTAATTATATACACCTTGGTTAAAACTTCATTCTACTAGTTACTTAACCTAGGAATGCAAATTATGTATGCAAGAGTTACTCTAACCTGAGCAAGTAGAAAATCATAAAACATTTATATTGCTTAAGCATTTCAATAAAAACCAATGTTCAAAGAGTCAAAGCATATAAAAAATTTATAGCATAAACATTAATCCTACACTTAATTAACTGTGTGTGGGCATTTAAACAATTGTAGACTATGCCCTACACCCAAAGACAATCTTAGAATCTATAACTCTATTCATACACATTGGTGGCCACCAACATACAGCATACATATACAAGGCTAGTATTATTCAAATCCAATAAACTAGCTTCCACCTTAGATAAAAGATCCTGGTGGCAAGCCTCAATGATTCTCCATGTGCTCACTAGCCTCTACGGCCAAAAAACTGTGGTTAATACAATAACAACTTAACTAACAAGTAGCCAAATAGCTAGAATCTCAAGGATTCTCCAAGCAATATACCTAGAACAGAAACTACCATAATAGTCCTCAATGATTGTCGGGTCCAACAACCTCAATATCGGCACAACATGAAACTAAGGGAGTGAGAATCTTATGGTTCTCAATAAGGGGTCTTCAACGTGAAAGGAAAACACAAAGGACAACACATATACAAAGATATGTAATCTATTATGAGCTCATACAACATGAGGCTAAACCTATGCGCATACATTTTAATCCTTTAGAACTTGTCCTCTGCCTAGTCCTCATACGGGCGTCACTCCGTACCTAGCAAGTTTTGGCCTATAACTCGCTCCTAGTAAGCCTAAGCTTACTGATGTAGTAAGTTTAACCTTGCCTTAATTTCTATGCAAGTGAACATGGTGGATTCACCTCGCTTGAGTTTTGAGGAACTCACTAGGTGTGCTAAGCCTCCACATAGTGCCTCATGTCCTTAGACTTGCCTAGGTCACTTATGTACTATGCTTCCACCTCAAACCCTTACCAAGAATGCTCTAGGTTCTCACTTGCACCTCAAGAAATCTTTCCTAGGCTACAAATACACTAAACCTTCACTCAAGGTACATACCTATCCACCATTACCTGGTTTACACTTGCGGAGTAGCAATGACCATGGTTGGAATCATAATTCTTAGATTTTGAAGAAGCCACTACTTGTACTATGATTTCCTCATCAAGCCCTTGAACCTAAAGGTATAACTAAGGTCTCGATGGTGCTAAACCTTCCACCTCATCTAACGGTGCATTTGTTATGGCTGATAAACTACTCTTTTCGGGAAGTGCACTTACCATTCACAAAACTATGAGAAAACTCCTAGATCATGAGGGAGTTTTTGGATGTTCTAGAGTGCCATTGTACAATTTCTAAGGCTTAGGCACCCCTAGGACCATCTCTGCCCTCCCCTGGATCCTTTTTTAAAAAGCTAAAATTGTTGCTGAAAAAGGCCTCAAAGACGTAGGTGCCAGGATAGGTGCCAATGAGGCCTAGGTGACAGCTGAGGCATAGGCACCAGGAGCACCCTGATCTACAGATAAGAAAATGCACCTTGGGTACTACAGCACCAGATGGCACCTAGGCACCAAGACCCTGTGTCCTAAACCTCAAAAACACCCTCCTAAGACTTTGTAGAGGCTTCCTATGAGTTTAAGGCAAACAAGGGATGCCTGAACTTACTATAAACTTGTAAAAAAACTTGCATAGGCCATAAATACACCATCTCAACATTCGTATGATGCATCAAAACATCACACAAGTAAAAAATCCATGCCTAGTCCACCATGATCAACACAACCCACCAACTAATGCCATTCATCAAACTACTTCAATTTAACAACCAAACAAGCTATGAATGACATCAAATGCACTTGAACCTTAAATCTCTTACCTCAATTTCAAGTCATTAGCAAGAATCAAGCAATTCTTCACCAAGAACAAACATCCACAAAGTCTTACTTAAGTTCTAAGAAAACCAAAGCAAATGACACCAAATTACTAACCACTAATAGAAACCCAAGCTTTAATTAATCAAATAAACAAGAGGCAAGTAAGAAATCAATGTTACCTCTCGCCAAAAATAGGAATCTAGTTGAAAAACATAATTCCAAGCCTTAAAATCACAAAATCTTCTTGAAACAAGCTACCAAAGGCATATATAACCCTTGGGCCTTTAAATTCCACCAAAAGCACTTGATTTTGGGCAAGAAATCATGAAGAATTGGTGACGGCAAGGTTGAACTCGGGAAAGGGAGGAAAAATGGTGATGAATGGCAGCCAACACCCACTTTATCAAGTTTATAACCTTTTAAAACACAAAGCCACCAAACTTTTTTAAAAGTTACAAAAAGCCCCCTTCCCTAAATAGTAACCAAAGTTAAAACTTGGTCAAATCTTGCTTACTTAAGTAAAATTTTGGGTTTAGAGCAAGGGTGAGGTTTCAAAAACTCATTTTTAACTCTCGGGACCCAACACAACAATTCAAGAAGCAAAATTACAATTTTTCCCTTGAACCCTATTTAGTGTCATAAACTCCTCTAAACTTAATGAACCCTGCCTAACTTACTTAGTCTTGCTTAGTTAACTTGAAATAAGGTATTAAATTGGGAATTTAGTTAATTTACCTCCTACAGTCAGCTTTCCACTGGGAAGGCCGTAACATCTCCCTCATCCACCATTTTCATAGCTCTCCACTCTTCGTAGTTCCTACTCATCAAACTCTTCAAATCACCCAAAATTTCATGAAAATTGAAGGTCACAAATGCATCACAACAACCCTTTGCTCATCTTCGGTGTATTTGGTGCATTTGAAGTTGTTCTTGCAAGTTTTTGGTTCAAACCCTAAGGTAAGCATTTATGATCCTTGTGGGTTAGTTCTAAGCTTGTTAAATAGTTAGAAATGGTCTTAATTTCATGCCCTTGGTGTCTGATTTAGTTGAATTCAAGCTTGGAACTCAAAGAAACTCCATTGAGCTCCTATGTGCTTGTTGCTTGCTTCTTGCTTTGAGGGTAATTCGAGGTAAGGGATTCAAGTTAATTTAGCTTAAATAATGCATAGAAATTTTGTATTAGTTGTTGGAATGAACTAGAAATAAGACCTATTTGAATTGGCTTTGGGGATTGAAAGATTGAGCAAGTTTTGTGCAAGATAGCACATGGTCAAGAAATGCTAGAAAGGCATTGGCGATGTGCTACCAATGGTGAGCGTACATCACCAATGGTGCTTGAGGCAAGCAAGAAGTTTTTTCCTTTGGCGATGCATTACTAACAGAATCGCCAAGGCCTAAGCCCCTTATGCTCGAGGCACCCTATGAAATGGCTCAATTTCTCGGTTATCATCCTTAGGCTATTCTAAGATGTTTTGTAGCTTTGGTTGGGCCTAGAACTCATTCATACGTTAGGAAATATGCATTATTTAGGTGGAAGCTAAGTAGTGTGGTTAAGGTAGGGTAAGGAATGGTAGTTAAGGTGGTTAAAGTGCTCAAGTTGTCAAGAGAACACTAAGGAGATTGAGGCAGGGTTTTGGACTCTTTGTTGGCCTAAGTGGGAGATCTTAGACCTTCGGGCAATGAAGAGTAAACCAGAGAGGATCCTAGCCAAACATTGTGGTTTGGTAACTTTAAAGGCTTCTATTTATTATATTTATTTCTCTCATATTTAGTATGTTTTAATATGTTTTGAGCCTCAAAGATATATTTTCAGTATGTTCTGTAACTTAGACCATATTTGGACTCAATTGATTGAAAGTGGATTTAATTTGCATTTGACAAGTTTTAATTTGATTGTGTTCTTTCAGGATTTTGACAGATTGGTGATGTTCCGGTAGAAAAATCATATCTTGAGCTACAGAGATCAGAATTGAGTGATTATTAATTCTTTGGAAATTTAACATCTTGAGCTACAAATAATATACTGATCATAACCCAGTTTTCACGTTAAGAGGGTCAAATTCAGCTTCAAAGTCGTGATTAATGCATTATCACTGGTTTGGAAGCAGTTACAGTATTTTGGGAACATCTTTGGCTGTAGATGTCCATTTTATGTGATTCAGGTGTTGTTTCGAAGCTAAGAAATAGCTATACAACTTTTATGCTTCAACTTTTGAGAAATAATAATTGAGTCAAGGTCTAATCTTAGCTTTAAGTTGCTACTATTGTTCTAGAGCATTTCTTGGTTCACAACTTTGAAACCTTCTAGTTAGTTTGAATCTTTTTATTTTTGTGGTGTACTTTTGTAAAATTATAGAAATATTAGGGAGTGTTTGTGAATTTATCACACTAGGTTAGCTTTATTAGAATTGGAGAACAATAGCTCGAGGCTCTCTCTCTCTCGCGGCTGGATGCCTCCTCCTCTTCTCTCCCTCTTTTTTTTTGCAATTTTAGTTTTTTTTCTATTATTATTGTTCTTTGTTTTTCTTCCAATCATGAGTGAGTAATTTTTTGGTTCAGTTCAAGGCAAAGATTTCCATCACCAACACCGGTTGTGATGATTGATTTTTCTTATTAAAACTTTCTTTAAATTCAAGTATTTACTTCTTTATTGTTAAGATTTATTGCAACTAATTTTCCTATTTTTGGTTGTTAGATTGGTTATGTGATTGCAAATCTGCTTGGATTTCTTTTCAACTGCTTAGGAGAAGAATTCAATTTAAAAGCAGTGAATTGACTAGAGATTACTTTTATTTCTGGTTAGTTCATACGAAGAAGTAATACAGTTTAAATTGTTCAAGCTTTTTTATTATTGCATGGAATAAACTTTTGTTCATTGTTCTTAAAGCTAATTTTGGGTTTATTAGAATTTGGTTTTCCATATCTTGTTACTTGAAATTAAGAAATTAATCTAAAGCTTTTTTTGGTTAATTTTATTGTTGAATTCTTTGGGTTCTTTTTAGCTTTAAAAAGAGTCCTGTTTATTTGCTTGGATTGAAGAAATATTTTTTTTTTATGATCAACTGCATAACTAGAACTGATAATCAACCCTGAACTAAGCATTTTTAGTATTGGTTAATTTCATTTTGATTCTACAGTTAATTTATTTCATCATTCAATTCAAGAAAACCCCTAACCTTTTATTTCAATTTTCTAACATGAAGCTTTTGGTTAAAAAATTTCCCTTCAGAGTCGACCTGGTTTTCACTACTATATTACAAATTTATTTATTCTGAGTTATCAGTGATACCAAAATTATTTTTGGCGGTTTTGACGACCTACCACAAGTAAGCCACTAAAAAGCCCTATGCTAAGCTCTAAGAGCTTAACAAGTTAAACCACATAAGGTGGCTACGCTACATAATAAGTTAAGTGGAAGAGACGGGTAAAAGAAGAGTTAGTGATGACTTATTCTAAGTAGCCCATTAGAGGTAAGCAAGGGTTGAGTAAACAATGACTTACTCTAAGGCACCCATAAAAAGATTTTATGGGGTTGGTTAAGTGCTAGCATAGGATATGATGGCCAATATCCCAATACCCCAGCTGTAAGAGCTTATGGAAAGTTTAGCATCTATGGGTGTAAGGAAGTGCTAGGTGCATTTACATGTACATATTTCATTCATTCATCCATCCATTATTTGCAATGTTTGTTATTCTTATTGTTGTTTTTGGTTGTGTTCTTTATTGTTTGATTTGTTTTGTATATTATATATATGCTTATTGTGCTTTGCATGCTTGCATTTGTTTCCTCCTATAGGTGCTGAATCCCTTACTAAGTGCTTTAGAGTACTTATCCCTTAAGTGATGTACAAGTATTAAACAGGCTAGTCGGGCTTAATAGTTGTTAAGGTTTAGCTGTTAAGGCTAAGCTTTATTAGTTTGAAGGTACTCTTTAAGTAGGAAACTTTAAGTTTTTAAGCTACTTATAGCATAAGCTAATACTGACCAAAGTGTTTGCCTTACAGTTTGAGGCTAAGTGAGTACAAGGAAAGTGTGGCCCATTACTTAAAGCTAGCTTGCTTGGGTAAAGAGATAAGGATGGATCTTAGTAGATATATATTGCTTCTTCTAGATGTATAGTATTTTTATACATAGAGATTGACTCTACTAGTGTCCATTGGTGTGTATAGCACTAGGGCTATATTTGGTGCATATAAGATTGAGATGTATGCACATAGTTGTTACTTGAAGTTAAAGCAACTAAGGTTTTACATCTTGAGTCATTTTGAATTGTGTTTTCATTAATTGTTGTGGCATTATTTTCAATGGTCTTTTAATTTATTTTTATCACATAGCCAAGATGCATGCATATTTTCTATGCAGGGTAGGCTAAGTAACTAGTTGCACATAATGATTTAAGATACTTCACGAGTAATAACTAGCCAATTGTAACTTAAGTGGGATCATAGTTACCTAAGAACCTACTAGTTTTATTAAATTCTGGCCTTGGGACCCTAGTCCACCACATTTAACACATCCACACTATTGTTAGTGTAGTGGAAAAGGTTTGTTCTGAACTACAAACACACCAAGTGTTTGGCACCATTGCCTAAGAAACAATTGTTGAGTTTGAGACTTGAAAGATTAATTTCTATTAATCTAGCCATTTATTTTCTAGCAGTATGTCTCTTTAAATTTTTTCTAGTTATTTCTATTTCATTGATTTTTTCTTCTTTTCTTACTGGATTGTTTGTGTATGACTCCTAGCCATCCTGATAAAGTTTTCAAAGTAGATCTATAAATTGAAAGAACCATGAGGAAACTCTTATCTTTGAGAGGTCCCAAGTCGTAACCACCAGATCCTGAGTTAGAGCAACAAGTAGAGAATTAGGAGCAATAAATTTTGGACGACCACAATTAAACAACAACTATGTTAGAATACGCTAAAGCTTTTCTAGAAGGGACAGAATCCAGTATTGTCAAACCTCCTAGCAATGGCAACAATTTTGTGATCAAGCTAAATATTATTTAGATGATGCAGAGTTGTGTTCATTTTGATGGCTTGGTGGATGAGGATCTTAATGCTCACAGTGCTAGTTTCCTAGAGATTTTTAATACATTCATAATTGATGAAGGTAGTGATGACAGCATTTAAGTAAGACTATACCCATTCTCATTGAAAGAAAGAGTTGAGCAATAGTTGACTTCATTTCCAAAAGGTTCTATTGTCACTTAGAGCACTCATGCTTAGAAGTTTTTATTAAAGTATTTTTCTTCCAACCAATACTATGAAGTTAGGTAACAACATCTCTACTTTTAGCCATATGGATTCAGAGACTTTATATGAAGCCTGGGAAAATTTCAAGGACTTATTAAAAAGGTGTTCATATCATGGATTACCTACATGGATGCAAGTACAAAAATTCTATAATGGTTTGAGTTATGCTTCCAAGCAGATGATTGATGCAATAGCTGCTAGTACTTTGAACAGTAAGACATCTGAAGTAGCTCAAGAGTTGATTGAGGAGATGGAAATGAACAATTATCTATGGAAATTGTCGTCTAGGTTAAAGCCAAATGTAGTGACTACGGTTCAAAATTTTGATGCTTATTCACCTCTAGCAAGCCAAGTTTAAGTGCTGATGAAAGAATTTATGAATTTTTTGGCTAATCAAAGGCCATTTGTGTTGTAATGCGAAGTTTGCGGAGATGGTTATTTGAGTACCGACTATTAGAGTGGTTGAGCAAAATCGAGCAAGTGGAGTCTATTGGAAATCTACCAAGGCTGCAGAACAATCTTTACAATAATACATATAATCCAGGGTAGAGGAATCATCCAAATTTCTCCTAGAGTAATCAAAGGCAACAACTACTCAATTTTCAACCTCAACCACAAAAAGAAAGGAGACCAATTATGGAGGAGTTAATGTCCAAGTTCATGTAGCAATTTGATGCTATGACTAATGCAATGAAATTGGAATTGTAAAATATGGATGCTAGTTTGCAAAAATTTTGAGACCCAACTTGGTCAACTTGCCAAGATGCTTTCTAAAAGGTACCAAGGAACTAAACTAGTGAATATCTAGCCAAATCCTAGAGATGTTATCAATCTAGTTTTTCATCTTGTAATCAATGGTCATGTGAAAGTGCAAATGTTGAAAAAGGAAAAACTTCCTTGATTTATCAAGAAGAACATCGGGCCATAGATGTTAAACCAAGCATTTCTTAGGAGGTAACCCAAGTGGTTAGCTTTTCATTTGATTTCATTTTTTTTTATTTGATTTTCATTTATGGCAGTTAATTAGCTTTTGTTTGTCATGTGATCTTATAATCTATGTTGTTGATGAAGGAATCTAGATTATTTTATGAAGAAATTGCCCCCAATGTAGAAGAAAAAGAGTAAGAACAAATTCGGGCAAGTTTGGAAATTTTTCAAGGTTCTTGGAGCCACACACGCCCTTGAACAGACCTTTGTTCAAGGCCGTGTTAACGAACACGGTTCCAAACACAGCCATGTTTGATTTATTAAATTGATTTTTCATGAAGAATTTTTAATTGAGTTCTAGTGGATCAACATAGCCTATGTCAAGGCCATGTACCTAGGCATGTTCCATAACATGGTCACACACACGGCATGTTCTCACTTGCTGTTTTTCAAAATTTTAAAACATGTTTATGTTACATGGTTATGAACACACCCATGTTGGAGAACATGTTTAATCTCTATATTTTTTAAAAAAATTTTCTCCAAAGTACATACACGATCATCTACATGACCGTGTATCCAAGTGTGTTTTCTATACACGGCCTTAATCATGCCCATGTTCTTACAATATTTGGTCTCTATTTCGAGAATTTTCAGGCTCTAGAACAATTACACGGTCAGTTACACAATTGTGTATATGGGTGTGTTAGGTATACATAGTTGCTTACACGCATGTGTATAACCCTGTGTTGGGATTCTCTGTTTCAAAAAAAAAAAAAATGGTTTTTAAGCTATACACTCTACATGGCACACTTGTGTGCAATGGCATGTTAAAGAAGTTGTTACTCATACGGGCATTAACACACCCGTGTTACAGGTCGTGTTTCGTGTATATTTACGCACAATTATGATTTTAGTTTCCCACTCCACATGAAACTTCTTCCTTGTACTTTGAAAAATTAAATCCTAGCATCTTTGCATCCTGGGTGTGATCTCCCAATGTTGGAGGAGTCCGTTGCTCACCTGGATTCTCATTTTTCATCCTTTCATAGTTTATTTTCTCTCTCTAAGTTTATTCAAAGTTTATCAGTAATTTGCTTCATTTCTTGATATGGGTAGGTTATATTTGCATTACTTGGATGGTTTTGCATTCCTATTCATGTTAGTTTTGAGTTAATATCATGTTTAACATGTTTTGGATTTTTGGTCATTGTGGTTAAAAGATGAGGAGTTGGAATTGATGGTCTATAAATTTTATGCTATGTCTAACTAATTTTCTTAATTCCATGGCTTAGATTGGTGTTGTTTAGATTGCATATTATTGATAATGTCTTTATGTACTAATTTGTCATAAAATTTCATGGATTCTAGGAATTGGTAGTCTTTTGAGATGGTAGATTATAGGTTTCTTGGGCAACAAGCAAGAACCTAATTATGAACCATATTTTCTTGAATTCTCGTGACTCTTATGCATTTAGATTTGGTTGTTAAGCTTGATCACCTTTAATGCCTAATGTTAAACTAGAATTATTTTATGTAGGGAAGTTTTATTGATTTTTTATTAGAGCTTTTATTCTTGAATTTGTTATTGATTATGATATTTGAGATTTTTTGACTCACTAGGGAAAATCTTCTACAATTTTCAGGATGATGAAGTGCTAAGAGAAGCTCTAGATTTGCACCAAGGGCAGCAAAGAAGCTGAAGAAGGCACATCCTCTTCTTGATTGCGAAGAGGATGCTTAGTGGGATTGTTGTGACATTCTGAGGATGAAGAAGTTCATGGCCAACAAGGTGATCATCTGGGTCACCTTAGCTCAGCTAGGATTAGTTGAGGAAGTCCAAGCACTCAGATTTTGGT
This sequence comes from Aquilaria sinensis, assembly GCA_005392925.1. Lineage (NCBI taxonomy): Eukaryota > Viridiplantae > Streptophyta > Magnoliopsida > Malvales > Thymelaeaceae > Aquilaria > Aquilaria sinensis. The sequence continues at coordinate 404,194 of SMDT01000275.1, read as the reverse complement.
GGATGGCTGTTAGTTTTTTACTACTAGGAGCCTACATATGACGAGCTCTCCCTCAAATTCTTAAGCACATTCGAGTTAGACATGATTAACATTAGTTGGAGCCGCCGGATATAGTGATGTTCTGCCTTAAAAAGTAGAACTTTGTGATGAGCTTGGGTGAGTTTAAGTGGCAACTCAGTTTCTACACCCATGAGTTCATTGCTTTAGACAAGCATAGAGGCTCAATCTGTTAGTTCGGCACCACCATTCATTCTTCACATGAATTTTGGATGGACATCATTAACGTTGGAGGCATGTACCAGCCGATGACATCCAAATCCTCTAAGATAAGGTCACAAACCATTTATTACGTGCATTATCTGATCACTCATTCTATTAGGGGTAGAAGGGAGAGTAGGGGTATGGTGACCAAGAAGGACTTCTTCCATCATTACTACATCGTCCGATGGGTCTACTGCCACTAGTGTATCTTATTTGCATACTAGGCATGGGACATTGCCTTCTACGTGAGGATCAGGGCTTCATATGTCGAACCGTTTATGATGAGGTTCGCCTAAAACCTCAATATTTTTCTATCACAAAAGCTTATTATGGAGGCAATAAGGCTTGGGAAGGCCAACATGGATTCATTTTAGGCCTTGGGAATGCTGAGAAAGGTGAGCGATCAGATGGCTAGATGAGCTTCATTCTAAGATCTTAGGCATAGATCTGAGCTAAGAAGACTGCATCAGCTGCCGGGACACAAGTTGCCTCTACATCCAATAGTGCATGACCGATCACATTATTAGATATTTATCTGAGCCAACAGCTATCCTGGATCACTTCCAGTTCATGCCCGATCAGATGGTAGAGATGAGTTCCTGCCTTTCTATTGTCGAGGTAAGGACTTTAAGCTTGAGGAGGTGATTTTTTTTTCTTTCCATGGAGTCACTAAGGCATGTTCATATGGACATGGCCAGTAGGGTTCAATTCATGATGATGATGATGATGGCGTTGATGATTGCATCGATTATTGTTTTGCCCCCAAGCCTAGATGATGAGGACGGTGCCGATGAATAAGTCATTGAGGATATAAATGAGGCCATAACTATTGTACTATTGACTGAGTGAGCTAAGCCAAGTTTGTTTTGGCTAACCCGAGTTCCGCTGTAGTTGAGGAGAAATTTGAAGAAAAAGTTGTCAAGACTACTACTAGTGTTGTTGCTATTACTACTGGTTCTACTTCTGAGGAGGTTAAAGATATTAGGGGCAACATTGAGCTGATGGCTGAGGAGCCAAATACAGAGGCCAGGGTTACTGAGGATCCGTTGCACCTACATTGATGATGATAGCTTCGAGCACCTCTACTAACAGTCCACCTCCCGAAGACGCTTGATCCTCCGAGATCAAGAACTTTTATTTATATTTATTGGTTATGTTTTTGTAGATGTTATTGCTACTATTAATTTCCATCTTTTTGTGTTTCTATCATTTATGTTTTGAAATTAGAGCATCGACCACTCTTCTTTTGTTTCATACTATTTCATGCTAGTTTCACTATATTTGCTTATGTTTCTTTGTCTTATATTTTGTGCTTGATCATTTCTACTATTTTCTTTGAAAGCCATCAATTGTTTTTTGGAAGCCTGATTCAACACTTTGCTAAAAAAGTGAACTTGTAAAACAAACAACAGAAATTTTTCTTTTCAATGGCGATATCAGTTTTTATCACTCATTGTTTTTCACTTTATTTTTCATGCTAGTAATGTTATGGCCCTCCTAACAAGAAACTTGACTGATTGAGGAAAAGTAAATTAAATCCTAGTTTGGAACCTTATTTTGAGCTCACATAGCAAGATTAAGTATGTTAGGCAAGGTTCACTAACTTCTGAGGACTTTATGACACCAAACTAGGATCAGGGGAATGGTAATTTTGTATCCCAAAGTGTCAAGCTGAGTCCTGGGAGTTAAAAATGTGTTTTCAAACCCAAAAAATAGCCTAAGTATGTAAGGTATGGCCAGGTTTTGACCAGGAGTTACTATGAAACGAAAAATTAGCCTAAGTATGTCAGCTTTTTACAAATTTTATGAAAGTTTGGTGGCTTGTTTAGTTTAAAGGTTGTAAACTTGCAAGAAAAAGGGGAGGCTGGCATTGTTCATCATTTTTATTCTTAAAGCCAAGATACCCCTTGCTCTCACCATTTCTTCCTCAATTTCTGCCCAAAATCAAGTGTTCTTGGTGAATTTTGAAGGCCCAAGGTTTATACAAGCCTTGGGAAACTTATTTCAGGCTTGGTTTGTGGTTTTGGAGGTGTTTTTCATGTTTTCCAATAGGTGCCCTATTTTAGGCAAGAGGTAACATGAAATTCTCAGAGTTTTCTTGTTTGTTTGATGATTTGAGGCTTGGGTTTTGCTTGGTTGATGTTAATTTGGTGTCATTTGCTTTGGATTACTTGGAGCTTAGGTAGAACCTTGTGAGGCTTTGCTCATGGTGAAAGAATGCTTGATCATTGCTTGTGGCTTGGAATAGAGGTAAGGGACTTAAGGTTCAAGTCTATTTGAAGCCATTCATAGCTTGTTTGTGCTGAAATTCATGTGAATTTGATGATTAGCATTAGTTCTAGAGGGAGATGCTCACGGTGGACTAGTGGGGTTTCCAAGCTTAGTGTGTTGTATATGAGCATTGAAAGCTTGGTAAGAATGGTACATTATGGCCTAGTGCAAGTGTACATGCAGGTTTGAGGCACTTGGAGGTGTCCCTATGGCCATTGGAAGGCCTTGGAAGGCCTTAAAGGGGCTATAGTGTGAAATATGGAATTTCTAGGCACAAAAAAGATGGGAACATGTCACCAATGGTTAGCAACGCATTACTAAGCCCTTCATGACAAAACCAGTGAGTTTTGACACCCGATAGTTTTTCATAACTTTTCACTCGGGTGTCCGATTGAGGCAATTCAAGATTCGATGCAAAGCTAAGAGGGAGCACGACCATTTCAATGTCTTCCCCAAGCTTGTATTTTCCTAAGTCTGGCTGTATTTTTGTTCAAAGTGAAAGCATTATTGGCCACAATAGAGCACCATTAGCTGGGTGCAAGATTTAGTCCCATGAAAAGCCGTTGTTTGGGTTTTCAGGTTTGAGGCTCAAATGTGGAAACCTTGTGCACCTTAGGGGTGTTAATTCAACCCACTCAACCCATGAAACCATACAGACTAAACCGAATCAACCCGTTGTTTATGCGGGTTATGGTGCGGTTTGGGTTCTAAAAACTAAAAACCAATGTATATGTGGTGTGGTTCGGGTTCTAATTTTGAAACCTGGTAAAACCAATCCGAACCGCACCTTTAATAACTTGGTAGAAACTTTAAGCCCATTAGCCATCCCCTTTTTTAGTCTAAGCCTAAGTTGAGCCTAGTTATATTAGGTCTAGGCCTCCCCTGTTAAGTGTTGGCTGTTGCCACACAATTTGCCCAACTACCTTTCTATAGTGCCATTCTCGCATTTTCAGAATGTTAGCCTCTAGGCCCTCCATGCCTCTTCCGCACACCCCACGTCTGCATTGCATGCCCTTGCCCTTCGTCTACTTTGTCTCAGTCTCACATCTACTCTTTTAGCCTCACTCTTTCAATCTCAAGTCGCAACCTCTCTCAGCTTGACCCTCCATCTCTTAATCTTGTGTGGTGGAGTTGGCACTCATAGTCATAGGTCGCAGCCTCATATTTTTTGGTTTCGGCCTTTCTTCTCTTCCTATTGTAACGGCTACAAAGTGGAAGCTTTTCTCAGGGTTTGTCCTGTTAAGTACCATTTCATGAAAATAATCGATTTTGTTTTGATGTTTTGGGGTATTTGAATTAACTCTTCTAGAAACAACTTGAGGTTGCTTAATTTATTTTGATTGATGTTGTTTGATTACTGTTTGCTTAATCTATGTTTTTGACTGGTGCCGCTTAAACATTTTTGAGCTTATCAAATCTGAGTCTAGCACAAGGATTTGGCAATGAGTTATGCCACTTGTCTATGCTCTTCCCATTTTCACGCTCATACGCCTTCTCAGCTGTAAGACAGAAACAAATAAGCTGAGAAAATGAGAGCCAATTGATCAAATGAAACGAATTGAACAGATTTGGGTAAAAGTAAACAAATCAGACTATTTTGTGTTTGTAATGTTCTAAAGTACAAAATTTTTGATGTTTTATAAAACTATTTATTTTTCAGAACAACGTATTAATATTAAAATAAGTATCGTGAATTACCTTAAATTGTTTTACAAGCTAGAAATGATAAACCGGTCAAACCAAACCGCACCAAATCGTATTTTATGTGGTTTGGTTTTCAATTAGAATTTGTGGTAAACGGTGCAGTTTGGTTTTATAATATGTAAACCGGTCACATATATGATGCGGTTTGGGTTTAGGATGAAACCGGTCGAAACTGCATCACGAACACCCCTAGTGCACCTAGGTGGGTTTCAAAGAACCTAGTAAATGATTCCAAGCATGGTCATTACTACTCCACTAGTGTGAACCAAGTAATGGGGGATAGGTATGTGGCTTGAGTGAAGGCTTAGTGCACTTGTACACTATGCAAGATTACTTAAGCTGCAAGTAAGAACCTAGTGCACTCTTGGTAAGGGTTTAAGGTGGAAGGTTAGTGCACAAGCGACCTAGGCAACTTTAAGGACTTGAGGCACTATGTGGAGCTTAGTACACCTAGTGAGTTCCTTGGAACTCAAGCGAGGCACATCGACCATGTTCACCTGTACAACATAAGGGAGGTCAGAACTAGTGATGAACTTTACTAGTTAGGCTAGTAAGCAATACTTGCTAGTAGACAAGGTTTTGCCTTGTAGTTTAAGGACTAGGTAGAGGACAAGTTCAAATTGACTGAAACATATGTGCATAGGTTTAGCCTTACCATATATAAGCTCATAGTAGACTACATGAACAAATGTATGTGTTATTCTTAGTGTTTTCCTTATAGGTTGAAGATCCCTTATTGAGAATTATAGCATTCTCACTCCCTTAATTTCATGTTGTACGTATTTTGGGTGTCATTGAGCCAGCAACCATTAAGGATTGTTAAGCTATGCTCATAAGCAGGTATATGATTTAATTGAATCCATGAGATTCTAGTTTTTTTGGTTTGCATGTTAGTTAGGTTATGGTGCTAACTACAATTATTTTTTTGGCCACCAGACGCTAGTGCAGCATAAGGGAGGGCTTTGGAGCCTACCATAAGGAGTTGCTTTAAGGTGGGAGTTTAGTTTTGGATCTTAGTAGTGTTGTTCAATGTATCGTTTCATACACTAGTTTACCTCCATTGTTCATGAATGAGTATGTACTCTAGAGTCGCTCTTGGGTGTGAGCATAATCTACTTTTGCTTACATGTTCACACATGGTTGATTATGTGTAGTTAACCACATAAATGCTTTGTATGTTTCGACAGCTTTGATGGTTCGATTTTAATGAAATTCCATGGCAATGTTTTACGTTTTTATTACTTGTTTAATTATTCAAGTCAAACCACATACTCATGCATGACTGCATAGTAGGATTAATTAACTAGAAGTATAAAGGTTTTAACTAGTGTGCATGTAATCAATTAGCCAATTGTGACTATTGTAGGGCAAGTTCCCATAGGTTTCTTGGGCAAGCCCATGAGGGGCCGTGTCAAGTACGTTAAGGACAATGTGCAATTTAAGTATGGGGAGTGGTTTAATTATTCTTGAATTTATCTTTTTGGTATTTTTTAACAAAATTTTTAAATTTTTGGAGCTTAACTATTTTTGAATCATTTTAATGAGCATGTACTTGCTAGAGGGAGATTGTTAATTTAATATCTTGAGTTCTTAACTTGAAGGCCAGGTAAGTGATTCCCAATTTTTCATCTCAGTGCTTAATCCATTTTTTAAAATGTTTTTTTAATTTGTTAGCAAGCTAGTAGAAGATGGTCTTGAGAAGCTATTTTTGTATCAAGTTTTTGTATTTTGTACACTATTCAAAAGCATGCTAAGGTTTGAGTTTCTATGTTGGTTTTTGGAAAGTTTGGTTGATGGATTTGTGGTTGATTATTGATAAACTAAAGTAAAGTGATGCATGTATTATGCTACTCCACTGTTTTTAGTGTTGAAGTAGGTTGGGGTCTTTTCCTAGGCAAGTCAATCACAACTTGAAAAAAATGCTAAAAGCATGAGTATGATCAAAACATGATCTTGGATTGTGTGAGAATTAGTTTGGGTATAGACAGTGCTCTTGTAGTGTACACATGCTACAAAAGCTTTCGACACATGACAAGAATTACTTGAAAAAGAAAGAAAAGAAATTGAAAAAGCCACTTAATCACCCAATCCGTGGTTTGTGGTTTGAAAGATTGTGCATGGTGAGCTCTGGCTTAGTGTGGTTTATGCTTTGTATTTGGCAGGAAAATTTCATATTATTTCTTTTGATTTTGAGAAATATAGGTTCCTAGCTTGAGAATTAATTATAAATTATTTTGTTTTAAAAGTCTTAGATAAGAGAAGTTGCAACTTGGTAGTCCTATTAATTTATCAAGATAATTAGAGTATCGATCCTCTCTACATCTTTTTGCTCAAGAAAATGGTTCTACAATTTTATTATTTTAAATGTTTCAAGAAATTTTCAGATTTTTCATCTTGGTTTTTGCTTGAGGGCAAGCAAAAGTTCAAGTGTGGCGGAAAAATATGACATGCTCATATTTAGTTATATTTTCTATAGGGTTTTCCCTTGTATTTGCTTGTCTTTTGATGTGATTTTTCTAGGATAAGGTGCTTAATTAGTTTATTTTATTTTTAGGCCATATTTTAGCTTCACATGAGATAAGAAGGATTTTGGTCATGTTTTGGTGCTGACATGCTAGATTTTGTTGAGATTTTGGAGCTTACACGCCTTTATACATGACCATGTAATGCCATACATGCCCATGTACCAAATCATGTTGAATTAAGTAGTATTTTAACTTCTAGAGCAATAACGTGGCTTGCTACACGATCGTGTTTCAACATGTTTTTATCTTAATTTTTAGGTTTTTCAAGCTTAATTTAGAAGAAGGGAGGAAACAGATGATGGAGGTAGAAAAATACACAAAAGAAGAAGGTTTTTCATCGATGAAGGCTGTTGGAGGCTGTTCTGATGATCTACACCATTTTATGAGCAGCAGATTGAAGATTTCTTTGAGAATAAGACATTCAGCCATGGATTAGACTTTTCTTAGTTTTTGTTTTATTCTTTGGTTTTTATTTTATGGCATTATAAGCAAAAATTTTCTTCTTTATCCTTAGAGTAGATGAACTGTAAGATGATTTTGTGATTGTAATTATCTCTGGTTTAATATGATTATGTGTTTTTCTTGTGATTTATCCAATTTACTTTCTTGTGTTGATTAATACTAGCTGGCATATTAATTCTATGTGGGATGGTGAACATGTGTTAGGTAGTATCCGATATATTTGTTGTGGGTAATTGTTAGATAAAAAGAATAATATCATAACCAAGAGTAATAGGTGCTATAATGCGTCCGTCCCAGGGTGAAACCTAGTAATGGATCGTAGGATGTCAATGCATTCTTAAGAAGCACAATAGGCCTAAACACTCTATCGGTGACTTAGAAATAAGGTTAGTATAATAGGAATAATAGGGATCTAATCGACATTAGACAGTTCTTCATGGTCCAAGTTAATCACAATCCTGTTAAACCAGAATAAAAGCAACACAAGGGTAGTTATAGGGAGATTCAATTCTAAGTATGAGGCCTTTATTCATTGATTGTCTTAATTGTTTCTTTCCTGCCATTTGTTAGTAAGTAGGTTATTTTACTGGATTAGTTTAATTTACTTAGTCATAGTAGCTAATTAAACAATTCCTTTTAGTTGCCAATTAGATAATACGAAGATATTAAGTACGATTGACAACCTCTGCTCCTTAGGACAAATGATCTCGGTACTTGCAACTATTATACTTTAATAATAGGTGCACTTGCACGTGAGTTCACATGTTTATTTGCATATAGAGAGATTTGCCGCATCCACAATATTGCTAGTGTAGTGGAAAAGGTTTGTTCTAAACTACGAACACGCCACTCGCTAAAAATCTCACACTTATATACAAATCTCCCAAGAAATTCCTTGTGTTGCTCTTACTTTAGTTTAACACGTTTATGGTTAACTTGGACTGTGGAGTGCTACCAAGCTTAGATTCGCACCCTATTATTCTTGTTCACTAAACCCTATTCTTAAGTTAGTGATAGGGTGTCTAGGCGTACTGCACTTCCTAAGAATGCATTACCAATTCTATGACCCAACTACTACATTTTACCCTAGTGCGAAGGTATTATATCGCACCTATTACTCCTGGTTATGATACTATCCCTTCAACCCAATGCTAATCCACAACAAACATACCAAATACTACCTGCATATGTTCATCATCCCATATTAAATTAATAGGCTAGCTACTACTAATCAATGCAAAAAAGCACATTGGATAGATTCTAAGAAAAACATAATCATAGTAAACCAAAAGTAATGACAATCACAAAATCATCATAGGGTCCATCTACTCTAAGTATGAGAAAAAAAAATTAGATCATCAGGTCATAAAACAAACACAATAGAATCAAAGGAAAACAAATAAGAAAAGTCCCCATGCCTAAATTGCTTATCTAAGAAATCCTTAATCTTATGCGCATTAAATGACATTCTTCAGTAGAACTGCTTCTAACGGCTCTCTTCTATGAAATTCCTTTTTACTTTTTCTATATTATTTCACCTCTCCACACTTCTTCTCTTCTTTTTTTTTTTTGTTTTTTTCCGAATTAACCTATAAACCCTAATAGCATGCAAACATGGGTCACAACACGGCCATGTTCAACATCTGGACATAAAAATCTCACCATTTAATGGCACGGGTAAGGATATGGATGTGTAAGCACTAACATGGGCATCTACAAAGACGTGTTTGCTCCAAATTTTTCCAGAACTTGCAATTCAGCTCCAAAACTTGACAAAAATCCTTTCTAACTAACAAAGAGCTGAAATATGACCTAGAAATAAAATGTGAACCAATTAATTATGAATTTCTAACATAAATACATAAAAAAAAACAGCTATTAGGGAAAAACATATTGAAAACATAGCTAACTATGAGCACATCTCATGTCCGAAATGTTGCTTGAGTTGTTGAGTCATTTATATGACTCTTGAGTGTCGAAAACCTCGTAAGAACCTTAAAGTGACTATTAGGGGGCATTCTTCTTCTGGAATAGCAATGGTTGGAGGAGCACCATCTAGCTCAATCCTCTAATTAGGGAGACCATTGTCTTTGATGCTCATCACAGTGACTATTATGATCTATGTGTGGGTTCCCACAGACAGCACCATTTTCATAGCCTCTATGCTTTTCCATTCTCTTGAATGAACTCTTGAAGCTATTCAAGCTATCAGTCTTACAACATAATAAGGAGGGGGTGAGGGTTCCTAAAGAGTTTTACGGGAAGGAGCCTCTGACACCTGAGTTATATGAGATTTGAAAAAAAAGTGCAAACAAAAGAAACTTAGGTAGCATTCCCCAATGGTGAGGGATGTCCTTCATTATTTATAGTGGGTAGTCTCATTTTTTCTCTTCATAATTAGCTAGGACACATGTCTTGTGATGAGAGGACTCCTGAACATCATACTAAAATCATTCGTATGACAGATCACCTTGGCATATATGCCAACTTTGCATAATTCCCAGGCCAAATGCCTTTGGCCTTATATGGATGGGAACTCTGAGAATATAAACCTCAGGGAGTTTATTTTCAAAGGGTTACTTTGGAGAAGATCCTCCTAAATGTGTACTATGGCCATTCCTTCTAGGGGACTAACTGTAGACTTCAAGGAATAATTCATTAGGGGACTATTTTGGTTTGATGCATTTTCTGGTAATGTCGGTCGTGGCTGAGGCCTCTTCCAAATGGAAAATTTAAAGGGGGACCGGGGCCAAACTTTGGAACATAATGTGGAAGATGTGGCAAGCATCATGGCTATAAGATTTGTTATCGAGACACCAATGCATTTTTTAAGTGGGGTTCCTAAGAGCACTAGGTGAGAGATATCCCACTAAAGCAAAAGGAAAGGAAAATGATAAGGAAAGGTGGGAGGCCCTAGTTCAGAGCTAGAAAGATCCCTTTAGATCCCTAAGGTGATTAACATAGGCTCTAAGCTGGCCCAAGTGCCTTAGATGCCACACGTGCCTGGAAGAGTTTATCAATTGAAGCAGCTGAAGACTCACATAAAGCTGAAGAGGAAAAAAACCAAAGAGAAGCCTTGAAAGGTAAAGTTTACTTAAATGGTAAACTAGTTTTAGTGTTGATTAACATTGGTGCCTAAATTTCTATCATTTGCAATATGATAGTGAAAAATATGAAACTACCAACTTGTTTGCTGCTGAAATGCAATTGATTAGGATAACTAGTCTTGAAATATTATTGCCATATGAAATGGTTAGAAGCTGCCATGATACAATACGGAATTTGGCATATGAATTTGATTTGTTGATGCTTGAATATAAGTATGGCTTGATACTAAGTATGGAATGGTTGTCAAAACACCAAGTTTGTATTTGGTTATAGAGTAAAAAAAAGTAATGTTATCTACTGCACAAGAGTATGACCAAAATGACTTAATGAATTTGAGTGAAACTCTATAAAGCATAAGCCTAAAAATGGTGGATCAAATTCCCTATACATTAAAAGAAGAACTCTTAACCTTGAATGGGGACCATGTAGCGGAAGAGATAGGTAGAATATGTATAGTAAGGGAGTACTGAGAAATTTTCCCTAAATACTTGCCGGGGCTACCTTGACTTAGAGAAACTAAGTTTGAAATAAGGTTGGTACTAGTAGCTACTCCAATCTTTATACCACATTATAGGATGGCTACTCCTGACATGTCTAAACTCATAAAGCAACTTGATGGGTTACTAAGAAAGGTTTCATTTAGCCAACTATGTCTCCTTAAGGAGTACTAGTGCTGTTTATAAAAAAGAAAGATGGAACTCTTAGACTTTGCATCAGTTACAAAAAGGTCAATGCATTAACTATAAAAAATAAATACCCTCTTACTAGAATTGAGGATCTTATTTTATCAACTCAAAGGAGTTAAGGTGTTTTCTAAAATAGACCTTAGATTTGGTTAGTTCTAGCTTGGAGTCAAAGGAAAGAAATCCTAAAACTGCTTTGAGAACAAGATATGGTCACTGTGAATACATAGCGGTGCCATTTAGGCTCACTAATGCTCTTACCTTCTTTATGGATTTAATGCAAAGAGTGTTCCATCCATATTTAGACCACTTTGTGGTTGTATTCATAAATGACATTCTAGTTTACTTAAAGGATGAGTTGGAACATGAAAGCCATCAAAAAATGGTGTTTCAAACTCTTAGAGAACACCAATTATTTGGGAAGTTAGGCAAATGTGACTTCTGGACAGCATAAACAGCTTTTTTAGGGCATATGATTAATGGGCAAGGCTCAGCTATAGACTTAGAAAAGAAATAAGAAGTTTCTTAGGGTTTGCTAGGTACTATAAGAGGTTTATGCCTAAGTTCTCAATGATAGCCTCTCTATTAACCAAACTCACCAGGAAGAATAATTCTTTTGAGTAGGATGATAAGTGTTAAGAAAGGTTCTAAAGCTAAAAAAAAAAATTCATAATAGCCCCAGCCTTAACATTGCCTGAGCCTACAATGTCCTATTGTGTATATACATATGCCTTTATAGTAGGACTGGGGTGTGTTTTGATGCAAGACAAACATGTTATAGCTTATGGCTCGAAGGAATTGAGCCCACATGAGAGAAACTACCTTATTCATGACCATCAGCTAGCTGCTATCATCTTCACTTTGAAATAGCGAAGGCATTATTTGTTGGGGAACAAGTTCAAAATTTATACTGACCACAAGAGCCTCAAGTACCTTTTTACTCAAAAGAACTTGAATATGAGGCATTGAAGATGGCTTGAATACATGAAAGACTTTGATTGTACCATTGAGTACAATAAGGGCAAAGGTAACAATGTGGTAGATGCTTTGAGTAAAAAATATACTAGAATTTTGAAGGCTAGTGAATATGATGGTGATGAATCCAATAGTTTGGCTTTGTTGGCAACTAGATGCAAACAGTGGGAGCTAAACCAAATTTTTTTGTAACTATCCAGTTAGGCTAGATAGAACAAGTTAAGAAAGCCCAACAAGAAGATGAAGATTTAGATAAATTTTCTGAGTTGGTTGAAGGCAAACTAAACTAAGGATTTTCCTTAAGGCAAGGAATGCTATACTTTCAATGTACATTATATGTCCCTACCAAGAGTGATTTAATAGAGCAAATATTAAATAAAGCTAATTCTGGAAAGATAAGTATACATCCAGGAGGAACAAATATGTATAAAGACCTTAAGCCATATTTTTGGTGGCCTGGTTTGAAACATTATGTAACTAAAAATATTTCTAAGTGTTTTGCTTGTCAAATAGTAAAAGTGGAACATAAAAAACCTAGGGATAAGTTATAAAGTCTACCAATTCCAGAAAGGAAATGGGATCTATCTCTATGGGCTTCCTAACTAGTTTGCCTAGGATAAAAAGGAAGCAAGATATAATATGGATTATTGTTGATAGACTGACCAAGTCAGCTCATTTCTTGCCCATAAACCTCATAGATTCCATAGATAAGCTAACCAAGTTGTACATAAAAGAGATAATAAGATGCCATGGGGTTCCAAATGACATTGTATCTGATAGAGATCCCAGGTTTGTTTTAAGGTTCCAAAGAAACTTCCAACACGCACTTGGTCCATAAGTTAAGATCAAATTTACCTACCATCCTCAAACATATGGGCAAATTGTAAGAACCATCCAAGTGCTAAAGGATATGTTAAGGTACTGTGCCTTAGACTTCCAAGAAGAATGGGATTAGCCTACCATTAATATAATTTTTCTACAATAATAGCTATAAAAATGTTGTTAAAATGGTAGCTTATGAAGCTTTTTTATAGAAGGAAGTGTATAACCTCTCATTTTTTGCATGGTACTAGAGATAGAATAACTCTTGGACCAGAGCTTATTCAAGTGATCATTGAAAAGATAAAAGTAATCCAAAAAGGATTAAAGACAGCCAACAATAGAGTGGAGGCTTATGTTAATGTTAAGAAAAGGAGAAACCTAGAGTTCTAGGAGGTGATTTGGTGTGGCTAAAAGTGTCACCTATGAAAAGGATAATGAGATTTGGAAAAAGGGGTAAGCATTCCCCTAACTATATTGGCCCTATGAAGTGTTAAAAAAAGTTGGAGAGGTGGCTTATAGAATAACTTTACCTATTGAACAAGGCTACATTCATAATGTTTTTTGTGTAAGTTTATTGAAGAAGAATATATCATATCTAAAACTCATTATTCTTACCACCACTGTAACCCTAAACCCTAACTTGACATATGAAGAGGAACCAATTAGGGTATTGGCCGAATATGTAAGAAAATTAAGAAGTAAAGTGATGCCTGTGGTAAAAGTCCAATGGACTAAACATTCAAAAAAATGAGGCTACTTGGGAATCAGAGGCTGAAATGGTAAATGGATACCCTACCTTGCTTCCTAAGTTAATGAAAAATTTGAGGTATTAAATTTTGTAAGAAGGGAGAATGTCATATCTTTTTTTTTTTTTTGTATAAGCCAAGGGCTAGTTTTATTTGGTGAAATAACTTAGAAACCAAGTGGATTATAGAGCGATTAAAGCTTGGAATGGCTAAATTTTGGTGAAATAACTGATTGGAATTTATACAAGCTTACCTAGTTCAAAATTTTGTAAGGGCAAATTAGTCAACTATATCTGATGGAGGACCTAGGTGAAAACAAAACTAATCTGAAGACAAAATTTCTTGAGTAAAACTTTGATCTCCTAATTATATGGGTGATTTTTTAAGGTGATTAAGTATTTAGGGTTAGAATGAAGCTTCCAAGTAAGATTAAGGCATAAATCATATTTATAGCCCTAAATTACAAGACTTGGGCACCAGGTAGTGATGCATGCCTCCACTAAGTATCTGGGTGTTTTGAGCAATTGTAGATCATCTTCTAAGCTAGAAAGAATGAAGGGAAGCTAGGTTGAAAATATTATGGAGCTGGAGGAGAAAGAAAGCAGAGAAATTAGTGGAAATGATGACCAAATTTTAAGTGGGAGCTCATACATTTCACTATCAAGTAACCAAGGGTGCAGTAAAGGTAAGGGAATGTTATGTCTAATACTTTGTTAAGGACTCACCTCTATTTCCTTAACAATGTTGCACTTCCTATGGTTATGGGTGATGGCAGTAGCTATATGTGCTCATATGCTATGTAGGGGCTATGATATACGTGCCATTGTGCACTAAGGTTTTAGCTAGCTTATGATATGAAAGGCAAGCATTGGGAACCTAATTAGTGGGAAGGATGACCTTAATTGAGGTTATGGATCTCTTTGTGTGTGAATTTGGTGTGTATATGTATGTAAGTGTGTATATATGACAAGTTAATGCTTGCCAAGGCCGAGAGGCTGAGTGTTGGTTGTGTGTGTCTGTGTGCTTCTTTGGTTGTTTACTTGTGCTAACCTGTAGTGTAGTTCAATACTTATTTCATTTTATGTTATATCTTATGCTTCCTTATTTTATTTTGGTTGTAGGTACCTAAGAGTAAGCTTTATATGTTATGTTATGTGGCCTAAGGCTGAACTTCCCATAATGAGTTCCTATCACTCACACCCGATATGTTGTAATGTTTCAGGGAATGGATTGGTTGACTAACCTTAAGTCATGTGTTTGAGATTTTGTGCGCATCATGTAGGTACTTGATGTTAGGCAAAGTGTTATGAAAATGTACTACAGTTTTGCTCAATGTGTGCCCTTTGCCTTAAGTACAATTTTTTTAAGTTATGGAAGCAGGCCTGGATGGTTGAATATTTTATGGGACTACCAATGAGAACAAGGCCATGTTTAGTGCATTAAGGGTTTACATTTAGTAGTGCATGTAGTTTTTGGAGAATAGCCTATGAAGGGAAACTGAGAATGTATTATCTGGCTTGTACGAGACCTGAATGTATTGGGCATAACTTGTTATATATATACCTAGTTGGTGGCTAGCTTGAGATATAAGAAGATGAGATTGTTTATGTATCTAAAGGTTTTCTTTTACAAGCTGGCAGGTTCTCTTGCTTCCTATGCACAAATTAGTAATATGTTTTAATGTTTCCTACATGCATTCAGCTGTGGCCTAATCTACTTCTTAAGTAATAATTGTGCATGGAGACCTAGGCTATTTTTTCCATATTACTACTTATAAAACTAGCTTAAATACAAAATTTGAGTTAAAACAGCCACAACTAATTAAAGATATGGATTTTTGTAGTATCAGGTTTAACTAAGCCAAAACTTAAGTTTTTGGCTAAGTCCAACTTGCACTTGCATCTAATAGATTAAAGTCATGCCCTAAGCTATAAACCACTCTTCTTAAAGCAATGTTAAATGTCCTACTCTTAGGCTGGGGGTAGAAGAAGGTATGACATCTAGTCCATTAAGACTTTGTATGGCTAGCAACCCTTGCTTATTTACCTTTAAATATGGCCTGTAATTCATGGATACAACAAAGATTAATAAGAATATAAGTTTTTTTGAGCTCTTATCTTCTCTCTTGTTCTTTCTCAACTCTTTGGTGCATTAGTGCTTCAAGTTTTTCTTTTGCAATCAATTTTATTCTAAATTCCTTTATGCAATTCTGCTTCTCATCCTTGATTCTATTTCTAACTTTCTTTTTTTTTTTTCTCTTTTATTCAATTTCATATTCTTGGACTATGTTTGGTGAAGCAAGCATTCAAGTACCCTTAGAACTCAGGATCTTTGGGCAACCAGCAACCCATTAAGTAGTATCAAAGCCAAAGTTCTAGAAGCAGGACCTATCTATCTTTCTTTTGTGTTTATCCAGCTTTAATTCATTGTGGCCTTGCATTGTTTCACCATTCTAATTCATTTGTTCTTGCCTTTTTAAGATTTTTTTCATTTGTGTTCATCTTTCTTTAAGCCGAGCCCTGCTTTGTTCTTTTTCACTCAAGCTCATCGAAGAGTTGCTTCCATTCATTTCCTTCTTGTGTTGTGCATCCAAAATAATCAAAAAAATTCCAAAAATATTTCATTCTCATTCTCTTTTAGTTGCATCCTTGATCTCTAAGTTTCATTTATACAACTTTAGTCATATTCTCTTTCTTGTTGCAAGCATTGATTTCCATCATTTTCTTTTATAGCAAGAAGTTTGTTTGAAGTTTTGAAAGCCAAGTTTAGCAAGAAAAACAACAAATAACAAACATATAGTAGTTGGAAAATTCCTTGAAAGCATGAAAAGCTTCAATTTTCAACAAATCCAGCGTAAGCCAAAACCCTAATTCTCAAGAACCCTAATTTTCTCTTTCTTGTCCTACTAATCTTTTATTGTAAAGTCATCCTATTTTTACCTTTTTTTAGCCTTTCTAAATGTTTTCTAATTTTTTTTTCTCTTTGTAGGAGGATTTTGAAATGTTTTGAAGGATTTTCAAGTGTTAGTGTGCTTTAAGTGAGTTGTGTTACAAGTTGATATATTTGCTTGTTTAAATAAAATCTCACTAACAAATTTGAGAGAAAAAAAAGTATTTGTGAGGATCTTTGATTTTAGGAGCTTGTCCAATGATGTAAATTGAGAGATGAAGGATGAAATAGAATGCTCCATATTGCAAGACATGCTCAAGAATCAAGATGATGATTGATAAATTAGAATAGACCAACTAGAGATTGGATAGGCATGGTAGGAGTCTAGAGGAGCTTGGAACTTCTAGAGCATTTCAAAAGGACATCCTAGCTGAATCCTAGAAGTGCCACCTAGGAAAGACCTTACTGTAAGTTATGAAATCCTTGCCTATGAAGATGAGGACCTTAAGAGCTTGCCGCCACCACCATCACCAAGGAGACCCATGAGAGGGCAGCGAAGAAAGGACCCCAATCTCAATGCCATCAAAATGCAAATTCCAGCATTCAAAATGAGAAGTGACCTGAAGACATTCCTTGAATGGATGGTCAAAGTGAATATGACCTTTGAGTGCTACACTTACCCATAGGGATCATAATTGGGTGGGTAAGGTTAGGTTATTCACGTTCTGGTCTAATTGCATTAGTATGAATTTGGGTCCACCTCAGGTTTCGGTTGATTTTTTGTGTTCAAGTTGATTTTGGATTCAAGTTGGTTGGGTTAGGTTTATTGGAGTTCAGGTTCAAAGCTGGTTGGGTTAATTTCAGTCTCTTGTAACTTTAGGTGAAGTTTTGAGCCACATTGATGTTGACCATCTGGTTTACTTGGGTCACTAGTGCATAAGCCGAAATGAATGAATTGATTTAATTTTTTGTTCAATTTTTATTAAAATATAGATTAAAAATTTAATTTTCTTGGGGCAATTTAATTTAAGTTAAATTTTATTTTCTTAGCATGTTTAATTAAAAAATCATAAAAATTCTCTTCAACATAGTTTATTGCATATTTAGGTTATTTAATATTTTTGGCAATACTTTATATTTCCTGATTGTATTTTTAGACCCATACCCTTTAGCTATCATTGTACAAGCAACCCGGACCCATTACCTAATTATCATCTACACATATACTGTGACAAATTTTTTGTACCCTTATTCTGATGAACTTTCTATGAAATGCAACTATAATTCACTATTAGTTGCTAAACTATAAAATTTAAAAAAATTTAGAGTGAAAATACAAATATTTCAAACATTCAGGGATCTATGTTGTAATTGTTATATGTGATTGAAATTAAAATTTTTCAAAATTTAGGCACCTTAGTGCGCTATACTTAAAAGTTTAGGGGTGAATTTTGTAATTTTAACAATAGGCTACGAAGATCATTAAACATACTAAATATAGAAGTTACTCTTAAAAGAAAAAGACTAAATGTGGGACTTACTAAATATGAAAGTCCCTTCCCTAAATATGAGACTTATTAAGTATAGAAGTTCTCAAAATATTGAAGTTCCTAAATATGGAAATTCTCTCCCAAAATATGAGAAATACTAACACGAAAGTCTGAAAAAAATGGAAATATGGTTAGTTCTTTCCTCAAATATGAGACTTACTAAATATAAAAGTCCTAAACAATGGAAATTACTAATTATGAATGTCACTCTCCCCAAATATGGGACTTACAAATTATGGAAATCCCAAAAAATAAAACTTACTAAATATGGGACTTACTAAATTAGTCTTGTCAAGCTTAGTCATCGGGTTATATCAGGTTAAGGTCAGGATAGTCTCGGGTTTGGGTTATTTCAACTTTGGGTCAATTCAGGTTCGGGTATTTCAACTTCAGGTCATTTGGGTTCTGGTTTGCTCGTATTTCACTTCAGTTTGGTTCGGGTTCAAGTAAGGTTAAGTATAGTCAGGTTCTGGTCTTTGCCATTTGTTATAAAATCAGGTCAAGTTAGGCTTGGGTTCAAGTAACTCAAGCCAGGTTCTCAAGTTGGGTCAGATTTTGCCATCCTTACTTATCCAAAAGACAAGAAGGTAAAGCTTGCCACTTCAATTTTACTGATTATGCACTTGCTTGGTAGAATCAAGTTGTGAATTCAAGGCGAAGAAACCATGAGGATTTGGTTTAAACTTGGCAAGAGTTGAAGACAACCATGAGGAAGAAGTTTGTACCAAATTACTACCAAAAAGAGCTACACCAAAGGCTTCAAAGATTGTCCTAATTCACAAGGTCTGTCAAGGACTATTTCAAAGACTTGGAGGTGGCCTTGATAAAAGCCAACATAGAGGAGGACTAAGAGGCAACAATGGTAAGATTCTTGCATGGTATGAATATTGACATTGGCAACCATGTTGAGTTGTAACCTTCTGTGGAATTAAAGGATATAAGGCACATTGCCATTCAGTTGGAAAACCAACTCAAGAGAAGAACGGCAACTAGGTTTACTTCCAAACCCACCCCTAACCCAAGGCAATCATGGCCCAATCATGTAAGAAATGAAAAACCAAAGAAGGAAAACATCAACGGGAAGGCCGAGGCACCTTTCAAAGGTCAACCCCAAAGGCTTCAACAAGGTACTTTTGACTCTAATAATAGTTCTAGGAATCATAGAAATTTTTTTTTAAGTGTCAAGATAAGGGACATTTGGCAAGAGAATGTGTCATCAAAGGACCGTGGCATTGAATGACATTAGTGAGGTTCTCATAGATGAAAGTAACAATAAAGAGCAAGCTTTCCTAAGTAAGCCTACTATGGGTGATGATTTGGATGTGGAGTATGTAGATGAAGGAGTTGTATTTGTGACTAGGAGAGCATTGAATGTGCAAGTCAAAGAGAAAACATTTTTCATGCAAGGTGCTGATGGGTTTCGGGAGCCAAACAGCGTAGCGGAATTTAACCGAAACCCTCCAGGATCCAAGTGAAACGGGGTAAACCGGGTGTTCAAAAATTTTCATACCTAATTTTCGGTTGAGATCTCTCACTCAACTGTAGAGTCGAATCACAAAACCTGAACAGTTGACATGTTCAGGCTCTCTATGGTATCCACATGAGCCTTTCGGGATCACCAAGCTTCCACCACGTCCCGGTAGATGCATTTCTTTTGCGCTCGCAGTGCTAGCTTGCGTCCTCCAAGGAATTGCAAGAGAAGAGTGTGGCTGTCCTTTTTGGAGGCTAGGGCAAGGAGACCTGCGAATTTCTCACTTAAAAGTTGTATTTATAGTGAGACTCAACTTCCAGGCCTAATGGGTTTCAAAGCCCTAATCCAATTAGGATTTAATTTCGGGCTTAATAATGGCTCAACTTTTGGGCCCATTATTAATACGAAATTAAAGTGAAACCATAACCCAAATAATTAGCCCATGCACTCTAATGATCCAAATAGCTCTATGTGTGCGACCCAATAGGCTCTTGCCATGTTGGCAATGATCATAAATCACATTTATGATCATAAGCAATGAGCGGTGTCTAGCAACACATCATTGCTACCCAAGTGACAAGATTGTCGGTGATTCGACTAAACCTTTATGATCATCATTGATATATGCCATTGTCCCTTTGTCCAAGATATCAAGACTAAGCACGAGACATGGAATGTGTCACTCTCGTATAGCCCAATCTTTGGTTTCTTGATTACCGAGTAGACTAACTTAAATTGATGACATTGATATCGTATATCAACTCATCCGAGCATGGCCATGCATTTTCTAAGTCTCACTCTATCAAGGGGCCCAAAGATATCACTCCCGTTACATAGAAGGGACAAATCCCATCTTGATCATACAAATCCCTCCGCATGATATGTGACATACCCAATGACCTCCTTCAAGTTCACTCAGTTACGAGCAACAAAGGAAAGTATCAAAGTATGTGACTCACATGTAGGGAACCTTGATGACCTTAGGTCAAAGGACTACATATACCATGATCACTATGAGAATCACTTATGACACTCATATAACGATCCATGTAGTGTTCTCATGGTGGGTCGGTCCAGTACACAAGTTCTCCAACTTGTACCCATATGTAGACTACATATCTCATATTAGTCTCCACATATGCTAGTCATTATGTATTATTGCAACCCGCTCCACAATAATACTAGACTAGGGACGTTTAAGAATATCATTATTTTAGGGTTACGATTATGTTTGTTAATTTACGCAGAAACAAAACAACAAACATAATTGTTGGATTAATGCCTCAATAAAATATCATGACTCAATGTGCAAAAATACAATCATCTCATGATTGGCTTTTTGGGCACAACACTAACAGGTGCTACGTTGGAGGAAATGTATTTAGTATGATTATAGATAGTGGAAGTTGTTCTAATATTACTAGTACTACTTTGGTTGAAAAGTTTTAACTCCCTACCACAAAGCATCTGAGGTCCTACAAGTTTCAATGGCTTAATAATGAAGATGAGATCAAGGTGACAAGGCAAGTCATGGTGGCTTTTAAAATTGGGAGGTGTAAATTTAAAATCTTGTGTAATGTTGTGCCCATGGAAGCAAGTCACATCCTTTTGGAGCAACGATGACATTATGATAGGAAAATGATACATGATGGTTTCAAGAATATATACTTATTCAAGTTCAAGGAGAAGACCATCACATTGGCACCACTCACACCACCATAAGTTATGGAGGATAAAAGGATGATTCATGTTGAGGCCAAGAGAAAAGTTAATGAGTGGAAAAATAAAGATGAGGGGCCAAGTGAAGAAGGGGAATTTGAGAGATTAAGAAAAGATGTGAGGAGTGACCCTGAAGGGAAGAAAAAGATAAAAGTTAAGAGAAGAGAAGAGAGCCTGATTATCAAGATGAGTAATGTGAAGAAAGCCCTCAAAGCACAAAAGCTAGTGCTACTTTTACTTTACAAAGAACCTTTCATTCTTTCTTATGAAATAACTAACAAGCTTCATAGTGTCATTATGTCTTTGTTGAAGGAATATGAGGATGTATTTCCCGAGGAGCCAAGAGGACAATGACTTTTGAGGGGAATTAAGCATCAAATGGATCATATTCCTGGAGCTCCCATTCCTAACAAAGCTACATATAGAAGTAACCATGAGGAGATAAAGTAGATTCAAAGGTAGGTTGAAGACCAACTATCCAAAGGCTACGTGAGAGAAAGCTTAAGCCCATGTAATGTGCTTATGATCTTAGTGCCTAAGGAGGATGGCACTTGGAGAATGTGCATGGATTGTTGACCTATCAACAAAATCACTGTAAATATAGCCATCCAATCCTTAGGCTAGATGACATGCTTGATGAGTTACATGGTTCCACTATATTTTCTAAAGTTTATCTTAAATATGGTTACCATAAATTATGATGAAATCGAGGGATGATTGGAAGACTGCTTTTAAGACAAAATTCAAGCTTTATGAATGGTTAGTCATGCCATTTGGTTTATCTAATGCTCCTAGTACTTTTAGGAGGCTCATGAGTTGTTTATCTAATGCTCCTAGTACTTTTATGAATCAAGTTTGTTGTGGTTTACTTTTTTAACATTGTAGTTTATATTAGAAGCTTACATGAGCATGTCGAGCATCTTAGGCATATGCTAAAGTCATTAAGAGCACAAATGTTGTATGTCAGTCTTAAAAAGTGTTCTTTTTGTATTGGCTATGTTATATTTCTTGGTTTTGTTGTGTGTTCTAAGGTTCTAGAGGTTGATTAAGAAAGGCTAAGGGCTATGCAAAAATGGCCAACTTCGAAGTCCGTATCAGAGGTAAGATCATTCCACAGTCTTACTGGCTTTTATAAGAGGTTCTCAAGAACTACAACACCCTTAAATAAATTTGTGAAAAATAATCTGGGCTTTAAGTGGGAGAAAGCTCAAGAAGATGCATTTAGGCAAGTTAAGCACAAATGGAGCAATGTGCCTATTTTAGCTCTGCTTAATTTTTCTATGACCTTTGAGATTGAATTTGATGCATGTGGACATGATATTTATGTTGTTTTGATGCAGGAAGGGTAGCCTATAGCTTACTTTATTAAAAAGCTAAGTGGAGCCACCTTAAACTACCTAATCTAGGACAAGGAGATGTATGCCTTTGTGAGAGCACTTGAAACTTGGCAACATTACTTATGGCTAAACAAATTCATCATCCATACAGACTACCAATCTTTGAAACACTTGAAAGGTCAAGGAAAGCTTAATACAAGTCATAGAAGGTGGGTATAGCGCCTAAAGACCTTTCCATACCACAGTAAGTACAAGCAATGTAAGGAAAATATTTTGGCTAATGCATTATCAAGGAGGTATGTTCTTCTTTCTTCTTTAGATGCTAAGATCTTAGGATTTGACTATTTAAATGATTTCTATGAAGAAGATTTTGACTTTTGAAACATTTATGCAAAGTGTACACATTTGGGTTATGAAAAGTTCTACAGAGTTTATAACTCTCTTTTTAGGCAAGATAAGTTGTACATGGTTAAGAATTCTTTGAGATTTTTTTGGTATAGGAGGCTCATGGAGGTGGCTTAATAGGACACTTTGGTGTTGAGAAAACACTAAGTGTACTCAAAGATACGTTTTTTTGGCCGAGGATGGAAGAGATATGGAGAAAGTTTGTTCTACTTGTCATGAGTGTAAAAGGGCTAAGTCTAGG
This sequence comes from Aquilaria sinensis, assembly GCA_005392925.1. Lineage (NCBI taxonomy): Eukaryota > Viridiplantae > Streptophyta > Magnoliopsida > Malvales > Thymelaeaceae > Aquilaria > Aquilaria sinensis. The sequence continues at coordinate 381,025 of SMDT01000275.1, read as the reverse complement.
TAAAATCCTTATGGTCTTTACACTCCATTGCCTATTCCATCTCATCCTTGGACTAATCATTCAATGAACTTTGTTGCAGCACTTCCTAGGACAATGAATGGAAAAATTCTATTTTTGTGATTGTGGATAGATTCTCAAAGATGGCTCACTTTGTTTTATGTCACAAGACTAATGATGCTGTGCACATTGCAAATCTATTCTTCAAGGAGGTTATGAGATTGCATGGACTTCCACGAACTATTGTGAGTGACCATGATGTGAAGTTTTTATATCACTTTTGGAGAGTCTTGTGGAGCAAGATAGGTACCATGGTTATGTTCTCTACAACTTTTCATCCACAAACTGATGGCCAAATTGAGGTAACTAATAAGACTTTGATCACAATAATTATGGCCATTGTTAAAAAGAATTTGAAAAATTTGAAAGAAGTTTTACCACATGTTGAGTTTGCTTATAATAGACTACTACACCAAACCACAGGATTTTCACCTTTTGAAGTTGTTTATGGTTTTAACCCACCAGCCCCCATGGATTTAATACATTTGCCAATAAGTGACATATCTAGCTTAGATAGAGCTAAGAGGGCTGAGATGGTCAAAGGCTTGCATAAGAAAGAAAAGCTACAAATATAAAAGAAAACTCAACAATATGTAACCCAAGCCAACAAATAAAGGAAGAGCGTTACATTTAAGCCAAGAGATTGGATTTGGGTTCATCTGATAAAGGAGATGTTTCTTACCCAAAGAAAATCAAAGCTTCAACCTCAACAAGATGAACCTTTTCATGTCCTTGAGAAGATCAATGACAATGCCATCAAGTTGGACTTAAGAAGTTAGCAAAATGTGAGGTCAACGTTCAATGTTTCTAACCTATCTTTGTTTAATGTAAGTGATGATTTAAGCACAAATTTCTTTGAGGAAAGGGGAAATAAAGGAGGAAAATCAAGCTTAGGAGCTTCGAGGACATATTTGGATGCTTTAAATATAAGCATAGGACCCATAACAAGGAAGATGGCCAAAGACATGCAAGGAGCACTTCAAGCCCTCACTATGGAGCTCTTCAAGCGTTCCTTGGCACCATATTAAGCCAATTTAGTTTCTATCCAATAGATAAGTTTCTAGGACTAGAATCACTTCATTTCATTTAATATTGTGAAGCCCATCCATCCCTTTTAGTATTCCCATGTAATTTTTCAAATTTTTCTTAGTTATTTCATGTTTTGTACATTTTTTTAGCTTAAAAAACATATTTATGGCACACGGTAGACATGCCACTTGAATTACATACATGAAAAGTGTCCAAAGCATGTTTTCAAAGCCTAGTTTGACTAGGTTTGGTTCTTTTGCTAGGTTTAGTGATCCTAGTCCATTAAGACATTGCATGGCTAGCAACCCTAGCTTATTTTCCTTTAAATAAAACCTTTACTTCATGGATAAAACAAAGATTAACAAGAATACTAGTTGCTTTTAGAAATTCTCTTCTCTCTTATTTTTTCTCAACTCTTTGGTGCTTTAGTGCTTCAAGTTCTTATTTTCCAATTAATTTTCTTTTAAATTATCTTTCACAATTCTTATTATCATCCTTGATTCTATTTCTAGCTTACTTTCTTTCTCTTTCATTCAATTTCTTCTTCTTGGACCAAGTTTGGTGAAGCAAGCATTCAAGTACTTTTTGAAACTAATGATCCTTGGCTAACAAGTGACACATCAAGATGCTTCCCCTTTATTAAGACTACCACACATTGGAAGACATATGGAAGGATCTAGGCCAAAGAGTTAGGACTAACTCCAAGTGGCATCCCCAACTAAGTTCTATGAATCGGCCATTATCTTTTATTTTCATGCACTGTCTTACCCAACCCAACTACTTTTCCAAAATGCTCTTCTCTAGAACAACCTTTACTTTGATAGGAAATTTTAGCCAAGTTTTATTAGAATAAAAGAAAATAAGCAAGAACTTCTATTTGTTTCCAGGGGTGAAATCCCTTCAAATCATTTTGGACATATTTCCGCTTACACAACTTTCTTATAATGGTCCTTCCTTTATGTGGTCCAACTATTAGCTTGGAGAGGACTATTTTGGAAGTGTTGGAAATGTGCTACACAAATTCAAACTAGCTGGATTTTATTACAAAATTAACACTAGTCAACAATATTAAAGAATGCGTTCATACTAGACCATAATATTCAAGACAACATTTTCATTACTCATAAACTTTTGCATGTTGTCTCTAGTACCCCCATGTATTGGTAGGTGTGGCTTTAAAGCGCTTCTAAAACTAGACATTCAGAAAGCCTATAATAGTCTTCAATAAACCTTTATTGAAAAGGTTCTCTGTACCATGCATTTTCTAGTCAAGTGGATCCATATCTCATATAGTGTATCAAGATTATTTCATATTCAGTTCTATTTAATGGATACCATATTGAATGGTTTTCTTCATCTACAAAAGTTCATCAGGGTGATCCTCTATCTCCCTATATCTTTATTTATGTGCTGAAGCTTTTTTTGGTCAACTCCAGAAGCTCCAATCTTGAGGGGCCTTAAGGGCCCTAAAGCAAGAAGATATGGTCAAGAAATATGCCACTTTTGCTTTTCTATTGAATGCTTGATTTGCTTCAAACCAATATTAATGGCTGCTTAGGCTCTTAAGTAGACATTACAAGATTTTTACGATAATGGTAGACCAACAAATCAATGTTCAAAAATTGGAATGGTACTTCAGTCCTAATATTATGAGGTCCACCCAAGATAATATTCTCTAGATTCTTCCACTTTTGACAGCCAATGGTATTTCCACTTACCTAGGAATTCCATTTTCCTAGGACTTATCTTATTGATCCTCCTTTTAAATTCTCACAAATAAAGTTTGTAAACATCTTGCTTTGAAGTGGAACCTTTAAAACTATACTGGTCAATTCACTATTGTCCAATCAACTTTGTCATCCATTCTCATTTGTGTGACATATCTTCTCAAAGTTTCACTGGCTATGTTAGATAACCTTGCCTAGCAATTTATTTAATTTTAGTAGTCTAGAAACCAATCGAGACAAGGTTTTCATATGAAGCACCAAGAAATTCTTTACCTCTCCAAAGTTCTTGATGGGCTTGGGATTAAATATCTTCAGTTGTTTCAACTAATTTTTTCTTATAAAAACAATATGGCAAATCTTTTCAAGAGACGACAACACTTTTGTTTATAGAGTACTTATGATCAAATATAGATGCAACCATTTGATTTGGAAAACAAAGGCTTCTCATAATATATATCCTATCTAACGAAGTCTCCTATATGTAAAAGGCTACAACATGACCATATCCAATAATCTCTAAATGATGGCTCTACAATTAGGGTTTGGGAGGATGTATGGCTCCTAGGTATTTCCCCTCTCATTTGTGCTCTCTCGTAGGGAATTTTCATAAAGTTCTAAATCTCAAAGTTCTAGATCTATATGATTCACAAAGGTATTATTGTAACCGCTTTATGCTCCAACACCTGATAGTAATTATTCTAATTGTATTGTACATAATCTTTAAAGAGTTCTATGCAATAATGAAGCATTGAATGTCAACTTTATGAGCTTGGATGTCATCCTCCCAGAGTGCTACTTCCACTAACACTTTGTTAACAACTGAACTTCTTCATTAGAATCACTCAAATTTTTATATTTCATTAAAAAAAATTAAATCTCAAAAAAATTGTATGAATTTAATGATCAAATAAAATCACCTTTCCCATGTATATGTTTCTTAATCAGACACTCTATAACAACTAAAAACGCAAAATAGGGAGATTGATTTTCTCATTTTAGACCCATTAAAATTTTTGGAAGTTAAAAAGACTATTGTTGTATTTTTCTAGTTCCAAGATGTATTTGTTTGACTTTAATATAAATGTCTGCTTTTAAGATGCATTTGTCTAACGCTAATGCAAAAATGTCTAGTTTTAAGATGCATTTCTCTAGTTATTATATGTACATATCAAAAATTGAAATCAATTTATCTAGTTTTGATATATATTTATTTAATTTTGTAATACCCCAAAACTTTAATAAAGGACCTAAGTGTAATCACAAAGGAAACTTTAGGTCTAAGTGTTTAAGAAAATAAAGAATAGGGACTATAAGGTAGTTCACTCCTTCCATTGCTAGAAAGCCACTAAACATAAAAATTTCCCTTGGTTTATGTGGTAGTTGTAGGCACATTGTAAGAGAAGGCTAGAGTGTACATGGAACAAAAGGGAGGAGAAGAAAAAATGATTCTAAGTCAAAATTTAAGCTATGATACTAACCTTGTTCTTAAAATGAAATTGTTTATGAGTTGTTTCTTAAGAATTAATGATCGAGAAGTGCTCATATAGGTGAAGCACTAGGATAAGAATGCATCTTGATGATTAAAAGGGATTAGAATAGAAGGAAACTAAAAAAGAATTAAAATTTTCATGCACCATTTTAATTTGATGAATTCCAGTAGTACATCAAGATGTTTTAGTTCATTATATGCTATAATGTGACTAAAACCTATGCTTATAATATATCATTGAAAAGGTTTATGAGTCTACTTTAACATAGAAGAAACGAAATTTGATTTGGAGGCCTAAAAAAGGAGTTATGTTGATTCTTGCAAGATTGGCCGAAAGGGTAGGCTTTGAACAAGTCTGAAAGATGAGGAGCAAACTATATCAATTAGTTGAAGAAAAAATTCTGAATAAAATATATATTATAGGATGAGAATTTTAGTTTTATAGTGATTTTATGGATTGCAATTTGAAGTTTTCTACAAAGAGTTATGGCCATGGTCATTCTCGTGGGAGGGCACACCTTTATCAATTTTATTAGTGGCGGATTTAATATGGATGTTATGGTATTCAAGTTCAACCTAGGCCTTGAAAGATTAAATTAGGCTTTGGTAATAGTTCATGTTGTTTTTATTATGTTCTTGAACCTAAGTGATGATTGGATTGATTCTAGGATCGGAACAAGGTAAGTGACACCCTACATACCTTGTTTGTTTTCTATTAATAATTTACTTGAGTTAAATATGATTTTGGATGTTGAAATTTCATAAAATAATTGCTGTTGTGTGATGATTTCTACTTAATTTCTTGTTTTATTACTGGTTTACGCTTGCCTTACCTAAGTATCAAGCATGAGATGGTTTGTGAAATTCTATTTGCTTGTTGATATGTTGTCACCTACTTTTATCATGGATCCTGTAAATAATTTTTTAATAGAAATAGCTCATAGTCCAGCTACATACTTGGCTGAAGGAATGCCACATTGACACCCATAACTAATTCTATGACCCCACCAACAGGAATAAAAGTTGTTAATGAATGGATGAAGTATGAATATGAATGATTTCATTGGAGTAATAGTGATTGTAGCTACGGCCCTATCAAAACAATAATGCTGACCCTTCAAAAAACCTATGAGCTATGAATAATGACTTATGATACTATGAATGAATGACTCATGTTTTCATACATGAATGATATATGCATTTTTTTGAACATGTGAATGTTTCTCTCACAATAGTTTGATTTTCCTGATTTATGTTTTACCTATGAAAAACTTATGCTTAATTCGGTGAGAGGTGCCACTTACTGGGCTATAAAGCTTACCCCTTAGTAGTTTTCCTAGATTTATAAGGCAAAGTAGAAAAGATGAGTGTTAGGCTTATTGTAGCTAGCACTTAAGGATTTGAAAGCTTCTTTCTTTTTATTTAGACTTGCAAAAGACCTTTTTATATAGAACTATGCTTGTAGTATTCATAAAATGTTATCAAGACTTGGATATTGGATTTGGTTATGTGACCTTAATGGTTTGATATTTTTAATGAAGAGTATGAGATATGATGTATTTTAAAAATGCTTTATTCAATATACTATCTTATATTGCAAAAAAAGGCTTCATGTCACCTAAGCATTGGTTAAGGTGGCTTGGCCATGTTATGCTAGGTTTTGGGCATGACAAGTTTTGGTATATCTATTTAATCTTATAAGTGAATGTGATCATCAGTATAATTGTCTAATTTTAAGATGTATTTGTTTGGCTTCAATGCAAAAATATTTAGTTTTGAGTTACATTTGTCTAACTGTAATGCAAACATGCCTAGTTTTGGGATGCATTTGTCTAGCTCTGGTATGTGCTTGTCTAAATCTGAAATGAATTTGTCTAGTTCTAATATATATTTTTCTAGTTTTGGTATATATTTGTCTAAATTCATGTAAATGTGTCTAGTTTTAAAAATGTTTTTGTGAAATTCACAAATACATTTGTCTTACTTGGAAATTAAACATTATTTATATTCTTTTTGTGAGATATAATATGGAAGGAAAATAGTTGTAAAAGATGGAGCATGCAATGCCAAAATATCATGTTTTGAGTTCATGGTGCCTGGTTACAATTCAAACTAACTCTATATGCATAATTTCATATTCTATATATAAACCAAATGTCTTATAGATGTTATCAAATACAATCAAAATAAAGCCAATTTCATATATTAGGAAACCATTTGTAGTAATCAATCACCAACTTTAGACATTAAATCAACCATTCACTTGCTGCTTTTGGACATTCTTTTATCAATTTTGGACAAAACACCCACCAATTTTAGATATTAACTAATATTACATGTATTAGTTATGTCCCATCATAAACACTGTTGAACTTAACATGGAGTAAATCCTCCAGATGATATAAGAATTTCTATAGCATGATAGTCAAACTCTTGAATACCTTAAGCACCAGCTCTAACTTCATGTACCTTTTGTTACAAATTGAGGAAAATAAAACATATGACACAAGAAATATGTAACTTTACAAATTAGCAAGAAAATTTAGGACATCCACTGCAATTGAGTAGTAATCTTATGAACATTATGTAATACATACAAGATTATGCAAATTACTCAAACTTTACTAACAAAAGTAAACTCTAGTTAAAATTTAAGGACACGGTAAATGTGTACAGTTAATTATAAGTCATCAATACACATACTAGCACAAGGGAACACAATGCCACTCTAGCTCTGCTACCGATCATGAGCTACTGTTCCTCCTTGTGCCCACTAGTGCATAGTAAAAAAAAACATGAACGTTGCTTCTATTAAACTATTTGGAAAAGCCAACTTGATTATATAGCAAAATATATTAATCAATTAAGGAACGCATGTAGGATTAATTTGAATATCAAATGTCTTTATAAAGAATGTAAGGGAGTATGAAATGATAAATCTACTAACCTAATCTTGTAAAACTTATTGGGATAAATTAGTTGAGAAATCAAACATTTTTCTCTAAAAGTGTAAAATGCAAAAGATATAAGATTGTTAAACCTGATCGCTAAGACATGTTCATTTAATTCTTAACGTTAACTTCATTGCAAGAACTCAACTTTTGACAGCAAAACTATCAATGAGGAGCCATTGAATTGAAATGAGACTTGTCGAGCCAACTTAGGACTTGCGAATAAAGATAGAAGTTAGAGGACCCAAAGTGTGTCTTAAGGAAAAACCCTACAACAGACAAGTTAGTATCTCTGAGAGGAATAGATATAGCTAGGGTTTTGACAATAGAGAATAATGTATATGTAATGGAGTACCTAAGTTGTGTCCCTGTAGGAATTGAATTCATTAATAAGGGGATATTCCTAGAATGATAAAAATTCGGCTTTGATTAGTTGCCTCTAGTAGGAAGATTCATTCTTTAAGTGAAATCAAGTTGGCTGGTTTGATTCTAACCGGCGAGCTTGATCTTTAATATGTTTACGCCCATTCTGGTACCAACATCTCCCCTTCTAGAGAAACATGGGTTAAGGCTTCCCACATTTTCTTAGCGCAGTGGGTGAAAACAGTGCCTCCCTCTTCTGAACTATGCCCACAACTTTAAGTGATGTCTCTCTCCTCCATTATTTGATATAAAGGGTGAGTATGTTGAAGAGATGCTTACCTGTGCTCATTAAATGTAGTTGACTCATTTTTTGTACGCATACGGGAATCTCGATCGACAAGGTCCATGTGTCCTTCTTGGAGTAGTTTTCTACCATGTTTATTGATAGTTACACATACCTTCGCCATGTCTAATAATGATGGTGAAAAGGCTAATAGTTGGCAATAATGGTCCAGAGGAAGTTTGGGAACCCCTATTGGGTATATATATAAGTCATACTCTTCACATCTTTCTCACTTTTGTCTTCTTGAGACTTTCCTTCGATCATACTCTGAAGATTTTATCATTTTCCCTTTACTTATGGCCTTTTTCTTCTTCTTTTTCTCTACCACTTGGGCAGTTAGTGGCTTCCCCTCCCCTGCTAATGGTGGTTGTTTTTTCTCCTTTTCTCTAATTGGCTCATAGGACTAGGAGGGGTATAGCCACCACTACCGCTAGAAGACAATGGGAATCAGAGCCTAAGGGTCCATATCTGGGTGAGGTTTTTGACAAAGCCAACAAACTCATCAGTCAAGCCATGGGGTCATTCACGAACCAGTACTAATGCCCAGTGGGCGTAGAGGTGCTAGTGGCTCCTCTAGAGGCTAGTGCACACCGTCCCCATGAAGGGTTGTTTTCTACTTATACTATTCAACTACAAGTTGGGCTTCGCCTTCCTCTCCATTCTTTCTGATGCAATTATTGGAGCACCTTTAAATCCTGTTCTCTCAACTCCCCCCCAATTCTTTAATTCATTCCAATGCGTTTGTTCTCACTTGTCATATGGTTGGGATTACCCATCTATTTGAGACTTTTTAGCTTTTTTTCTAGCTTTCGCCAGTCTTTCAAAGTGGGAACCATTTTTTGCCTTCACGGCAGTAAATGACTCCTAGAGAAGCTAGAAAATTTGCTACTTTTTTAGATGGAAGACCCTAACTAGCAATTCCTACGTTAGTTGATTGACTTGCCCATTCAATAGATGTATGCCAATGGCTTGATGATTTGGGTATTAGATGCTGATAAATCATACCAGGGCTTCTTGGATTGGTTAGATAAGGTCCTCACAAATGAAAGCTTTGACAACGTGTTCCTTTTCCCTTATCAAAGGCTTAATGAGAACACCCTTAGATGGATTAGGGTCAACTTAGCCCATTTGTTTTATAGGGGAAAAAAGCCTTGATAACTAGGTTTCAAGTGCAAAGGGCAATTGGTGGGAGCCCACGATGTAGCGATCAGGACTCCAAGTCTATTCATTTCATTTTGTTTTGATTTGGATTTGTGCAAATTTCTAAGGATCCATTGATCTTATTGTTATTTCATTGAAGGTATGGATCACACCATTGCTTATTTAGCTAAGAGACAAGGCCTGCTAGAGGGCCTCATTAAGGCCAAGAAGGTATAGTCCATACCCCCGATAGTTGCACATGTTTCTATAGCCCCTATTAAGGGTAACCTAGTTATGGTCCCTTCATCCACCTCAGTGCTATCTCTACTCATAAGACCGTTTGCCAGCTAGATGCCCCCTTCTTTCCCAATCAACCTTGAAGAGGTAGAAGATGAGGCCCCTCTTGTGAGGAAGAAAATGATCTACATTAAGGAACATGCTAAAGATGCCATCACCAAAAGCATAACATCAAGGAGACACAGCTACAGGCTCCTTAGATGGGGCCCGTGGGTAATGTTCAACAGAGGTATTGTACTACTTTTAATATCATTTTTCATGTAGCTTCAGCTTCTTTAGTATTTTTGCTCACTTTTAGTTTGTTTCTCTTTTTTGCAGATAGGGATACCAATCTCCCTACCACCGCTAAGGGCACTGTGGGGTCAATGGGACATTCATGAAGGGGACCCTCTCAACTGGGAGAGGGGTCATCTAAGAGGGCTCATTCCTCTCTGCACCAAATTGACAATCATTTTTGTGTAGAGGTTCTCAAGCCCTGTCACCTCAGTGACAAGAAAGGCTCATGTAAGGACTCACTCTTCGAACTTTTTGGATACTGGATCGAAGGAGTAAATTCTAAAAAACCAAGAGGACTTGGGTTTTTGGGTCCTTAGAAAAGAATGCATACCCCAGGACTGCTAACAGCTAGCACGTATGAGGGTAAGCAGACATGTATTGGCATGGGTGGTAAACGCCCTATTTTAAGTAGCCTTTCTACCTTACTTTTCTACCCTTTTTTCCTTTATTATCTTAGTTGTAGTTTTATATACCAACCTCCCTTTTGTATGTGGCTATTGCCACTTTTAATGTGTCCAAGCAATGCAAAGGTAAAGATAGTAGCTTCTAGAGGGTGTCAACCTATATCGAGACACTGATGAAAAATAAGACAACCTTTGATACCCAAGTTATAAAGAGGCCCACCATGAAGGAGGTATCGCACCAAGAATTAGAAACCCAAAAGCTATTCATGGATGAGCATGACAAGTTGATCAATGTGCTCAAAGCTAAGAGAAAGTAAGGAAAGCCTCAGTTGACAAGATGAAGGGCTTGAAGAGTCTTGTCAATAGGTCATGGAGGATATGAAGTGTGTAAATGTTGATGTCCAATAGCAAGTTATTGCTCTCAGGAGCAGGATCCTACTAGTACCCGATCGTATTTCCAAGGTAGGGGAGACCTCTAAAGGCATGGAGGAATTTTACAAAGGGGAGCTCAAAGACCTCTATAATTGAGCCAACTAGAGAGTAAAAAGCCTAAGATAATGAATCAGAGGCTTGGGTGGGGCATGGATGCGGAGGCCTGCCAACAATTTTATGATAGGTTTATGGTCTATCGTTTCCAAGTGGAAGTGGCTCACCTTAGTCTACACTTGTCGGGGGTAAGTGCACCTGAGCTGCTTGGAGGCAAATTCGAGGCCTAGAATGTGTAAAGAGAGCCCATAGGTGACCCCCATACCCAACACCCCTTGTTGGCCATCTAAAGAAAACTAATGAAGACATGGCTAATAAATTTTACTTTGTTGATCCCTCATACCCATGTTGCCTCTTGTAGCTTCTTCATTCTTGCTTCTGTATGTTGGGATTTTTTTCTAATAAAGTTTGATTTCTATTCAATTGTTTGTACTTGCTTAATAATTTTGTGGGGTCACCAAGACACCCATTACGCCAGCATTTAAACGGTCATGTTAGAACAATGCCCTTTGTATTTTATGAATCATAAAAGCACTATTCTTGGATAAATCAAACTTTATTGAAAAGACACAATAAAGCTAAACATAGTATGGACGGAGCTTGTTTGAGTGATACATCCTTGGGAATTTTTGGCTAAAGGAATCTATGAGCTTAAAGATGTCTTGCCTTACTTTTCTTCAGATAATAAAAGGATTATCCCTATTTGCCTTTAAGGCCCTATGCCCTAGGTTCTCATTAGTCAATTCTGACTTCACATGTGCTAGCTACCCTTCTATAATTTCTTTCGACTTGACCCTATCATTGTGAGTATAGGCCATCCTCTACCTAACGCTTACATACACTTGCATCCTCCCTGAGTCCCTCAATCAAGTTAAACCTAGCTCTAAGCCCTTCTTCACTTTTTGGCGGCTCAAAAACCTTGGCCCTGAGGGAAGATTGTGCCACAATAACTAGTATGAGAGCCTTTGTCCCACATCCCAAGTTGAATAAGCTCTCCCCTGTGGGCTTTCTGAGCGTCCTTCTATAATTCCATAGAATGCTAGGCAACTCCTTAACTATCTTTCCTTGACACACCTAAACTTTTCTTGATTCAATATTTTATCATGCGATTGGTGACTTCCACTTGTCTGTTTGGCTAGGGTCTGCTAAAAGGGCAAAGTAGAGCTTAATTCCATTGTTTTTTGCAAAATCCCTAACTTGAGCATTGTTAAACTGCTCCTTATTGTCTATAATAATAGCCTGGGGCAACCAAATATGCAAATGATATTTTCTGGCAAGAATTTTACAAATTAGGAAACTATAATCCTAGCCAAATAGCTCAGTCTCCATCCACTTAGTGAAATAGTCAATGGCTACAATACAATACTTCACCCATCCTGGTGCCATTAATAGGGCTACGAATAAGTCTAATCCCCAAATAGTGAACAGGCAAGAGAAGTGTGCTGAGGAAGCTTTAGAGGAGGGGAGCCATTGAATCCTTAAATTGATTTGGCAAAAATGACATTGTTGAACTAGCATCCTCTCATTTTTCTAGACAGAGGGTAAAAAAAAACCTTGTCTTAACACTTTGTGAACTAGTACCACCGAGAATAAATGATCCCTATAACTACATTGTTGAATTTCAATGAGGACCTAATATCTGTTGGCCGTGGAGTGGCTCTTCTATAAAGGTAGGGTAAATCCCCTTCTATAAAGTTCTTCTTTGAGAACCACGAACCATCTAAAGTGAATTCTCAAGTGCCTTTGCTCCTAAGCAGTACCATCCAGCTACCTCTTTATTAGGAAGCAGATAAAGGGCTTTCTCTAATCACTATCTCCTAAGGCCCCTCAAAGTTCCAATAGGTGAATCAAGTGTTTAACTAGCTCCTCTATCAAGGCATCTTTTTTATCCTTGGACAGGGCATCAGCTCTCAAGTTTACTGATCTAGGGACCTTATTTACCTATAGATGGTCAAATTTATCCATCAGTCCCTTGGTGAGCTTAAGATACTTAGAAAACATTTGGTTTTTTGCCCTTACAGTTCTGTTTTTTTTATTAACCACCAACTAGGGTCACTAAAGACTTCTAATTATTGCACCCCTACTCGACTGGCCATCTGAAGTCCTACAATCAAGGCTTCATACTCTACAATGTTGTTGGTTACAAGAAAATGGAAATGGACCTTTAACATGGCCTTCACGCTCAAAAGGCCTTTGATAAGTGCTATTGCCCCTTGGTGGCATCTACCAGATGCTTTGTCCAGGTAGAATTTCAAAAGGGAATGATGCCCTTTGTGTCTAGTTCTTTAGGGGCTGAGGACATTTTAGCCATAAAGTCTATGAGTGTCTGGGCCTTTGTGGACCTTATTGGCTGATAGTGGATCTCGATCTGCCCTAATTCAATGCACCATTTTGCAAACCTCCTTAAATGATCAAGCCTTCATAATATCTCCTGTATGGGTATCCCCATAAACATAATAATGGGATGTGTTTGGAAATAGGGTCATAGTTTTTTTATAGGCTATAACCAATGCTGACACTACCTTCTAAAGTGGAGGGTATCATGGCTCTACTCCCAATAGGGTTCTACTAACATACTAAATTGGCCACTATTCTCTATTGTTTTCACGAACAAGCATGGTGTTGACCAACCTTTCATTCATAGCTAAATAAAGTATTGGGGTGGCCACTTGGTCGAGGTTGTATGATAGTAAAAAGGTGCTACAAGTATTTGCTAATTTGACACTTGGCCCCCCTACACTCATCTGTCCATTCAAATGGTTCCTCCTTCTTTAAAATCATGAACAAAGGCTTGCAACAATCCCCAAATAATGATAACAACCACCCCAATACTGTCAACCTTCCTATTAATTTATGGATATCCTTCTTATTCTTAGGGTTCAACATCTTTAAGATAGCATTGATATATTTAGGGTTGGCATCTATTCCACATTCAGACACCATGTATTCCTAAATTTTTCCTGTACTTGCTTTGAAGAGACACTTCCTAAGGTTTAGACGTACGTTATACTAGCGCATGCGCTGGAACCTTTTCCAAAGATCATCAATATGGCAGTGAAAGATTTTACCTTTTACAATCATGTCATCTACATATACTTTCAAGTTGCAACCTAGTTTTTTTTTAATACCCAATTCATCAACCTCTAATAATTGGCACCAACATTTTTCAGCCAAAAAGGCATATGCTAATAGTAATAGACAGCTTCTCCCATAACGAAGGTTATTTTTTCCATATCTTCAGGACATTTAAAGATTTGGAAATATCCATTAAAGGCATCCATGAAAGAGATAGCCCTAAATAGCTGTAGCAGTCATCAGCTGGTCTATTGATGGAAAAGGGTAAGGGTCATTTTGGTAAGCATCATGTAGGTCTGTGCAGTCTACATATATCCTCTATTCTCTGTTTTTATTTTGTGTGAGTACGACATTGGCTAGCCACTCAAGGTATTGCACCTCCCAAATGATGCCTGCTTCTAGGAGCATCTCGACTTCTCCCCTAATGAACTTTCATTGGGCTGAAAGGTTGACTTGCATCATATGCGTGACGACCTCAATGTCAATACCCCAACATGTCACTAAGGGACCATGCAAATATATTGAAATTTGCTCACAAAAATTCAATTGATGAACATTTTACTTCAGACTCCAGTTCCTTTCCTACTTTCACTGTCCAACCAGGGTCTATCTTTACCTACCATGCCTCCTTGTTGACAAGTAGATGGGGTCCTACTTGTTACCACCTCACAAAAATGGGAGAATTACAAGTGTGTCATAATGGTTAAAAACCATTATATTGTATAATTTTCATCATAGTGATTGAAGTGTGGGGGGTAAAAGACATGATCAACACCTCCTTAAAAGTATTCTAAGTTGGTAACTTGGCCCCCAAGAAAAGCCTTAAGGATTGCTTGTTTGTCAGGCAACCTATGGACTTTTTTGTAAGGTTTTGGAAATTCGGGTACTCAATTGAAAAAATCTCAAGAAAGAGCTTTAGAGAGTTATGGGAATGATATGAATGGTATAAAAGTGTATTGAAGGACCAAATTGCTAATGGAAGACAAGTTTGGACAAAGGAAACACTAAAGGCATTAAGGACCTAAAGGTCCTAGTGTAAACCTTAAGGTGTTCAAGCTTTTGACTTAAGTCAAAGTGTGAGATTGTGGAATTATCCCACCATGGGGGAGGCAGCCAAGGCTTGATAAATAGTAAAAAATGTTGGGCACATGTGTACAAATGAGTTTAAGACAAAGAAACCATAATTAGTGAGAAGGAAAATGACATAAAGCAAGGTTAAGCTTGTTAAGTGTGTTTTGTGCCCATAAGCTCATTTAAGCCCATTTAAGCCTCTCTCATTTTCATCCTCCTTCAGCCCAATAACACAGGCAAACTTCCTCCATAGCTACCACACCTTCAAACTTACAATTGATTGAAATTGGAAGCAAGAAAGGGTACTTAGAAGCTATTTGGTGCTAAGACTTGAGTGCACCTAGGATCAAGCTCCAATTTCAGCATACCTATCAAGGTAAGGGTTCTCTTGCTCTCATGGATTGCTTACTATAATATTCAAGTATCCATGGAGCTAGGGCTAAGTTTAGAAGAGAGCCATCAGCTTGATGAACCAAACTTAGTGACGGGAGTCCACTTATTGAAGGTTTTGTGACCTAGTGTGAAGTGCACAAAGATGGCAGTGAAATTAGGGTTTCTAGAGCCCAAAGTTAGTACTAACTACTCTCAAAATCCTCCTAAGACCAAGCATTAGCTTGAGGAGGGCTACCATAATGATTTGGTTATGTTTATTATGTGTTTTATGGACTAACCTATGGTATATGTTGCTGCTGCATTTCATGTGTTTGCTGGTTGTGAATGGCTGCTGCATTTGGTTGCTATATCTTGTATATATGCAATGTTTTATTTTTGTTTTAGTGTCTTTGGATCCAGGTTTTAATGATGGTTACATTGCCTATTGAATTCAAATGTTACCGTTACTATGTTTATCAATGAAAGTTACTGCCCTCAATTCTGTCATTTCAGGTCCAGCAGAAAGATCACATTCAAACTAACCTTTGTGGTATGAGTTTTGATCTAAAATTTCAGGCACATGAGCTTCCATGTATCTAGTTATGATCTGGAAACTTTGGTGATTTTAGGAGCACATTTGGTATTTTTAGTGATGGTACTTATTGTGTTGTCCATCATCCTGTTTCTGGAATCCA
The DNA here is from genome assembly GCA_005392925.1 of Aquilaria sinensis. Classification (NCBI taxonomy): domain Eukaryota; kingdom Viridiplantae; phylum Streptophyta; class Magnoliopsida; order Malvales; family Thymelaeaceae; genus Aquilaria; species Aquilaria sinensis. The sequence goes on along the minus strand of SMDT01000275.1, from coordinate 365,250 downwards.
TTGTGTCTCGGGCATTCCTGTAACCTAGGGTGCGTATGTAGCTGAGTTAAGACCATATTATACTGCATGTATGTATGTACATGTAGTGTATGTAGAAAGAGACAAGAATGTAAACATTTGAGTAATATTTTGGCTATGTAAGTGATGTGGTGCAAAGCTGCCTAAGTGTGAATGATGGGCTGCTTACTTGTAAATTCTGTTTTGGCCACTTAAACTTGTTAAAATCAAGGTAATGTAATTCTTATGTGTAGTGGACCTATATGGGATAGCTTTGGAGGGGTTTCCCCTTGTGAATGAAGTGTTTGCATACTTATGAAATTTTATATGGGCAAAATGGTCAAAAAGTGACCAGAATTTTGACTTTGCACTTAAAGTTCTATATCTCCCTATGTAGAAGGAATATTTCTATGAAATTTTGACCACACCTATAAAACATCTAGAGGTTGAATTGGGATTGTGAATTTCTGAATTTTGGAGCTCGGTAGCCCAAGATATGATGTTGCAAAGTTGGCTAAGTTACTATTCATTTGGTCAGAATTTTGTAACCAACTTCAAAAATCCATAACTTGGTCCATAGGTGGGCTATTGATGTAAAAAAAAATTCCTTGGTTTGATCTAGGTCTCTAAATGGCTATAATGATACAGTTTAATAGTGGAAGTAACAGGTGCATTGGCTGGTCACTAGAACTTAACAAGATTGTCTAATGTGTGGAAGCCAAACCTAAGACTTGTGCTAGTGTTTTCCTTTTTAGCTACCATAGTGTGCATAAATGTAAATATGTGTGTTATGGTTAGACCAATATGCATGTATTTGCATAGTGCTCAATAGGGTCACTTGAGTATGTACACTAGGGGTGTTGTTCTGATGACCTACAGGACACACCAATCCTGGGAGTTTAAATGCACAATTTTGGCACCATAACTGGACTACCATGGAGTGGGTAACACTACTTCCTCTTGGGCGTCTTCTTCCCTTCAATTAGGATCATTTGGCCCATCCATATATTTAGCAAGTTGGGGCATTTGAGGTTGGGCGCAGAGTTGCACCTTACAGATGCCTAATAATGCCCAATGGCATCTTCGTTGTATGACATGTTGGGCCTGAGAGAGACTTCTGGTCAGAAGGTATCTATAAGATATTGAAGAAAGTAGGTTAGGAGCTCCTTTGAGTGTGTTTCCGGGGGTGGAGCCTTCGACGCTCAAGTTAGTATACGGAAGAGAAGTTGTTTAAGAGCAGAGAGGATGAAGGAGAGAGTCCCATGTCTATTACTAGGGAGCCTCCCAAGTATTTATAGGAGGATGGGGACAGAAGATTCTTTTTAATAGTCTGTTCAGATTAGGACATGTGTTCGGCTAGACCTAGTCCATACCTTCGAAGACAGCTATGTCCAGTTGGCCGTAACCAGTTCCGGCCAGAGGGTAGAGGCATGTGCGAGGCTTCTTTGTCAAAGATCCCTAAACTGTATTTGTTGTTTCTCCGTGAGATCCCTTTGGAGGTGTGAGACCCCTTCGGGTAGGGATTTTCCCTAAGGGCTACTGGAGAAAGCCCCTTGAATGAGTGGACCATCTTCGGGCGACATTTTCCTTCATCGAGGATGATTATCCTATGCTTTCAAGGTTGGTAGTGTGACCTCTGAGGGTGGCGAGGAGCCTTTTTCCCAGAGTCAGATATGTGTATTACCAAGGTTGGTGGAAAGATTCCTCCTAAGGTTAGTGTTATGAATTTCCGAGGGTGGTGTTAGGTTCCACGGATGAAGAAGGATTTTGTGGGCGATAGCCCTTCAGTTATCACATGCCCCTCCGACAAGCTGAAGTTGCCTTTTCGATTTTAGTCATTTGGGAGCATGTTATGAAAATCATGCTTTTTGGGGAACTGAAACTGTCCTTGGCAAAAGGACTCACTTCTGCCAAGGTTTGGCTAGCTTTTTGGCCTGAGACTTTTTCTTTTGCCGATGTTGTACTTTCGGCGTCCTCTGGTACCCCTGTGCTTGTGTTCCATTTTCGAGATTTGAGCCCTTGGTCAATTCAGGCCAGCCTTTTTCTTTCGATGAAGTCGCACCTCCAGAACATAAAGCGCTGTTTTATATCCTCAAGCTAAATTTCCAATTCTAGCGAGGTTATCTCTTTTGTGGTCAAGGAGTTGCTTTTCTTTGTGGTTTTTATTCTTACCTTTTGTCAACAAATCATCCTTTCTTCTGACTTAACAGTCGCATCATCACAGGTGATGCAATATAGATTTACTAGGTCAGGAGGTGTGCCCTTGTTTCTCACATCGGATGACATGTGTCACCAGATCATTGGTGATCCGTCATGTCTGTTACATCAGTTAAATCCCTTCGCATGTGAAGAGTCAGTATGGCGATGCTTCAACTGCCTCCTTCGGTCTATATAAAGCCATTTTCCTTCAGAGCTTCTTCAGTTTAACTCTTTTTGCTTTCTGACTTCCTTTCTTTCTTTGGCTTTTTATTGCGACGGTGTTAGTGCAGGAGAGATTTCCGGCAATCTTCTTGCGATGGCTTTCATAAGTTAGCATCTCTGAACTTGGTTCTTTTCTTTTGTCCCCCTCTTTCCCTTTGATTCTGAGGTTATGGTTCTTCGCATCCGAACATGTCTTCCTCTCAGACTGAAGTCCATTCCATTCCAGAGAGTTGGGTTCCTCTCAACTCTCATTCGAGTTGCACCACTATGGCAAAACTGAAGAAGTGGACAGCCAAATTTTTCCTTCTTTCTTACGCTGTCACTAGGTTTCCTGGCCCTAGTGAGCCGAGCTACCTTCCTCGGCATAATGAGGTTACGATTTTTAGAGCTCAGCTAAAGGCGGGTCTTTGGAATCCTCCACCAAAGATGGTGAGCGACTTTTTCCAATTTCATGGCATAACCGTTAAGCAACTGCCACCGAACTCCTATTCCTACTTCAACACCTTTCTCTACATGTGTGGGGCTTTAAAATAGCCCCTCACTTCATCTTCTTCACGCAATACTATAAGGTTCACCCCATTTTGAAGGGCGGGTTCTACTTCTTGCCCCCTCGAGGATCCGGGAGCAAAAAATTCATTTTCACCTTCAGAACAAAAGATAGCTGGCGAGGATGGCAAAAGAAGTACTTATTCATAGAGGTGGACGAGAAGTGGAACGACATGACTACCGAGTGGGCTTTGGGGACCCTTGATATCAACGTGATGGATCCATCGAAGTTGCTTACCCTTGAACCTAAATCTTAGTTCGAGGAATTTGATAACCGTGTTCGAGCAATCCCTAACTGGTTCGGGCTTCTTCGTGTCCACTGTACCCCTTCCCCATCAAATGGGACTTTATGACCGAAGAGGTATTTCAAGAGCTCGAGGTCATCAAGGAACACATTACTGACTTGAACATGCCAAAACTAGTAGTGGATGGGAAGAAGTCCTACCTGGTCATTCTCTTTCTGGACAAACTCTCTTGTTCAGCACTTGTAAAGAGTAAGATTCTTTCCATCTTGTAATTTCAAATTTTTTCATACCTACATTCATATTTTCTCTATTGAAGAAATGTGCGACAAGTCTGTAGCCTTCTACAAGAGCTTGTTTCTCAGCCAAGTTGAGAAGGGGGAGCAAAAGAAGAAGGCTCCCAAAAGAAAGAAGGGGCCTTCTGGCAGTCTTCTGCACTGAAGTCGAAGAAGATGAAGGAGGACTCCCAGCCTCCTCCCCTGGAAGACCAGCCTGGGACATTGGACCAATCATCAGTGGGTGTTAACCGTTCCTCGGAGGCGGCCATCTTCTCAACTCTTCTAAGTCCCAATGCCATTGTCGAAACCTTGGGGACCTCGTTGAAGGAGATTTTGGCTGAGGAAAGGAACGCTAAAGGAGGAAGGGAAAGGAGATTCCCTCCGAAGTTCTCGACGTCAGTGACTCTGAAGGAGATGATGTCGAACTCCTGCCAGGTTTGTCACTTAGCCATTCATCTATGAATTTTGGCTTTTTAGGCATTTTAGACTTTGTAGATGAATGGCTAAGAAATGTTATAATAAAGGAACTATGACATGATTTTGCAGAGGATCGGGCTCAGACAAAGTGGATAACGGATCACCTTCGGAAGAAGTCTGTTCGGGATTTGAAAATCCCAAAAGACAAGGTGCCGAGGGAGCTTTTCTAGACTTTCACCAAAGATATGGACCTGTTTTTTGGTGGAATGCCAGAAGGTGGTCCCATAGATGGTGAGGGGCATCATGACCAACGCCACCTTTCAAACCTTGCCCGAAGACTGCTTAAACGAGGAGATCCTTGCAGCTCGGATGACTAAGCATGCTGCACAAGTAATCCTTAGTACTTATAAAAATTTTGATTTCTCAAAGTCTTCAACATTGTTGTAGCTCACATAAGGTATTTTCCACTTGCAGCTACTCGCATATAGAGGCTACCTTCGGCCTTGGGCGACCAAACAATCTTCCATCCAAAGTCAGTCAGAGGAGAACTTGGCTAAGGCCAAGGAATTGTTTGCGAACTTGTGCGTGACATATGGCGAGCTCAACAAGATTGTGAAGCAGGACTTGGCCAAGCTTTGCCAGGAAGTGCTGGAGGGCCAAAGGGGGCTCATTGAGGATTGTTCTTCCAAAATTAGCGACCTCGGCGTAAAGGTAGAAGAATTGAGTATGGCGGGGGAGGTCCTTCAGAAAGAGAAAGAAGACACCGTAATTGACCTTACTAAGGCATTGGGGATCAATGCCGAATTCCTCGCCAAAATTGAGCAATTGAAGAAGAAGAAGAATGTGGAGAATGAGGTTAAGGCGCTGAAGAAGGAGCTGGAGGACCTTAAGGCGGAGAAAGCTAAGGCAGATGAGGCAACCAAGTCCTTATTCCAAAATGGATTCTGCCTCGCTCACCATAAAGTCCTTTTGCAATATCCCAACCTCAACGTCTCTTTCCTAAGAGCCCTCAACATCCCCAAAGGACCATCCTTGCCATGGTCAAAGATTGAATATCTCAACCTTCCTGCCCCTCCTCCTTCGGCTAAAGATGTAAGTGATAAAGATGAGGATGATGCCGAAGGCGCAGAAGTCAAGGATACAAATGCCGAGGAGCCCGAAGATGGGCCAAATAACCAATAGGATGTAGTTTCTTCTCTTTGTTTTTTTATGTACTACCTTTCTTACTGGAACTTTATTTCAAAAATTTGGCTAAGTCCACAATGGGTACGACCTCTAGTACTTTTTTGACCTTTAGCGTCTAACCATTTTCAACTGGTTTACCATATTCGGTAGTGTAGGGCTCAGCACCTTCGGTCATGTACTACCTTTAAAAAAATTTACCAAGGATTCACAACCTTATTCTTTTCCGAAGTTATTGTCCAATTATCTTCAGTAAGTTATGGATATCATTCTAAGTGATTAAGAATAGAATCAACCATATTCGGTCAACCATACTTGGAAAACTTGCTTCGTACAAAAACACTTAGCTACTTTCGAGATTAACCATATTCAGTTGTCCACCTTCGGTAAAACTTGTACAATATCACTCATGCACTTTCGAAGCAACCATATTTGGTTAAGCTCTTTTGGAAAATTCTAAGTGTAGAATTCTTTCAAAGAGCCATAATGCCATGTGTTCTTCAACTCATCTTCTTCGGCATTTTTGAGCTTATAGACCCCTCACCGAACTTTCTCAAGGACCAAATAAGTTCCTCCCCAATTTGCTCGAAGTACACCATGAAATAGTCTTCTGGGTTCCAGTTCAACCTTTTGGAGAACAAGGTCTCCTTTTTTTATTCCTTTAGGTCTGAAATGGGAGTTTGCTGGGAGGGCTACCTTTTGCTGGAAAGCTTTTCTCTTGAGTTCGCCCATCTCCTTATGTTTGCCCATCATATCTAACTTGGTTCTTAAACCAAGGTTGTTTCCTTCCTTATCGAACACCTGTATTCTAATATATGGTTGTACGACTTCGATAAGGATAATGGCCTCAGTGCCGAAGACGAGTGAGAAAGGTGTTTCACCAGTAACTCTTCTCAGCGTTCTGCGGTAACTCCATAGCACACTTGGAAGTTTTCCTGGCCATTTTCCCTTTGCTTCTTTCAACCTCTTCTTGAGACCATCTTTTATTGTCCTGTTGGACACCTCAACTTGCCCATTGCTCTTAGGATGGGCAACCAGGCCGAAGTGTAGTTTTACCCCAAGGTTGGTTGCGAATTCCTAACATCCTCCATCAATGAGCTAGGAACCATTATCCGCCATTATCACTTTCAGCAAACCGAATCTGCATATGATGTTTTTTTTAGACGAATTTCTAAATTTCCTTTGCCAAAATTGTTGCCAGAGGCTCTGCTTTTATCCACTTAGTGAAATAATCTACTGCGACCACGTAGAACTTCACTCCTGCCGGAGCTATCGGTAGAGGACCAATGAGGTCAATACCCCAAACAGCGAAAGGGCAAGGATAGTCCGCCAAAGTTATTGACTTTGAAGGTACTATTTGAATAGGTGCATGTCTTTGGCACTTATCACATGTTTTGATGAACTACCTTGCATCTTTCCTTAAAGTAGGCTAGAAATATCCTTGCCAAAGTAGTACCCCAACAAAGGCGTCAGTGCCGATGTAGGACCCGCAGGCCCCCTCATGGACTTCTTTGAGAACTGCCTTGATGTCCTGTTCATTGATACACCTTTGCAGTGGATTTATGTACCCTTTTCGGTACCATTTTTCCTCGATCAGGAAGTATCTAACCGAGCATTTTTGCACCTTTGCTGCTTCGAGAAGGTCCTTGGGTAATTTCGAAATCGCAAAATACTCTTTCATAGGATCCTTCCATCCTTTATCCGAGGTTGCGACGGCCGTTATTGCTATGCTTGAGTGATCCAATACTTTGGTGGACTGTTTTGATTTGGCCAAAGTATCAGCTTCCATATTTTCTCGTTGGAGCACAATTTCTATTTGTACTCTATCAAATTCTTGGTTAAGCCCTTTTACGAGATTATGGTACTTTGCCAAGTTTAGATCTTTTGCCCCATAGTCCCCCGTCATCTACCGGACAACCAGTTGCCAAGTTTAGATCTTTTGCCCTATAGTCCCCCGTCATTTACTGGACAACCAGTTGAAAATCACTGTGGGCCTTCAGATTTCTCACACCAACTTTTTTTGCCAATCGTAACCCTGCTATGAGAGCTTCGTATTCGGCAATGTTATTTGTGGCATTGAAACTGAATTTGATGACCTTTAAGGCTTCCATACCTTTAAGTCCACGGAGAATTACTCCGGCTCTCTGGTGTTCAAATCCTGAGGCTCTATCAATGAATAATGTCCACTCAGGTTTGTAATTCCTGAGGTCTTCTAGGGTATCTTCGATGTTAGGTACCTCAGCAATTAAATCTGCCAGTGCTTGGGCTTTTATTGCCCTTCTTGGCTCATAGGTGATATCATATTCGCCGAGCTCAATGCATCACTTCGATAATCGGCTTGAGTGTTCTATCTTCCACATGACATCCCAAAGAGTTAAGTTACTACACACTATGATGGGATGCCTTTCGAAATAAGGTTGAAGCCTCCCGCTTGCCAATACTAGGGCATAGATGGCTTTTTGTAGAAGAGGATACTTGACTTTGGCACCATGCAGGGACTTGCTCACATAGTAAACTAGCCACTGCTTCCCTCCTTCCTCCCTAACCAGAACCAAGCTTACAACTGTCTCAATTACTGTGAGGTAGAGGATAAGTGATTTTCCTTCCCTTGGTTACTGAAGTGTTGGCAAACGGATCAAGTAATTTTTGAGCTCCTCCCAAGCATTCTGTCATTCCTCGTTCCAAGGGTGTTCCCCTGCTCCAAGGTTGCCTTCATTTTTGGCAGCTTTCGTAAGTACTTTAAAGCACGGTTGGCACCGATCTCCATATCTAGATATGAATCTGCTAAGGGAAGTTATTCTTCCAGTGAACCTTTATATATCCTTCATTGTTGTTGAAGTTCAGAATGCTACTAGAGCGTCGACTTTTTTGAGGTTAGCATTTATACCTCTTTCGGATACCATGAATTTGAGGAATTTCCCTGCTGTTATGCCGAACACGCACTTTTCGAGGTTAAGACGGATTCCAAATTTTTGAAATTGATGGAATGTTTCCCACAAATCTATGATATGACTACTAGGTATTTTACTTTTAACAATCATATCATCGACGTATACTTCCATATTTCTCACAATTTGGGAGTCAAACACCCTATTCATCAGCCTTTGGTATGTGGCTCCTGCATTTTTTAGACCGAAAGGCATTCTAACGTAATAGTAGATCTTGACTTTGGTAATGAAGGCGGTCTTTTCCTTGTCTTCGGGATCCATCTAAATTTGGTGGTATCCGCTAAAAGCATCGAGGAAGCTAAATAGACAATATTCGACAGTGGAGTCTACCAATTGGTCTATTAATGACAGAGAATACGAGTCCTTTGGACAGGCATCATTAATATTTCGAAAGTCAATGCACATTTAGAGTTTATCGCTCCCTTTCTTTGCGGCTGCAACAACATTACTGAGCCAGTCAGGGTATCTGACTTCCCTTATTATGCCTACCTACATTAGTTGTTGGACCTCAGTTTTGATAAAATTGTTCTTAAGCACCGAAAGGCCACACTTTTTTTGCTGAACGGGCCTTGCCTCAAGTCTTACCTTGAGACTATTTTGAATTATACCCAAGTCTACCTCGGGCATATCCTTCAAAGAGTAAGCAAATAGCTCTTTGTTCATTAATAGAAGGGATATAAGTTTTTCCTTGCATTTTTTTCCCCACTCAGGAACTTCGGCCCAGGACAAGTTCTACATCCTTTATTTTTATCTTTTTAAGATCACTCGCTTCTCTTTCTATCGCATCTTCACCGATCATGCTCTTATTTTTTGAAGTATGTATGTGAACCTTCACTAGAGTCTGTCTTGCTTTGACAAACACTTTCCTTACTTTGGCTTGATCGATTAGTATCTCCACATCACCCTCTTTTATTTCAAACATGACTGTCAGGTATCTCCTGGTTGAATGTGAAGATTGCCCTGCATCTGTCTCCCAAGGATGGCATTTTATGAAGATGAGACATCTATGACAATGAAACTTGTCATAGTGGAAGCAAAGAGTTCTTCCTTTGTTTGAACCAAGGTACCCCTTAGCATCATAGGTAGATTAATCCACTCGAGCACTGGGAGTTCCGAGGGACCAATGCTGAAGGTTGGTGAGGTAACTGGTTTAAGGTCACATTTGGAAATTCCCAAGCTCGTCAACAAGTGGGAGAACAAGATGTCGGCATTCAACCCATCATCAATGAGCACCCTTTTGACGTCCCAGCTTCCTAATCTTCCCATGATCAGTAAAGGGTCATCGTGCGGAAACTTCACTGTAGACCCATCTTTTCGAAGAAGCCTATGTGCAGGATTGTCAAATTCCATTAGTGCTATTTCACAAGCTTTCCTTTTCCTCTCAGCCGAGGGTATTCCAGTTGTGATTGTATGGATTATACCCACCGGATATGATGGGTGTTTCCTGGGGCTTTAATTCCATCATCGGTCAAAATCATAGTCCTCATCCTCCCCTTTCCTTTCTTCCTCTTTTCTTTCTTGGGCTTTGGGCAATGGCATCCGCAAGTAGTGTCAAAGTTTCCCTTGCTTGATCAAAGATTCAATATACTTTTTTAGTTGGAAGTAATCCTCGGTATCGTGCCCGTGGTCCCGATGAAATTGACAGAATTTCTTCATGTTCTTCTTGTTGTTCGAGGTCATGGCCTTCGAGCGCTAGATTGTAGTTCCTTGTCTTTCTAGGGCCATCAGGATGTTCATTCTTGTAGTGTTTAGGGGGTGAACGATACTGGCCTCTTCCCCCTTGGCTTCCAAGGTTTGCCCCTTCCCTCGGTGGAATACCAAGGTTGGTGACTCTAACCGTCAAAATGACTATGGTCAGACTTCGGGCCACCTATCCTTAGCTCTTTAGCTATCGTGTGTTGCTCGGCCCTTCAGTAAAACTCCCTAAAGGTGTTAGGGGGATCCTTGGAAAACTCGTAGAAGAGTTACAAGTCCCCCCTTAGGCCTCTAGTCATAGCAAGGATTCTGATCTCGAGGTGAAAGTCGGGAACACTCAGTGCCTTTCTATTGAATTTCTCGACATAGTCCCGAATGGTCTCCCCATTCTTTTAGGCTATATCAAACATATGGACATGCTTCTTTATCATCAACCTACTTTCGATGAACTGCTGGGTGAAGGCAATTGACAACTCCTGGAAACCCAGTATGGTTCCAGAGGCTAGGGAGTTGTACCACACAGTTCCTGGCCCCGATAAGGTGACTTCAAAACATTTGTAGAGGATGGTGTCATCAGCACCATCCAGTACTATGCTCCTCCTATATTTCGTCAAGTGGGTTTAGGGGTCGCTGCACCCATCATATGTCTCCAGACGTGGTACTCGGAAGTTGTTGGGCATTAATGCCTCTACTATCGTACAGATGAAGGGGGACTCCTCTCCGGTGAAGGTCTTTGACAGCCTTGACCAGACAGGCTTTCGAGAGACCTGTTTTTCCACCTCTTCCAACCTCTCCAGGATTTTCTCCATCAGGATGGTAGTACCTTCCTCTCATTGTTGTTTGGTAGCCACAGGCAATGAAGAATGACGTCTTCCTTTCGAGGAGTAACTTATCTGGCTTAAGGATAAGGACTTCTCATCTGAGGATGGACTTCACCGGCGGGAAGTTCTGGCCTCTTTTGACCCTATTCCCATCGTGCGATGTCCCCAGGATAGTATGTTCTCCGTTGAGGACTCATCTTCAGAACCCCTGTTTCCAGAGCTCAAACGAGGTGACTAGTGACTTTTCTCTGGACGTGTGTCTGGAGAGGATGCTCTTCCTTTTGGAGGTGCTATTGACCACCTTTGGTCAAGTTGTTGTGTCATTTCAACCACGATAGAGCACTAAAAATCATAGAGCAAACCTATTGTAACTGTCAAAGGACATTCGTCCTCTAGCATGGAAGTCTCCGCTGCAGGCTATTCAGTCATTGCTTGAGTTTCCGGCGCTGATTGGGGCCTCGGGAGTCTCTTGTCCTTTGAACGCTGAGTCTAAACAACAGCAACTTGAGAATGAGCTCCCACAAACAGTGCCAAATGATGCCCGACAGCATCTTTGTTGTATGACATGCTAGGCTTGAGAGAGACTTCCGATGAGAAAGTATTTGCAAGATCTTGAAGAAAGCGGGTTAAGAGCTCCCCTGAGTGTGTTACCACCTCATAAAATGGGAGAATTACAAGTGTGTTATAATGGCTAAAAACCATTATATTGTGTAATTCTCACCATAGTCATTGAAGTGTGGGGGGTAAAAGGCATGATCAACACCTTCTTAAAAGTGTTCCAAGTTGGTAACTTGGCCGCCAAGAAAAGCCTTGAGGATTGCTTGTTTGTCAAGCAACCTATGGACTTTTTTGTAAGGTTTTGAAAATTTGGGTACTCAATTGCAAAATTTTCAAGAAAAGGACTTGGAGAGTTACAGGAAGGAAATGAATGGTATGAAAGTGCTATTGGAGGACCAAACTGCTCACGGAAGATAAGTTTGGACAAAGGAAACACTAAAGGCATTAAGGGCCTTAAGGTGTTCAAGCTTTTTACTTGAGTGTAAGGATGGAATTGTGGGGTTGTCCCACCATGGAGGAGGCAGCCAAGACTTGATAATTAGTCAAAAATGTTGGGCACATATGTACCAATGAGTTTAAGAAAAAGAAACCATAATTAGTGAGAAAGAAAATGACATAAAGCAAGGTTAAGCTTGTTAAGTGTGTTCTATGCCCTTGAGCTCATTTAAGGCCATTTAAGTGGCCAAATCACTTATCCCTCTCTCATTTTCGTCCTCCCCCAGCCCAAGAACACAGCCATACTTCCTCCATAGTCACCACACCTTTAAACTTGCAATTGATTGAAAATGAAGGCAAAAGGAAGCAATTGGAAGCAAACTAGAGCTATTTCTTGGATACCTCAAGGATCAAGCTTGATTTTCAGCCTACCCACTTTGGTAAGGGCTCCCTTGCTCTCATGGACTATTTTCTGAAATTTTCAAACATCCATGGAGCTAGGGCTAAGCTTGGAAGAGCTCCATGAGCTTGATGAACCAAGCTTAGTGAAGGGAGTGCACTTATTGAAGGTTTTGTGACGTAGAGTGAAGTGCACAATGATGGAAGTAAAGTGAGGGTTTATAGAGCCCAAAGTTAGTACTAACTACTATTAAAATCCTCCTAAGACCAAGCATTAGCTTGAGGAGGGCTGCCATAGTGATTTATTTAAGTTTATTACATGTTTTATGGACTAACCTATGGTTATTGTTGCTGCTGCATTTCATGTGTTTGTTGGTTGTGAATGGCTGCTGCATTTGGTTGCTATATCTTTTATATATGTATTGTGTTTTTTGTGTTTTAGTGTCTTTGGATTCAGGTTTTAGTGAGGATCACATTACCTTAAGAAACCAAGTGTTACCCTTACTAAGTTTCTCAATGAAACTTACTCCCCTCAATTCTGTCATTTCAGGTCCAGCTGAAAGATCACCTTCAAACTAACCTTTGTGGTTTGAGTTTTGATCTAAAATTTCAGGTACATGAACTTCCATATGTCTAGTTATGATCTGGAAATTTTGGTGATTTTAGGAGCACATTTGGTATTTTTAATGGTGGTACTTATTGTGTTGTGCAGCAGCTGTCCAGCATCCTGTTTTTGGAGTCCATTGTGTCTCAGGACACTCCTGTAACTTAGGGTGCGTATTTAGCTGAGTTAAGACCATATTGTAGTGCATGTATGCATGTACATGTAGTGTATGTAAAATGAGACAAGTATGTGAACATTTGAGTAATGTTTTGGCTATGTAAGTGATGTGGTGCAAAGCTGCCTAAGTGTGAATGATGGGCTGCTTACTTGTAAATTCTGTTTTGGCCACATAAAGTTGTTAAAAGCAAGGGAATGTAATTCCTATGTGTAATGGACATATATGGGATAGCCTTGGAGGGCTTTCCCCTTGTGAATGAAGTGTTTGCATGGTTTGGAAAATTTTGTATGGGCAAAATGGTCCAAAAGTTGCCAGAATTTCGACTCTGGACCTAAAGTTCTATATCTCCCTGTGTAGAATGAATCTTTGGTATGAAATTTTGACCACACCTAGAGAACATCTAGAGGTTGAACTGTGCATTTAAAATTTATTCATTTGGATCCTTGTAGCCAAAGATATGACATTGCAAAATTGGCTAAGTTACTGTTCATTTGGTCAGAATTTTGTAACCAACTTAAAAAATCCATAACTTGGTCCATAGGTGGGCTATTGATGTAAAAAAAAATTCCTTGGTTTGATCTAAGTCTCTACTTGGTAATGGAGCAAATAAAAAAGGGGGTATGTGGCTAGAATGATACAGTTTATTAGTGGAAGTTACAGGTGCAGTGGCTGGTCACTAGAACTTAACAAGATTGCCTAATGTGTGGTAGCCAAGATTAAGACTTGTGCTAGTGTTTTCCTTCTTTGCTGCCATGGTGTGCATGAAATGTGAATATGTGTGTGATGGTTGGACCAATATGGATGTGTTTACATAGTGCCCAAGAGGGCCACTTGGGTATGCACACTAAGGGTAGTGTTCTGATGGCCTACAGAACATTACCAATCCTGGGAGTTTAAATGTACAATTTTGGCACCATAATTGGACTACCCCAGAGTGGGTAACAGAAGTTGGTATCAGAGCATGGTTTATACATGTACATAGCATATAGTTGCATTGCATGCATCTACATATATGAACTCAGTTTGGTCAGCTGCTAGTGTCAAGCACCATTGAAATACCTATGATCTTTTTAATCACCAACTGTGCTAGGCAGCAAAGAAATGGATAGAATAGAGGGATCAAGTGAAACAGAGGGTGGATCATCAAAACTTAGCATAATCAATGAGAACTTAGTAAGGCTTATTCATGCACAACAACAAGGAGTGCAAGTAGCACAAGGAGAGGGGAGGATACTAGGAACCAATATGTTCCTTCTAGAAGCTTAAAAGACACAAACGATGAGACCATTGAGGTGGAAGTTGAGGATAGGAGAAATTCGAGAGGCAGAAGAGTAAGATCTACTCAGGTGAGGACCAATCCCTTAGTCTATGACCACTAGGAATGAGATTGAAGAAGGCCATGAGAGAAAAGAAATCACCATACAGAACAAAATCCAGGAGACATAGGGAAAGGCATAGATGAAGTCAAACTGTTGGAGAGGTTCCAAGGCCTAACACCTCTACAGTTTGATGGAAGAGCTGGGCCAGAGAGAGTTGAGGAGTGGTTAATCTTCATTGGAAAAATGTTTGAGAGGATGCCACTTAGCTCCACCAAGAGAGTGTCACTGGCTACCTACAATCTAGTAGGCAGTGCAGAGATGTGGTAGAGGAGCACCAGAGATAGGTATGCTTCAGGATCTACAAGTACTGATGGAAGTTCAGGAGCCAAATAGCGATATTGGAAGATGAGCTGGAAGAACAGTGCAGTCACATTTAGCTGTTCCAGGAACACCGATATGAACCAGGACAACCTTAGTCCAGTTGGTGAGGTATCCAAGTGTTAGACATTAGAAAGGCTGTTAGACCTTTTGGAGCAGTTACATATTATAAAGGGCAGAAAGCTCTATAAACAAGAGGAGTCTGAGACTAAGTACCTTCCCAGTGGACCAGGGGAAAGTAGTCAGGCAGGAAGTGTTGGGTTTCGGAGAGCATCGAAAATTTAACCGAAACCCTCCATCCAAGTGAAACGGGGTAAACTGTTCGAAAATTTTCATACCTAATTTTCGGTTGAGATCTCTCACTCAACTGTAGAGTCGAATCACAAAACCTGAACAGTTGACGTGTTCAAGCTCTTTATGGTATCCACACGAGCCTCTCGGGATCACCACGCTTCCACCACGTCCCGGCAGATGCGTTTCTCTTGCGCTCGCAGTGCTAGCTTGCGTCCTCCAAGGAATTGCAAGAGAAGAGTGCGGCTGTCCTTTTTGGAGGCTAGGGCAAGGAGACCTGCGAATTTCTCACTTAAAAGTTGTATTTATAGTGAGACTCAACTTCCAGGCCTAGTGGGTTTCAAAGCCCTAATCCAATTAGGATTTAATTTCGGGCTTAATAATGGCTCAACTTTTTGGCCCATTATTAATACGAAATTAAAGTGAAACCATAACCCAAATAATTAGCCCATGCACTCTAATGATCCAAATAGCTCTATGTGTGCGACCCAATAGGCTCTTACCACGTTGGCAATGATCATAAATCACATTTATGATCATAAGCAATGAGCGGTGTCTAGCAACACATCATTGCTACCCAAGTGACAAGATTGTCGATGATTCGACTAAACCTTTATGATCATCACCGATATATGCCATTGTCCCTTTGTCCAAGATATCAAGACTAAGCACGAGACATGGAATGTGTCACTCTCGTATAGCCCAATCTTTGGTTTCTTGATTACCGAGTAGACCAACTTAAACTGATGACATTGATATCATATATCAACTCATCCGAGCATGGCCATGCATTTTCTAAGTCTCACTCTATCAAGGGGCCCGAAGATATCACTCCCGTTACATAGGAGGGACAAATCCCATCTTGATCATACAAATCCCTCCGCATGATATGTGACATACCCAATGACCTCCTTCAAGTTCACTCAGTTACGAGCAACAAAGGAAAGTATCAAAGTATGTGACTCACATGTAGGGAACCTTGATGATCTTAGGTCGAAGGACTACATATACCATGATCACTATGAGAATCACTTATGACACTCATATAACGATCCATGTAGTGTTCTCATGGTGGGTCGGTCCAGTACACAAGTTCTCCAACTTGTACCCATATGTAGACTACATATCTCATATTAGTCTCCACATATGCTAGTCGTTATGTATTATTGCAACCCGCTCCACAATAATACTAGACCAGGGACGTTTAAGAATATCATTATTCTAGGGTTACAATTATGTTTGTTAAGTTACGCAGAAACAAAACAACAAACATAATTGCTGGATTAATGCCTTAATAAAATATCATGACTCAATGTGCAAAAATACAATCATCTCATGATTGGCTTTTTGGGCACAACACTAACAATCTCCCACTTGCACTAAAAGCCAATCATCCATGTATCTAATACCGATGGACCTAGAATGGCTATCATGCTTTTGCTGCGTAAGGGGCTTTGTCAGCGGATCAGCAATGTTGCTATCTGTCGAAGTCCTGCATATCCTTACATCACCCCTCTCGATGATCTCCCTGATGAGATGATAGCGTCGGAGTATGTGTTTGGATCGCTGGTGAGATCGAGGTTCCTTAGCCTGTGCGATTGCTCCATTGTTGTCACAATAGAGCTCTATCGGGTCGGTAATGCTTGGAACCACTCCAAGTTCAGTGATGAACTTCTTGATCCAAACTGCCTCCTTCGCAGCATCAGAGGCGGCAATGTACTCAGATTCTGTTGTAGAGTCAGCTACTGTCTCTTGCTTTGAACTCTTCCAGCTCACAGCACCACCACCAATACAAAACACATAACCAGATTGCGATCTAAAATCATCCTTATCGGATTGGAAGCTTGCATCGGTGTAACCCCTTACAACGAGCTCATCTTCACCTCCAAAGACCAAGAATGCATCCTTAGTCCTTCATAAGTACTTAAGGATGTTCTTAACAGCTGTCCAGTGACTCTCACCGGGGTTCGATTGGTACCTACTCGTCATGCTCAAAGCATATGAGACATCGGGACGAGTACATATCATGGCATACATGATAGATCCAATTGCTGAGGCATATGGAATCTTACTCATGCGCTCTCTCTCCTCGGGTGTACTCGGACACTGAGATCTAGAAAGAGTGATACCATGTGACATGGGCAAGAATCCTTTCTTGGAATCTTGCATGCTAAACCTCTTTAGCACCTTGTCAATATATGTACTTTGACTTAGGCCAAGAAGCTTTCTAGATCTATCTCTATAGATCCTGATGCCTAACACATAGGCTGCTTCACCCAAGTCCTTCATAGAGAAACATTTCCCTAGCCAAGTCTTCACAGACTGTAGCTCAGGAATGTCATTCCCGATGAGTAGTATGTCATCTACATACAACACCAAGAAGACAATAGCGCTCCCACTAACCTTCTTGTAGACACAAGGTTCATCTTCATTTTTGATAAAACCAAACTCTTTGATTGCATCATCAAAATGAAGATTCCAACTTCGAGAAGCTTGCTTCAGTCCATAAATGGACCTTTGCAACTTGCACACTTTATTGGCATTCTCAGGAGTGACAAAACCCTCAGGTTGTGTCATGTACACATCCTCAAGTAGCTTTCCATTTAGGAATGCAGTTTTGACATCCATTTGCCATATCTCATAATCATAGTGTGCAGCAATAGCAAACAAAATTCAAATGGATTTAAGCATAACAACTAGTGAAAAAGTTTCATCATAGTCAATACCATGAATTTGCTTGAAACCTTTTGCAACCAATCGTCCCTTAAAGGTAATCACATTACCATCCATGTCAGTTTTCTTCTTGAAAACCCATTTGCACCCTATGGGTTTTACCCCTTCAGGTGGGTCAACCAAAGTCCATACTTGGTTTTCATACATGGATTCCATCTCGGATTTCATGGCCACTAGCCACTTCTCAGAGTCAGGCCCCGACATAGCTTGTTGGTAGGTTGTGGGCTCATCCTGATCCATGAGCATCACATCACCAGTGTGAGTCACAAGAAATCCATATCTCTCAGGCTCACGCCGAATCCTACCAGACCTACGTGGGCTCTGTGCTACAGGAACAGACTCTTGAACCACAACATCTTGTGGTGTCTGTTCAGGTTCCATTTCAGGTTCGATGTCTCCTTGTTGTTCTTGAATTTCTTCAAGTTCTACTTTCCTCCCACTAGTTCCTTTAGAGATAAACTCTTTCTCTAAAAAGACACCAGTTCGAGCAACAAACACTTTTTGCTCAGAAGGATTGTAGAAATAGTAACCCTTTGTTTCTTTGGGATACCCAACAAAAAGGCATTTTTGAGATTTGGGCCCTAGTTTGTCAGAGGATTGACGTTTCACATAAGCGTCACAGCCCCAAATCTTCATAAAAGACAAATTGGGATGCCTCCCACTCCATATCTCATATGGTGTCTTTTGAACCGATTTAGATGGAACTCGGTTTAGTGTAAAAGCGGTTGTCTCTAGAGCATGTCCCCAAAAGGAGTTTGGAAGGTCAGCTTGACTCATCATAGAGCGAACCATGTCTAACAGAGTTCGATTTCTCCTTTCAGATACACCATTCCATTGAGGTGTACCTGGTGGAGTGAGTTGTGATACTATACCACACTCCTTCAGATAGTCAAGGAATTCTCGATCCAAGTACTCTCCACCTCGATCTGATCGAAGCACTTTGATACTCTTCCCGAGTTGATTCTCTACTTCATTCTTGAATTCTTTGAACTTTTCAAAGGATTCTGACTTGTGTCTCATAAGATACACATAGCCATATCTGCTGAAGTCATCAGTGAAAGTAATGAAGTATTGGAAACCTCCTCTAGCTTGTGTAGACATAGGGCCACATACATCACTATGTATGAGTCCTAGTAAGTCATTAGCCCTTTCACTTTGCCCTGTGAATGGGGCTTTGGTCATCTTGCCCAACAAACATGACTCACATGTCTCATATGATTCAAAATCAAATGAGTCCAAGAGTCCATCCTTATGGAGCTTGGATATGCGGGTCTCATTTATATGGCCCAAGCGACAGTGCCAGAGATAGGTCGGGTTCGAATCATTTAATTTGACCTTCTTGGTATTCACATTATAGATTGGATCTTCGAGGTCTAGAACATACAACCCATTGCTAAGTTGAGCACTACCATAAAAGATTTCATTCAAATAAATAGAACAACATTTGTCCTTTATTATAAATGAAAAACCTTTCTTGTCCAAACAAGAAACAGAAATCAAATTTCTACTAATAGTAGGCACAAAGTAGCAGTTGTCTAATTCTAAAACTAATCCACTAGGTAAAGTGAGAACATAAGTCCCTACGGCTAAGGCAGCAACCCTTGCTCCATTTCCAACACGTAGGTCCACTTCACCTCGGGCCAATCTTCTACTTCTACTTAGATCCTGCACATTTGCACAAATGTGAGATCCACATCCAGTATCCAATACCCAAGATGAGGAAGTAGAAAAGTTAGCCTCTATAACAAAAATACCTGAAGTGGAAGTCTTACTTCCCTTTTCCTTAGCAAGTTCTTCAAGATAGAGCTTGCAATTGCGCTTCCAGTGTCCAGGTTGCTTACAATGGAAGCACTCCCCTTCCTTTGCCACACCACCCTTTGGTTTCAGTGCAGCTGAAGAAGAATTAGCATTGGACTTTCCATTATCTTTATCCTTCTTCTTGTTGGCTTTTCCCTTTCCCTTGCCCTTTTGAACCATCAAAATGGGCTTAGCCTTCTTAAGGTTTTGCTCAGCAGTTCTCAACATGTTGAGCAATTCAGGGAGGGACTTGTCAAGGTCATTCATGTTATAGTTCATGACAAACTGACTGTAGCTTTCAGGCAACGATTGCAAGACTACATCAATAGCCAACTCTTTCTGAAGAGCAAATCCCAAATTCTCAAGATTCTCAATGTACCCAATCATCTTGAGCACATGAGGACCCACGGGACTTCCCTCAGACATCTTGCACTGAAACAATGCCTTAGAGGTCTCAAACCTCTCATGCCTAGCTTGCTCTTGGAAAAGCATTTTGAGATGTTCGATCATATCGAACGCCCCCATGTTCTCATGTTGCTTCTGAAGCTCAGATTCCATGGTAATAAGCATGAGGCATGCAACATCCAAAGCATCATCAGAATGCCTCTTGTGAGCATCCCTTTCAGCTCTTGGAGCAGTGGCAGCAGGCTCATTCGGAATGGGCTGCTCTAGGACATAAGCCTTTCTCTCTTGCTTGAGGACTATCCTCAAGTTTCGGTACCATTTGAGAAAGTTGGTCCCATTCAGTTTTTCCTTCTCAAGGATCGATCGCAACGAAAGTGTCGATGTGTTTTGTGCCATGATTATCTACAACAGTAAATATGCAGTGTAAGAGTCATGTATTTTAATTCATTTAATAAGGACTTTTATTAAACGATACTCCCACTATTTTCCTCAAAATAATAACCCTCGATATTATTTCGGAACACCTCGGCGCTAAGGTATTCTAGTGGGCGAAGATCCATGTTTGACCACAACCTGAGTCAGCTTTGGCTTTTCTCTCAAGTTACAGCTATTTAGGTAGGCAATTGGATGCAAACTAGAGCTATTTCTTGGATACTTCAAGGATCAAGCTTGATTTTCAGCCTACCCACTTTGGTAAGAGTTCTCTTCCTCTCATGGACTGTTTTCTTCAATTTTCAAACATCCATGGAGCTAGGGCTAAGCTTGGAAGAGAGCCACGAGCTTGATGTACCAAGCTTAGTGAGGGGAGTGCACTTATTGAAGGTTTTGTGACCTAGTGTGAAGTGCACAATGATGGCAGTAAAGTCAGGGTTTCTAGAGCCCAAAGTTAGTACTAACTACTGTTAAAATCCTCCTAAGGCCAAGCATTAGCTTGAGGAGGGCTGCCATAGTGATTTATTTAAGTTTATTACATGTTTTATGGACTAACCTATGGTTATTGTTGCTGCTGCATTTCATGTGTTTGTTGGTTGTGAATGGCTGCTGCATTTGGTTGCTATATCTTTTATATATGTATTGTGTTTTTTGTGTTTTAGTGTCTTTGGATGCAGGTTTTAGTGAGGATCACATTACCTTAAGAAACCAAGTGTTACCCTTACTAAGTTTCTCAATGAAACTTACTCCCCTCAATTCTGTCATTTCAGGTCTAGCTGAAAGATCACCTTCAAAGTAACCTTTTTGGTTTGATTTTTAATCTGAAATTTCACGTACATGAACTTCCATATGTCTAGTTATGGTCTGGAAAGTTTGGTGATTTTAGGAGCACATTTGGTATTTTTAATGGTGGTACTTATTGTATTGTGCAGTAGCTGTCCAGCATCTTGTTCTGGAGTCCATTGTGTCTTAGGCACTCCTGTAACTTAGGGTGTTCATTTAGCTGAGTTAAGACCATTATGTAGTTCATGTATGCATTTACATGTAGTGTATGTAAGATGAGACAAGTATGTGAACATTTGAGTAATGTTTTGGCTATGTAAGTGATATGGTGCAAAGCTGCCTAAGTGTGAATGATAGGCTGCTTACTTGTAAATTCTGTTTTGGCCACATAAAGTTGCTAGATGCAAGAGCATGTAATTCCTATGTGTAATGGACATATATGGGATAGCCTTGGAAGGTTTTCCCCTTGTGAATGAAGTGTTTGCACACTTACGAAATTTTGTTTTGGGCAAAATGGTCATAAAGTGACAAGAATTTTGACTCTACATTTAAAGTTCTATATCTCCCTGTGTAGAATGAATATTTGTATGAAATTTTGACCAAACCTAGAGAACATCTAGAGGTTGAATTCTGATTTTGAATTTCTTAATTTTGATCCTTGTAGCAAAAAATATGATGCTGCAAACTTGGCTAAGTTACTGTTTATTTGGTCAAAATTTTGTAACCAACTTAAAAAATCCATAACTTGGTCCATAGGTGGGCTATTGATGTAAAACAAAATTCCTTGGTTTGATCTAAGTCTCTACTTAATAATGGAGAAAATAAAAGAGGGGGGTACATAGCTAGAATGATACAGTTTGTAAGTGGAAGTTACAGGTGCAGTGGCTGGTCACTAAAACTTAACAAGATTGCCTAAAGTGTGGTAGCCAAGATTAAGACTTGTGCTAGTGTTTTTCTTCTTTGCTGCCATGGTGTGCATGAAATGTGAATATGTGTGTGATGGTTAGACCTATATGCATGTGTTCACACCGTGCCCAAGAAGGCCACTTGGGTATGCACACTAAGGGTAGTGTTCTGATAGCCTATAGAACATTACCAATCCTGGGACTCTAAATGCACAATTTTGGCACCATAACTAGACTACCCTGGAGTGGGTAACAGAGTGTGTTTCCAAGGGAGGAGCCTCCGACGCCCAAGTCAGTAGATGAGAAAGAAGTTGTTTAAAGGCATAGAGTATGAAGGAGAGAATCTCATGTTTATTACCAAGGAGCCTCCCAAGTATTTATAGGAGGATGGGGGGAGAAGACTGTTTTGCACAGTATGTTTAGATCAGGACACGTGTTCAGCCAGATCTGGTCTGTACCTTCAAAGACAGCTATCTCCAGTTGGCCATAGCCAGTTCTGGCCAGAGGGTAGGGGTGTGTACGAGGCTTCTTTGTCAAAGATCCCTAAACTGTTTTTGTCGTTTCTCCATGAGACCCCTTCGGAGGGGTGAGACCTCTTCGGGCAAGGATTTTCCTCGAGGGCTACTGGAGAAGGCCCTTTAAATGGGCAAACCATCTTTGGGCGACATTTTCCTCCATCGAGGATGATGATCCTATGCTTCCGAGGTTGGTAGTGTGACCTCCGAGGGTGGCGAGGAGCCTTTTTCCCCAAGTCAGATATGTGTATTACCGAGGGTGGTGGAGAGATTCCTCCCAAGATTGGTGTTATGAATTTCCAAGGGTGGTGTTAGGTTCCACAGAGGAAGAAGGTTTTTGTGGGCGATAGCCCTTCGGTTATCACCTGATCAATGAAAATGGAGGTGTCTCCTTAAAAGGATGCAAAGACCATGGTTCGCCATCTAACATCCGTACGTATATCAAAAAATACCTATGTAAGTCTTCACAATAAGGCATTATAAAATAAGGGTACATCTAGAACCAAAAAATCCACTTCATGAAAATCACAAATTATGCTTCCACATGAGATCTTCCCATCAACATTAAGGGCAAGCTCATTGTGCCCAAACTAAGGATCTTGTCCCTTCCAACACAATAAGTCGGGCTAGATATGAAGGCTAAAGAGGACCTCCTAACCTTGATCTTGTCCAAAGGCAAAGAAAATATCACATTGGAGTTAGGTCCATATCCAACTAAACCCGTTCCACATCAAAGTTATTAATGCAAGCCATGATAAGAAAAGGGTCCACATGGGAATGGACTACATAGGACCATTATGCCTTGTTAAGATATTATTGGGATTGGCAGTCTCCACATGCGTCATCTCCTAGGACTGTCTTTTCCTAGATTAAAAGGGCTTACCCTTCATGAGCATATGAATGACCCCTACCAGTGGGCTAAGGTTTTAGTAACCAATTCTTCTTCCTGGAGAACAGGGTCTTGCTTGCCCTTATCCACGATCAGGATCCCATTCATCATTATCACATGGCTGGGGTCTGCCCTCTTTTCATTGAAAAACTAGATGAGTGATATAGTTGTTCATCTTTCCCTCCCATATGAGCTCTTCTAGGAAGTCATGGAGCTTCTAGCACTCCTCAATACCATCGACTTAATCCTAATGATAACTATAGTATCTTTTCTGATTATGTGTAGCCCTAGCTGGTAATGGTGGGGGCCACTTGGTCCCCATCTTCTTTCTCTTTAACACACACAAGATGTTAGCCAAGATTCTCGTAGGGAGTATACAAGATATCTTGCCAATGAGGTCTTTTCTTTAAAGTTGAGCCCTCGTCTTTAGCCTTCGATGCATTTTTTTACTATCCTGCCTTCAATAGCTCCAACTTATTAAGCTCCTCCATGTGCATGTAATGAGTGACCCTATCCAAGAACTCCTCAGTGCTATAAACTAGGTTCTTATACAAGCCCCAAGCCAACATCAAATATCTTAATAGCCCTGAGTAATGCCAGTAAATGAAGCTCAAGGTAAAGATCTTACATTAGCACAACCTCCACATTAAACCTTTTGTTGTAATCTCATAAGGGCTCATCCTCCTTCTATCACAAGCCTTTACCCATAATCTCATCTAAGTCATATAAGACCCCAGGAACCTTACACTAATTTAGTGCTAGCCCTGCGTAAATTGCTCCTTAGTGGGCCTACTAATTGGTTAAATCCTTAATGCATTACTGTTTTATACTACGCCTTACTATGGTTGTAGGTCAACAACCATAAAAATAATATGTACCTGGTTCAGCTGGCCAGCATTTCAAAATATGCATTCATATAAAACATAAAGTTATGCACTGTGAATCCATATAAGCTACTAGGGAACACAACCAATAGTTCCATAGCATTTACGGAGGCATAAGTTCTATATACATATATACATCATGCACAAAAGTGCTATACACTTGCTACACTGAGAATCTTGGGATTCAATCTCACCTGACCTACACTGCCAAAAGAAAACCACAATAGTGCCCAGGTATCCCCTGCTCCTTGCCTCTGTACCACATAGGTAGTAAGTTAGTGATCCAAGTGATTAAGAACCTACAAGAAAGAAACATAACAAAAATACACTATAGCAAATAACTCATGCACACCTGGTATCAAAATACTAACAACCAGGCCTTTTATCAGTTATTAGCCCCAGGTACACCAGTATATGCACACAAAATATGTAAGGGATGTGAGAACCGAAAATTCCCAGTAAGGATTATAACCTGCAAGAAAAACAATCATATAGGACCATGCATATTATCCATAAAGATGTCAATATATGCCTAGTGCACTTGAGCTCAAATCATAGTGCCAGGAACCCATAGTATTGGCCAATAATTATGGGAGTAGCTAATTCATACAATTCCTTCACTCGTTAGTCTTACAGTTGACAAGCCCAACTTGTCCATGCAAATACTACTTTGAAAGCCTTTTAGTATTTTCCAATATCCATTATTTTATGTATAGGAGTAAACTATTTGCCTATTTAAATGCATGTGTTAGTGCTAGCATTCCAAAATTGTGTGAGTGGTTAAGAACACCTCCCCTTCTTAGGCTCACCTAAGCCTTGGCCCATCATGGTGACCTTAGGTATCTTAGGTTCTCAAACCATCATACTTTCCATAAATTAGACCATACTAAGGTCCATGTTGCCTATACATTAAAGTTTACAAATATGCACTTACACACTTCATATGCACTTCATAGTTTGGCTTCCTGCCAAACCCAATCATACTAGCTTCTTAAATAGCCATCAATACTCAATTTAAATTCTTGTTAAATCCATCAATAATTTAGTCACTTGATATACACGTATCTTAGCCAAATTTATTTAACACATAAGCATACAAATCAAGTAACCTTTACCTTAGATAACTTAGTTTGCAAGCTTCAAGTACTTAGCCTTTTTTTATCGGTTTCAAGCCAAACATAGGACCCATCTTAGTAGCTTATGTCCAGAACCTATATTGATCATTTTAAGCATAATTTAGCAATTTTAACACGTTGAAACAGCCCATTAAACAAGCACCAACAGCCCAGAATTTTTTGTCCATGGTTTGCCTATCTTGTAGTTCTTTACACTTTTAATAGTCCAAAAGCAGCCCAAACCTTGCTCTCTTATTTTTTATGCCTTTCATACTAGTGCATAAGCAAGATTATAACAACTAACAGTCACCAAAATCACTGGAATAACACATTTTATTCCAAGAATTCATTACAATTTCAGCAGCACCAAAACCTCACCTTAATGCACATTCATGGCATTCATGGGCAATTCACTTCCAAATAAATGTTCTCTTGCTTCTTAGATTTTATACACCAAATCATAAGAAAGATAACATCATCTAGAACTAATTTCAACCATTAAAACTAGCATCTCCTAGCTCGAACAAAATTAATACCATAAGCTCTCAACTAATGCACCTTAATTGCATAACATGGTTTCCATGTGTAATTCATTGCCCAACGCTTAATCTCTCACTTCCTAACCCTTAAATACTAGTTCATAAGTAAGAGAAAAACCTTGGTCATCTACTAAAACCTCTGGAACATGAAATTATGGCTAGTTGTAAAAGAATTAAACCACACCTAGCTTAACACTCACGGTTTTAGCTACACCAAAATTCCAGCCTTTGTTCTTTTGGGTTTTAGCTCATTTGCATTTCAAATCACATCTTAAAGCTAGGAAACACATCAAAAAATCATCCCAACTATGGTTTCTTCCATAAAAAATCACATGAATAGTACCAGAAATCCAAAGATGATGAAAATTACACCATAGGAATAAAACTAACCATGGATGAGCTCATGAACACCTTCAAACATGTTGAGCACCTTTGATTTCTCTTAACAACCAAGTCTAACATTAATTTCCACAGTTTATAGAGCTAAACTAAAGCTCAAAACAGGGGAAATAACAGAACCAAACTTACTTGGACAAGAAGCAAGAAATCCCAGCTTAGGGTAGCACAAAACTTGATTTTCCTTCAAAATCTTGCTTATTTATGCTTGAATTTGGGTGGATTGAACTTGGAGGGATCTTGGCTATGGTGGTTCAAAGATGGGAGAGGTTTTGGCCAGCTGGAGCTTCTGGATAAGGGAGGAAACAAGTTGGGTCGGTTAATAAAGCTTATTAAGTAAGCTAGCATGTGCAAGGCACATGCATGGTCTAAGTGCGTGCTTTCTAACGCTAGATCCTTAACTGATAAAACGCTAAAACTTCAGGACCAAGGTTACTATTACGTCGAGCTACGTTTCTTCACAAATATAATTACACGCCAGTCTCCAGCTTTTTTACAAACGTGTAATTTAGTTCCTTTTTCTTTAAGGAGTACATTTAAATCACTTATGAACAATCTAGTCAATCCAAAATTTCATGATGATAGAGCAGGAATCATGAAAAATCGTGGTAACTCAAATTTAATATTTTCTCATACTCTATCCAACCGTGCAATAAAAATGGGTTACTATATGAAATGACCAAAATGCCCCTCTTGGCCCGGCTTGCTTAAATGATCAATTTTATTCATTTTTAGCTATTGGGCCCTATATTACTAAGACTTAGCTTGCAAAGAAATTATTTAAAGTGTTAATTTTTTGAATTAATCCATCCCTTGAAAGTCTGAGCTTCCTGTAATAACTTAACTAATTAGACTTATAGCTTCGAGTGCTATCACACATTTTGTCAAATCTTAAACAGATGGACAACTGTCTTGGGAGTGGGGCAAATCCCCAAGAAGTGTAGGATGAAAGCTTGGGACGATTTCTAGAATGACCAAAATTGACGACCATGATTAGTGCCTAACCAACTAACCACCACCCCCATCTAGGTTGAATTGAAAGTCATACACATAAGGGTCAGTAGCTCTTTGTAATCTCATTGGGCTTATGTACCTTTAGTGGTGGTTCACTGGGCCCATATGACCATCAAACTGGTCTATATGGGGCATCTTGAATCCTTATGGAGTAACGGCATTATTGATCTCATTCGAGAATGGATAAACCCACAAATAACTAAAGTTCATGCCTGCAAGAAGGTGTTGCTCCAAAGCCAGAGCCACTACCCTGATGTGTTCTTCCATCTAGGACTACATGGCCCTTTCTTCTTGTGAAATCATGAGGAGGCAATGCGAGCTCATCTTCTGCTGCCTTCAAATTCACCTCCTGTTCCCGACCTTCATCGATGGCCTCTGGCAGGGGCTTCCTTCTATCAACAACATCATTGTCATCATAAGTGTCCTAGATCATCTTGTGTTCACCATGTTTCCACAGATGGTGCCAAATTGATACAAAACTATCAAATGGGAGCGGTTGAACTGGAATAATACTTGCCAAGACGACCTAGGATTCGTGAATGTAGATTGAAGTTATAGGCCCCAGAATGTGTCTCCAAGGCAAACCCTCCAATGGTCAAGTTACTGTCTCTGAGAGGAATAGAGATAACTAGGGCTTTTGTGATAGAGAAAACATACCTCATTGGGCTGTCAAGCCCCTATTTATATGTAGTGGACTTCCTTAGTTGTGTACTTGTGGGAATCCAAGTCATTAATGAGGGGATATTCGTGGAGTGATAGAAATCCGGCATTAATTAATTGCCTCTAGTAGGAATATTCCTTCTTTAAGTGAAATTGGGTAGGCTAGTTCGATTCGAGCCAGCTAGCTCGATCTAGAATGGGTTTGGGCCCATTATGGTATCAAATTTAAAACCAAATTTATTATACAAGATACCCAATTTTTTAATGTTTTATAGATTTTATGAGTAGCTGAGAGTGGTCAAATTGTGATTCTATACTACCCAATTAGTCATTCCTTATTGAGGTATGTCTAGAGATATCAAAAAATATCATATAGCCATTGCCCTCCCCAAATCTAGCCAGCTGAATGTGAACCTGACCTTACCCACATAGTCATAAGGAGGATATAGGTTGAGCTAATCCGACCCGATCATACCCATACCCCTCTCTTGAATTGATTTGGTTTGCTATCAACTTTCACCTTCGATATTTAGCATTTTTCTTAAACTCAACCAAGGTTCAGAACGAGTCAAACCGGGCTTAGGGTATGACCAAAGTTGATGGCCTTCCACTTTGATGAGACGTGAAGCCCACTAAGGAGTGGCCTTTGAATGGAAAGAGAAGCCTGATGAGTGCCTCACTAACAACTACTCACAATCGCCGAAGACATCTTAACAGACACAAATTCTGCCGTTCGTTATACCAACTGCTGTTTTTGTGATCCACAACATAAAGGTCCTACGTGGTCGAAGTTACCCTCTTTTTGCTGCCTTTCTTAGAACACACGCTTCTCTCGTTCTCATCAATTTTAAATGAAAGTGAAAAGATTGCTTCCCTTCTCAACCAAGCTTCACAATCCCGTTCAGGAGGCTCTTCGTATTTAAACTCAGAAGAGCTGTATCCGTTGGAGGTCTACGACCACATTTTTGCAACTCCAGAAACAGATTATCTAATTGGACTAGTCGAGTTTCTTTCTTTCGTTGTCTTTTCTGTTTCCCTTGGCAGTCAAGCAAGATGGATAGACCCCAATCGCTCTGGAGTTACTCGGACTTCCAGCAGCTGAAAACACAAGTCTATCCACCACCTGTTACATCAGCTTATGTAAATCAGGTTGGTGGCTCCGGTATGAAGGGATTTTCTGGGAAGGCAGAGGTGGAAGATGCCTGCAGGAGCTTTGAGAACTATTTGGTGGAGATGATTGTGGAGAAGGGGAATGTGAGGGATTTGATGGACATCGAGGAGCTTCTATGCTGCTGGAAGAACCTCAAGAGCCCTGTCTTCATTGACTTGGTTTCCAGATTCTATGGAGAGCTATGCACAGACTTGTTTTCTGCCGACGAGAAAGATTGTGCAACTGATTCATCGAATTGACTGAATTTATCTGCTATCTTCACCATGAATGCATCGTTGTCCAGTAACTTGTTAACCAAAACTAGACACTATTTCGAGATTGCAATGCATGATCTTACTTGAAAAAGCACAAGATGCAGATGATTAAATTGAAGTTCAATGTAAGCTCTTTCCAGTTCCCCTTTTCATGCAGATCAGCACCATTTATTTTTATAAGCAGAGTTAACCTTGTTTTATTGAAAGCACAAAACAGAAGAAGAAGAAATCACAGATTCATTGGCCAAGGAAACATATTTAAGAAAAGGGATTGAATATTGGCATGATAGCTATATATTTACAATTCAACAAGCAAGTAAAAGGGTTCTTGCAAGTGACTGAGAGAAGTAGAGGGGCCATGTTTCAGAAGTTAGGCTACCGTTACCTTAATGTTCTGACTACAGAAAACAGCTCTCTACCAATTCCTGCAATGCTTAAAGCCAGAAGGGTAGATTCTGTGATCAAAAAGTGACTACATCTCCACCTAGACACTAATCTAGGTCATGTTTGAAAGATAAACCCGAGACTTTACCACAATCCCTTGAATTCTGTACCCTGGCATGACCATAAACTCAACTTTCTGTCTAGTGATCTGCTCACCGATGGCAAGTCCTCCAATGTCTTCAACAGATTCCATGTAAGCATCTGAGAATTGGCTTCCTCTGCTGACAGAGAAAATCTTCACTTCAGGATCAATTGTTGAAGCAATCCCCTTCAGAACCCATACCCACTTTGCCATCTTGGAAAATATTTGATAAAATGGAGTCCTTGGATGCTTGCCATTCAAAACAAACATCCTTTGGTCCAAATTACCAAAGAATGTCCTCTCCATTGTGGGGTGAATAAGTAAAAGATACTTCTTTCTACAGAATTTAGCAAAGTCTGAACCGGGACTCTCAGTCAGAGCATCAATTGGATCATCAAATGACAGAATATCATCTACGTCATAGGACTCCCGAAACATTTCATGAAACATTCTTCTTGCAATGTATGCTTCAAATGCATACTTCTTGTCAGGCCTTTTGGAGTAGACAACTCCACTTTCAATTGAGTATGCTGCCTCGTCCAAGTCCCAACCTGAAGCCTTCATCAAACCGATCAAAGGCTTGGCAAAATCATGAATAGATTTTGACACTGCTTTAAAAGCATCCTGAAAGAAAGTAATATCTACAACCTTGACCTTCTTTGTCTGCAAGGTATCCCTTCGGTTCATCTCCGTTAGCCTAACATTTTGTAGAACTGTATCATGGAGTACCTGTCGCAAGGCGATGATAACAGAATCTTTATCTTTATTCTGAGTCTTCAGTGTCTCCAACATCCTGCTAATAACTTTAATATTTGATCGTATAACAGCCATACGAGAAGCATCAAACTGGGCCCTTTTGAATCGCTTCTCCTTGTACGCCTGCTTGATCTTGCAAAGCATTTCAAGATGAGACGCAACAATTTTATCTGCGACAATGATCTTATCTGGGTCATAGGGAATGTGAGCTGCCTGAAGTTGAACATAACCTAACTTAACAGCAGAAACTTCATCAAACAGCTTCAAAATCACCTCATCATCACATGTATTCCTTTCCCTCGGTGCAAATCTCTTCTCAGACAAACTAACCGGAAGCGGATGGATTTTGCCACTGTCACATTCAATTTCTTCAGCATCATCATTGCTATCTTCATCAAAGCGGTTATCATTATTGCAGGGGTTTAGAGGGTTTTCAGTGGCAAAGACACCAACCGATCTCAATTTGCAAACTGTAGCAAACTTGGAGACAATATCAGACCGGTTTGAAGACGGTTTAGAGGGTCTATCGGTGGATGTTTCCATTTTTAAGCAGAACAAAACCCAAACTGATTCAGATCCACCCAGAAGTGGCAACGAATAAAGAAGCGGACCCAAGCCAATGGGTTCTAGAATCTAGATTACCCTAGTCAAATAAGCCCTGACTTGAGGGGTTGAGACTTTTCTTTAACTACTAGTGCCACAAACATTCAAACTGATTAAAGCATTCACCTTCAACATTCAAAACGATTAAAGCTTTCAATTTTATGCGTAACAGAACGAGATACAAGCAAAATTAAATAATGGGTTTGGTTCAAACAGAGAAAAACATTAAAAAATTCGAAATGGGGAAACATGAAAAGCAAAGACAGAGAAAGAGACACGGGTGGGTGCTAGGCTGACCTCAACCTTTCTCAGTAGTAGATTCTGCACATGTGGAACAGGACAGATGGGAAGCGAGTGGCTGGGTTGGGTTAGGTAGAGAAAAGAAACGGCGAAACAACCCAGAAATTGTTCTCGGAGTTGGAGCGGCACGACGAAGTTTGTGTCTCCGATCTGTCCCTGTCTCTGCTGTGAAGCACAAGGAGGAGTATTTTTTTCAGAAAGGAAGAAGAAATTAACGGTAATCGAAGTCTTGAAACTGGTGCGGATTATTAATAGATGATAGTGTTTTGAAATTGAGTACTTCAAAATGCGGTGAGAGCCTGAGAAGCTGCAAAATTATTAAAAGATTAAATTCTACAGTGCGAATTGTTTATGGGAAAATGAGCTCAACTTGGAATCTTTACGTTGCAGAAGCTCTGCAACTTGCTTCCTGCGTGCGCTGGTAGAGGGCCTGCAGAGAGAGTGCGTTGTGCGGGCCAAAGCCATAAAGGGGTACATTTCGGGAGGCTAAAGAAAAAATTATTAATGACTTAAAAAGGGAAAAATAACGAAAAAACCACTAATGTTTTAGGGTTGACTCAAATCAGCCACTAATGTCTTTTTGGGACAAATAAACCATTAATGTTTTGAGATCAGCCCAGAAAGACGACTGATGGTTAAATAAAGGAATATGCCATTGAAACTAAAGAATATTCTTTTAAATAACAATTATGTGACAAAAGTAAAAATTTATTTAATTAGATGATGTCACAAAAAAACAGACATTTTAAGCTTCTCAATATATTTTGCTATTCCTTTGTGACTAACAGAGCTCAATCTTCGTCTGAAATGAGAAAATTTCGATAAATTACCCACTTCTTAGTCTCTTTCTGTGTTATCCCTTGTTTTCTTTGGTTTTCTACATTTGTGGCGACTTCAAAATCCTGGCCTAGGTCAAAGACACCCTGTTAATCGACTTGGAAGGAAAGCTGAAGACTGGGTTTAGGCTTCCTCAGATCGAAGTTCATGCGACTGGACTGGAATTGAATGTGACAATAGGAGCAAATCCGTGGTCGGAATCGATCTTTCTCGGCGTTGGTGTTGGTGCATCTTGCGACGATGAAGGCAGTATGGGAGCCGTGGCCATCGGCATCTCGCGAGAGGCGTAGTGGTCCCAAGGTTGGGCCTGAAAACTGCCTATGCTAGAGGAGGGAAGACGTGGTGAAGGTTGGCCTGCTCCGAAATAGCGAGGAATCATTGAGCTCTCGACGCGGTAAGAACAAAGCGAGCTTGAAGCTGGGCTCGGTACTAACTCATGTCCTTTAGCTGGTTTATGCGGAATTGGTACTAACTCATATCCTGCAAGCTCGATTTGCACTCCCCCTTAACAGAAACCAGATCACGAGCTAAGAGCAGATGGTAGGCTGTTGAAAGACCAACAAAGATGGGGCAAATTCTAATGTGGGTTCCTTAGAGTCACGTCAGCTTTATTTTAACAGTAGTGGGTAACTAGACTAGTCTCGTAAATGTTAGTGGTTTGTTTGACAAAAAGAAAATAATAGTACCTAATTGGGCTAACTAGAAAACATTAGTGGCTTTTTTGTTAGTTTTTCCTGACTTAAAATATCTAAATTTATTAGAAGTTGTATTAGCATTCTAAAATTTTAAAACTTATTATTTTTTCTTTTTTGTTAATCTTTTAATGTTCAGTGGCCAACTTGAGCTACTTTTGAAACATTATTGAAAATTTGAATCATTTTAAAGCATTCGTGGAAATTAGGATAGAAAAGACTTTAGCTCTAGATTTGGTCTAAGAAAAAAACATTAGCAGCAAATTTTGAGAGTTGTCTTTTTCCTTAGTAAAATTTTAGTGTACTCTACACTAATTTTTTAATATAGTAATTATTCAACTAATTTGTAGTGTAATTAATTTTATTTTATATTAATTTTGGTTTTCCCTAAATGGATAAAAAATATCTACAATAACTAGTATGTTTGTAGTTCACAAACAAACTTTTTTCACTACACCAATAAATAGTAAAGATGCGGCAAATCTCTTTATAATCAAACAAACATGTGAACTCACAGACAAGTGCACTTATCATTAAAATATGATAGTTGCAAGTACCAAAATTGTTTTTCTCCAAGGAACGAAGGTTGTCTACTGCACTCAATATCTCTCTATTATCTAATCGTTAATTAAGGAGTTTATTTAACTAATTATTATGAATTGACTAAACTAAACTAAACTAATATAGTAACATAAACTACTAACTATCAATCAGCAATGGAAAACAACTAAGATAATCAATAATAAGAAATCTCATACTTAGAATCGAATCCTCCTAGAAATTCTTTTGTGTTGCTTTTACTTTGGTTTAGTAGAATTGTAATTTACTTTGACCGTGGAGTACTACTTAATGTAGATTAGCTTCCTATTATTCTATTTACACTAACTTTATTCTTAAGTCACCAATATGATATCTACGCCTATCGCGCTTTCTAAGAATGCATTACAAGTCTTACGGCCCACTACTAGGTTTCGCCCTAGTCTAAAGGTATTATATCGCTCCAATTACTTCCAGTTACATTAATATCCCTTTTATCTAACAGTGATCCACAATAAATGTACTGGATACTACTTGACGCATGTTCATCATCTGATATTGAATTAATAGGTGAGCTACTATTAATCAATGCAACAAAGAACATTTGATAAATCACAAGAAAAACACATAATCATATTAAACCAAAAGTAATAACAGTCACAAAATCATCCTAAGGTTCATCTACTCTAAGTATAAATAGGAAAAGTTTAGCTCATAACATTGTAAAATAAACACCAATGAATAAAAAGAAAACTAAGAAAAGAATAATCCATCGCTGAATTTCTTTTCCTCCAAAAAATCTTTGATCCGGCCATTAAAATGGTGTCAATCATCAAAATTACCTCTAGCAGCCTTCCTTCATCAAAAACTGTCTTTTTCTTCTCTATATCTCTACCTTTTTCTTTCTTTCCCTTTTTTTCTTGAATTAACTAGAGAAACCCTAAAATTTAGGCAAACACAATTTGATACATGTTCGTGTAACAGGCCATGTAACTTTCATGGAACTTAAAATCTTGCTAAGTTTAACACGGTTTGGAGCACAGGTGTGTATAAAGGTCTATAAGCTCTAAAACTTTCCTAAAACTTGTAATTCAACTCCAAAACTTCACCAAAATAATTCCTAACTCAAATGAAGCTGAAATATGACCTGAAAACCAAATATAAACCAATTAAGCATATCAAAACATATAGAAAACAAATCAAAAGACAAGGAAATACAAGAGAAAAACATATAGAAAACATGACTAAAGATGAGCATATCATATTTTCCCCCCAAACTTGAACTTTTGCTTGCCCTCAAGAAAAAACTGAAGAAGAAAAATAAAAAATTACTTAAAAACCTTGAAAACCATTAGAATGTAGAATCATTCCTTAAGCAAAGAAATATCAAGAAGATTAAGACTCTAATTATCTTGAGAAATTAACAAGACTACCAAGCATACAACTCCTCCTACCTAATACTTTTCAAATAAAAAATAATTTAATAAGAACAATTCATTCTAAAGCTAGCAACTCATATCTCTCAAAACCGAAAGGATAATATCAAATTTTCACGCAAAGTAAAAAGCACAAACCACACTAAGCCAAAGCTAACTATGCACAACCTGTCAAACAAAAAAATATGGATTGGGTGATTAATTGACGTTTTAATATATTTTTTTATTTTTTTTAACCAATTCTCGTCATGTGTCAAAAACATTTGTAGCAAGTGTACATTACAGGAGCTCTGTCTGTAAATAAGCTAATCCTTAACACAATCCATAATGACCTTTTGATTATAATCTTCCTTTTAGCATCTTTTTAATCTGTGATTAGCTCTTACCTTATGAGAAAACTCCAACCTACTTCAACATTAAAAGCTGACACGGCCGTCCTTGGCCCTTGCCCAGGAAGCCCTGTGAGAGCTGGTCTCACGGTGGTTGCAATTGGCTAGTTGTATATGTGCACGGATTAAATCCCATGATACTAGTTGACTATCCTAGAATATGCAATATGCATGCTTTTCATGCTTTGACTTGGATTAATAAAAACATAAATGTTAACTTGGCCAAGTAATTACTACAAAAAATAAGTACAAATAGCCAAAGCATACAAAATCAACATTTGTGTGAGTTTGCTACACATAACAACTCGTGAGAACATTCATACATAAAGTAGACTAATGCCCTCACGCAAGAGCAACCCTAGAGTCTGGGACTCTTCATAACATAGACTATGAAGGCAACTAAGAGTACTGTATATAATTACAAGCCTCAACTGAGATCTTCTTGATCTAACTTTCACCATGGATGGAAATCCCAGTGGCGAGTCACAAAAGCCCTTGCCCAAGTGCTACTAGGCTCTGCAGCCAAAGGAAGACACTAATTAATACTGTTACTTGACGAACAAACCACTCAAGCATATTCATGTAGACTAGAATCACAAGGATTCTCAAATGTCGTACCTGTACACAAAAAAGAGCACTACCGCGATAATCCTCAACGATTACCCGGTCCAATAACTTCAGTCTTTGCATAACATAACTAGGGAGTGAGAATTCAACATTCTCAGTAAGGGGTATTCTGTGTATCTGCAAGAAAATTACTAGGACTCTACATATGATAATAAGTAACTTGTTGCGAGCTCACACATCATGAGGGTCTGATATATGCACATATAACTAGGCCTTTATGACCTCTCCTCAAACTAGTCCTCCTCACGGGGTATCACTACGTGCCTAGCGAGTTTTGATGACTAACTCACTCGTAGCAAGCCGTAGCTTACTTGATGCAATCATATAGCCTTCCCTTGGTCGTTATGCAGGGGAATTATGGTGGAGCTTTGTAGACTGGGCCATAAGACCTCCTTGTAGACTAGATGAACAAGGTTTCACCTTGGAACCTCGTGGTTTATGGCACGGCTAGGTCGCCAAGGGTTCTAAACCTTTCACCTGAGCTAGTGGTATTTAGTTATGTTCATTTGCAACCTAATTTCCTTGGTTGTTGCACAAGCAACCTTGAAACCTTATAAAACTCAAGGAAACTCTTACCTTTTGTGGAACTTCTGGAAGTCTCGGAGTACCCCCGGAATCCTTGGACCCCAAGGTACTCTAAGAACCCTCTTAGGTCTCACTTGGATCATCTTAGCAAAATGTGGAAAATTTGCCATTTTTGTCTGTGGCGATGCGTCGCCACAGTTGGTAACGTTCTGTGACACTTTGCTGGATTGGCGACGCGTTGCGGGCCTCGACCTGTAATTGGCGACGCGTCGCCAATTTGCATTTCTGCAGAATTTGGCGCATTTTGCTGCTATGAACTTTGGACACTTCTTTCAGATATCAAACATGCTTGGAAAGCCTCCAAATTTCATACACTCATAGACCATGTTGCATAGAACATAACTAACTATCACAAGCCAATCTATGATGCTCTATAACATCATCCAAATCCTCTCAAACTTCATAGTCCACCACAATTCAACCAAAACCTCTAAACAATGCTATAGATAAAACCACTCGAATTCTTCAAGCAAACTCAAGCTAATAGCATTAATTGAACTTGAAAACATAAATCCCTTACCTCAACTCCAAGTAACACACAATAGTCAATCCCCTTTTTCAATCAACCAAGCTCACCAAAGTTCTACACAAATTCCAATCCAAAAACAAAGCACCAATAACCAAAACTTCACTCTCTAACCAAAACTCAAGCTCCAAACCAAGCAAATAACATGAATTCAATCAAGAACACATTGATTACCTCGCTCAAAAATAGGCGATATGGAAAAACACCCTTCCAAGCTTCAAAATCATGGTTTAAAGCTTGAAATTAGCTTATCCTAGCTTGTACACCTTAGATTGCACCTCTTGACACCAAGAACACTTGATTCCAAGCTTAATTTGAGAGAAAAATGAGTGAGGGAAGGATAAAAAACTTGGTTGTGGTAGCTTTCCCCTTCTCTTTTCCTTCTTAAACCCTTACTTAGCATCAAAGTTATCAAGGTATCAAGTTTAATGTAATTAGGTCCCCCATTTTTTTAACATAGTCATTCTTGATTAAAATTCTTGCTTGTTCTTCAAGTTTGAGTTAAGGTTGAAAGTTAAGTTATAAAAACTCATTTTAAAACATTCGGGACTCGTCCCGGCTATTCAGGATGCAAAATTACCATTTTGCCCCTAAACTTCGTTTAATGCCTTATCTTTCTCGAAACTTAGTGAACTTTGCTAAACTTCTCTATTCTTGCTATGTGAACTTGAAATTAAGGTTCTAAACTTAATTTAGAAAACTTTCCCTTCCTTGGGAGTGCCTTCTACTAGGAGTTCCATAACAGTAGCATACTTTTATATTGTACTTTACTCTATCAACAATCAACCACAAATCCATCAACCAAACTTTCCGTAAAGAAACATAGAAACTTAAAAGCTTACCATGTTTTGAACAGTATGCTAAGCATAAAAATTTAATGCAAAATAGCATCTTAACGTTATCTTCCACTAGCTTGCTAATGAATTGCAAAAACATTTAGAAAAAACCAGATTAAGTGCTAAAAGTGAAAGATTATAAATAACTTACTTGAACTTCAAGGTAAGAACTCTAGACACTAAATTATGTTACCACCTCACAAAAATGAGAGAATTATAAGTGTGGCATAATGGTCAAAAAACCATTATATTATGTAATTCTCTTTATAGTGATTGAAGTATGAGGGGTAAAAGGTATAGTGACACCTTCTTAAAAGTGTTTCAAGTTGGTAACTTGGCCCCTAAGAAAAAGCATTAAGGATTGCTTGTTTGTCCAGCAACCTATGGACTTCTTTTGTAAGATTTTGGAAATTTGGGTACTTAATTGAAAAATTTTTACAAAAGAGTTTTGGAGAGTCATGACAAGGATATGAATGGTATGAAAGTGCTATTGGAGGACCAAATTGCTTATGGAGGACAAGTGTGGGCGAAAAAAAACAAAAAAAGGGGCTTAAGAACCTGAGTGTCCTAGTGTAGGCCTTTGGTTGTTTATGCTTTTGACTTGAGTCAAATGGAGAAATTTTGGGGTTATCCCACTCAAGGGAGGATAGCTAAGGTATGCTAGGGATATGGTCAAATGTGGGCCAAGAAATTAAGCATAATAAACCAAGGTTTTGTAGGAAGGAAAAGGACATAAAGCAAAGCTTGTTAAGTGTGTTTTGTGCCCTTAAGCTCATTTAAGCCCATTTAGGTGGCCAACTCACTTATCTCTCCCCCATTTTTTGGCCTCCTCCAGCCCAAGAAAACAGCCATGCTTCCTCCATATCCACCACACCTTCAAACTTGAAATTGATTGAAATTGAAGGCAAAAGGAAGCAATTGCAAGCAAACTAGAGCTATTGCTTGGATACTTTAAGGATCAAGCTTAATTTTTGGCCTATCCACTTTGGTAAGGGTTCTCTTACTCTCACGGGTTGTTTTCTATATTTTAAGGAAAACATGGAACTAGGCTAAGCTCGGAAGAGAGCCATGAGCTTGATGAACCAAGCTTAGTGAGGGGAGTGCACTTATTGAAGGTTTTGTGACCTAATGTGAAGTGCACAAAGATGGTAGTGAAATGAGGGTTTTTGGAGCCCAAAGTTAGTACTAACAAGTGTTGAAATCCTCCTAAGACCAAGCATTAGCTGAGGAGGGCTGCCATAGTGATTTATGTATGTTTATTGCATATTTTATGGATTAACCTATGGTTATTGTTGTTGCCACATTTCATGTGTTTGATGGTTGTGAATGGCTGTTGCATTTGGTTGCTATATTTTGTATATATGCATTGTGGTTTTGTGTTTTAATGTCTTTGGATGTAGGTTTTGATGATGGTTGCATTGCCTATTGAATCCAAGTGTTACCTTTACTAAGTTTCACAATGAAACTTACTCCCCTCAATTCTGGCATTTTAGGTCTAGC
The DNA here is from genome assembly GCA_005392925.1 of Aquilaria sinensis. NCBI lineage: Eukaryota > Viridiplantae > Streptophyta > Magnoliopsida > Malvales > Thymelaeaceae > Aquilaria > Aquilaria sinensis. The sequence goes on along the minus strand of SMDT01000275.1, from coordinate 325,899 downwards.
ATAAAGATCACATTCAAACTTATATTTGTAGTTTGATTTTGATCTAAAATTTTAGGTACTTAAACTTCCATGTATCTAGTTGTGATTTGGAAAGTTTGGTGATTTTAGGAGCACATTTGGTATTTTTAGTGATGGTACTTATTGTGTTATGTAGCAGTTATCCAGCATCCTGTTTCTGGAGTCCATTCTGTCTCAGGCACTCCTGTAACTTAAGGTGTGTATTTAGCTTAGTTAAGACCATTATTTAGTGCATGCATACATTTAAATGTAGTGTATGTGAAATGAGACAAGTGTGTGAACATTTGAGTAATGTTTTGGCTATGTATGTGATGTGCTGCAAACCTACCTAAGTGTGAATGATTGGCTGCTTACTCATAAATTCTATTTTGGCCACATAAAGTTGCTAGATACAAGAACATGAAATTCCTATGTGTATTGGACATGTATGGAATAGCCTTGGAGGGTTTACCCCTTGTGAATGAAGCGTTTGCACACTTATGAAATTTTGTATGGGCAAAATGGTCATAAAGTGACCAGATTTTAACTCTGCACTCAAAGTTCTATATGTCCCTATGTAGAATGACTCATGATATGAAATTTTGACCACATCTAGAGCACATCTAGAGGTTAAATTAGGATTTAGAATTTATAAATTTGGAGCCTCATAGCCAAGGATATGACGTTGCAAATTTGGCTAAGTTACTGTTCATTTGGTCAAATTTTTGTAACCAACTTGAAAAATCTATAACTTGGTTCGTAGGTGGGCTATTGATGAAAAACCAAATTTATTGGTTTGGTTAAAGACTCTATTTGATAATGAAGAAAATAAAATAAGGGGTTATATGGCTAGATTAATACAGTTTTTTGGAAGAAGATTCATGTGCAGTGGCTGGTTACTTAAACTTAACAAGATTGCCTAATGTGTGGTAGCCAAGATTTAAACTTGTGCTGGTGTTTTTCGTCCTTGCTACCATGGTGTGCATAAAATGTGAATATGTGTGTAATTGTTGGACCAATATGCATGCATTTACATAGTGCCCAAGAGGGCTACTTGGGTATGCACACTAAGGGTATTATTATGATGGCCTACAGAACATACCAACCATAGGAGTTTTAAATGCACAATTTTGGCACCATAATTGGACTACCCTGGAGTGGGTAACAGATGTTGGTATCAGAGCATGGTCAAAGCATGGTTTATACGTGTACATATAGTTGCATTGCATGCATCTACATACATGAACTCAGTTTGGTCAGCTACTAGTGTAAAGTACCATTGAAATACCTATGATCTTTATATGTGCTCTATAATGAATCATCAATGTAGGAAGTAAACATGGTTGCCACAAGGAGAGGGGAACCACCCCGAAGGCCTCCTACTGATTTTGGGCAATAAAGAAATGGACAGAATACAGGGAATTAGGGCCAATAAGGGGCACTAAACCTTGAAGTGCCACAGGTTTAGTTAGAGCTTCAGAGGAACTTAGCTCTAATCAATGAAAACTTGGTAAGGCCAATTCAAGCACAACATCAAGGAGTCCTAGTAGCACAGGCAGAAGCAGTTCAAGATCCGTAATAGCAACCAGAAGAGGAAGCTAGGAACACATTTGAACATGTTCCTTTTGGAAGAACAATAAACAAAAATGATGAAGTTGGTGAGGTGGAAGATGAGGATAGGAGAAATTCGAGAGGTAGAAGAGTAAGATTTGAGATTGGTCAAGTGTCTAAGACCAATCCCTCAATTTATGACCATTCCTCTACTAGGAATGACATTGAGGAAGATCTTGAGAGAAGAGGTAGGAGAAGACGTAGAGACCATGGAGAGCATCACCACGCTGAGGGTTCTCATAGATTTAGAAGACATAGAGCAGAAGATCTAGAATGCCTAGATGAGGTTAGACTGCTGGAGAGGTTCTAAGGACTAAGGCCTCCATAGTTTGATGGAAGAGCAAGACTAGAAAGAGCCCAGGAGTGGTTAATTTTCATAGAAAAGATATTTGAAAGGATTCCACTTAGCTCCACCAAGAAGGTGTCACTGGCTACTTACAACTTGGTAGGCAGTGTAGAGATGTGGTGGAGAAAGACTAGAGATAGGTATACTATCCAAAAGGGTAGAAGGCCAGGAAGAGATATTGAGATAAGCTGGCCAGAGTTCACTCAGCTGTTTCAGAAGTAGTACATCAGTGATGCCATCAAGGATATGAAGCAAGTTGAATTTAATGCTCTAAGGCAGGACAACCTTAGTGTTTTAGAGTATGAGCACAAATTCAATGAGTTGGTAAGGTATGCTCTTCAGTATCATGGACTGGAAGAGTTAAACGCCAAAAGATTTGTTAGAGGCCTAAGGTCAAACATCAGAAAGGCTGTAAGACCTTTTGGAGTAGTCATGTACTATGAAGCAGTGTAGAAAGCTCTGTTAGAAGAGCAAGAGGAGTGTGAGACTAGGTATTTTCCCAGTGGACCAGGGGAAAGTAGCCAAGCAGGAGGCAAATAGAGAAAGCCACCACATGGCAAGGGAATTGTGAAGAGTTCCAATCTTGGTGGGAGGGCAAGGTGAAGGGGAAGTCCCCTAGCCCAAGGTGCCTTAAGTGTAAGAAGTTTCATGGAAAGAAACCTTGCTATTTTAACACCCAAGCGTGTCTAAGATGTGGATCCATGGATCATTGGATCAAAGACTGCCCACAGGCTCAAAGGAGGTCAGAAGACCAAGGTCCAGTAAGGCCTTTTGGGGCAGGACCTAGAGGGGGAACACCTAAGGAGGGATAGCAAAGGCCAGTTCCTCTAGTGCCTCGTTCTCTAGTGCAGAGAGCTGGCAGAGTCTTCCAAGTGGAGAGGCCAGAGACATCAGAGCAGGGAGGAGCACTAAGAGGTAACATTTACCTTAATGGTATGCTTGTTAGTGTTCTGTTTGATACAGGTGCATATGTGTCTATAATGCCTAGGAAATTTGTTGATGCCATGAATTTGCCTACTGAAATCATGCCTAGGATATCCTTAGTGAAACAACAGGTAGTCAATGTTTTTTCACTAATGACCTACCTAACGATTGTGAGCTAGTAGTATGAAAGACTAAGGTTATGACTAATCTGCTAGTGTTGGACAATCCTAAGTATGATTTAGTGCTGGGTATGCATTGGCTTGCCATGCATAACATAAGAATTGATTGTGCTAAAAGCCAAATCACATTACCTGATGGTAAAATGCATGCATTAGTGAATTTTAAGGAATTAGTGTATAAAATGCATGGCATGGAACTAGAGATACTAGATGGGATACATATGATTTCTGGGCACGATTATTGCTATGCATTGAATGAATTGCACTATGATGAGGAAGTGGACAGAATACCTGTAGTGAGAGACTTTCGAGAAGTTTTTCCTAAATACCTACAAGGTATTCCTCTACTAAGCGAAATTGAGTTTGAGATCAAGTTGCAACCAGGAGCTAGTCCAATATCCATTCCTCCTTACAGAATGCCTATCACAGAGATGAATGAGCTCAAGAAACAACTTGACGAAGTTCTCGAAAAAGGGTTCATAGGCCAAATGTTTCACCATGGAAATCTCCTGTTCTCTTTGTGAAGAAGAAGGATGGATCAGTAAGACTATGCATTGACTATAGAAAGCTCAATGCAGTGACTATCAAGAATAAGTATCCACTCCCTAGGATTGAGGATCTTTTTTATCAACTCAAAGGAGCTAAGATCTTCTCTAAGATAGATTTGAGATCTGGATACTTCTAGTTGAGAGTAAATCAGATATTCCTAAGACTGCATTTAGGACCAGATATGGGCATTATGAGTACAAAGTCATGCCATTTGGTTTGACTAATGCCCTAGCTACTTTCATGGACTTGATGAACAGGGTGTTCAGACCGCATCTGGACAAATTTGTGGTTGTGTTCATTGATGACATCCTAGTGTATTCCATGGATGAAAATGAACATGAACATCATCTGAAAATTGTCTTAACGACTCTGTTGGAACATAAGTTTTATGCCAAGTTATCCAAATGTGAATTTTGGATAAGGGAAGTGTCTTTCCTAGGACACATCATACATGCATAGCCCTTAAGGCAGACCCTAAAAAGGTCAAGGCAGTGCAAGAATGGGAAAGACCAAAGATTGTGAATGAAATCAAAAGTTTCCTAGGATTAGCTGGATACTATAGGAGATTTGTATTAAGCCTTTCCATGATTGCCCTAGTTCTTACTCAACTGACCAAGAAGGGTCAATGATTTGAGTGGACTGAGAAATGTGAAAAGAGTTTCTAGGACCTCAAGAACAGGTTGATTGAAGCTCCAGTATTGATTCTTCTTGATCCAAGCAAGCCTTACATCATATACAAACTCATCTAGATCTGGGTTAGGTTGTGTACTTATGCAAGACAAAAATGTCATTGCTTATGGGTCAAGGCAGTTGAGACCCCATGAGCAAAATTATCCTACCCATGACCTAGAGTTGGCAGCAGTGATTTTTCCTTTAAAGCAATGGAGACACTACTTGATAGGAAGTTCCTTTGTGATCTACACTGACCATAAAAGCCTAAAGTACTTGATCACTCAGAAAGAGTTGAACATGAGGCAAAGGAGATGGTTAGAGTACATCAAGGACTATAACTACAGTATAGAGTACACAGAGCACAAAGGCAATCTAGTAGCAGATGCCTTGAGCAGGAAGTACACGGGTCTTCTGAAAGGAGGATCCATGGCTGATCATGATGATCAGAATAGTCTGCTATGGCTATAGAATAAATGTCATAGGTAGAAGGAGGCTCAAATCTACACATTGACAATCCAATCAGAATGGATTGAAGAGGTCAAAAAGGCATAGGAGACAGATCCTGAATTGAAAAGGATATCAAGAGAGGAAAAAGGTTCCTTATATGAATCCTTTGCTTACAAGCAAGGATTACTGTACTTCAAGGACTGAATCTGTGTGCCTAAAGGACCAAAGCTCAGGGATGAAATATTTGTAAAAGCTCACACAAGCAAGTTGAACATCCATCCAAGAAGTGAGAAAATGTATAAAGACTTAAAGACTCACTTTGGTGGCCAAATATGAGGAGAGACATAGTTACTTATGTCTCCAAATGTGCCACATGCCAAAGGGTAAAGGTAGAGCACTAGAAGCCAGCTGGTACCCTATAGACTCTACCTATACCAATGAGGAAGTGGGGCAACATAACCATAAACTTTTTGAATGGGTTGCCTATGACTAGATTATGGTGTGATACAATCTGGGTCGTTGTGGATAGGCTAACCAAATATGCCCACTTCTTACCTATGAAACTCATAGACTCTTTGAAGAAGTTAGCCTAGATGTATGTCCAGGAGATAGTGAGACAACATAGAGTTCTAGACTCCATTGTATCTAATAGAGATCTAAGATTTATAGCTTGATTTTGAAGTGCTTTTCATAAAGCACTAGGAACCAAAATCCACCTGAGTACTGCTATCATCCTCAGACAGATGGGCAATCTGAAAGGGTGATACAGATACTGGAAGACATGCTTAGGAGTTGTGTGTTGGATTTCAATGGTGAATATGACCAACACCTACCATTTGTGGAATTCTCATATAACAATAGTTACCGAAGCACCATTGGCATGGCACCTTATGAAGCATTATATGGAAGAAGGTGCATGATACCCCACAGTTGGGTGGAAGCCTTAGACAGGCTAGAGTTGGGTCTCAAAATTATTGAAGAGACTACTGCCAAAATCAAGAAAATTGAATAAAGATTAAAGGCAGCCAATGAAAGGACCACAACCTATATGAACAAAATAAGAAGAGACTTGGAATTTGAGGTTGGTGACAATATTTGGCTGAAATTTGCACCAACCAAAGGCACTGTTAGATTTGGTAGAAAAACCAAGTTACCTCCAAGATACATAGGTCCATATGAGATCTTCGACAGAGTTGGAAAGGTAGCATATAGGTTAGCTCTTCCACCAAGCATGTCAAGTGTTCATAATGTTTTTCACATCAATATGCTTAAGAAGTGTCTGTTGGACACAAAGCATGCTATTGTAGTGGAAGACATACAGTTAGAACCTAACTTGACATATGAAGAGAAATGTATAGCTACCTTAGCCAAGGATACCAGAAGGTTAAGAAACAAGCTCATTCCCATAGTTAAAGTTCAGTGGTTACACCACTCTGAAAGAGACGCAAATTGGGAAACTGAAAAACACATTATGGAAAGGTATCTTGAAAAATACCTGAAGTTAAAGGCTATTTTGGATGACCAAAATTTTTAAGGGGGTGAGGATTGTTACCACCTCACAAAAATGGGAGAAACACAAGTGTGGCATAATGGTCAAAAAACCATTATATTGTGTAATTCTCTTTGTAGTGATTGAACTATGAGGGGTAAAAGGTGTAGTGAACACCTCCTTAACAGTGATCCAAGCTGGTAACTTGGCCCCCAAGAAAAGCCTTAAGGACTTTTGTGTAAGATTTTGGAAATTTGGATACTTAATTGCAAAACTATCACAAAAGAGCTTTGGAAAGTGATGAGAAGGATATGAATGGTATGAAAGTGCTATTGGAGGACCAAATTGCTTATGGAAGACAAGTGTGGGCAAAGAAAACAGAAAAAAGGGCTTAAGGACCTAAGTGTCCTAGTGTAGGCCTTTGGTTGTTTAAGCTTTTGACTTAAGTCAAATGGAGAAATTTTGGGGTTATCCCACTCAAGGGAATAAAGCTAAGCATGGTAGGGATATGGTCAAAAGTGATCCAAGAAATTAAGCATAATAAACCAAGGTTTTGTAGGAAGGAAAAGGACATAAAGCAAGGTTAAGCTTGTTAAGTGTGTTTTGTGCCCTTAAGCTCATTTAAGCCCATTTAAGTGGTCAATTCACTTATCTCTCTCCCATTTTCAGCCTCATCCTGGCCAAGAACATAACCATACTTCCTCCATAGCCACCACACCTTCAAACTTGCAATTGATTGAAATTGAAGGCAAAAGGAAGCAATTGGAAGCAAACTAGAGCTATTGCCTGGATACTTTAAGGATCAAGCTTGATTTTTGGCGTACGCACTTTGGTAAAGGTCCTCTTGCTCTCATGGGATATTTTATATATTTATGGAGCTAGAGATAAGCTTGGAAGAGAGTCATGAGCTTGATGAACCAAGCTTAGTGAGGGGAGTGCACTTGTGGAAGGTTTTGTGACATAGTGTGAAGTGCACAAAGATGGCAGTGAAATGAGGGTTTCTAAAGCCCAAAGTTACTACTAACGAGTGTTAAAATCCTCCTAAGGCCAGGAATTAGCTTAAGGAGGGCTTCCATAGTGATTTATTTATGTTTATTGCATGTTTTATGGACTAACCTATGGTTATTGTTGCTGCCGCATTTCATGTGTTTGATGGTTGTGAATGGCTGCTGCATTTGGTTGCTATATTTTGTATATATGCATTGTGGTTTTTTGTTTTAGTGTCTTTGGATGTAGCTTTTGATGATGGTTACATTTCCTATTGAATCCAAGTGTTATCCTTACGAAGTTTCACAATGAAACTTACTCCCTTCAATTCTGCCATTTTAGGTCCAACAGAAAGATTACATTCAAAATGACCTTTGTGCTTTGAGTTTTGATCTGAAATTTCAGGTACTTAAACGTCCATGTATCTAGTTGTGATCTAGAAATTTTGGTGATTTTATGAGCACATTTGGTATTTTTAGTGATGGTGCTTATTGTGTTATGCAGCAGTTGTCCAGCATCCTGTTTTTGGAGCCCATTGTGTCTTAGGCACTCTTGTAACTTAAAGGTGTGTATTTAGCTAGGTTAAGACCATTATGTAGTGCATGTATGAATCTACATGTAGTGTATGTAAAATGAGACAAGTATGTGAACATTTGGGTAATGTTTTGGTTATGTATGTGAGTGGTGCAAAGCTACCTAAGTGTGAATGATAGGCTGCTTATGTGTAAATTCTGTTTTGGCTACATAAAGTTTCTAGATGCAAGAGCATGAAATTAATATGTGTATTGGACATGTGTGGGATAGCCTTTGAGGGCTTACCCCTTGTGAATGAAGTGTTTGCACACTTATGAAATTTTGTATGGGCAAAATGGTCATAAAGTGACCAAAATTTTGACTCTGCACTCAAAGTTCTATATGTGTCTATGTAGAATAAATATTGGTATGAAATTTTGACTAGATCTAGAGAAAATCTAGATGTTAAACTAGGATTTGGAATTTTTGAATTTGGAACCTTGTAGCCAAGGATATGATGTTATCAAATTTGACTTAATTACTGTTCATTTGGTCAGAATTTTGTAACCAACTTCAAGAATCTATAACTTGGTCCATAGGTGGGCTATTGATGTAAAAACAATTTCATTGGTTTGGTTAGGGACTCTACTTGACAATGAAGCAAAGAAAATTGGGGGTTACATGGCTAGATTAATACAGTTTTTTGGAAGAAGATTCAGGTGCAGTGGCTGGTTACTTAATCTTAACAAGATTGCCTAATGTGTGGTAGCCAAGATTTAGACTTGTGCTAGTATTTTCCTTCCTTGCTTCCATGGTGTGCATAAATTATGAATATGTCTATAATGGTAGGACCAATATGCATGTATTTACATAGTGCCCAAGAGGGCCACTTGGGTATGCACACTAAGGGTATTGTTCTGATGGCCTACAGAACATACCAACCATAGGAGTTTTAAATGCACAATTTTGGCACCATAACTAGACTACCCCGAACAAGTAATATTCAATGGGTCCTTACCATCCTTGGTTGTGCCTTCCTTGATCACATCAACTCCCCCCCTCCTTAAAAGGATTTTTCCATGAATTTACATGTTCAAACAAAGATAAATCAGAAACATTGAAAGTTCACATTGTACTCACCTGGCAAGTCTAACATGTATGCATTGTCAGTGATCTTATTGATCACTTGGAATGGACCATCTCCTCTTGGATGAAGCTTAGTCCTTCTTGTGGCCGGAAATCTCTCCTTCCTCATGTGCAACCAAATCCAATCTCCAGGTTCAAAGACAACTATCCTTCGGCCTTGGTTGGCTTTCTTAGCAACTTGTTGATTTTTGTGCTTAATTTGTTGCCTAACCTTTTCATACAACCTCTTGATGCTCTCGGCCTTTTTACTACCATCCAAACTAGAAACCTCATGAGAAGGTAATGGCAAAAGATCCAATGAAGTTAAAGGATTAAAACCATACACAATATCAAAAGGTGAAAATCCAGTAGTAGAATGCATGGTCCTATTGTAAGCAAACTCTACATGAGGTAAACAATCTTCCTATGATTTCAAGTTCTTACTAATGATAACTCTATGCATAGAGCCTATGGTTCTATTGGTTACCATAGTTTGCCAATCAGTTTGTGGGTAGCAAGAAGTAGAAAACAAAAGCTTAGTGCCAAGCTTCCCCCACAAAGTCCTCCAAAAGTGGCTTAGGAACTTAGAGTCCCTATCCGAAACTATGGTCCTTGGAACTCCATGAAGTCTAACAACTTCCCCGAAAAATAACTCAGCAACATGTATAGCATCATCAGTCTTATTACATGGAATAAAGTGATCCATTTTATAAAATCTATCAACTACAACAAAGATTGAGTCTCGGTTTCCTTTAGTTCTAGGAAATCCAACAATGAAATCCATTGAAATGTCAACCCATGGATGAGTAGGTGTAGTAAGTGGTGTGTATAAACCTTATAAAGTGTGAGTGGACTTAGCCTTCCTACATGCTATGCATTGATCACAAACCTTTCTTACATTCTTTACCATATTCAGCCAATGATAGTGCTCCTTCAAGGTATGCAAGGTTTTGGCTTGTCCAAAGTGTCCCATAAGTCCTCCACAACGAGCTTCCTTTGTGAGTACTTCCCTTAAAGATGTCTTGGGAATACACAACTTGTTTTCTTTGAAGAGAAACCCATTAGCTTGGTAGAACTTCTCAAAAGAAAATTTAGAACATTTAGCATAAATCTCTCCAAAATCATGATCAGATGCATACAACTCCTTTAAGTGCTCAAAACCCAACACTTTAGCGTCCAAAGCTGAAAGTAAAGCGTACCTTCTAGAAAGTGCATTCACCACTACATTATCCTTACTTTGCTTGTATTTGATAACATATGGGAATGACTCAATGAATTCTACTCACTTAGCATGCCTTTTATTCAACTTACCTTGCCCATTAAGAAACTTAAGGGCTTGGTGGTCGGTGTGAATAACAAACTCCCTCAGCCAAAGATAATGTTGCCAAGTCTCCAAAGCTCTTACCAAAGCATAAAGCTCCTTGTCATAAGTGGGATAGTTCAAAGTTGCACCATTTAACTTCTCACTAAAGTATGCAATGGGGTGGCCTCCTTGCATCAACACAACTCCAATGCCTATACCTGAAGCATCACATTTAACCTCAAAAGTATTAGTAAAGTTAGGCAAAGCTAAAAGTGGTGCCTCACATAACCTTTTCTTTAGCAACCTGAAAGCCTCTTCTTGAGCTTTTCCCCACTTAAATCCTACGTTCTTCTTGATAACTGTAGTTAGAGGTGCAGCAATGGAAGAAAAATTACTTACAAACCTCCTATAAAAGCTAGCTAACCCGTGGAGTGATCTTACCTCAGTGATAGAAGTTGGCCCTTACTTTCTCTTGATCCACCTCAATTCCCTATGAACTTACAACAAAACCAAGGAAAACAACCTTATCAACACAAAAAGAGCACTTTTTCAAGTTAGCATACAATCTTTGTCCAACATGCTATTCTAGGTTCTTGCTATATACTAAGATATCATTAAAGTAAACAACAACAAACCTACCAATGAAGTCACGTAAGACATGATTCATAAGTCTCATGAAAGTACTAGGGGCATTAGTTAACCCAAAAGGCACGACTAACCATTCATAAAGTCCAAATTTTGTTTTAAAAGCAATTTTCCATTCATCCATTTCCCTCATCTGAATTTGATGGTACCCATTTTTTAAATCAATTTTTGAAAACAAAGTAGAACCATGCAACTCATCAAGCATGTCATCAAGTCTAAGGATAGGATGTCTATACTTTGTAGTGATTTGGTTGACTAGCCTACAATCCATGCACATGCGCCATGAACCATCTTTTTTTGGCAATAAAAGGACAGGTACGACACAAGGGCTCATGCTTTCCCTTACAAAGCCTTTAGCCAACAACTCCACCACTTGCTTCTTAATCTCCTTAGTCTCCTCAGGGTTGGTCCTTTAAGCTAGCCTATTTGGAATAGGTGCACTCGGGAGAAAGTCAATTGGATGCTCAATGCCTCTAATAGGAGGCAAACCTCTTAGGTCTTCAGGGAACACATCCTTCAAGTCCTTAAACAAAGACAAAACAACATTAGGAAGATGTGTTAGATCATTGATAACAAGTAGAGACTTTTTGTAAAGTAAAAGAAGCATTGGTCTTTGTGCCTAAATGGCTTTCCTCACATCACTCATTTTTGCAATGTAACACTATTTCTTTCCACTCAACTTCCCCTCATTCTTCTCTCTCGGGAACTCTCCACTCTTCTTCCCCTTATGTTCATTCACCTTACTTGATCTTTCGGTTGTTCTCTTAGCTGTCCCTTATTCATTCTTTCCCTCAACTTTCCCCTCATTTTCTTTTATCTCAACCTTACTTTGAAGTTTTCTTTGATCCTCCAAGACTTGTTGTGGTGAAAGTGGAGCAAGTGTGATTGGCTTTCCTCATGGACAAAAGAGTACGAGTTCTTCTCTCCATCATGTGTGACTTTTTTATCAAATTGTCACGGCCTCCTAAGCAAAATGTGACAAGGATGCATAGGAACAACATCACAAGGAACTTGATCATAGTAAGTACCAATCTGAAAGTGAACAAAAACTTGCTTTACGACCTTTACCTCTCCTACATCATTCAACCATTGAAGTCAATATGGTTGGGGGTGCTTTTGTGTAGGAAGCCTCAACTTATCTACCATGGTTGAGCTTGCTACATTGGTGTAACTTCCTTCATCAACAATGAGGTTGCACACTTGGTCTTTGATTCGGCACCTAGTGTGGAAGATGCATTCCCTTTGATTGGCTTCCTTTTTGGCTTGCACAAGTAGAGCTCTCCTTGCCACAAATGCAAAATCTTTCTCTTTGGGCTCAAGTGTGTTTTGCTCCTTATCCTCCAAAGGTGGTGTCTCCTTTATGGCATCTCTATCCTTGGATGTGATCTCTCTATCATCTTTAAGAATCATCACCTTCTTGTTTGGACAATCCCTCATATAGTGCCCCTTGCCTCTACACTTGAAACACTCTATCTCCCTTGCCTTAAGTACATCTTTAGGTGGAGCTTTGGACTTGTCTTGTTGAGGCCAAGACAAGCCTCCTTTGTGGCCTCCATTCTTGGCTTAGGTGCTTCCTTATTCCATGCTCCCTTCCATGTGGAGCCTTCTCCTTAAGACATCTTGGATGCCTTAGACCTTTTAATGATCCTCTCAGCCTTAGTGGTATGGTGAAGCAAATCCTCCATGTTGACATATGGCACCATCTCAACTTTCTTGGCTATCTTATGGTTGAGACCATTAATGAATCTAGCAATGGTGGTCTCCCCATCCTCAATGATGTTAGCTCCGATCAAGGTCATCTCCAAATCTTTGTGGTAGTCCTCCACACTCCTTTGGCCTTGCACAAGCCTTTGAAGCTTGAGGTGTTGGTCTCTATAGTAGTAACTAGGCATAAATCTCCTTCCCATTAATGGTGGCCAATTTAGCCTTCTTTTCCTCAGAGTAATGATGGCAATCAAACACCATCTCAATCTTTTTCTCCCACTCCCAATATGCATTAGGATCACTCCTCCCTTAGAAGGTTAGAATGGTAAGCTTGATTGAATTGAGATTGTTATCCTCCCTTGGCTCCCCCCTTCTTGGAAGCCCATGGTCATGCCAAACTCCTTCTTCCTCCTTGGGTTATTCTCTCCTTTGACCTCTCTTTGGTTGCAAGATGGGATTAGGTCTCTTTGGCAACCTCAAATCTATGTCCTCAATCCTCCCCACAAGTCTATTGAGAGTTTATTGAAGTTCTCTCATGGTAGGCTCCTCATTGTGTCTCACTTCCATTCTCCTATCCTCCTTGCCCTCCATACTCTTGAAATCAAAGATCCTCACATACTCACCTCACATGTTTCACTCAAAAGATGAACACTCAAAACACTCAATTTGTTAGTGAGATATTGCTATTTAAAGAGTCCTCAAAAGTTCTAAGAAAACTGTCCTTAAAGCACACAAGAAAACTTGAATTCTTGAAAACAATTTCAACTCCAAAACAGAGGTAGGCTAAACAAGCTTTAAAAGACTCTAGGAAGTGATTGCAATAGATGATTACAAGAACCACAAAGAAAAGCTTTTGATTCAAAACAAAGGGTTAGGGTTTGTGGGCACAAAAACCAAAACACTTTGTGCAAGCTTCTTCGCAAATCCTTTTCTTTTTTCTTTTCTTCATTTCCTTCTTTTTTTCTTGAACCCTTATTTTCTTTTCCTTTCTGTTTTAATGCTAGAACAACTTTATTTTTGAATTTCCTTTCTTCCAATGACAAAAAGTTAGTTTGCTTCTCAGCCAAGACATGAAACTAATGAAAACTTGCACAATTTGAAACAACTATTTGGTACTAAAACTTCCTGAACTTGGGTCTTTTTTTTTTTTGGTGTTTTCTTGACTTTATGGTGATGGAAACAATGAAAATAGGAGAGATTAATAGGGCTAGACATGAAACAAAAAGATAAGAGAAAAAAGAGAACAAACGGATTAAAATAGAGAACACAAGGTAACACTAGTTGACTTCTTTTTGTTGTTTTTGGTTGTTTTGATTGGAAACAAGGCTGGAAAAAGAACATAGACCTGAGACAAGAATAAAAAATATTAAAAAAAAATAATTAAATCATGAAATTACTGAAAAAAATTGAAATAAAAATGGAGAGAAACAAGAACACAAAGATATGTCCTTCGGATGGAACTTATGGCTCTGATACTGATGCGAATCCCTTTGGTATAATGAGCAAGAAACCCACCCAAGATGCTTTTCAAGCTTTACAAGACATCAAAGAGACTGGATTTAAACCCCCACCCTAATAAACTCATGATTAGAAACAAGAAGTATAAGAAAACCAATAACACAAGCAACTTGTGCACCAAGGTAGTCCTCAAAGAACAAAAAAGAATTTCTTTTCAAAGTAACAATATTATTTCATATAAATGCTATGTTTTACAACTAGAATATGTGCCTATTTATAGGCCTAAAATAAGGTAAAATACTCATCAAAATTCGCATCTTAAGTCACATAGGAAACCTAGGTACAAAGGATTAAAGAAAACCTAGTCAAACTAGGACTCCTATACCCTTTTAACACATGTTTAAGGTGTGCAGCGTATGCCACTTATCCTATGTGACTTGAATCAATTACATAGCCTAGATAACATCCTAAATAATATAAACAATCATGGAAATAAACAAAATAAAGTGAAAATACAAGTTTGGCCCTAAAAACCCCAAAATAGTCTTCTTAGGTGTGCTTATGGGCTCTTTAGGGTTTTTACTTTTATCCTTAGCTCCAAGCTTGAATATTTGAGTTCCATTGGTGTGATTTTTCCTCTTGGATGTTGGAAAGAGGTCTTGACTGGTTAGAGCTCAAAGATCCAGCTTGTAAAAGAAAAATGTCCTTGAAACACTTTAAAGAGGCTCCAATGGTTTACTTGAGGGGTGCCTTTGGGGTTCCTTGTCTTGTGACTTGTCTAGGCACTCTAGGATTGAGTACCAAGCTTGGCCATCATCTCCATATGATTCTTTGAATGTTCTAGTAGCTCCTTGCAAAGATCCATGTCTATTCTCCATCAAGAAGCTTGAGACAAAAGCTTAAAGTGCACTAGTAAGCTCCTTAGCTTTCTTCCTTGTCACTGGTTCACTAGATATCTTCAATGGGTCCTTACCAGCCTTGGTTGTGCCTTTCTTGATCATATCACAAGGAACATCATTCTTCATACTAGAAAAGTCTAACTTCATGCCAAAGAAGCTTTTCCCCATGCTGGAGGAACTATTCTCCAAAAAGTGACACTATTCTCTGACATGTCGTAATTGTTGGTGGGGATAAGAGGGATTGATAGTGATCTTGATGGAAAAGCTCTTAATAAGGCTAGACTGATTGGACACACAAGTCTTCAGGAAGCCTAATTGGCCATGTCTTGTTGAAGCCTCGGTGCAAGATGAATCCCCGTTCGTTTGCACAATAGCCAAAACACCTATGCCTAGTGACTTTAGCGTACCTTGGCTAGAATCTTATGATGGTTGAAGTGACCCACAGGCCCACCTTACCAAGTATTGTAGAAGCATGATGCTACACAGAGTCGATGAGGCTATTTAGGTCACTCTCTCTGGGCCCACTGCCACATGGTACAACTTATTAGCACCAAGGTCCATATTGGGATTTCAGGAACTCTCAACTGCATTCACCCAACAGTTCATTGGTAGCTGACCTATGACAAAAATGCCTATTTAGAAGTTTGACATCACTCAAATGATTGGTGAAACTATCTAGGATTATGTTGAAATGTTTAACAGAGACGTGCTGATGGTCCTAGACTTTCATCCTGAAATTAGGGTGCTAGCAATGACCCACGGACTTTGTAGGGAATTGTAATTGTTTTATGAATTTTCAAAAGATCCTTTAAAGGGCTTAGGAGAATTCTATCAATGAGTTAGGTAACACATTACAACCAAAGAACTTCATACTGGAGGAAAAAGGTATGAAATCTAGAGGTAGGAAGTCTCGATGAACCAACCTCGATTTCAGGGTGAGAACAATGGATGAACTCAAAAAAATAAAAAGAAGAAATTTTATTTTTACTCCTTTAAATACTTTAAGAACTAACATTTTAATGGCTCTTGGAAGGTTAGGGATCACAATCAAATGTCCAAAGCCAATGACATTGGACAACAAGAAAAACATGAAGAAGTACTGACAATTCCATAGAGACCATGGTCATGACACCGAGGATTGCTTCTAGCTGTGGAAATACATAGAGTCCCTGATTAAGTGAGGTCGACTTCACATGACAGAGGAGAGGAGGAGAGAAGGTGTAATGGTCAAGAATACAATTCAAATCATCACTGAAGTAATAGGATTCCTATAAGGTAGCCGCCTCCTCTAGTAAGGTAATTTAGATGATCAGTATGAGAATTCAATTAGTAGAAAAGAAGATAAAGGAGTAAGAAATTGCCCTAATAGTGCATGACAGCCCAACTAATAAGCTGGTTTGGTGCAATGGATCACTTGTTAAGTTTCCTCACGATGACCCACCACTTATTATAGGCCAAATAGGAAACTAGGACATAAAAGGGGTCCTCTATGATGATGGTTCAAATGTCAATGTTCTCTTTACTCACTTATTTCCATGTTTGGGTATCTTAGAGGAAAGTCTAGAGCCAATGTCGTCTACAACTTTTGGTATAGAACATGGTGAGCTTCTATTCCTAGGATGGATTGACCTCCCTATAATGTTGTAAAAAAGGTTGGTGAAGGATAGCATTGTACTTTTTACTTCAACTATGATGAAGTTTATAGTAATTAATGTCCCCTACCCCATACAACACCATCCTTAAAAGGTAGATGCATGGGAACCTTCACCTTAAGATGGACATTAAGTACTTGACAATTATTGTTAAGACTAAGGAAGGAGATGCATACATTTACATTGACCAAGTTGAAGTAAGAAAGATATTTGTTAAGGCAAGGCAAGTGCCTAGGAGAGTTCATCCACAGATGCTGCGAGAAACTACTTCAGACAAGGAAGACCAAGCACCTTAGGATGATAAGGAAACTTATGAAAAAGGTGCAGACTAAAGGCTTAGAACTGGTGCCAGGTTGAAGTATTCGACTAGGGAAGAATATCCCTTAAGAGGAAAAGGCTAGCTTTGTATTTTTTCTACTTTTGAATAAAGATCTTTCTACTTACTCGCTAAAGGATATGCCTTGCATAAGTTTGGGCATAGTTCAACACAGTGTTAGGGTAGACCCACACGAGTGACCTATTTAGCAGAAAAAATGCAATCTTGTTTTGAATAAGATAGATTTTATAAAAAATGAGGTACAACACCTAGTAGAGGTGGGGGTTACAAGAAAGGAAAAATACTAAATTGGTTTAGTAACGTAGTCATTGTGACAAAGGAGGGAAGTGACAAACTTTGGATATGCATCGACTTTACTAAAGTAAACGATGCTTGCCCGAAGGATTCATATCCCTTGGCTTCAATTGATCAACTGGTGGACCCCATAGCTGAATAAAAGTTGTTGAGTTTCTTGGGTGCTTTCAATTGATACCAACAAATTTAGATAGACAAAGCTGATGAAGAAAAAACTTGTTTCAGTATCGATGAAGGAATAGTCTCTTATGTGTGAATGCAATTCGGGCTAAAAAACGTAGGAGCGGCGTATCAATGCTTGATGGACAAGGTTTTCATTGACCATATTAAGGGGGACAGGGAGGTCTACTTTCGCAATGTGATTGTTAAAAGTAGAAACTCTAGAGATCACACCAAAGACCTAAGAGAGACTTTCTAGCAACTAAGAAATTTTAGAATTTGCCTAACTCCCAAAAAATGTATACTTGGGGTAAAGGATGGGAAGTTCCTTGGATTTATGGTCTCCGAATGTGGCATTGACACCAAGCAGGAGAAAATCAAAGTTCTCTTTTATTCAAAAATTCTGAAGACCATTAGAGATATTAAGAAACTCACAGGTAGAATAACTATTCTGAGTCAGTTCATATCTCGCCACTGCGACTAATGTGGCACATTCTTCAAGTTATTAACTAAAGCAGCCAAAGAGACCACCAAAGTCAGAGAAGAAAAATCATCCTGGGCCAGTGAATGCTACAATGTCTAGCAAAAGTTAAAGGAATACCTAACAATATTGTTAACACTTCGACAACTGAAGGAAAGGGAGCCATTCATACTATATCTTGTATTAAGGGAAAAGGTAGAAAATTTGGTCCTTGGTCATAAAGAAGAAACCAGACAACAATGGCCAGTTTATTACTTCATCAAGTCCCTACACAACATTGAAGTAGCATACCCGGTGTTATAAAAGGCAACTCATGCCTTGGTCCTACTAGGAAGGATACTTCAACCATACTTCCAAGGACACACCATCATAGTCTGAAGTAGCCTTACCCTACAAGATGTCATGAAAAGTGTAGATCACTCAACCTACCAATCTAAATGGTGTATCGGGCTTGGAAAGTATGATATCATATAAGAATT
Organism: Aquilaria sinensis; assembly: GCA_005392925.1. Classification (NCBI taxonomy): domain Eukaryota; kingdom Viridiplantae; phylum Streptophyta; class Magnoliopsida; order Malvales; family Thymelaeaceae; genus Aquilaria; species Aquilaria sinensis. The sequence continues at coordinate 307,649 of SMDT01000275.1, read as the reverse complement.
GAGAAAGGTAATAAAAGCACAAGCCTTAGCTAATTTTATCATCAAGCTGCTAAAAAATGTTGGAGCAACCAAAGATACCCTAAGCCAAGAAGTTCCTAAGTGGTCCCTCTTCGTAGGTAGGGCTTCAGGCACCAAACACCAAAGCACGAGAGTAATTCTGTGACGGTTAGAAGGGATGAAAGCTATGAAGTTTATCAAGTTTGGCTTTCACATAACAAATAATGTGGCTAAATATGAGGTATTGATAGCTAGCCTTAAACTGGCAAAGAAAGTAGGTTTAAGATTCCTTTGAGCTTGAGTGACTTCTAACTACTAGTTCGGTAGTAAAAATGAGAGTATGAGGTGAAAGAGCCAAAGTTGATAAAGTATTTTGACCTCATTAATGAGTTGATCCAGAAATTTAGGTAGAAGTAGATAGAAAAGGAGAAAAGGTACCTCGAAGCCAAAATTCTGAAGCCGATGCTCTAGCAAAGTCACTTGACCACATTAAAATCTGCACTACCTAAAGCATTGCAAATCTAACAGTTCTAGCAATTCAAAAAGGTTGAAGGTCCAATTAAAAGACTATTTGTTTGAAGAATGCTTATGATTGGACCCTCGTGAGGTAGCAAAGGTAAAGCAAAGCACAGAGAGATATTTTCTAATAGGGGAAAACTATGTTGGCAAGGGTACTCCAATCCCCTTTAGAGGTGCGTCAGGAAAAAGAATGTTGAAGCTGTTTTGAGAGTAGCCTACGGGGGAATGTGTGGTTCCCATATTAGCATAGAAACCTTAGCCAGAGTGTTTTTAAGACAGGGATGCTTCTGGCATACTCTAAGTAAAGATGTTTGGGAGGTGGTGACACATTGTGAAAAATGTTAAGGGCATGCTTCAGTCTAGAAAGTGCTTTCTCAAGTTGTTACGTTGGTGCACTACACTTATCCCTTTGCTATTTGGGTAATTCACCTGATAAGGACTCTGCTTATAGCCCCTGGTGGGGTAAGATATTGCATTGTAGTAGTGGACTACTTTACAAAATGGGTAGAGGCTGAGCAATTAGCTACTATATAGGGAAAAAAAAGTCCAAAGATTTGTCTGGGAGAGCATTGTCAATAGATTTGGCTGTCCAAAGTTCTTAGTCACAGATGATAGTACTTAGTTTGTCAATAAAGGGTTTCAAGAATTTGTAGCCAACCTTAGCATAAAATTACACTTTGCTCTTATGGGACACCTCTTGAGTGACGTCCAAGTCGAAGTATCTAATAGAATTATAAAAGAAGGCCTTAAGTACTTAGTGAAACTGCCTATTGTCTTAGGGAGTTATAGAACAATGCCGAGGAAGCCACCAAAAAGAATCTCTTCTGTTTGGAATTCCGAACTTAGACACTTATATTGGTGAAAATAGTGCACCCTTCGGTCTGGGTACATGTCTTCGATCAAACAGGAAACAACATTGGTCTACAAGTTATGCCATACATGATTACAAAACATAGGAAAATGGCAGAAGTATATTAGAAAGCTTTCCATTGAAGGGTTTATGCTACAACAAGCTGAAAGGTAAACCCTAAAGGAACTAAACTAAGTGATCTAGTACTCCATAGTGCCGAAGTAGAACTTTAGAAGCCATCACATGGGGTACTTTGGGCAAATTGGGAAGGTCTATACCTTGTTTTTGAAGAAATCAAACCTAGGGTTTACAAGCTCCAAGATGGTTTTGGAGTTGACCTAAAGAATACTTGGCATGTGGATGTGTTAAAAAAGTATTATGCATAAGAGTGCCTGGAAGGACTTGTTCCTTCTAAATCTATGTACAAGACTTTTCAGCCTATATTTTGACAACCGATATACTTTTTGGCAAATGAAGTTGGAAGTCTTTTGTGATTTTAGCACATAGAAAAATTTTCACATACTTGTTTTAAGCCAAAGCAAGGCCTAACAAGGGAAGGGGAATATGCATATGTGCACTACGTTGCTTTAAAAAACAATATTAAATTGATCAGTCACTTTGAGAAAAGAAAAGATATCAGTCAAAAAGACTTAGGGAATTCTAACAAAGGAAATTTATCTAAGTATGAATGGTGAAAATAAGGTGTACTTGTACAAATTACACGTCAGCAATGGTGGAACTTGGAGGAAATAAGTGAAACAAGCTTTATATTAAAATAGGCATAAGAGCACAAAAATAGAAGAAGAAGTAGAAGTACGCTAGCTAAAGGACTATTCTTCATCCTGGCCATTTCATTTTCCTCCTCCTCCTCCTTAGGCCAGTCTTCTACTAACTACTCCTCATCCTTCCCCTTCGCTTCCTCCTTATCCTCTTCATCACCATCTTCAAATTAAGGTTTGACCTCTAAGGCCCCAAGGTATTCATCTCAAGATCAAGTAGAAGCAGGACCTTTGGGTGTATTGAAAGCATTCACGAAGGAAAGGTCCTGGTCAATGTGCTCTTGTAGGACCTGGTACCTTGTGAGGGAAAGGCCATCTTGGAGTCCAAAGATGGTAATATTGGTTATCTTTTGCCTCTCTAACCTCATCCCTTTTTCCTCATTCTCCAATGCCTTTATTTTCTTCTTGGATGCCTGAAGATATCACTAAAGTTTTTTCTACTTCTAGCAAACTTCTTCTTCATCTTGGAAAGAAATGCAAGCTGTTGGGTTAGATCCTTATTGGTGATGACAACATTGTCCCCTCTAGGGATAGTAAGGTAAACTTCTGACTGAGGTCCTCCATCTTGGCCCTTGCATCCTTGGAGAAAGCCTTCATCTCCATGGCTATCTCCTTCTTCAAAGAAGTACGGTCATCCTTAACCAATGTCTTCAGTTGGCTGAATATATAAGTAACCTCGGCCAAGCTGCTTATGGAATTAGCCAAATGCTCCTCCAAAAAGGTACAAGTCTTGGACTGCTTGGTGCACCAGTCTCTTAGATAACTATGAAGGTGAATAGCTAAAGAGAAGCAAGTGGAGGAAAATGATCAGCTTACATGAATTTGAAGCCAAAAAAACTTATAAGGTGTAAAATGTTACCCACTCCAGGGTAGTCCAATTACGGTGCCAAAATTGTGCATTTAAACTCCCAGGATTGGTAATGTTCTGTAGGCCATCAGAATATTACCCTTAGTGTGCATACCCAAGTGGCCCTCTTGGGCACTATGTAAACACATGCATATTGGTCCAACCATCACACACATATTCACATTTCATGCACACCATAGCAGCAAAGAAGGAAAACACTAGCACAAGTCTTAATCTTGGCTACCACACATTAGGCAATCTTATTAAATTCTAGTGACCAGCCACTGCACCTGTAACTTCCACTAATAAACTGTATCATTTTAGCCACATACCCCCCCATTTTTTTTGCTCCATTACCAAGTAGAGACTTATATCAAATTAAGTAATTTTTTTTTACATCAATAGCCCAACTATGGACCAAGTTATGGATTTTTTAACTTGGCTACAAAATTCTGGCCAAATGAACAGTAACTTAGCCAACTTTGCAACGTCATATCTTTGGCTACAGGGCTCCAAATTCAGAATTTCCAAATTCCAGTTCAACGTCTAGATGTTCTCTAGATTTGATCAAAATTTCATACCAATATTCATTCTACACAGGGATATATAGAACTTTAAGTCCAGTGTTGAAATTCTGGTCACTTTATGACCATTTTGCCCATACAAAATTTCATAAGTGTGCAAACACTTCATTCACAAGGGAAAAACCCTCCAAAGCCATCCCATATATGTCCATTAAACATAGAAATTACATGATCTTGCTTTTAACAACTTCATGTGGCCAAAACAGAATTTACAAGTAAGCAGCCCATCTTCACACTCAGGCAGCTTTGCACCACATCACTTACATAGCCAAAACATTACTCAAATGTTCACATATTTGTCTCATTTTACATACAATACATGTACATGCATACATGCACTATATAAGGGTCTTAACTCAGATATATACACACCCTAAGTTACAGGAGTACCTGAGACACAATAGACTCCAGAACAGGATGCTGGACAGCTGCTGCACAACACAATAAGTACCACCATTAAAAAAACCAAATGTGCTCCTAAAATCACCAAAATTTCCAGATCATAACTAGACATATGGAAGTTCATGTAAATGAAATTTCAGATTAAAACTCAAACCAAAAAGGTTAGTTTGAAGGTGATCTTTCAGCTGGACCTGAAATGACAGAATTGAGGGGAGTAAGTTTCATTGAGAAACGCTAAAACAAAAAAACCACAATGCATATATACAAGATATAGCAACCAAATGCAGCAGCCAAACACAAACAACAAACACATGAAATGTGGCAGCAACATATACCATAGGTTAGTCCATAAAACACATAATAAATATAACCAAATCACTATCGCAGCCCTCCTCAAGCTAATGCTTGGTCTTAGGAGGATTTTAACACTAGTTAGTACTAACTTTGGGCTCTAGAAACCCTCATTTCACTGCCATCGTTGTGCACTTCACAGTAGGTCACAAAACCTTCAATAAGTGCACTCCTCTCACTAAGCTTGGTTCATCAAGCTCGTGGCTCTCTTCCAAGCTTAGCCCTAGCTCCATAGATGTTTGAAATATATAGAAAACATTCCATAAGAGCAAGAGAACCCTTACCTTGATGGGTACGCTGAAATTGGAGCTTGATCCTAGGTGCACTCAAGTCTTAGCACCACATAGCTTCCAATTGCCCTTTCTTGCTTTCTTTTGCCTTCAATTTCAATCTTGGAGGTATGGTGGCTATGGACGAAGTATGGCTGTGTTATTGGGCTGGGGGAGGACGAAAATGAGAGAGGGATAAGTGATTTGGCCACTTAAATGACCTTAAATGAGCTTAAGGGCACAAAACACACTTAAACAAGCTTAACCTTACTTTATGTCATTTTCTTTCTCACTAATTATGGTTTCTTTATCTTAAACTCATTGGTACACATGTGGCCAAAATTTTTGACTAATTATCAAGTCTTGGCTGCCTCCCCCATGGTGGGATAACCCCACAATTTCACCCTTAGACTTAAGTCAAAAGCTTGAACACCTTAAGGTTTACACTAGGACATTTAGGTCCTTATTGCCTTTAGTGTTTACTTTGTCCAAAATTGTCTTCCATGAGTAATTTGGTCCTCCAATAACACTTTCATACCATTTATATCCTTCCCATAACTCTCCGAGTCTTTTTCTTGAGAGTTTTGCAATTGAGTACCCGAATTCCCAAAACCTTACAAAAAAGTCCATAGGTTGCTTGACAAACAAGCAATCCTTTAGGTTTTTCTTGGGGGCCAAGTTGCCAACTTGAAACAATTTTAAGGAGGTGTTGATCATGCCTTTTACCCCCTACACTTCAATCACTATGGTGAGAATCACACAATATAATGGTTTTTAACCATTATGATACACCTGTAATTCTCCCATTTTGTGAGGTGGGAACATAAAATGAGGCATCACCTTGGCAAAGCAGTTGAATAGGACGACGGTGAATATCTCATCATTAAGAAAGAGTTCTATCAGAGTATTGAAGGTTGCATTTATTGTGATCCCTAGGTAAGACAAAGGAACCATTTTTAGGGCATCATCATTGAAGAGGTCCATACCCTTGGTCATGTACTATATGGGTGACCTTGGGACCTTTCCTCTTCAGAGGCTAGCATTCCAAAGCTGCCAACATTACTCATGATCAGCCTCCTAATTCACTATCAACATCTCACCTGCATGATCACGATGAAGTTCTCTCATAGGATTAGTTCCTAACCAATCCTTAATCAATCTATGAATGTTGAACAAGGTTACACTAAGAGAAGGATGGGAGAAAACCAAACCTCGTGGAACCTTGGTGACTGGGGAACGGGCAACCTTGGAATATGAAACTTCATGCATGGCCACAACTTTAAGAGGAGCAGTCTTCCTCTTTCAATTACTTTTCCTTTTAGCCTTAGCAACAACATCAATTGAAGGAATGCCTACCCTCGTAACTGAACAGTCAACCACATCTAGGAGACCACTACCAAAAAGTGCTGCCATTATGCGTGGACTTAGGGACAGAGATAGTAGAGTTTTCTCAATCTTTTCAACCTTAGGGTGAAAGACCACATTGATGACTCAAGGGGGTAAGGTGCCACTTTCATGTACTTTTGCAAGGATTAAGATAGGTGCGCCTTTGTCGCTTCCTTGATACAAGCCAGAGGAAAGATCGGCATGGTCCTTTTTTGGACCTGGACCCTTCAATTCTTGGCTTTCTTTCTTTTGAGGGTCTTTTTCCTACCTTTCTTGTTCTTTTTCATATTCTCTAAAAAGTCCTCCTTGAAGAACTCAGCAAATTCATCACCCATATTGGCAAAACAAAGAAGCATCAGTTAAGTACCTCAGTAAAAGAAAAAGTTATAAGGAAATGGACTTACTATCTATAACTTCTGAATATGGAATTATCTTCCAAAAAAGCCTAACTAAGATGGCATTCTGCGGATCTTCCAAGGGCATGGATTAAATCCTCATAAACAACCTTGAGTTCCCAAAAAACCATTTTCATCATCAAGTCCCACTTGATGGGGAAAGAATATGGGTTTGCATCATCCCTCAATTCACCCCAGTCCACCCTACTTTGGATCCTGGAATCAAAGTCTTCAAACCTTTACCGAAGTTCCCTATAAAGAAGTTCATATGACATATCCACATCCATGTCCAAGGTGCCTGAAATCAACTTACCTAAAATCTCCCGAGACTCTATGATAGTCATGGAAAAATAATTCTTCTGCCAGTTTTTCTAGCTATCCTTAGTAGCAGAGCAGAAGGAGAATTTCTTGTTGGCTGAACCCCGAGGTGGAAGATAGTAGAATGGCCCATTCAGCAATAGCTGCGACTTGTAGTATTGCATGAAAATAAGGAGGTGGGGGTTGATGCTGAAGATGTTGCTCATACATAAAAATTCCTTGAAATATGTATCAGAGTTCAGCGGCATCCAATTGATATCATGGAATTCCAAGAAGTCATGTACCAACTTCAATTGGCGAATCAATGCCCACCTTTGTTTGGGTGGTGAAAATGATGATCTCTTCTTCCTAGGCATGGTAGTGAAAGCTTAGTTCACCTCTTTAGGCAAGCTAACTTGGACAAACAAAGAGAAAAAATATTTCCTCTTCCACTTTTCCACCTTCTTCACCTTGGAACAACAAGGGTGGCCATCCGATGAGCTCCATGGATGTTCAGCCCTCTAAAAAGTAGATGGGACCTTAGAACGGGTTTGGGAAGACATGTTACTGACCTTGGTAGGAAAGGCTATTTCTAAATGAAAAGGAAGAGAACGGTGGATGACCATCAGAAAAGATCGGCAAAGGGGTAAAGAATGAAAAAAAGGGATGATGGCCGGAGGCCTGAAGCCTCGAAGTTCCCTCTAAAGTCCCAACCTCGACTGTCAGAGGTTTCGGCCATAATACTTCAGAAGCACTAAGGCATGTCAGTCATTACAAAGTTTGGAAAGGCTAAGAAGCCAGCCGACCTAGGAAATGGAAGGACACACTAAGTGTCTTGGTGTCTATTGATTGTCTATTGATCGAGATACCTTTTGAATACTGACAAAAACTGTTAGGGCGTACTACCTTGTACATGCAAAGTGCTCACTTAAACTTGCATGAGGATAGCTGGCTATAGAGGATGTTGGAGGTTGTTGGGGTAAAATAGATCCCTAACCTCAAATCCCACCGGACACATGGACAGTAGATCTAAAGTACAGCTAGTAAGCCTCGGCCCTTCAAAACATGTATTAAAAGGAGACATCTTCTGGGTCCAGGTATACAGACAACTCTATTGAGCTTTTCTCATCTCCCAGCTATATTACTAGCTTACTTAGGCATGGGAAAGTTCCCCCTTGGAAAACATTTCGAGGACTTGATTCCCCTTTTCCTTTCTAGTGTCTTTTAGACGTATAGCTGAATAGAGTACACATGCCTAAAAGTCTAGATGCAAAACTTAGGTGACCGAATGCTCCAAGCACACCAAAGGAGATCCACCATGGAAACCATGACAACATATACAAATGAGTGAGAGAGAACTCAGGAGCAAAAGAATGAAGGCAAGAATGAGTGAAAGAAGTGTAGGCCTCCTTCTGAGGATTGATAGTGTATATAGGTTCGAAGAGGGAATCCCATGAGTCACAATTATTCAAGCATAGTAAATGGCTAAACTGCCCTTCTTGCTAAAGTGACACATCCAGAGAGTTTTGACCACTCATGACACGCCATATGTGCGTGGAGAATTTAATGAGGGCATGCTTCTATGTGAAATGACTGAACTGACAGTTAGGCCCGATGGGTGACTACCTGATGAAAAAAAATGGCATTAATACCCTAAAAAATTAGGAAAAATTATTAAAATGGTTGGTAAAAACAAACAATTATAAAAAATGCCGAGAAAACTAGGAGAAATGCTAAGCTAGAAGGACCAACATCAAAGAAGCTGCCATTCGTAACCCTACTTTGGTGCCAAAAACCCTAATCTCTAAACCAATAATGAGGCTATTCATAAGGACATATGATGGCAGAGATGCTATTGCCCCCACAGATCCCTAAACTCCTACCAGTGCTCATTAGGTCAAACAAAGCCTCCAGACCTCAAAGCCAAGTAGGAAGCCCTGAAGTCCACTAGGATCGATGAAGATCAATATTTCCTTAGCAAAACAAAAAAGGGAACTTTAGATTTCCATTACTCAGAAGTGGCCTTAAGGGACCACTCACAAAGCCATTACAAAATGCCTGACTTGAGCATCAAAGGTTCTTTCCCCAGAAACACTCTAGTGAACCCCTTAGCTTCTTCATTTTGTGTTGCATGACTATTATTAGTCTGGTAACCAATCTTTTGACCAAGATGTCAAATATGGAAGATGAATCTGGACACCAAATTGCATTTTACAAGTTTTACCAACTGGTTGGTTTTTTGTTTATATAAAATAGGTTATGTGTGCCTTGAACATCTTTGAGTGAATTGCTTATAAAAGAGGCACATAATGGCAATTTGATGGAGCATTTTGGTGTGCCTAAGTCAATGAACATGTTGAAGAAAAACTTTTATTAGCCTCATATGGAAAGAGATGTGAAAAGGGTTTGTGACCATTACATTACATCCTTGGACTGACATTTATATGGATTTCATTGTAGGACTTCCCATGAGCAAAAGACCATGAGATTTTGTCTTCATTATTGTTGATAGATTCTTAAAAATGACATACTTCATTATATACTATAGGACCAATGATTGCTAATTTGTTCTTCAGAGGTGTTGTGCACCTTCATGGAGTCCTGAAAACAGCTGTGTTTTGCAGAAATTCCAAGTTCTTAAGCCATTTTTTAAGGACATTGTGGGGTAAGCCTAGTACAAAGCTCATGTTTTTAACTTCAAGCCATCCACAAACTGATTGACAAACTAAGGTAATAAATAGAACTCTAGGTTCTTTACTTATAGATATCATTATAAATAACTCGTAATCATGGAAAGATTGTCTACCACACATAGAATTTGCAATAAATAAAGTTATGCATGGTACTACAGGTTATTCACTTTTTGAGCTTGTGTATGGCTTTAATTCATTGATTCCTTTAGATTTTTTTCCATTACCTACTAATGAACTTTTGAGTATAGAAAGTGAAAGAAAGGTAGATTTGGTTAAGAAGTTACATGAAAATATGAAGCTTTAAATTAAGATGAGGAGCTAACAATATATGAAGGTAGCTAATAACGAGCGAAAAAGAGTGTCCTTTAAGCTTGGAGATTAGGTGTGATATAGCCCTCATTGCCCGTAACCTTATGCACTACTTAGCTCAACAAGCTAAAAGATAACTCTCCAATTAAAAATTAGGTTCAAGGGGGTAGCTAAAATTGTGTACATAACTGAATTTACAAGCCAAATTATCTAGACAGAAATTTTTAAGTTCATAGTTACTAGTAAACTACAACTTTTCTAAGTGCTCAAGAGTCTGTTTAATAGTTACTAGTAAACTACAACTTTTCTAAGTGCTCAAGAGTCTGTTTAACTTTAAACTTTGCGTATTCACTCTTTAAACATGTAAAAATAAAAAAAAGTTAAAAAATCTCAATTCTACTAAGTAAAACCAAGATATCTACTTTTCATGGTATTTTCCCAATACGCTAAAATCCAGAAAGTATGCTATAGTTTCTAAGAATGTTTCTAGGATTCATAAGTACTTGAAGACAATAAAATGTCGCATCAACATACATACGAACCTTATGGTGTATTCACAACAACTTAGGCCATGCACCAAGCCATTCTTGTTGCTCAAGTTACACATGTTTCAACTACAAGGAAAATAAGTCAACCTTCCTAAAACATAGATTACTTCCTGAGTTGGTCCACAGTGCCCTTTAAAGCTCCTAAGTAACTATAATCACAGGCCAGCCTACTTGTCAACCATGCTAAAAGAGTCATAAATCAATAATGACAAAATTCCTAGTAAAGTTAACTCAAGAATACCTGCACATAACACAACACTTAGTGGCCAACCTTACTTGCTCTAGTCAGGTGACCCTCCCTACACGACAAGAAAACCTGGGGAATGAGTTCACTTGAACTTAGTAATGGTTAGACCAAACCACTCCTGAGTATGTTAGACTACACCACTCTTGAGTATGTTAGACTAAACCACACTTGAGCACCTACAAAATAGAAGAAAACATCAACAAAGAACAAATGAAAAAAAATATACATAAACATATAATTAATAAGAATCTGGCCCTAGGATCAACATGCACATCCAACACCCATAGACAAGCAAGAAAACACACACACACACACACATACACACATCCCCCGCAAGTTTCCTACTGGCCTCCCCTGGCCTAGCAAATAACCACATAACAAACACCAAGTACCTTGTGGTAGGTTAATTGTTGCCTAAAGATCCTAAGTTTTAAAGAGTACCCATATTGATGCTTTACCAACTTGGTCCAAGGAAGAAAAATTAAGTAAGGAAGAAAAAAAAGAATTTAAAAATAGAAGCAAAGTTGAGAAATCAAATTTTAGAAAGGAAATTAGAATAAATTTGATTGAAAGAGAAGAACTTGTCACACAAGTGCATAAGGAGTTAAGAAAGAATAATAGAGAAGAGAAATTTGTAAAGCAACTTATAATCTTATTAATCTATGTCAAAACCATGAAATATAAGCCCTATTTATAGTTTAGAATGCTAGGGTATTCAGCCTTAAAATGTATTGAGGCAAAGAAACCCTAAACCTAGTAAATGAGGCAATCCTAGCCAAACTAGGTTTGGAAAACAAGCATTCAACAAAAAATCTTAAGAAATCTTTTGGCTTATTTAACATGTGCCACAATCTATTGCCTTGGCCTTGGCCTAAAAAAAGTTACACATATGAACTAAACAATAAAGTAACATAAATAAAGCCTGGAAACTTAAATAGCCCTAAAAACCCAAAATAGTGCTCTTGGGTGCTTCCTATGTGTCACATGGGGTTTTGGCTAGGGCCTCCTAGGTCTAGCTAGCTTTCTAAGGCTTCTTCAGCTTGGATCTTCATAATGTTGTATGGTTTGAAGTTCTTAAGTTCTTGGGAATGAAGGCCTTGGTCGCCTTGTGAAACAGTGTAAAAGGGTTCCAAGTGCACTAGGATGAGTGCTTGTAGTACCTCTTATGTCTCTTTGGCACTTTTCCTTATGAGAGGTCCTGTGCTTATCTACAATGGGTCCTTGGATGCCTTAGAAACCTCTAAGCTTGGTGGTCCTTCATCATCTCTCTCTTCCTCAAAGTGATTTGTCCTCAAATCATCACCTGCATCAAACAAAGATATGTCAGAAACATTGAAAGTTGCACTCACATTGTCCTCACCTTTTAAATCTAATTTTTAGGCATTGTCATTGATCTTTTCCAACACTTGAAAGGTCCATTTCCTCAAGGTTGAAGGTTAGACTTCCTTTGGTTATGAAACCTCTCTTTCCTCATATGAACCCAAACTTAATCCCCTGGCTTAAATGTCTTTTTTTTTCTTCCTTTGTTTGCTTGGGTTGCATTTGTTGAGTATTATTTTCAATTTGCAACCTTACTTTTGAATGTAATGCCTTAACTATATCAACCTTCTTAACTCCATCTATAAAGTTGGCTTAAAGGCAAAAGCATTACTTCCATAGGGGTTAATGGATCAAAACCATAAACAACTTCAAAAGATGAATATCATGTTGTTTTATGTACTATCTTACTATAGGAAAACTCAACATGAGGCAAAGCTTCATCCCATGTTTTCAAATTCCTTTGAATGATTGGTATTAAGATAATAATCAAAGTTCTATTTATTACCTTGATGTGGCTATAAGTTTGTGGGTGGCAAATAGTAAGGAATGTGAGTTTAGTACCTAACTTGCTCCCCAAAACTGCCCAAAAGTGACTAAGGAACTTCATATCTTGGCTACTCACAATTGTTCTTAGATGTCTATGCATTCTTACAACTTCCTTGATGTTAGTGTTGTGCCCAAAAGCCAATCATGAGATGATTGTATTTTTGCACATTGAGTCATAATATTTTATTAAGGCATTAATCCAACAATTATGTTTGTTGTTTTGTTTCTGCGTAACCTAACAAACATAATTGTAACCCTAGAATAATGATATTCTTAAACATCCCTGGTCTAGTATTATTGTGGAGCGGGTTGCAATAATACATAACGACTAGCATATGTGGAGACTAATATGAGATATGTAGTCTACATATGGGTACAAGTTGGAGAACTTGTGTACTGGACCGACCCACCATGAGAACACTACATGGTTCGTTATATGAGTGTCATAAGTGATTCTCATAGTGATCATGGTATATGTAGTCCTTCGACCTAAGATCATCAAGGTTCCCTACATGTGAGTATATACTTTGATACTTTCCTTTGTTGCTCGTAACTGAGTGAACTTGAAGGAGGTCATTGGGTATGTCACACATCATGCGGAGGGATTTGTATGATCAAGATGGGATTTGTCCCTCCTATGTAACAGGAGTGATATCTTCGGGCCCATTGATAGAGTGAGACTTAGAAAATGCATGGCCATGCTCGGATGAGTTGATATATGATATCAATGTCATCAGTTTAAGTTGGTCTACTCGGTAATCAAGAAACCAAAGATTGGGCTATACGAGAGTGACACATTCCATGTCTCGTGCTTAGTCTTGATATCTTGGGCAAAGGGACAATGGCATATATCGGTGATGATCATAAAGGTTTAGTTGAATCACTGACAATCTTGTCACTTGGGTAGCAATGATGTGTTGCTAGATACCGCTCATTGCTTATGATCATAAATGTGATTTATGATCATTGCCAACGTGGTAAGAGCCTATTGGGTCGCACACATAGAGCTATTTGGATCATTAGAGTGCATGGGCTAATTATTTGGGTTATGGTTTCACTTTAATTTCGTATTAATAATGGGCCCAAGAGTTGAGCCATTATTAAGCCCGAAATTAAATCCTAATTGGATTAGGGCTTTGAAACCCATTAGGCTTGGAAGTTAAGTCTCACTATAAATACAACTTTTAAGTAAGAAATTCGCAGGTCTCCTTGCCCTAGCCTCCCAAAAGGACAGCCGCACTCTTCTCTTGCAATTCCTTGGAGGACGCAAGCTAGCACTGCGAGCGCAAGAGAAGCGCATCTGCCGGGACGTGGTGGAAGTGTGGTGATCCCGAGAGGCTCGTGTGGATACCATAGAGAGCTTGAACACGTCAACTGTTCAAGTTTTGTGATTCGACTCTACAATTGAGTGAGAGATCTCAACCGAAAATTAGGTATGAAAATTTTCGAACACCCGGTTTACCCTGTTTCACTTGGATCCTGGAGGGTTTCGGTTAAATTCCGCTGCACTGTTTGGCTCCCGAAACCCATCACTTGATGGATTAGGAATGTGAACGACATCATCTGTCTTGTGATGTAGAACAAAGTGTGCCATCTTTGAAACCCTATCCAAAATCACAAAGATTGAGTCTTTTCTATTCTTTGGTCAAGGGACACCTACAAAAAAATCCATAGAAATATCAATCCAAAGGTGAGCAGGAATAGGCAATGTAGTATAAAGCTTATAAGGGTTTAGTTTTGACTTAGCCCTTTTACACTCTAGACATTTAGCACAAAATCTTTCAAAATCCCTCTCCATTCTTGGCCAATAGAACTTTTCTTTGAGCACATTTAAGGTCATTTTGATCCTAAAATGTCCTACTAAGCCTCCTTCATGAGCTTCTTGGAATAGCAAAGATCTTCAAGAATTCTTAGCTATGCACACCTTATCTTGCTTGAAAAGAAAACCAGCAACCTTATAGTACTTGTCAAAAGCCAAATGTGCGCACTTGGAATATAGCTTACCAAAGTTAGAATCGTTCTCATATGTCTTTCAAGTATTCAAAACCTAAAACCTTAGCATCTAAAGAAGAAAGAAGAACATATCTCCTTGATAATGCATCATCCATAATGTTTTCTTTACCTTGTTTATACTTGATGTGGCATTGAAAAGCTTCTATGAATTCTACCCAAATTGCATGCCTTCTATTTAACTTTCCTTAGCATTTTAAGTTTATCAAAGATTAGTGGTCTATGTGGATGATGAAATCTTTTGCCAACAAGTAATGTTCCAAGTTTCAAGAGCTCTCACTAAAACATAGATCTCAATGCCAAAGATGGGGGAGCTCAATGTGACTCAACTTAATTTCTCACTAAAGTAAGTTATGGGCCATCCTTCCTACATCAAAACAATTCCAATACCATGTCCACATGCATCACATTCAACTTTAAACATCGTAGAAAGATCAGGCAAAGCTAGGATAGGTGCATTACTCAAATTGTGCTTAAGTGTCCTAAATGCATCTTCTTATGCTTTTTGTCACTTAAAGGCTACATTATTCTTTACTACATCATTTAAAAGTGCATCAATTCTTGAGAAATCTTTTACAAACCTCCAATGAAAACTAGCAAGGCCAGGAAAAGATTTCACCTTAGAAATAGGCTCAGGAGTTGGAAACTTTTGTATGGCCTTTACCTTTTCTTGACCAACCTCTACACCATTTGAGCTCATAAAAAAACCAAGAAAGACCATAAGGTTAGTAGAAAAAGAGGACTGATTAAGGTTGGCATACAACTTTGGTGCTCTTAAAGTTTTTAAACCATGCCTTAGATAATCAACATGCTTATGCGAGCTCTTATTATACACTAAGATGTCATCAAAGTAAACAACCATAAACTCTCTAATGAACTCCCTTAAAAAATGATTCATGAGTCTCATAAAAGTGTTGGGAGCATTAGATAAACCAAATGGCATGACTAACCTCTTATATAACCCAATTTAGTTTTAAATGCAGTCCTTTATTCATGCCTATCATGCCTATAACTTGTATAGGCCATAGGCTATAATTATGTAACATTAAAATCATGAAAACAGCTAGGAAGGGAAAATAAAACTTGAAAGCCCAAGGGTGCCCATGGATGCACTTAGGGTGCATGTGTGATAGTGGTAGGTTTTGAAGGCCAAGATGGCTGAATTGGATGCTAATGTTGGTTTTGAAATGAGGGTTTAAACCAAGAAGGACTTGGTAAAGAAAACCCAAGAGCATTATGACGCATCATGGAGGGGCACTAAGGAGCTCAAGGGCACACACATATATACCTATGCACATAAGGGGTTCAGATGGTGTTACCACCCAATGAATTTAAGGGGCTTAAGTACATAAGCTAAAAGTAAGGCCTAAGACTAGGAAAATTAAAGAAAATTGGCCAAAGAATGACAAAGGAACAAAAGTTCACTATCGAGTGCACTAGGGTGCACAAGGGTGCATTAGGGTGCCTATGTGTTTGGGTTAAAGTTTAAGTACTTAATTATTTGAAATGTAAGGGAGAATAACTACTAAAATTGACTTAAAATTGTGAAGAGTTGGTTAAATGGGCAGGCAAAGAATTTAATCACTGTAATTTAGGGTTAAGCCAAGTTTTTTACACCTAGCTTAACCTTATTGGACCCTTCCACCACTTCTACTTGTTACACCTATTAGACCAAAATTTAGGTAGCTTCATTAGCATTTTTAGTGTTCATAGACCAGGTAAACATTTGTCCAATTCATTCTTAGGGGCTATGAAAAATGTTTCAAAAGAAGAAGGTGAAACCAAGAGCACAAAGTGAGGAGGTTTGCTTAAGTTGGCCAAGGATCATTTAAACTAAGCTCATTTTTTTTGTTCAGCACCTATAGACCAGATAAGGGTTCAAAAATGTCCTTTCTCTTAAATTCCAAATTTTATTCTGTGGGTTCTTAAGTAAAGAAGATGTTGTACGTGATGGCTTATTGCCAAAGGAGCTTAGGTGCTATGTAGGGTGTATGTATACCAAGAGCACTATGGTCTTCTAGGTAGAGTTTGTTAAGGCAAGCATTACGATCTTGTTTCAAGCTTGTCCAGGCTTGATCAAGGTCTAGACCTCTATGTTAATTAATTAAATGCACTAAATTGAACTAAGGAAAAAGCATAAAATGCTAAAAAATTCTTACTATGCTGTAGGTTATATAGCCATATGTTGTGTTGTGTGTGTTTGTGTGCTTTGTTGTTTGGATGCATGTGCTGACCTTATATATTATTATTTTACATTATGTTGTGTCTTCTTTGTGTTGTATTTTTCTTTCTTTGTAGGATTGGCATGGAGAAAGAACTATGTTATGTTATGTAATAATGTTTAAGACATTGTAGGCACTTAGTGCTGGTTTGGACCCTTATTAAATACCACGTTATCATGCCATGTTTTTCTCACATTTTAGGAAAGAAATTGAAGAATTAGTATGTGAATAATAGCCTTTGAAGGTTTATGAATAAGTAGGTATGGTTCGGACGGCTACGACTAATGGTAACCTACTCATTGTGTAACTTTAGTGTTTGTGGTTGTTGTCTCCTATGGCTGCTATGGGAATAGCTGCATTTAGTTTTTTTTTTATATTTATAAAGCCTAAAAAATATGTACAATGTTGGGTACCAAAGTGGCTTGTAAAACTTGAAGTTCATGTGTGCATGGCTCTTGAAAATGTTTAGAAGGCCCAAGGGCCTCTAAGGCACTTTTTGTAGATACAGGTGCCTAGCAAAACTTTGCCATGGACATACTCTTTTTGGCCATCTAAATCTCCATAATGCTTCCTCTTGGCATGTAATGTAAATGGCTACTAGACATATGTTTTTGAAATGCACTTGGTAGGCCTAAGGTCTGCTCACAAAAACACTTTAACATGTCTTGTCAATCCATTTTGGGTTTCACTTATTTTTTGCTTCAAGATCCATGTTCAATTATCTTAACTTGAATTTGTGGTACAAAACAACCATCGTTTAGCTAGCCAAATAATTTTTGTTGTTTCTTACCTAAAATCGAGAAACTAAGTTAAAATTTTGGCTAAGTGTCTTGGGTGTTGTATCCTAAGCCACCCTAGGGTTCCAAATGGGCGTCTAAGTGGGTAAGCCTCGCAAATGGAATACAAATGCATGGGGATAAGGGTGGTTTAGGGCATGACAAAGAGGTGGTATCAGAGAGTGGTTTAATAGGACACTACCACCATGGTAAGTCCTAAGGACTTGAAATTGAGTGTTGGTTACCATTGTTTGAATTTTAGGATGATGGCTAGGGTATAACAAAGAAAAAAGGAAAAGCAAGAAAAGAATAGGACCGATAATTAAAATGCTCAAGAGCCTGAAAATACACAAGTGGTAGAAAGTAGAATAAAAACAAACAATAGGGCCAATGGGCTTGGACCTAGTGTCCATGGTCAACAAAAAGCGGAGCACAAGATTAAAATTATGCAAGCTACTATAGCACAGCTTGTAGTAGACATGCAGGCCCTCACTAGGGGTCAAGCCCGAGCACATAATTATGCTATGGCTAAAAGAGCACCAGAGGAAGAAAATAGATGAAGAAGCTAGGATGAAGAGCATATGAGGGAATAACATACTAGTAGGAATGAGGCTAAGGTTAAAGATGGATGAGGAAAGTAGGAATCCAACGAGAATGTGGTTGAGGTCAGAAATAAGGCAAAAAGTGAGGTATGATGTAGAGGTCAGTGGTCCAAAAGAGGGAAAGAGGATGTAGGTAATATTTTGCTAAAGAAGGGGAACTAGCCTCTAAAAGTACTAGGAGGCTAATTCTAAGATGGAAGAAACAAGCAGTCATGAGAAAAAAGGGAGAAGGCAAATTGGTAATGGCCTAAAGGAAGGTAAGCTAGAATGATTTCAAGAGCTCAAACCTCCAGTGTTTAGGGGTAGTGGTGATTCAGATGAGGCAGAGTTTTGGATCTACCAAATAGAGAAACTGTTTGAAAGAATGGAAGTTACATCCACTCAAAAAGTGCTACTAACAAGGTAGTGTAGAGCTTTAGTGGAGGACTGTACAAAGGGCTCACTTGAGCAAGAATCAAAAGAGGTCATTAAAGGAATGAAAGCCAATAAGACAGCAGATTTCCTACAAGTGTTCTAACAACAATATATGAGTGAAGCATTCAAAGATCATAAGCAGGTGGAGTTTTATTTGTTGTAACAAGGAAACAAGTCTATAAGGGACCATAAGTACAGGTTTAGTAGTCTCCTTAGATGTGGCCCACAATATGATAGGTAGGAAAAATTGACTTTAAAAAGGTTTTTAAGGGGACTAAGGCTTCAATTAAGACAAATACTTTGGGCTATTGGAAACAAAAAGTATTAAAACGCAGTCCAAAAAGCCTTGCCAATGGAACAAGAGTTCCAACACCTACAAAGGAGAAGCACCAAAGGGCTATTAATGAGCAGAAAAGTATAAAGAAGAGGGAAAAAGAAGGGCAATAATGGTTGATTCCAAGAGGGAGCAGAATGAGACAAAAAACCCCCAAAGATTTTGCTTATAGTGCCAAGTGTGTGGAAAGTACCATGGAGTTAATAATGATATAACTTTGGAGAGGAGTGCCTCAAATGTAGTTCTCATGACCCCTGGGTTAAAGATCGCCTTGTTAAGAAGGAAGAGAGAATAATACTGGGAAATTTTGGGGTAGCCTAGGCAAGGACCCAGCAAGGTAAAGGAAGGGGAACAATAGTGACTTTGCCACCAAAATTGGCTCAAGGTTGACTAAGCTAGCCAACACAAGCCAAGGTAGAACCATAACCAGGAAGAGTGTACCAAATTGAAGGATCCAAGAGGTAGAAAGGATCAAACAATGAAGAGGAGGAGATAGACCTAGATAGGCTGAGGAAGGAAGCACTGAAAGGTAAACTTTTTCTTCATGGCAAGCTTATTTTTGTGTTAGATGATATTGGTGCATCTATATCAATAATTTTAGCTAGTTCGGTTAAAGAACTTAATCTAGAAGTTCCTAAATTTCCAAAAATAAACATGGCCAGAACAATTGGAAATGAAATTATGTTTAGACATCACAAAGCTAGAAATTGTGTGATTTGGCTGGGTAAGCTATAACTAAAGGCCAATTTGATCATTCTGGAAACTACTGGTTATGACATGATTTTGGGCATGAATTGGCTAGCTAAAAATAATTTTGTTATAGATTAACAAGCTAGAAAGACAATAGTACTTGGACTAGGGAAGCATTATCTAAAATAACCACAAAAATGTGATAGGAATGGGAACTAAATGTAATTGATAGCATACCTATACTTTTTGAAGAAAAATACGTGGGTCTAAATGGGAATGAAACTAAGGATGAACTTAATGAGATTCCCATTGTAAGAGAGTACCTAGAAGTGTTCCCTACTTAATTATCTAGGATACCACCCGTGAAAGAGGTAGTGTTTGAGATAAGATTGGCTCTAGTAGCTACACCCATCTCTATTACCCCATATAGGATGGCAATAACAAAGATGAATGAGTGAGAGAAGCAACTAGATGAACTCTTTGAAAAAGGATTCATTAGGCCAAGTGTGTCTCCTTGAGGAGCAACAACGCTATTTATGAAAAAGAAAGATGAGACCCTTAGGCACTTTATAGATTATAGAAAGTTGAATGCTATGATCATAAAGAACAAGTATCCTCTACCTAGAACTGAGGACTTTTTGATCAATTAAACTGTGCCAGAATCTTTTCTAAGATTAACCTTAGATCTCGATACTTCCAACTAAGAGTCAAAGAGGAGAACATATTTAAGACAGCCTTCAAGACTAGGTATGGGCATTTTGAGTACACAATGATGCCATTTGGACTCACTAATGTAGTAGCATTCTTTATGGACTTGATGCAAACAATATTCAAACCATACATGGACCGCTTGTGGTAGTCTTTATAGATGACATTTTGGTGTACTTAAAAGATGAGAAATAACATGAGGAACATTTAAGATTGGCATGTGACTTGCTAAGAAAGCATCAATTGTATGCCAAGCTAAATAAGTGCCATTTTTGGACCAACCAAGTTGAATTCTTAGGCCATGTCATAAATGACCAGGGATTAGCTGTAGACCCATCGAACATTGATTCAATCTTGCAATAGAAGCAACCCAAAAATGTAATAAAGTGAGAAGCTTCTTAGGGTTGGCTAGCTATTACAGAAGATTTATATATAAGTTTTTTGTAATTGCAGCTCCTTTAACACAATTGACTAGAAAAGATCAAAAGTTTGACTGGTCAAAAGAGTGTGAGCAAATCTTCCAAGAGCTTAAGAATATGCTTACTTCAGTACCTATTCAAATACTGCCCAAACCTACTAAACCTCTTAACATTGATATAGATGCATCAAACAAGCCATCACTTGCGGCTCAAGGCAGCTGAGACCACATGAAAAAAATGATATAGTTCATGACCAAGAATTGGCTACAGTGGTCTTTGCCTTAAAGCAATGGGGGCACTATTTGTAGGGGACCATGTTCCAAGCCTTTACTAACCATAAGAGCTTAAAATATCTCTTTACTTAGAATGAGTTGAATATAAGACAAAGAAGATGGCTAGAGTACCTTAAAGACTTTGATTGTACAATTGATCACATAGAAGGTAAACGTAATCTATTGGTTGACACCTTGAGTAGGAAGAACACTAGAATTTTGAGGGGTGAAAGGGAGGAAGACAAGAATGAGCTGGATAACCTAACTTGGCGAACAAGTGGTTAGAATAGGAGAAAGCTCATGTAGCTATGGTAACCATTCAACCTACTTGGGAAAAAAAGAGAAATGCTAAGGGCAGAATATCATGATAAAAATCTTACTAGAGTATCTAGATAAATGCAAGGAAAATTGTTCCATGGATTCTCTTATAGGCAATGTTTGCTATATTAAGGGTATAAATTCTAAAAGAGGCATGTTGTAGTAAAATGAGCATACATCCTAGAACATTGAAAATGTATATGGATTTGAAAGAACATCTCTAGTGACTAAATATAAAGCAAGATATTGGTGAGTATATGTCCAAGTGTGTAGTTTTCCAACAAGTAAAAGTTAAGCATTAAACACCAGGAGGTAAACTATAGAGTTTAACTATCCCAGAAAGGAAATTGGGATCCATAGCCATGGATTTCTTAGTAGGTGTGCCTGTGCCTAAAAAGAGGCAGGATACCATTTAAGGAATTGTGGTTAGAATTACTAAGCCTACTCTTTTTTTGGCCATATCCTTACAGATCCATTGGATAAGCTAGGAAAGTTGTATATGCAAGAAATAGTTAAACTACATGGAATCCCAGATAATATAGTTTCGGATAGAGGCACAAGATTTTCTTTTAAGTTTTGGAAGTCTTTGCTTTAAGCTCTAGGCACTCAACTAAAACTAATTTTTGCTTACCATCCCTAAATAGATAGACAAACAAAAAAGACCATACAAGTCCTAAAAGATATACTAAGGTGTTTTGCCTTGGATTCTCAAGTTTGAACTACCCCTTGAACCTAGGCATATACATGGCACATTTCATGTAAGTATGGTAAAGAGGCATTTGTCTGATTGAAGTCAGGTAGTGTTGCCTTCTAGCATTCTAGTAGCTCATAACCTCACTTATGAAAAAGAACCTATAAAGGTTCTAGCTAGTGACACTAGGAACCTAAGGAAAAAATGGATAAATATGGTGAAGATCTAATGAACTCATCATACAAAAGATGAAGTAAGATGGGAAATTGTAGCTAAAATGCTCAAAAGATACCCAGAGTTTTTCTAAAGGTTACTTAAGGATTTGGAGGAACAAATTTCTTAAGAAAGAAGGTTGTCACACCTAACACTAGTATAGGCCATGGGCTATAAATATATAACATACAAGTCATTAAAATTGCTAGGAAGGACAAATAAAATCTAAGAGCCCAAGGGTTCCCCTGGATGCACTTAGGGTGCATGTATGATAATGCTAGGTTTTGAAGCCCAAGATGGCTAAATTGGATATTAATGTGAGTTTTGAAATAAGGCTATAAACTAAGGAAAGACATGGTAAAGAAAATCCAAGAGCACTAAGGTGCATCATGGAGGGGCACTTGGGAGCTCAGGGGCACACACGTCTATACCTATGTAGATAAAAGGTTAAGATGGTGTTACCTCTCAGGTAAATCTAAGGGGCTTGAGCACATAAGCTTAGAATGAGGCCTAAGGCTAGAATAATTAAATAAAATTCATCTAAGAAGGCCAAAGAAACAAAAGCTCATTAACAGGTGCACTAAGTAAACAGGGGTGCACTAGGGTACATTTATGGTGCCTATGTGTTTGGGTTAAAGTTTGAAGACTTAATTGCCTCAATCTAGGATAAAGTGGGTACTAGAAATGGACTTAAAATTTTGAAGAACTGGTGAAATTGGCATGAGAAAAATTTAAGGACCTTATTTTAAGGGTTAAGCCAAGTTTTGGACACCTAGCTTAGCCTTATTGGACTCCTTCCACCTCTTGGATTTGTTATGCCTCTTTGACCAAACTTTATGTAGCATCCTTAGTAGTTTTGGTTGTATTATCCTAGGAAGAAAACTATGCAAGTTATTCATGAAGGATGTGTACAATACTTCAAAAGAAAGAAGTGAAACCGAGAGCACAAAGGAATGAGGTATGCTAGCTTTGGCCAAGGATCATGTAAATCGTGCGTATCTTGTTTGTTCAGCATCTCCAAGCCTAGTAAAGGTTTAAATTTGTTCTTTCTCTTGGATTCTAGATTTTATTCTATGGGTTCTTGAGTAAAGAAGATGTCCTAGGTGATGGCTTAAAGCCAAAGAAGCTTAGGTGCTATGTAGGGGCTATGTGCGTTGAGAGCACTATGGTTTTCTAGCTAAACTATGTTAATGCTAGCATTAGGATATCATTTCAAGGTTTTCCAGGCTTGATGAAGGTTTGGAGCTCAATTTTAATTAATTAAATGAACTAACTTGAACTAAGAAATGCTTGATATGCCCTAGGCTATATAGCTATGTGTTGTGGTGTGTGTGTTTGTGTGCTTTATCTTTTGGATGCATGTGCTAACTTATATTTTCTCATGTTATATTTCCCTATATCTTATTTCTATTTTCTCTGTCTTACTTTGCTAGATTGGCATGGAGAAAGAACTATGTTATGTTATGTAACAATGTAAAAGACATTGTAGGCTCTTAGTGCTAGTTTGGACCCTTATTGAGTGCCATGTACTCGTGCCCCATTTTCTTCATATTTTAAGGAACATAATTGAAGAATAAGTGTGTGATTAAAAGCCTTTAATATTTTATGAATAAGTAGGTGTGGTTCAGCTGGCTATGACTAATGGTAACCTACTAACGCTCATTGTGTAATCTAAGTGCTTGTGGTTGTAGGCTCTTATGGCTACTGTGGGAATAGATACTTTTGGGTCTATTTTGGTCTTTATAAAGGCTAAGAAATATTCAAAATATTGGTTACAAAAGTGGCAAGTAAAACTTGAAGTTCATGTGTGCATGGGTCTCGAAAGTGTTTAAGAGGCCTTGGGGTATGCTTCTAAGGCACTTATTGTCCATATGGGTGCCTATCCATGTACAAACTATTTTTGGGCACATAAATCTCTATAATACTTTTTTTTGGCATGTAATATGATGGTTGTATGGCTGCTAGGCATATGTTTTTGAAATGCACTTGGTAGGCCAAAGCTACGCTCACCAAAACACTCAAGTATGCATTTCACCCGCCAAGGCAAAACTTACACACTTAACATGTTTTTTCAATCTAATTTTTGCTCCACTTATTGTTTCCTTCAAGATCCATCTTAAACTAGCTTAACTTCAATTTCTGGTAAAAAAAACCATCATTTAACTGGCCAAATAATTTTTGTTGTTTATTGCCTAAAATAAAGAAACTAAGTTAAAATTTTGGCTAAATGTCCTAAGTGTTGCGCCCTTAGCCACCCTAAGGTTCCAAATGGTTATCTAAATGAATCAACCTCCTAAATGGCATACAAATGCATTGGGTGGGAGTGGTGTAAGGCATGCCAATCCCCCTCTTTCAACCTAATTTGACAATACCTATTTTTAAGATCAACTTTATAGAATAAAGTTGATCCATGGAACTCATCTATCATGTCATCTAGTCTAGGAATGCGATATCTATACTTTATGGTGATTTTATTGGCTACCTATAACTCATGCACATCCTCTAAGTTCCATCTTCTTTAGGCACTGGAATCATAGGTACAACATAAAGGCTCAAGCTTTCCTTCACATGGCTCTTTGAAAGTAGGTCTTCAACTTACCTTTGAATCCCTTTGGTATTCTTAGGGTTACTTCTGTAGGCTAGCTTGTTTAGAATTGGAGCTCCAAGTATAAAATCAGTTTGATGTTCAATGTCCCTCAATGGTGGTAGTCTTTTTAGCTCATTGGGAAACACATCATAAAAGTCCTTCAAATAGAAACAATAATACTAGGAAGCTTGTTAGTTAGGTCACTAGATAAGAATACACTTCCTTTTTAAAGTAAAAGAAACACTGGTCTTTGCGCTTGGAGGACTTCCCTCACATCATTCTTTTTTATTATCAAGCTCTCTTTTCTTCTTTCAACTTTCTTCCCTCTACTTTTACCTTGGGAACTCTCAACACTCTTATTCTCCTCAAGGTCACTCACGTCTCATCTCTCTTTTAATCTTTCAACTTTCCCTCCTCACTTAGGCCTTCATATCAGTTTTTCCTCTTATTGATTTTCCTCTCAGCCTCACTATGAATCTTCCTTTGATCCTCTATGGCTTGTTGTGGTGAAAGTGGTGCTAATGTGATGGTTTTGTCTTTGAATTGGAAGTAGTATCTATTCTTAAAACCATCATGTATGAATCCCTTATCATATTGCCATGGTTTTCCCAAAAGAACATGGCTTGCCTCCATAGGAACAACATCATGACGCACTTCATATTCATATCTTCCAATCTTGAAGGCTACCATAACTTTCTCTGTTACCTTCACCTTGTTGAGCTATTGAAGCTTGTAAGGTTAGGCAGCTGCAATTTCTTAACCAAAGTGATACTAGCAACATTAGTACAACTTTCTCCATTTATAATCATGTTGCACACCTTTCCTCCAATTTAACACCTTGTGTGAAGATGTTCTCCCTTTAACTGTGGTCCTCCTTGATGTAAACATTGAAGTCTCTCTTTAGGACTAGTGTGACTCTTTTTTCCACAAAATCTAGCTTGGATTCATCATCCAAAGGTAGTTGCATGCTTGGAAATTCATGGTCCTCCCTATCACCTTCATCCATGACCACATCTCCAACATTATTCAGCACCATGGTTCTTTTATTGACATAATCCTTTACTAGATGCCCTTACCTTGGCACTTCAAATAAATTTTTTCACAGTTTCTAGATTCCAAACTTAGAATCAGGATTACCTTCTTAAGGCCTTTGGGATTGGCTCTTGAAGGGTACCTTTGGTTTGGCTTTGAAGTCACCATTCCTTTGTTCCTTATTCCTCCCATCATTGTTTCATGTTGACCTTATATTACGGTTAGGTTTCATAGAAAATCTTGCTCCCTTCTCTTTTTAAGTTACCTGTCCAACCAAATGACTGTATGCACCATATCATCAAAGCTCCACACAAGGTTGCAACTCAACTAGGGGGGAAATGATAGGATTTAGGATAGGGAAGAGTCTAGCCATAGTGGCTTCTTCATCATCCTTTTTGTTGGCTTTCTTCAAGGTCACCTCTAAATCCCTGCAATAGTCCTCCATAGACCTTCTGCATTGAGTTAGCCTTTGGAGCATTTGATATAGCTCTCTTTGGTAGTACCTAGGCCCAAACCTCTTTTTCATTATGGTCATCAACTTTTTCCATGTTTGCATTGGCTTCTCTTAGTTTCTTTGTCCAGAGTTCACAACCTGAGTTTACTAAGCAAAAACATAGCCAGTAAACTCAAAATTGGCAATCTTTACCTTCTTATCTTCAGGGTAAGTGTAGCACTCAAAGATCATTTCTATTTTGGCCAGTCAATCAATGAATGCCCCTAGGTTATTCCTCCCCTTAAATGGTGGAATTTGTAACTTGATTGCATTGAGATTTAGGTCACCCATTGGCTGCCCCCTTACAGGTATCCTAGGTGGTGGTGGTGGTGGTAAGCTTTCAAGATCATCATCTTCATAGGTGGTGACTTTATGGCTTGTAGATGGATCCCTCCTCAAGGGTACTTTAGGTAGGGTACCTTGGATGCCTCTTTGTGGTTCCTTGGAAGCACCTTGCTCAAGCCTTTTTTTGGACTCTTCCAATCTCTCCATCCTCTCCATCATGGCTTGGAATTTTGAACTTAGGTCAAGTATGGCTTGTATTGTAAGAGTCTCCATCTTTTCAGTCATGTCTTAGCCAACTTCCTTAGACATTGTATCTAAAATCAAAGATCCTCACAAACACTCTTTTTTTCCTCAACTTTGTTAATAGAAATTCGCTCAAACAACAAAAAACTCTTAAGTTCTAAAGTAACTCAGTCAAAGTACACAAGCACTTTAAATCCTTCAAAACCTTTCCAAAATCCTTCTTGGGAGGAAGAAAACAGGCAAGAAAAAAATTTGAAAAGATAAGAAAAGGTAACAATAGGATGCTCTTCCAATGAAAGATTGAAAGAACAAGAAAGAGAAAATTCAAGTTCTTAAAATTAGGGTTTTAGATTAACTAGGGTTTTAATGAAAATTGAAGCTTTTCCTTCTTTTCAACTCTTTTCCCACCTTTCTTTGATTAATATTTTTTTACTTTCTAGCTACAATTGACTTTTCAAAACTTTGAAACATCATTTGTTGCAAAGTAAAATGATGGAATCAAGATTTGCAGCAAGAGAGAGAATATAATTTGTGTTGAAGGAAAGTAACTTGATGAACAAGAATGCAACTTAAAAAGACTGAGAACAAAAATATTTATGACATTTTTTGGATATTTTGGATGCAAAAACACAAAGGATACCAAATGGAAACAACACTAGGATGACCTGAGTGAAAAAGAACAAAGGAGGGAGTTGAAGGTACTTTGGAAACACACGAAGGAATCTAAAAAAGAAAAGGAAAAAATAAATTAGGATGAATAAAATAATGCAAGAACACAATGAAATAGAGGAAACCAACACAAACATAGGTCTTGCTTGTAGAACTTTGGCTCTAATACCACTTGGTGGGTTGCATGTTGCCCAAGGATCTTGAGTTCCAAAGAATACTTAAATTGATACTTCACAACTTGGTCCAAGAAAAAGAAATTGAGTAAGGGAGAGAGAAAACAACTTAAAAATAGAAGCAAATGTGAGAAATAGAATTGTAGAATGAAAATTAGAAGAAATTTGATTCGAATAGATGAAATTTTTGCATAAGCACACCAATGAGTTGAAAAAGAAGAAGAGAGAGGAGTATTGCTCAATCTGTGTCTAAACCATGAAATATAGGCTTTATTTATAGTTTAGAAAGCTAAGGTATTTGGCCTTACAAATTCTTGAGGCAAAAGAAACCCAAAACTAAGTAAAAGAGGCAATCCTAGCCAAACTAGGTTTGGAAAACACGCATTCAACACAAAATCTTAAAACAATTTTATGGCTTATTTAACATGTGCTATAATCTAGTTTCCCAGCCCTAGAAACAATCTTAACAAACGTTCTAAGCAAGAAAATAATCAAAACAAGGCTTGAAACCTTAAGTAGCCCCCAAAACCCATGAAAGTGCTATCGGGTGCACCCTATGTGTCACTTTGGGTTTTGGCTTAGGACTCCTAGGTCTGGCTAGCTTTCCAAGATTTCTTTTTCTTGGATTTTCAAATTATTTTATGATTTAAAGTTCTTGAGCTCTTAGGCATGAAGGGCTTGGCTGTTTTGTGAATTAGTGTGGGAGGGCTCCGAGTGCACTAGGATGAGTGCTTGGAGTGCCTCTTGTGTCTCTTTGGCCATTTTCCTTGTGAGTGGTTCACTACTTTTCTTTGGTGGGTCCTTGGATGTCTTAAAAGCCTCTAAGCTTGATGGTCCTCCAAAATCTTGTGCTCCAAGCCTTTAATGATCAAATGCTGGACAAGCATTAAGGTCCTAACAACCACAAGGTTGCAGTTGTTTCCTAAATCACCATGTTAGCTAGCTAACCAAATTAATACCTCATGTACTCAAGGAAATAGCCCAACCTATCTATGCCATAAATCAATACAACCTAAAGACCATACATGAGTTCATCTAGCTAAAATGCTATCAATCATGTTTCCTAGGTTAATTCTAAGCTAAATATCAACCATTGATCACCATCCCAGGCTATAACTAATACTATCTAACCCCTAACCTTCTAGGCAATCCAAAATTAAGTAGCTCTAACAGAAAAAGGCTAGCTCTTAGTTGCTTGGCATTAAAGTAACTTCCAAAGTAAAACCACTCAAGCTTGATTACACAAGTTTGATGAAGAATTCTCTTCTCCTTGACCTTCATCATGGTTTGATTGAAGCTCACTTTGTTTCCAGGTCAATAGCAAATCATTTTCCAACATTTTTAAATACAAAAATCATGCAAATGAGCCAGGCTTGATAGTTTTTCAAAACTTGGTCTGAATTACAGCTTCACTCCTTTGATTTTTATGCATGCTTCAATCATGCCCAGGGATTGCTATTGTTTTCTTTTAACCCTGGTCAATGCTACCTCACACTATTTAATTCAAACAATCAAGTCCCCTTGACCCAATTGAATGTCAATTTATCCAATTCAAGGACTTTGAATGACAAACACCCAACAAAAAGTCCTTCTCAAATTGTTTAATTAAGTCATCAAACTTCAACATCTATTGTTTTAACCACATTAAAAAACTTATTTAACAAATTATCTTTCTCCAAAACCAAACCATACCCCATTAATTGTTCAAATCAATGATGTAACAATGCTACCCCAATAATAAATTTGGTGCACCAAATTTGTAATTAGCTTGGGGAACAAGTTAGGGTATTGGTTTCTTATATCTTGTTTGGTTTCCCAAGTGGATTATTCCTTAGAATGGCATGAACATTGCACTTTTACCATGGGTATGGTTTTGCTGCTAAGCTTTCTAAGATCTCTTGATTAGAACCTCACTGGTTCTTGTTCATAGCTCAAGTCAGAAGCTAAGGGTAAGTCTTCCATTGGTATCACATGCTTTTCATCATGGACATACTTCTTTATCATGCCCTCATGGATGAGAATGTGGATTTGATCCATTTTAGGGGGTAAAGCTAGCTGATAAGATATTGTTTCTATCTTCTGCAACACCTCAAAAGACGCTATAAATTTAGGAGCTAGCTGTCCTTTCTTGTCAAACCTCATGACTTCTTTCATGGGTGATACCATCAACCAAACCCATTCTCCTGCTAGATATCCACATCCATTTTATTTTGATGAGCATATGAAGTTGTTCTTTGATTTGCTACCTTAATCCTTTCTTGTTTTTTGCTCAGTTTATCAGTAGTCTCTTGAATAGTTCTGGGCCTAGTTCAATCCTCTCTTGAGGTTCAAACCAACAATGTGGTGTCATACATTTTATGCCATACAAAGCCTTAAATGGTGCCATTTGGATTATGAAATCATAACTATTGTTGTATGAAAACTCAATAAGGGGTAGTTGATGATCCTAATTACCCTTCAAATCTTAAGCACATGCCCTCAACATATCTTGCAACAATTGTATCACTCTTTCTATTTGTCTAGCAGATTATGGATGATTGGTAGAACTTAGATTCACCTTAGTCCTTTATGTTTGTTATAGATATTTCCAAAATCCTAAGGTGAATCTTGGATCTCTATTTAACACTTTATTATCTAGCACTCCATCCATCCTTCCTATTTCATTCACATACATTCTTGCCAAGTTATACAGAGAGTCAATGAGTCTCATTAGTAAGAAATGGGTAGACTTTGACAATCTATCAGCTACTACCCAAATGGTGTCATGCTTTGCCTTAGTTAGAGGTAAGTTAGTGAGAAAATTCATGGATATGGAACACCATTTCCTTAATGGAATTGGAAAAATTTGTAACTTGCCACCTAGCATTTGATGCTTCTCTTTGATTCTTTTGCAAGTAAGACACCTTATTATCCAAGCATCAATGTTTTTCTTCAAGCTGGGGCACTAAAATTAGGGTTTACAGTTATGATACATCTCCACTTTCCCTTTATGTAGACTTAGTGTACTTGTATGAGCTTCCTCCAAAATTTCGTCCCTTAACCCTTGTTTTGGTGGAACATACAACCTATTCCTAAAGATTAAGGTACCTTGCATCTCATTAAATCCTTGGTTAAGCTTGCTTTGAGCTTTGCCTGAAATATTTCCTAAGTCAAGATCCTCATTTTGAGCTATCACCACTTCATTAATCCATCCAGATTGCATGGATAACACCCTCAGTTGATAGGCCTCCCAACTTTGTCACTTGGCGGCTACAAACATAAGTTGTTAGCTTTAGTCTTCTCCAATCCTTCTCTAGCTTTTAACATGATAGAACACTTTCTACTTAAGGCATCTTCCACTATATTACCTTTGCCCATGGTGTAATATATAGTATAATCAAAGTCCTTGATGTACTCAACCCATCTTCTTTGTCTCATGTTTAACTCTTTCAGAGTGAACAAATACTTGATATTCTTGTGATTTGTGAAGATTTAGAAATCACTACCCATAAGATATTGTCTCTATTGTTTCAGTAAAAAGATCACAGCTGGTAATTCAAGATCATGCACTAGGTAATTCTTTTCATGTGGCCTTAGTTGCCTTGATCCATGACCAACCACTTGCTTGTCTTACACTGGAACACATCCCAATCTTAATGAAAAAGCTCTATAAAAATCAGATACAACTTAAATGGATCAGGCAAGCTAAGGATAGAAGCTGAAGTTAATACCTTTTTGAAGTCCTGGAAGCTTTATAAATCACATACAACTTAGATAGATCAGGCAAGCTAAGGATAGAAGCTGAAGTTAATACCCTTTTAAGCTCCTAGAAGCTTTCCTCACACTTATCTTTCCATTTAAACTTTTAATATTTTCTGGTCAACTGGTTTAGAAAAACTGCCAAGATTGAAAATTTATGAACAAACCTTCTATAATGCCCTGCCATGCGAAGTAAACTTCTTATTTCCTTGACATTCTTATGCTTGTCCTACTCATACACCGCTCTCACTTTTTCAGGCTCCACGACCAATCCAATTCCATTTATCACATGGCCAGGGAAAGCTATTTCAACTATCTAGAAATAGCATTTACTTAGCTTGGCATACAACCTATTCTCCTTCAAGGTTTGCAACACCACTTTTAAGTGTTTCTTGTGCTCCACTTCATCCTTAGAGTGGATAAAGATATCATATATCAGAGCTACTACAAACTGATCCAGGAATAGTTTAAGGACCATTTGCATCAAGTCCACGTAGAAAGTTGGTGCATTTATAAGCCCAAATGGTGTTATATTGTACTCAAAATGTTCATACATAGTCTTAAAGGTTGTCTTAGGTATGTCTTCTTCTTTTACGCTCCACTGGAAGTAACCATACCTTAGGTCTATCTTGGAAAATACCTTGGCACCTTTGAGTTGATCAAACAAGTCCTCAATCCTTAGGAGAGGATACTTGTTCTTAATACCTAAAGCATTGAACTTACTAGAATCTATGCACAGCCTTAGTGCTCCATCTTTCTTCTTAACAAACAAAATTGGCGTACCCCATGGTGAAATACTAGGCTTAATGGTATCCCTTGCCTAGCAAGTCATCTGATTGTTTCTCATGTTCTATCATTTCTAGAGTAGATATTTTATAAGGGGGAATGGATATTGGGTTAGCTTTAGGAACTAACTTAATTTCAAACTAAACTTCTCTCAAATGAGGGAGTCTAGAAAGGTCTTTAGGAAATACCTTTAGATAATCCTTAACAATGGGATTTTTCATCAACTCTCATCTACTCTTTGACCATTGAGTGAAATGAACACTTCTTCAGTCACTACTGGCACTTTGCCCATTAACTCCATACGCATAGCTTTTTAGATAAAGTGAGATCATACTTTTGGCCCCTAGGCAGTATGATCTTTCTAGCTTCACAATATATTTGAACTTTGTGTTCTATCAACCAATTCATACCCAGTATCAAATCATAACTATTAGAATCTAACCCAACCAAGTCTGATTTCATTTTAACATCACCAAACTTAAGCATGTAATGTTTAACTACGTGATATGTAAACAACAACTCATACCTAACTATTTTAATCATAAATAATTTATTTAATTTAGCTACTAGTAGATTAAGTTCTTGTACTAGCCTAGTGGTAATAATGGATATAGATGCTTTGGTATCTATCAAAACATATGCAAGTCAATCACATAAGTAAACCTTACCTCTTAGTGCATCTGCATAAAGCTCCTACTAAGTTTCCAGCTAAAACACCCTCCCAGGCATACACTTTCTTGCTGCCATTTGACCTCCAGGTCCAATATTGATGATCTTGGGGGCCGGTAGCCTTCCCCTAGGTCTTTGTGCCTCTTGCTTAGATGCTTAAGCACCCTCTTGTTCCTCTTTGTGCTTTAGTGGGCAGTCCTTCACCTAGTGATCAAAGGACCTACACTTTAGGTACCTTGGTATGTCCTTGTTGTTGGGTTTCGGGAGCCAAACAAGCACAACGGAATTTAACAGAAACCCTCTAGGATCTAAGTGAAATGGGGTAAACTGGGTGTTCGAAAATTTTCATACCTAATTTTCGATTGAGATCTCCCACCCAATTGTAGAGTCGAATCACAAAACCTGAACAATTGACGTGTTCAAGCTCTCTATGGTATCCACACGAGCCTCTCGAGATCACCACGCTTCCACTGCATCCCGGCAGATGCATTTTTTTTATGCTCGTAGTGCTAGCTTGCGTCCTCCAAGGAATTGTAATAGAAGAGTACAGATGTCCTTTTAGGAGGCTAGGGCAAGAAGCTACGAATTTCTCACTAAAAGTTGTATTTATAGTGAGACTTAACTTCCAGGCCTAATGGGTTTCAAAGCCCTAATCCAATTAGGCTTTAATTTCGGGCTTAATAATGGCTCAACTTTTGGGCCCATTATTAATATGAAATTATTGTGAAACCATAACCCAAATAATTAGCCCATGCACTCTAATGATCCGAATAACTCTATGTGTGCGACCCAATAGGCTCTTACCACATTGGCAATGGTCATAAATCACATTTATGATCATAAGCAATGAGCGGTGCCTAGCAACACATCATTGCTACCCAAGTGACAAGATTGTCGGTGATTCGACTAAACCTTTATGATCATTACTGATATATGCCATTGTCCCTTTGTCCAAGATATCAAGACTAAGCACGAGACATGGAATGTGTCACTCTCGTATAGCCCAATCTTTGGTTTCTTGATTACTGAGTAGACCAACTTAAATTGATGACATTGATATCGTATATCAACTCATCCGAGCATGGCCATGCATTTTCTAAGTCTCACTCTATTAAGGGGCCCGAAGATATCACTCCCGTTACATAGGAGGGACAAATCCCATCTTGATCATACAAATCCCTCCGCATGATATGTGACATACCCAATGACCTCCTTCAAGTTCACTCAGTTACGAGCAACAAAGGAAAGTATCAAAGTATGTGACTCACATGTAGGGAACCTTGATGATCTTAGGTCAAAGGACTACATATACCATGATCACTATGAGAATCACTTATGACACTCATATAACGATCCATGTAGTGTTCTCATGGTGGGTCGGTCCAGTACACAAGTTCTCCAACTTGTACCCATATGTAGACTACATATCTCATATTAGTCTCCACATATGCTAGTCGTTATGTATTATTGCAACCCGTTCCACAATAATACTAGACCAGGGACGTTTGAGAATATCATTATTCTAGGGTTACAATTATGTTTATTACGTTATGCAGAAACAAAACAACAAACATAATTGCTGGATTAATGCCTTAATAAAATATCATGACTCAATGTGCAAAAAATACAATCATCTCATGATTGGCTTTTGGGCACAACACTAACAATCTCCCACTTGCACTAAAGCCAATCATCCATGTATCTAATACCGATGGACCTAGAATGGCTATCATGCTTTTGCTGTGTAAGGGGCTTTGTCAGTGGATCAGCAATGTTGCTGTCTGTCGAAGTCCTGCATATCCTTACATCACCCCTCTCGATGATCTCCCTGATGAGATGATAGCGTCAGAGTATGTGTTTGGATCACTGGTGAGATCGAGGTTCCTTAGCCTGTGCGATTGCTCCATTGTTGTCACAATAGAGCTCTATCGGGTCGGCAATGCTTGGAACCACTCCAAGTTCAGTGATGAACTTCTTGATCCAAACTGCCTCCTTCGCAGCATCAGAGGCGGCAATGTACTCAGATTCTATTGTAGAGTCAGCTACTGTCTCTTGCTTTGAACTCTTCTAGCTCACAGCACCACCACCAATACAAAACACATAACCAGATTGCGATCTAAAATCATCCTTATCGGATTGGAAGCTTGCATCGGTGTAACCCCTTACAATGAGCTCATCTTTACCTCCAAAGACCAAGAATGCATCCTTAGTCCTTCATAAGTACTTAAGGATGTTCTTAACAGCTGTCCAGTGACTCTCACCGGGGTTCAATTGGTACCTACTGATGGCCAAAGGGCTATTACACTTCATTTCCTCCAAGCTATAACGAAGGACCAGCCTCGGAGAGGGCGAGCATCATCCTCAGGGAATGCAAGCAACAACCTTGGGAAAAAAGGGTCCGCAGTCCCTGACCCCCTAACCTCAGTAAATCCACCATCACCCTCGGCAAATAACAGTGCTGACCTCGAAAACATGGTACATTACCATCCTCGGTAAGGTGACCTGACCAGCTTCGGGGGAAGCAGACTCACCATCATCGGCAGGGGAAAACATCCTCTGAATGAGGTCCTCTATGTCGAGGAGACTTGTGAATAACTGGAGCAACCTCGGTAGAGAAGCCCTCCTATCCCGAAGAGGTCCCTTTCACCGAAGGGGTTTTGTGAACATGAAAAAAACAGTTAAGCAGCCTATAACATAGAGACCTCGCACACGCCCCTGACACACAGGCCTCCCACGGCCCTGACTTCTAGCCAGAACGGCCTATGGCCAGCTGGAGATCCCTATACCCGAAGGTACGAACTGCATCTGGCTGAACACGTGTCATGATCTAAGCAAGCTGTGTCAAACGGACTTCTCCCAATCTCCTCCTATAAATATTTGGGGAAACGACCTTGGTAAGGACAAGAGAGCAGAACTCTCAAGAGAACTCTACTATTTACTCTTCCTTCACTACTCTTTACTTGCCAAACACTGACTTGGGCGTCAGAGGCTCCTCCCTCGAAAAAACACTCCGGGGACCTCCTAACCCCTGTTCTTTTGAGCATTTTAGGCACTTTTACGTCGGAAGTCTCTCATTTAGACACCCCCTTCACCGGAAGTCCCAACTCCAGGCCACTATGTCATACAATGAAGATGTTGATGGGCATCATTTGGTGCCATTTGTGGGAACCCACTCTCAAGTAATCGTCGTTAAGACTCTGCGTTCTAAGGACAAGGGACTCCCGAAGTCCCCGTCTGCGCCAGAAGCTCAACCGGCGACCGAACAACCCGCTGCAGGGACTTCCTTGCCTGAGGACGAACGTCCTCTAACAATCACGATGAACTTCCTACGTGATTTTCAATGCTTTGTTGTGGCAAAAATGACACAACAATTGGACCAAAGTGGTCACAACCACCTTCAGGCCGAAGGCCCCTTTCACCAACACCCTGTTGGGAGAGAAGCCCAAAGTCCATTTACCAGAGTTCAGGGAATGGGGACTTCCGTGGAAAGTCCTCAACAGAGGATGTACCACCCAGAGTCCGACGTACTGGAGAAACAGGGTCCAAAGGGGGTAGGACTTCCTACCGACAAAGTTTTTCACCGAAAGAGAGATAACAATCCCCCCGCCACCGAAGTTACTCCCCGAAAAGGAAGCGTTGTTCTCCGTTGCCAGAGGCCTCCAGGCAGCAAGAAGAGCCTAGGGCCACCATCCTCATGATACAGGGACTTTGGATAGACTCACAATTCCTTTACGAGTTCTCGAAGGACCCCCCGGACACCCTTGGCAAGTTCTACCAAAGGGCCGAACAGCATATGACTGCTGAAGAATTAAGGATGGGAGGGCCAAAGTCTGACCACATGTGGCCCGAAGGACAAAGCAGCCAACCTCGGTATCTAACCGAAGGTGGAGGGAGAACTCGGAAGCAAAAGGGGAATAAGCCAATGGCATTCACCCTCTTGAACACCATGAGAACGAACATCCTAATGGCTATGGAGAGGCAAGGGAGCCAAATTCAACGTCCGAAGAGCATGACCTCGGAAAACAAGAAAAATATGAAGAAATTCTGTCAATTCCATCGGGATCATGGCCATGACACTGAGGATTGCTTCCAACTTAGGAAGTACATCGAGTCCCTGATCAAGCAGGGCCAACTCCGTAGGTACCTATGAATGCCCTCGCCTAGGGGAAGGAGGGAGGAGGAAAGAAAGGAAGATGAGGATTACGATTCTGACCGACGTCGGAACCGAAGTCCCAAGAAGAATCCTCCACCTCCGGCTGGGGTAATCCAGACGATCACCACTGGACTACCTTCGGCAGAAAGAAAGAGGAAAGCCAGGGAGATCTCAGTGATGGAATTCGGTAACCCATCGAACAAGCTTGTTCGGAAAGATGGGTCCACCATAGTATTCCCTCATGACGACCCACTCCTAATCATGGCAAGGATAGGGAGTTGGGATGTCAAAAGAGTACTCCTCGACGATGGTTCTAATGCCGATGTCTTATTCTCTCATCTGCTGCCGAATTTGGGTATCTCAAAAGGCGATCTCAAGCCTGTCACCTCCCCTACCTTTGGGGTAGGTCCATCCGAACTCCCTGTCCTCGGGTGGATTGACCTACCTCTAATGCTAAGAGGAACTTCACCACAAAACAAGGGTGAGCTCTTTGCTTCCACAATGACAAGGTTCATCGTCATAGATGTCCCTTCGTCATACAATGCCATCCTCGGGAGGCAGATGCAAGGGAATCTCCACATCTGCCCAGATGTGAAGTACTTGACTGTCACCTTCGCAACGAAGGATGGAGATGCTGAGATCTTCATCGACCAAGGGGAAGTGAGGAAGGTCTTTGTGAAAGCAAGACAGGGCCCAGCAAAGATCCACGCACAGACTTCGGGAGCAAAGGCCTTGCTCACAGAGGAGGCAAAGGGAGAAGAAACAGTAGACCTCGAGAAAATAGAAACAGAAGATGTGGAGCTTGTCCCAGGCCGAAGTACCCGATTGGGGAAAAAACTGGCCGAAGGAGACAAGGAAAAACTTGTATCTTTTCTGTTAATGAACAAAGATCTGTTTGCCTACTCGCCGAAGGACATGCCCAGGGGTAGACCCTCGCATAATTCAACATAGTCTTAAGGTGCGCCCAGAGGCAAAGCCTGTTCGACAAAAAAAGTGAAGCCTCTCGGCGCATAAGAACAACTTCATCAAAACCGAAGTCCAACGCTTAATGGAAGCAGGCGTAATAAGGGAGGTCAAGTACCCCGAATGGCTTAGTAACGTGGTTATCGCCACGAAAGAAGGGAGTGATAAACTCCGAATGTGCATCGACTTCCGAAACGTGAACGATGCTTGCCCTAAAGATTCATATCCTCTGCCGCCAATAGACCAGTTGGTAGATTCAACCGCCGAGTATGGCCTCCTTAGTTTCCTCGATGCCTTCAGCGGGTATCATCAAATCAGGATGGACCCCGAAGATGAGGAAAAAACCGCCTTCATCACTGAAGTTGGTACATACTGCTATATTAGAATGCCCTTCGGGCTTAAGAATGCAGGGGCCACGTACCAAAGGTTGATGAATAGGGTCTTCGACTCCCAAATCGGGAGAAACATGGAAGTCTACGTCGATGATATGATAGTTAAGAGCAAACTACCTAGTAGTCATATCATAGACTTAGAAGAAACATTCCACCAACTGAGGACATTCGGAATTCATCTCAACCCCAAAAAATGCGTGTTCGGGGTGAATGCGGGTAAGTTCCTTGGATTCATGGTGTCGGAGAGAGGTATTGATGCCAATCCGGAAAAGGTCAAGGCCCTGCTGGGATTCCAAACTCCCACGACGACTAAGGATGTGCAAAGACTCACAGGGAGAATCACGTCCCTCAGCAGATTCATCTCCAGATATGGGGATCGCTGCCGACCGTTCTTCAAAGTCCTCACTAAGGCAGCAAAAAATGATGGCGACTTCGGAACCGAGGTGCGCCCTTGGAACGAAGACTGCCAAAAGGCCTGGGAAGAGCTTAAAGTCTACCTAACTCGTCTGCCGACACTTCGGCAGCCACGGGAAGGAGAACCCCTCATACTCTACCTCGCCGTCACCGAAAAGGCAGTAAGTTCGGTCCTTGTAAAGGAAGAGGGGGCAAAGCAATGGCCAGTATATTATGTGAGCAAGTCTCTGCATGGTGCCGAAGTCAGGTACCCCTTGCTACAAAAGGCTATTTATGCCCTGGTACTTGCAAGCAGAAGGCTACGACCTTATTTCCAAGGGCACCCCATTATCGTCCGAAGTAGCCTGCCTCTTCGGGATATCATGAAGAAGGTGGACCACTCAGGAAGGCTATCGAAGTGGTGCATCGAGCTCGGTGAGTATGATATCACCTATGAGCCAAGGAAGGCAATAAAAGCACAGGCATTGGCAGATTTCATTGCCGAGGTACCCGTTGCCGAAGACAGTCCGCCTAACCTCGGAACGGATGAACCTGAGTGGACTCTGTTTGTTGACGGGGCCTCCGGTTCCGAACATCAAGGAGCTGGAGTAATTCTCCGTGGTCCCGAAGGTATGGAAGCCATGAAAGCCATCAAATTCGGGTTTAATGTCACCAACAATATGGCAGAATATGAAGCCCTCATAGCAGGTTTGTGCCTCGCCAGAAGAGTTGGTGTAAGAAACCTAAAGGCCCACAGCGATTCTCAGCTAGTGGTCCGATAGATGGCAGGGGACTACGGCGCAAAGGACCCAACCTTGGCAAAGTATCACGACCTCGTATAAAAGCTCATCCAAGAGTTTGATGTGGTACACATCGAGAACGTGCCTCGTCGGGACAATACTGAAGCAGATACTTTGGCCAAGTCAAAAAAGTCCACCGAAGTGCTAAGTCACCCGAGCATAGCAATAATGAGCATAGCAACCTCGGAAAAAGGATGGAAGAATCCTATCAAAAAGTATCTTACAACTTCAGAACTTCCCAAAGACCCTCTTGAGGCGGCAAAAGTGCGAAGACGTTCTGGACGATATTTCCTAATCGGGGAGAAATTATACTAACAAGGGTATGCGAGTCCACTGTAAAGGTGTGTTAGCGAACAAGATGTAGAAACAGTCCTCAAAGAAGTCCATGAGGGGGCCTGTGGTTCCCACATAGGAACTGACGCTCTGGCAGGAGTACTACTCCGCCAAGGATACTTCTGGCCCACCCTAAGGAAGGACGCAAGGCAATTTGTCCAGAAATGTGACAATTGCCAAAGACACGCCAACATCCAGAGGCTACCCTCAGAAATGATAACTTCGGCTAACTACCCTTGCCCCTTCGCAGTATGGGGTATTGACCTCATCGGGCCTCTCCCAACTGCACCCGGAGGAGTGAAGTTCTACGTAGTCGCAGTAGATTACTTCACTAAATGGATTGAGGCAGAGCCCCTGGCAACCATTTCAGCGAAGGACATACAGAAATTCATCTGGAAGAACATCGTATGCAGATTCGGCATACCGAGGGTGATAGTGGCTGACAATGGTTCCCAGTTTATTGACAAGGGATTCCAAGAATTCACTACCGACCTCGGGATAAAAATGCACTTCGCCCCGGTAGCTCATCCTCAGAGTAACGGACAGGTAGAGGTGTCCAACAGAACCATAAAGGATGGTTTGAAAAAGAGATTGAAGGAAGCAAAAGGAAAATGGCCAGGAGAACTTCCTAGTGTGCTATGGAGCTATCGGACAACCCCCCGAAGGGCCACAGGTGAGACACCTTTCTCACTCGTATTCGGCACGGAGGCCATCATTCCTATTGAAGTAGTTCAGCCATCAATAAGGGTACAAGTGTTCGACGAAGAGGGGAACGACCTCGGGTTGAGAACTAAGCTGGACCTAATTCACAAACACAGAGAAGTGGCTGAGCTTAGAAGAAAAGCTTTTCAGCAAAGAGGTAGCTATAACTATGAACTTGCATGTCAGGCGAAAAGGAATCAGGAAGAGGGACCTTGTCCTCTGAAAGGATGAGGTTGAGCCCCGAAGACCATCCCACGGAGTACTTCAATCAAACTGGGAAGGGCCTTATTTGGTTCTTCATGAAGTTCGGCCAGAAGTGTACAAGCTCGGCAATATCAAAGGTGGAGAGCTGAGGAATACATGGCATTCAGATGCCTTGAAAAAATTCTACACTTAGAAAAATCTTCTATGGAA
Source organism: Aquilaria sinensis (assembly GCA_005392925.1). NCBI lineage: Eukaryota > Viridiplantae > Streptophyta > Magnoliopsida > Malvales > Thymelaeaceae > Aquilaria > Aquilaria sinensis. The sequence goes on along the minus strand of SMDT01000275.1, from coordinate 266,816 downwards.
AATAGTCCTACCCAAGGAATCTAACCAAACAAGGTGCAAGTATCTACTTAGGAAAGTGACACATTTTCTTCGAAGGTGCATCAACCGAACATGGCGGATAAGAACAAGCAAAGCTTTGCCAAAAGATATTCGCCGAAGTTGATGCTATGCCAAAGATGGTTGATAATAAGCGCGTAAGATATCTTCTCGAGGGTCCTAGACCGAAAATGGTCAAACTAACCCTTGGAACCAAAGATCATTTAAGGAGAAGCTTGTCTTGCGACTTAGCCAAATTTTGGAGGAAAGAAGGAATTTTATTAATTTGTTCCTTAGTACAACAAGAAGGAGCTTACAAGAAGAAGATTGCAAAGAAAAAGAAAAAGTGAAGTCTTGGACACCTAAGAGACCTTGTCATCTCGAGCTGCTCTATCACCAAGCTCATTTGTCACAACCTTCGGCACTGAAGGAGGAGCTAAAGGAAGGTTGAGATGATCTATCTTTGACCAGGCCCAGCGAGGCCCCTCAGGAATGTCCAAAGCAGCAAGAAAATAGAGGTTGAGGTCGGGGTACTTTGCTAGGACTTGGTGCCAAGACAGACAAAATCCATCTTAGAACACAGCCTTGGTTCCTTAATCGACCTTGTCTTTCTTGACAGATAAGTCGTCCAGCTTATTCCTCAGCTCGGCGACCTCCCTCTCTAGCTTCTTCATCTTCTTCTTCTTCTTCACCTCATTCTTCAACGCATCGACCTCAGCTTGAAGTTCAGTATTGTTTGCAAGGGCTTTCATCAGGAGAGCGGAGTCCTCCTCCTTCTCCTTCCGGTAGACGTCATTCACCGAAGATAGCGTAATGGCCTTCACGCCGAGGTCAGACACCTTCTGGGAGAATTTTTGAGAGAGCTCCTCCTGGCTCTTCAAGAACTCCTCCCAAACTTTTGCCACCTCCTCCTTGGCTATCTTGTTCGGCTTGGTGTACTTGACAATTGAGCCGGCACAAAATATCTTGTTTCTCTCCAAGCGCTCTTCGGTCCGAGATCAGATCAAAGACTGCTTTGCTGCCCAAGCTCGGAAGTATCCACTGTACGCCAAGAGCTGCAAAAAGAAGGACACTTGGTGAAGTTTTGCAAAGCAAAGCAAAACTTAGAAAAATTTGGAGAAAGGATAAAGGGTCTGAAGAATACTTGGGCAGCGTGCTCGGACATCCTCGCAGTGAGGACCTCCTCGTTCGGGCACTCCTCTGCCAGAGATTTGAACGTGGCTTGGATGAGCACGCCCCTCGCCATTTGGGGAGCCATTTGCTGGCTGTCTTCGGAGAACAAGTTCATGTCCTCCGTGAAAGACCAGAAAGGCTCCCTCGGAACCTTATCCTTCGGGATATGGGAGTCCCGAAGGGCCCGCTTCCGGGCATGCTCCACCATCCATGCCGAGGGTGCCAGTTCCTCTGCAAAATCACACCAAAGTTCCATCAGTACATTATCCCTTAGCCATACGTCTATAAGGTCTAAAATGCCAAAGATGTCTAAATTTATAGAAAAATGGCTAAGGGGCAAACCTGGAGGAACCTCGGCGATGTCCTCTTCAGAGTTGTGGACTTCCTGAACTTCGGCAGGGACTTGTTTGCCCTTTGCTTTCGGTTCACTCCTCAAGCTCTTCAGCAGAAGGGCCTCCTATTGAAGTGCCCAAGATGTCCATGCCAAAGAAGTGGCAGGACTGCCGGGGGTTAGTGGAGCAAGGAATGGCCAGCCTCCGATGGCGGGTCGGGGTGGACCGAAGGTCCTCCTTGGCCCCCTCACCTCTAGCCCCCTAAGTCCGTCATCTTCCCTTTTCGGGGCATGTTTGGGTTTTTCAGGAGCCAAACAGCGCAGTAGAATTTAACCAAAACCCATCTCTGATCCAAGTGAAACATGGGGTAAACCAAAGTGTTCACAAAATTTTCATACCTAATTTTCGGTTGAGATCTCTCACTCAACTGTAGAGTCAAATCACAAAACCTGAACAGTTGACGTGTTCAAGTTCTCTATGGTATCCACACGAGGTCTCGGGATCACCACGCTTCCACCGCGTCCCGGCTAGAATGCGTTTAGTTTGCGCTCGTAGTGCTAGCTTGCGTCCTCCAAGGAATTGCAAGAGAAGAGTTTGTGGCTGTCCTTTTTAGGATTCTAGGGCAAATTGAAGGTTGGGAATTTCTCACTAAAAGTTGTATTTATATCTGAGACTCAAAATTCCAGGCCTAATGGGTTTCAAAGCCCTAATCCAATTAGGCTTTAATTTTGGGCTTAATAATTCGCTCAACTTTTGGGCCAAATATTAATATTGAAATTTTTGTAAAACCAGTAATTTCCCAAATTATTAGCCCATGCACTCTAATGATCCAAATAGATCTATGTGTTTGACCCAATAGGCTCTTACCATGTTGGCAATCTTGTATCATAAATCACATTTATGATCATAAGCAATGAGCGGTGTCTAGCAACACTTCATTGCCACCCCAAGTGACAAGATTGTCGGTGATTCGACTAAACCTTTATGATCATCACCGATATTTGCCATTGTCCCTTTGTCCAAGATATCAAGACTAAGCAACCTAGACATGGAATGTGTCACTCTCGTATAGGCTAATCTTTGGTTTCTTGATTACCCAGTAGACCAACTTAAACTGATGACAGTTGATATCGTATATCAACTCATCCGAGCATGCCGTCCATGCATTTCTCTAAGTCTTACTCTATCAAGGGGCCCCAAGATATCACTCTCCGTTACATAGGAGGGACAAATCCCATCTTGATCATGTTTCAAATCCCTCCTTTTGATATAAGTTAACTTATACTCCAATGACCTTTCTTCAAGTTCACTCAGTTTACCTTCAACAAAGGGAAGTCCTCAAAGTATGTGACTCACATGTAGGCGTGTTGATGATCTTAGGTTGAAGGACTACATATACCATGATCACATGAGAATCACTTATGACATTCATATATTGATCCATGTTAGTGTTCTCATCTATAAGGGTCGGTCCAACTTACACAAGTTCTCCAACTTGTACCCATATGGCTAAGGGACTACATATCTCATATTAGTCTCCACACATGCTAGTCGTTATGTATTATTGCAACCCGCTCCACAATAATACTAGACTAGGGACGTTTGAGAATATCATTATTCTAGGGTTACAATTATGTTTGTTAAGTTACGCAGAAACAAAACAACAAACATAATTGCTGGATTAATGCCTTAATAAAATATCATGACTCAACGTGTAAAAATACAATCAACTCATGATTGGCCTTTTGGACACAACACTAACATTCTAGAGGGGGGAAGAAGATCCTTCTTCAATTTATTGGCCGAAGATGGCCCCCCGCCAGACGCTTTCCACCTCTTTGGGGCGGCTTTCTTCTTCTGTTCCCCCTTCTCGGCTTGACCGACGAAGAGGGACTTGTAGAAGGTAGCAGACTGGTCAACCATATCTGAAAAAGGAAGAAAATATCAGTGTAAGTCCAAAGGGGTACTTATAGCAAAATTTGGAAAGCGACTAACTCTCAACGAGGGCTTCGTAAGTGAGCTCCTTCCGAAAGAGCATCACCAACCACACCTTTTTCCCATCGATGGCAGGTACTGGCATGCCGAGGTCAGTTTTGTGCTCCTTGATCACCTTTAACTCCCAAAGAACCTCTTCCGTCATGAGGTCCTACCTAATGGGGAAAGGATACAAGGAGCATGGTAGGACCTCGGCATCCCAGTTGGCGGCAACTCGGACATGGCTGTCAAAGTCCTCAAACCTCGCTGCTAACTCAGGGGTTAGCAACTTCTTGGGATCAAAAACATCCATCTCCAGCATCCCCCAGGCCCACCTGGTCGGCACGTGCGACCACGCCTCTACCACCTTCAGGAAGAAGAACTTCCTTTGCCAACCTCGCCAACTGTCCTTGGTGTTGAGGTGAACATATATTTTTTGCTCCCAGATCCCCGAGGTAGCAAGAAATAGAAGCCACCCTTCGGGACCGGATAAAGCTTGTAATACTACATAAAGATGAAAAAGTGGGGTTCTATCTTGAAAACCCTAGACATGCAGAAAAAAGCATTGAAGTAAGAATAGGAGTTGGGAGGAAGCTGATTCACAGCTATGCCATGGAATTGGCAGAAGTCACAAATCATCTTCAATGGAGGAAACCGAAGTCCAACCTTCAGTTGGTCTCGAAAAATGATAACCTCATCTGGGTTATTCATGTAACTAAACAGGCCAGGTTTGGGTAGCCTAATAACCGAGTAAAAAGGAAGAAAAAAATTTGTTCTCCACTTCGCTAACTTCTCCGAAGTGGTACAACTCAGATGAGACATGAGACGAAGCCAGCTCTCGGGAATAGTTTGGACGGACATTAATGGAACAAGAGAACACATGTTCAGTTAAAAGAAGCGACTTCGGGAAAGAAAGTCAAAGGACTTCAGGAAAAGAAAACAACTTCGGATGATAGAAAAAATAGAAATGGAAGAAACCGAAGGACCTCGAAAAGGAAAACCCACCGAAGCTTTTGCTGAAGTCAAGATTGGTGGATGCCGTCGTAAAAGCTTGCCAAAAATCGCTCCGCCGCTTGCACCACCACGGAAAAGAAAGAAAAGCTTGAGAGCAAACGAGAGTAGGACAGAAGCAAAGAAAGCAAGTGAGAGTTATAAGGGAAAGGAAGGTTTATATAGACCGAAGGGGGGTAGGCGAATCATCGCCATAATTGCCCCTCGAAGGTGAAACATCGCCATAATTACCCATCAAAGGCGAAGAGACGTGGTTGATGTAACTGATGCAACTATCCCCCAATTACCGTGTGACACGTGTCACCCAGCACAGGAAACAAGGGCAGGCCTCCTGACAGCACGGATGCCTAGGCAAGCTTATCCAAAGTGAAGTGTTTGTCTGACCAAAAGACATAACGACTCACTGACAAACAACATAGGCCCATAGAAAGGGGATATGTACCTTGGCCTGACGAATAACTTCGGGAACGTCAAAAATTCGGCCAAAAACTAAGAAAGCCACTTGAGTACCAGAGGAGCTACCTCGGTTAAGAAAAGGCATCCCATATCGCCAAAACTCCTTCTGAAGAAGATAACCTCGGCTAAAAATTCAGTCATGACAACTGAATTAGCCACCACCTTCCACAAAGACTCCCATAATTTTCTCAAATAACCGAAGTTATAACTTCGGCTTTCCGAGGGGGGCATGTGATGGCCAAAGGGCTATTACACTTTATTTCCTCCAAGTTATGATGAAGCACCACCCTCGGAGAGGATGAGCATCATCCTCGGGGAATGCATGCACCAACCTAGGGAAAAAAGGGTCCGCGGTCCCTGACCCCTGACCTCAGTAAATACACCATCACCCTCGGGGAATAACAGTACTGACCTCAGAAACATGGTACATTACCATCCTCGGTAAGGTGACCTGACCAGCTTCGGGGGAAGCAAACTCACCATCCTTGGCAGGGGAAAACATCCTCCAAAGGAGGTCCTCTATGCCGAGGAGACTTGTGAATAACTGGAGCAACCTCGGCAAAGAAGCCCTCCTATCTTGAAGAGGTCCCTTTCACCGAAGGGGTCTTATGAACACGACAAAAACGGTTAAGGAGACTCTCACACAGAGACCTCGCACATGCCCCTGACACACAGGCCTCCCACGGCCCTGACTTCTAGCCAAAACGGCCTATGGCCAGCTGGAGATGCCATACCTAAAGGTACGGACCGCATCTGGCCGAACACGTGTCATGATCTAAGCAACCCGTGTCAAACGGACTTCTCCCAATCTCATCCTATAAATATTTGGGGAAACGACCTTGGTAAGGACAAGAGAGCAAAACTCTCAAGAGATCTCTACTCTTTACTCTTCCTTCACTACTCTTTACTTGCCAAACACTGACTTGGGCGTCGGAGGCTCCTCCCCCGAAAAAATACTCCGAGAACCTCCTAACCCCTGTTCTTTTGGGCGTTTCAGGCACTCTCATGTCGTAAGTCTCTCCTTTAGACACCCTCTTCACCGGAAGTCCCAACTCCAAGCCACTATGTCGTACAATGAAGATGCTGACAGGCATCACGTACTCGTCATGCTCAAGGCCTGTGAGACATCAGGACGAGTACATATCATGGCATACATGATAGATCCAACTGCTGAGGCATATGGAATCTTACTCATGCGCTCTCTCTCCTCGGGTGTACTCGGACACTGAGATCTAGAAAGAGTTATACCATGTGACATGGGCAAGAATCCTTTCTTGGAATCTTGCATGCTAAACCTCTTTAGCACCTTGTCAATGTATGTACTTTGACTTAGGCCAAGAAGCTTTCTAGATCTATCTCTATAGATCCTGATGCCTAACACATAGGCTGCTTCACCCAAGTCCTTCATAGAGAAACATTTCCCTAGCCAAGTCTTCACAGACTGTAGCTCAGGAATGTCATTCCCGATGAGTAGTATGTCATCTACATACAACACCAAGAAGACAATAGCGCTCCCACTAACCTTCTTGTAGACACAAGGTTCATCTTCATTTTTGATAAAACCAAACTCTTTGATTGCTTCATCAAAATGAAGATTCCAACTTCGAGAAGCTTGCTTCAGTCCATAAATAGACCTTTGCAACTTGCACACTTTATTGGCATTCTCAGGAGTGACAAAACCCTCAGGTTGTGTCATGTACACATCCTCAAGTAGCTTTCCATTTAGGAATGCAGTTTTGACATCCATTTGCCATATCTCATAATCATAGTGTGCAGCAATAGCGAACAAAATTTGGATGGATTTAAGCATAGCAACTGGTGAAAAAGTTTCATCATAGTCAATACCATGAATTTGCTTGAAACCTTTTGCAACCAATCGTCCCTTAAAGGTAATCACATTACCATCCATGTCAGTTTTCTTCTTGAAAACCCATTTGCACCCTATGGGTTTTACCCCTTCAGGTGGGTCAACCAAAGTCCATACTTGGTTTTCATACATGGATTCCATCTCGGATTTCATGGCCACTAGCCACTTCTCAGAGTCAGGCCCCGACATAGCTTGTTGGTAGGTTGTGGGCTCATCCTGATCCATGAGCATCACATCACCAGTGTGAGTCACGAGAAATCCATATCTCTCAGGCTCACGCCGAATCCTACCAGACCTACGTGGGCTCTGTGCTACAGGAATAGACTCTTGAACCACAACATCTTGTGGTGTCTGTTCAGGTTCCATTTCAGGTTCGATGTCTCCTTGTTGTTCTTGAATTTCTTCAAGTTCTACTTTCCTCCCACTAGTTCCTTTAGAGATAAACTCTTTCTCTAAAAAGACACCAGTTCGAGCAACAAACACTTTTTGCTCAGAAGGATTGTAGAAATAGTAACCCTTTGTTTCTTTGGGATACCCAACAAAAAGGCATTTTTGAGATTTGGGCCCTAGTTTGTCAGAGGATTGACGTTTCACATAAGCGTCACAGCCCCAAATCTTCATAAAAGACAAATTGGGACGCCTCCCACTCCATATCTCATATGGTGTCTTTTGAACCGATTTAGATGGAACTCGGTTTAGTGTAAAAGCGGCTGTCTCTAGAGCATGTCCCCAAAAGGAGTTTGGAAGGTCAGCTTGACTCATCATAGAGCGAACCATGTCTAACAGAGTTCGATTTCTCCTTTCAGATACACCATTCCATTGAGGTGTACCTGGTGGAGTGAGTTGTGATACTATACCACACTCCTTCAGATAGTCAAGGAATTCTCGATCCAAGTACTCTCCACCTCGATCTGATCGAAGCACTTTGATACTCTTCCCGAGTTGATTCTCTACTTCATTCTTGAATTCTTTGAACTTTTCAAAGGATTCTGACTTGTGTCTCATGAGATACACATAGCCATATCTGCTGAAGTCATCAGTGAAAGTAATGAAGTATTGAAAACCTCCTCTAGCATGTGTAGACATAGGGCCACATACATCACTATGTATGAGTCCTAGTAAGTCATTAGCCCTTTCACTTTGCCCTGTGAATGGGGCTTTGGTCATCTTGCCCAACAAACATGACTCACATGTCTCATATGATTCAAAATCAAATGAGTCCAAGAGTCCATCCTTATGGAGCTTGGATATGCGGGTCTCATTTATATGGCCCAAGCGACAGTGCCAGAGATAGGTCGGGTTTGAATCATTTAATCTGACCTTCTTGGTATTCACATTATAGATTGGATCTTCGAGGTCTAGAACATACAACCCATTGCTAAGTTGAGCACTACCATAAAAGATTTCATTCAAATAAATAGAACAACATTTGTCCTTTATTATAAATGAAAAACCTTTCTTGTCCAAACAAGAAACAGAAATCAAATTTCTACTAATAGTAGGCACAAAGTAGCAGTTGTCTAATTCTAAAACTAATCCACTAGGTAAAGTGAGAACATAAGTCCCTACGGCTAAGGCAGCAACCCTTGCTCCATTTCCAACACGTAGGTCCACTTCACCTCGGGCCAATCTTCTACTTCTACTTAGATCCTGCACATTTGCACAAATGTGAGATCCACATCCAGTATCCAATACCCAAGATGAGGAAGTAGAAAAGTTAGCCTCTATAACAAAAATACCTGAAGTGGAAGTCTTACTTCCCTTTTCCTTAGCAAGTTCTTCAAGATAGAGCTTGCAGTTGCGCTTCCAGTGTCCAGGTTGCTTACAATGGAAGCACTCCCCTTCCTTTGCCACACCACCCTTTGGTTTCAGTGCAGCTGAAGAAGAATTAGCATTGGACTTTCCATTAGCTTTATCCTTCTTCTTGTTGGCTTTTCCCTTTCCCTTGCCCTTTTGAACCATCAAAATGGGCTTAGCCTTCTTAAGGTTTTGCTCAGCAGTTCTCAACATGTTGAGCAATTCAGGGAGGGACTTGTCAAGGTCGTTCATGTTATAGTTCATGATGAACTGACTGTAGCTTTCAGGCAACGATTGCAAGACTACATCAATAGCCAACTCTTTCTGAAGAGCAAATCCCAAACTCTCAAGATTCTCAATGTACCCAATCATCTTGAGCACATGAGGACCCACGGGACTTCCCTCAGACATCTTGCACTGAAACAATGCCTTAGAGGTCTCAAACCTCTCATGCCTAGCTTGCTCTTGGAAAAGCATTTTGAGATGTTCGATCATATCGAACGCCCCCATGTTCTCATGTTGCTTCTGAAGCTCAGATTCCATGGTAATAAGCATGAGGCATGCAACATCCAAAGCATCATCAGAATGCCTCTTGTGAGCATCCCTTTCAGCTCTTGGAGCAGTGGCAGCAGGCTCATTCGGAATGGGCTGCTCTAGGACATAAGCCTTTCTCTCTTGCTTGAGGACTATCCTCAAGTTTCGGTACCATTTGAGAAAGTTGGTCCCATTCAGTTTTTCCTTCTCAAGGATCGATCGCAACGAAAGTGTCGATGTGTTTTGTGCCATGGTTATCTACAACAGTAAATATGCAGTGTAAGAGCCATGTATTTTAATTCATTTAATAAGGACTTTTATTAAATGATACTCCCACTATTTTACTCAAAATAATAACCCTTGATATTATTTTGGAACACCTCAGCGTTAAGGTATTCTAGTGGGCCAAGATCCATATTTGACCACAACCTGAGTCAGCTTTGGCTTTTCTCTCAAGTTACAGCTATTTAGGTAGGCAACTCCTTGCCAATTGCATCTTATGCAACTCTTGGATAGTTGGGTGAACAACACTTGTCCAAGCTCATCTCATGAACTTAAGCCCAACTCTATGCCTCTAAGTCCCTAATCCTATTAGGATGACTTAGTTAAGTCGGACCCAAAGTTAGCAATTTGGATATCACTATTATCCCATCGCGCCTTACCAAGATGAACATAGGTGCTTTGCTTTGGCAAACCCACCTAATGTTGATCAAAGTCTTGACGAGTGCCAACATTTGGAAGGCATCACATTTAATGACTTAATATTTGTTTGAGGGATTTTTTTTTTGATCTCACCAATTTGTTATCTCCGGTTGTCTTATACATGCATCACATACAAATATAAAACATGCATCTCATGCTTACAAGAAAGTAAACGTGACATGGTTATAGCCCAAACTATGCGATATTCTCAAGCCAATGAGAATATCATAAAAGCCTAAGAAAAGAAAAGGGTCTTCACAAGCTCCTTCTCTTCCTTTCTTGGTTGCCCTTTTGTTGTCACCTCCTTGGACATACCACCTTGGATGATCCTTGGACATACCACCTTGGATGATCCCATAATGTACCATTACATCAATAATAGAAACCTCAAGTTACATTCGAGGGGAGTAAGGTGAGAAGAGAATGTACAATGAGAGTAACAAGAGAAGGCACGACTCACAGGCCGTATTTACAAGTACAACCAATCAAGGGCTATAACCATGCACCATGCTACAACCACCAATCAGCATAACATGTCAAATCTCATTCAACAAATGCATGCCAATTTTTGCAAGTTGATTAACCAGTTTTTATTTATGTGGCGCTTCGCATACGGCGGTCCCGCTGGCCGGTCAGTGGGCGGTGGTTCCGCTGACCGGTCAGCGGATGGGGTCAAGGGGGAGCCACCCTTGCGGGGGGTTGTGAGGGGGGCAGCGGCCCCCCGGCACAAAAAATTGTCTTACAATTGTGTTGCCCGAGATCTTTTATTTTGAGCAAGTAGGCACCCAAGACTCCTCCATTCGAGCCACCAAAAATACCTTACTTTCGGTGCCCGAACAGGCCGAATCCGAACCAAGCTAGGGTTTTTGCAACTATTGCAAGAATCCTAATCCATATAGGTATCTCATACCTATCAATTTTGGGTTAATCTCATTAACCAATTTGTGTCATTTCTTCATATATGTCATATGTTCATTACGAGTTCCGGTTTCATGCATCATGAATCAATCTAATTAATCATGGCCGAAAAGCAACCGAACACATAACATCATGCGATTCAACATTCAATCCCGATTTAGGGTTTCACCAGTAGCTCTGATACCACTGTTGGGTTTCGGGAGCCAAACAGCGCAGCAGAATTTAACCGAAACCCTCCAGGATCCAAGTGAAACGGGGTAAACCGGGTGTTCAAAAATTTTCATACCTAATTTTCGGTTGAGATCTCTCACTCAACTGTAGAGTCGAATCACAAAACCTGAACAGTTGACGTGTTCAAGCTCTCTATGGTATCCACACGAGCCTCTCGGGATCACCACGCTTCCACCACGTCCCGGCAGATGCGTTTCTCTTGCGCTCGCAGTGCTAGCTTGCGTCCTCCAAGGAATTGCAAGAGAAGAGTGCGGCTGTCCTTTTGGGAGGCTAGGGCAAGGAGACCTGCGAATTTCTCACTAAAAGTTGTATTTATAGTGAGACTCAACTTCCAGGCCTAATGGGTTTCAAAGCCCTAATCCAATTAGGCTTTAATTTTGGGCTTAATAATGGCTCAACTCTTGGGCCCATTATTAATACGAAATTATTGTGAAACCATAACCCAAATAATTAGCCCATGCACTCTAATGATCCAAATAGCTCTATGTGTGCGACCCAATAGGCTCTTACCATGTTGGCAATGATCATAAATCACATTTATGATCATAAGCAATGAGCGGTGTCTAGCAACACATCATTGCTACCCAAGTGACAAGATTGTCGGTGATTCGACTAAACCTTTATGATCATCACCGATATATGCCATTGTCCCTTTGTCCAAGATATCAAGACTAAGCACGAGACATGGAATGTGTCACTCTCGTATAGCCCAATCTTTGGTTTCTTGATTACCGAGTAGACCAACTTAAACTGATGACATTGATATCGTATATCAACTCATCCGAGCATGGCCATGCATTTTTCTAAGTCTCACTCTATCAAGGGGCCCGAAGATATCACTCCCGTTACATAGGAGGGACAAATCCCATCTTGATCATACAAATCCCTCCGCATGATATGTGACATACCCAATGACCTCCTTCAAGTTCACTCAGTTACGAGCAACAAAGGAAAGTATCAAAGTATGTGACTCACATGTAGGGAACCTTGATGATCTTAGGTCAAAGGACTACATATACCATGATCACTATGAGAATCACTTACGACACTCATATAACGATCCATGTAGTGTTCTCATAGTGGGTCGGTCCAGTACACAAGTTCTCCAACTTGTACCTATATGTAGACTACATATCTCATATTAGTCTCCACATATGCTAGTCGTTATGTATTATTGCAACCCACTCCACAATAATACTAGACCAAGGACGTTTGAGAATATCATTATTCTAGGGTTACAATTATATTTATTACGTTACGCAGAAACAAAACAACAAACATAATTGCTGGATTAATGCCTTAATAAAATATCATGGCTCAATGTGCAAAAAATACAATCATCTCATGATTGGCTTTTGGGCACAACACTAGCACTTGTAACATACCTTGTTACAACAGAATCTGCCACACTTCTCACACTGAGGTCCTTTACCTTAATTGGCTTTGTTTTGTTACCCTCCTTTATGATTCATTTCCTTACTTCCTTTGTGAGGCTTACTCTCCTAGTCTAGTGGCAAGCATTCCTTGCTCAATGAACTCCTACTCTAGAGACAATGCTCTTTGTACAGCTTGATAGTAATCCTTAATGCCCACAGCCTTTAGAATTTGTCTGATTTCTGGCGTTAAGCTCCTTATGAACCTTTTAGCTTTCAGGACCTATTATCCATCATACTGAGGAACATATCTGATCAATGAGCTAAACTTATGCTTATATTGAGCTACAGATATGCTGCCTTGGACCAATTGATCAAATTTCATTTGCTTCTAGTCCTTTATGGACTCACTCACATACTGGCTCTAGAAGGCTTGAAAAAACTCAGCCGACCTGATGTTCTCATTCCTTTCTACATGTTCATTCTCCATTCTAGCTTGATAACCTTTCTGAGTTATTCTCCACCACAACTAAGCACTAACTTCTAACTTGAAGGTGGCCAAGCACACCTTCTACGTAGAGGTTAAATTCATCCCTTCAAGCACCTTTTTCAATCTGGTACAACTAGCATTCAGCCTCCTCCAAACCTCCATCACTTTTAAAAGTTAGTGGTTTAAGGTTTAGGAACCTCTCTAATTGGCCCACATTCAATTCTTATTCTCTCTTATCCTCTCCATGTATCTTTTCCCATCTGTGCCCCCTATGTCTTTCTCTTTGCCTTCTTCTTCTAGCAATTATTTCTTCTTCATACCTCTCGTTCCTCTCTTTGGAATGATCCTCAAGTATGTCCCCAGTAACTTCCACTAGATACCTCTCCTCTTGTTTAATTTTTAATCTAACTCTTCAAGCAATTGGATGCCTTCTGTGTTCATCTTATTCATTTTCATAAGCTGCTTCTATTCTACTTCCTTGGTCCTCTTCACGTGCTACCTCATTCACATTTTGTTGCTGACCTTCAAGTGCTCTTACTACTTTTCTTTCTCTTTGGGGATTCACTATTGCCTAGCCTTGCATTACAACTCGTATTTTAGCTACCATTTATCGTATGACAGCTTTGCATAGCAACCATCATATCCTTTATTCATTCTTGCAGGTTCTTACTGGGTCCAGCAGCTTCTATTTCAACTTCATGACCCACTTGGTCATGAGAAATGGAACTTTGGCCACTAGGCACCCTTTGCCTATCTTCTCCAAGAGGCTCAACCCTAAGCTTAGGCACCTAGTCTTTATTGTATTGTCTTCTTCTTGTAATAGTCATGTTTCCTACGCACAACTGGCAAAATTTGCTTACTCATAATTTGTGACTCTTCTAGCTACTATGGAAGCAACTTTCTTAGGACCCAAACCTGCTCTGATACTAAACTAACATATCCTTATCTACCTCTATGCCTATGCACTACTTAGCCCAGCAACTAAAAGATAACTCAACATTTAAAAACTAGGCTCAATGGGGTAACTAAAATTGTGTACATAAGCAAATTTATGGGCAGATTACCTAGGCTAAAATTTCTAAGTCCACAGTTACCTAAAAATTGCAAATTTTTTGTCTAAGTGCTCAAGAGTTTGTTTATCTTGAAACTTTGCATGTGCACTCTTTAAATATCTATAACTCAAAGAAAATTAAATAGTCTCAATTCTAATAACTTAAAGAAAATTAAATAGTCTCAATTCTAATATAAATAGTCCTAATTCTGCCAAGTAAAACCAAGAGATCTACTTGTCTTAACACTTTGCTTGTATACTAAAGTTCATAAATTAAAGCACAATTTCCAAGACTGTTTCTAACATTCATAAGCACTTGAAGACAAGTAAATATCACATCAACATGTATACAAACTATAGAGCATTCATAACAACTCAAGCAATGCAAAGTTCAAGGTTTAGGTACAAAAAAGATTCAAAAGAGACCATTCTTGTTGGTCAAGTTACACATGCTTCAACTACAAGTAACCTAAGTCAACCTTCCTTAAGCATAGGCTACTTATTAAGTTAGTCCACAACCTCCTTTAAAGGTCCTAAGTAGCTACAATCATAGGCCAACCTACTTTTTAGCTATGATAAATGAGTCACAAATCAACAATAGCAAGATTTCTAGTTGAAGGTAACCCAAGAGTACCTGCACACAACAACAAATTTAGTGGCCAACCTTACATGATTTACTCAACCCTTCCCTACACTACAAGAAAACAAGGCGAATGCATTCTAGTTAAACTTAATAAAGGTTACACCAAACCACTTATAAGCACTCGCAAAACAGAAAATAAAACCAACAAAGCATACGCATAACAAGATATACATAAACACACAATTAATAACAATCTAGCCCTAGGTTCAACATGCACATCCAATATTCAAATACAATCAAGAACATGCACACACACATCCCTAGTAAGGTTTTTACTATCCTTCGCCAGCCTAGAAAACTACCACACAACATACACCAAGTACCATAAGCTTCAGGCCCTTAATGGTCAAGTGCTGGCCAAGTAATGGGGTTTTAGCCTCCCTAGGGCCTCAATTGTTTTCTAACTCATGATGATATCTAGCTAACCAACTTAGTACCTTATGTAGTCAAGGAACCAGGGTAAGCTCTCTCTGTCCAAAACCAATACAACTCTTTAGGACTACACATAGGTTCATCTAGCTATAATGCTACCAACTGTGTGTCCTAGGTTAGTTCTAAGCTGAGCATCAACCATGGATCACCATCCCAGGCTATAATTAACCGTACCTAATCCCTCACCTTTTGGGCAATCCAGGAATAAAGCAGCTCCAATGGAAAAGGCTAGCTCATAGTTGTTTGAAGTCAAAGGAACTTCCAAATGAAAACCACCTGAGCTAGATTACACAAGTTTGATGAAGGATTCTCCTCTCCCCACCCTTGATCACAGTTTGACTGAAGCTTACTATATTTCCAAGTCAAGAATAAGTCATTTCCCTAAAGTTGTAACCACCAAAATTATGCAAATAAGCAAGGGTCGATAGGTGATCAAATCTTGGTCCAAATGTCAGCTTCATTCATTTGATTTCTATGAATGCTTTAATCCTACCCAAGAATTGCTACTATTTTCCTTTAAACCTATTCAATTCTACCCAGCACTATTTAATTCAATCAATCAAGTCCCATTGACCCAATTGAATGTCAATTTACCCAAAAGTTTCTTAATTTATCCAATTGAATGACCTTAAATATTGAACACCCAATAGAAGTTCCTTCTCAAATTGTTCAATTAAGTTATTAAAATTTAACATCTGTTGTTCTAACCTCATTAAGAAACTTCTTTAACAGATTGTCTTTCTCCAAAACCAAATCTTATCCTATTCATTATTCAAAACAAGGATGTAACAGGGTGTGGGAACATATGAGAAATGAAAGGTTCCTAGCATAAAGAAGAAAAAAGTAGCTCTAAGAGGAGATTGTTTGTTTCAAGTTGTAAAGAAAATTAGTGATAATATCTAGAAACTTGATTTGCTAGTTGAATACAATTTGAGTACTACATTTAACATGGCAAATCTCTTTATTTTCCATGAAAATTTGAGGATGAATCCTTCAAAGGAGAAGGAAGTTAATGACAACACATCCATTATGGCAAAAGACCCTTTAAGGATCACTCGTGGACCTATGACTAGGAAGATAGCTAAAAACCTTGGAAAAGCATTACATGGACTTAGTTTGCAACATTTTGATCATGGACATGTGGATGAACACCATGGCATGCCATTTGACACATCAAGGAAGCAAGAGACACCATGGTACACATTTTTTTAGCATCAAGGTCTAGATGTACACTTAGAGCACCCATACACTTATAATGCATAGACCCAGGACCACATGTGCACCCTGGGACATTACCATGGTTCACAATGCCAAGGACCTAGCCCATGATCTCCTAGACCCATTAGTGCACCTTGCCACCCTAGGTGCACCTAATTGAGTTCACACAAGGTGGACAGAGGAGTAGCTTAGGCTGCTAGACCTTTTAGTTACCATATTTGGTGACTCAAGTTGAGCTAGTGTGAATATGTGTAATTTACCATATTTTAACATATTTATCTAGTTTGGATGAATTTTAAGATTTTTAACTATATGGCTGAGCCTTGCCTTATAACTTTGGATTATGAGTCTTTTTTTGTTATTCTAGTTGTTTTACAAGTTCAATCCATACAAGGGGTTTGTTTTCTTTCTTTCCTAGGAGAATCAAACAACATTGCCTACATTCTACCTTAAGAAGGGTCAAAGTCAATACAATTGCTTAGAGATTAGTTCTCTCATTAGTTCTATGAAAACTTTACTTGGTACTCGAAGACCTATGTGGCATTTGTGGATCAAGTCTTCATTTGTTCTTAATGTTTCTTAGAGCTTAAAGTGTTATTGGGGTTGTTCCTATGTCTACATGGTATGCCATCACATGTAGAAAGGGCAATGATATAGGGGTTTTGAATAAACCTTCTAGACCCTAAGGCAACATAAATTCTCTAACTCGAGATATGGATGAATCAAGGAAGGGCAAGAAGAGCCAAAAAGGATCATGAACTATTGAGCTCAACAATGTAGTCCTAGGCAGACTATAAGGATTCTTAAGAAGATATTGTTAGAGTCTTAAGTGTGCACCATTATGAGAAAATCTCACATTGAGTGAGAAGGGTTAGTGAAGTTTATGAAACTCACGAGATCGAATTAAAGTTACAAGCAACCTAAGTTACCAAAAAATGTTAAGTGACTTGAGGCGATACCTCTAGTCATGAGGTTCAAGGTCACCAAAGGCTAAAGTTTCCTTAAAATCTAAGAAAAACTAAAGGGCCTAAAAGCTCATGTCAAACTCTTTGTTGTAATAGGGTAAGTAAAGTAATTATGCTACCTAAAGGTACAAGTAAAAGTTTATTTAGGTGAAGGGATTCTTGGGCAACAAAGTGGCTAAAAAAAGATTAAGGGCCCCAAGCGGATAGAAGGCTAAGTAACCCAAAGGAGCTGGAGCTATAGGATGATGTCTAGAGGTTAACTTTCCTTATGAATGAGTTAAACGTTGTAAGTACCAAGGTTGAAGTGGTACAAACAGGCTTGAAAGTTATAATGACTTAAAGGTGTTAAATAGCCATGAATTAGGAGTCATAATGAATGTTTTGTGAGTTGTGATAGTTTTTTAGACCTTGAGTTTTGAGGTGGTTCACAAGGGCAGCAAGAAAACTGCAAGTGTGACAAGGTGTAGGTGTGTATAAATGCACACATAGGTAGCAGTAAAAGAAGGCAAGTAATAGGTTTCAATTTGATGGATCGAGGGCAATAAAGAATAGATTCCTACAGGTTCTTAGAGAACTAAGGAAGTGAAAAAAGTCCCAAAGTGTTTAGGTGCTATGTATGAACCAAAGTGACCTAAGGGTTTCAAAAAAGACCTTGTTGTCAAGGAGGACCAAAGCAGTCAAGTAAACTTATAGATAAAGAATGGAAGATGGGGAGAATGTTAAGGGTGCCATAAATGACAAGAGGCAAGTTGTGCCATAAGTGATAAGAAGCAAGTATTGGCTAAGTGGTTTGTAATTTACATATGTAAAGGATAACTTGGAAGAGTCAAGAAGAAATATTGGTTAAGTGTGGGAGTCAAGAACACCCAAGTGTTATGGGGCCACACGAACTTGCATGCCTATGGTCAAGTTGAGGGTGTCAAGTTGTGAACTTCTTAAGGCCAAGAGAACCTAGAGATAGGAACCTTTCAAATATATTGGAAATATGCCCAAGAAAGCCCAATCGCAAGTAGTCATAAAAAATAAAGTACCTAAAGGTACGAAGTGGCAATAAGACCAAGTTACACCTAAGAAGTCTAAGTGCCTAAGTCAGGTGCAAGAAATTGCCAAGATTTTTTTAAACTCACCAAGGATTTGAGGATAGATGCATAGGTTCACTATGAAAACAATACTAAGAAATAATGAAAAGCTAAAGAAGCTTGACAAGCTAGAGACAGGTTCTCTATATGACAAGAGTAAAAAGTAAAGTACTCCTAAGACAGTCCCTCGAAGGAAAAGGCTAGCAAAGCAAGATAGCTCCAAAAGACATATTGTTTGTATGTCATGTCTCTAAGTAAGGATCTCTTACATAGAGCATCCTATGTGGTTTTTTGACCGACAAGTCAAGAACCTGAAATAAAAAGTGCTCATGGATAACTACTATGAAGTAATCATTAGAAGGAAAAGGGAGCCATGTGGAAAAATTAGGCAGGAAGCTCATAGTAGCATGTAAGAGTTATGCTCAGTAAGTCAGAATTTAAAGACAAAATTTCCAAAGAAAAAGAGAATATTACAGCTCTCCTAAGGCCTAGACCAAGATTACTAAGGTAAATGTAAATTTTATGCAAAGAAACTCCATTACCACACTATGTAATAGATTGAGTAAGCTAATATAGTAGCTAATATAGCATATAGTAGGTAATGTGATCATTTGAGCAAAATTTAGCTATAAAAGGTAAAAGGGTAATTTTATTGATAAACCTTAATTTTTAACAAATGGGATTGAACTATGAAATTAAATATCTTGAAGTTTTTTTATGATTCCTAGTCCAATTACATTTGTGAAGTGAGAAAATAAAACAAAGTGTGAGCCATTTTTAGCACAAGTAATGAACTAATGGACCAAAAGGTAAAAATGGGATAGGATAAGAAGAAAAATTGGTTTTATCCTTCCTTGAACCACAAGCCATGCCATTTTCATTCTTATAGAACCAATCTCTTGGTTCAACTCCTCTTCCAATGGTTTAGAGCACAAACTTGATGAATTATTAGTCTTTATGTCTAAGTTGAGCTTCGAGGAGCTTGATGAATCACATTTTTTCCTTTGGGTGGGCTTCATTTTTAGTTTTGGGAGGAGGTAAGAGATGTGTTTGATTCAATTAAAGCTTGGGTAAGTTAGAAAATTAGTCCCCAAGCTCAAACCTTGCTTGTGAAGGTTGATTTCGAGTTAGTGTGGTTTGTGTGCAAGGTGGTCCTAAGGAGGTTTGGCTTTGTCCTGTAAAGAGGGTAAGGGTTTATACCTTTGTTTGGCTTGATATTACTCAAATTTAGGTCATATTACATGTGTTCAATGCATTGGTAATTAGTTTTCTAGGTTACAACAAAAGCTACATTGACATGTAAGTGAAACGACATGGTTATGCTTACATGTGCGTAAGAGGTTTAGAGCTTGTGATCTTGTATTTGCTACAGGGTTTTGAAGTTTTTAAGTGCTTAATTGATGAATATACATGCTATCTAGTGTGTATTGAAGTATTAGGAATGGTTGCTATGTGGTTTGGTTAGGGTGAAAAAAGAAAAAGGACAAATTGGGCACTTTGACACAAAGCAGAGCAGTAAGGTAGACCCCCCAGGCACCAAGCCTGGCGCTGCATTGCCAGGGAGGTTAAGCTAGGGCTAAGGCAAATGTGCAGTGGCACTGGCCCCTTAAGGCCTAAAGCTCAAGGATTCCTGAGGGCAATCTGGTGCTATGGTTATGTTCCTAAGACCATTCTAAGACATGTGTGACCTTTAAATAGGTCTAAGATATACTTCTAAAGCGAGTTAAATGCATCTATAAGGAGAGCTAAGAGGTGGACAAGGAGTGGCTTAAGGGCTAAATAAGTACTTGGACCTTAAGTAACGCTAAGAGAGCTAGGTAAGTAAGGGAGGCTATAAGTTTCTAGAGCACTTTAATTAGAGCCAATTCATTTTAACTTAATTCAACTTAACCTGAAATGACTTATTTTTAGTTTTTTTTTCTTTTTCATCTGGAATGAATTTCATTTGAAAACCAATATTATGTAACATTCCATTCAAAATAAATTTTTATGTTGTTATTTAATTTTTATAAATCTTTCCTCTTTAATGCCTAGAAGAGGAAAATTTCAAAAAAGAAGTATCATAAAAATTTTGCATTCAATAAATTATTACACCTACATAATGTTGGCTTTGAAATAAAATTTGTTTTGGCTGAAAAGGATGTAAAAATAAAAATAAGCCATTTTTGAATTAAGTTGATTTAAGCTAAAATAAATTGGCTCTAAATTATCTACCTTAATAAGTTGAGCTACTAAGTTAAAGTAGAACTCTTGTATAGTATGAAAAAAGGTATGTAAGAAGTGACAAGTCACCATGCTTGCTATGGCAAGAATAAAGCTATTCCAAAGAAGTAGAACTACATTGAGGTAGGTTTGCACAACACAACCACTACAAAAAAATGGGCCTTTTCCAATAGCTTAGCATTAGAAAATTAAATTTTCCTACGCAAAGCCATTGTATGTAGGTCCGTTGGTAAAACATGCATTGAAAAAAAAAATTTCCAATAGCTTAATTTTTTGCCATTAGTACTTCCAATGGCCAGTAATTAGAAAATGAGCATTAGAAATTCCCAACGGTCGAATGTCACATAGTTATTTCACCAGTTTAAGAGGTTTTCCAATGGTTAAGTTGCAACGACCTCAACAATTATAAAATACACCAACGGCTCAAGCTGATGGAAATTTCCAACGGCCAGGCCCTTGGAAACTTTGTGCACTAAAATAAAAAAATATATATTAATGATATATTTTATATATTACTAAGTTATATTTTATATTTTATATTTATAATATGAAAAAAACATTTAAACAAATTATATCTTATATTTACAAAATTCAAAATTACATAAATTACAAGAGAATAGAAAAATTAGAAGGACTAAAAAATTATAAAATTACAGAAACAATAAAATCACAAAAATTACATAAACTAAGAAAAAACAGAAAAATCACACACAAAATAAATCTCCACAAATATAACATAAAACACAAAATATACAACAAAACCACAAATAAAACCAAATCCGTAAAATTTAAAAACAAAGTACAAATTTTGAAAACCCACATTTACAAACGCGGCTAGTGGAGGAACGTGGCAAAGCAAGGAGCCCAAGGCGGATAGCTAATGGAGAAGTGGAGCATGGACGGACAACGAATGGGGAAGTGGTGGACGAGCAGTCAACTAGCGGAGATGCCAACCATGGCCGATGAACAGCGAGTGGAACATACCGACACAAAGGAGGGTTCTAGCGCTGCAATGGCAGTGAAGAGCATAGCAGGCAGATGCAAATCGGATAAGAGAAGCAAGATTTGGATGAGAGGAGTGATGTGGGTAAGAGAGTAGAAGGCGAGGCGAACAGGGGGAGAGAACAAAGGGCGAGAGAGTAAAGGAAGACGCAACGAGGGGGAGAGAAAGAGGCATCGGTTAGATTAGGTGAGTTTGAAAGATGAGAGTGAACAGAGGTGATATATAAGTATATATAGCTAGGGTTGGATTAGGTCTAGGTTAGTTTTGGGACAATTAGTTAGGCCTAATAGGGTGGGTTAGCTTGACACTTTTATATGGGTTTTATATATGATATATACTATTATTAGTTTATATATATTAAATATATTCTTATACATTATGATATATGATATATTGTTATATATATTACTATACATTATATTAAATATATTGAATATATCATTATGTGCTATATATATGATATATAAATATATATACACACACAACTATACTATAATTATTGTTAACATATATCATGTATATGATACATTATAAAATTTTAAATTTAATTATTATTATTATTATTATTATTATTATTATTATTATTATTATTATATATTATGAAATATACATTATATACATTATTACATCATATATCATCTATCATATACTTTATTACATTATTATATTATACTTTATTTCCATTATGATTATTAAGGAACTATATTATTATATTGTTGCAGTTACTATATTATTACATTATTATATTATTACATTATTACATTATCATATTATTATATTATTACATTATTACATTATTATCATATATCACATATCAGATACATCATATATTATTACGTCATATATCATATATGTATGACATATACATTATTACTACATCATATGCATCATTACATTATATATATTATGATATATTTATACTTATAAATATGTTAATAAATATGTATATTATTATTATTATTTATAATAAAATATTTTTAAAATACTACTCTATTTTCTAAATTTGTGAAATGTATTGGTTTACTAGCATAATTTTCCAACAGCCTTCGCATTGGAAATTTCCAGCTCGAGAATTTCCAATGGCCTCGTGTTGAAAATTTCCAATAGCCTTTGAGTTGAAAATTTCCAACGACCTTGAAATTCTTAAGTTTCCAACAGCTTAACACGTTGGAAATTTCCAATGACCTAGCCGTTGGAAAATATAGTCTTCAGAATTTCCAATGGCTAGGCCGTTGGAAATTCATCCACTCTTTTGCCAACGTCTCTTTGCATTGAAAATTTCCAACGGCTTAGCTTTTGGAAATTTGACCATTGGAAAACTGCATGTTTTTTAGTAGTGAACCTTTTCTTAGTGGACATTTGTTAAGACCTTGAGAAGTTTTGTGCTCACAATAGGTTATATATATTTATTCTATTTACAAGTTCTGAGATTTTCTTGCAGGTTAAGAAATCTTTTATTGATAGTTATCAAACACTCACCCCTTAAGTTCATATTGTACAAATATGAACATTGTTGAGCTTAATACTAAGTAAATAAGTTTTAAGTCTGATTTCTTGTTGCAACTATAAATATAGAGAATCTAGACTAGTTCTAAGTTTCAATTATAAGTTCTAAGTTATAGTAAAGAAGCAATTCATGTCGTTCTCTCTTATAAGTTCTCTCTACCATTCTCATTCACACTCTCACCATCACACACCATCATCGTACTGTCCTCAGCCTTATCGCCTTCACACACCTGTCCTACATCTGCCCTCAACCGTTGGCCCACACTTACTATTAACTAAGTCTTCAGTTCCAACGACCCTAGTTGGCTAACCCTGCCTTTCCATGCCACCAATTGAATCACCCTCCTTGATAGTTAACAACACTGCTGTATCAAAGAGGGTTAGTGGTACACGTTACCACCACATGCCTCTACTAGGCACTAGCTCATCCTCTCCTACTTGCTCACACCGAGACAATGTCACCGACTTCAACTGTACGTTTCAACTGAGTTTTATTTAACAATGAACAAGAAGAATTTTCTGATGCAAAGTTTGAAGTTTAATGAATTTTTTGGTCCTATTTTGAAAATTTTGTTGAGTAATGTCTAAATTTAGTTTTAAGATTATGTGGTGTTTGATGAATTTCACGAATTATGATACAATGTATGAGTTTATATTTGATAAATTTCCAATGATGTATTTGATAAATTTGTATCAGTTTAGGTTATGGCTTGAGAAATGAATTTTGATGAATTTATTTTTAATTCAGCTTTATAAATGTTTGATAAATTTGTGTCAATTTTCTTCATAGGTTGAGCAATGAATTTAGTTTTCTTGCACCATTGATTGTAAATAATATGACAATGTCTAAATTTAGTTTCAGCTGACCTATGAATTTAGTTTTCCTGCACCCTGGTTAATTGTAAGCAATATTGTTGTCCAATGTTTTATCAATTATGTTTATATTTAGGTTGGGGAAAATAAGCCATGACCCTAAACCCACCCTAAATAATTCAGGTTGGGATCAAACAGGTTGGCAGCTCACTTTGGGTCAATTCAAACCACCATTTACAGGCTGAGAAAGAGTCTAGAAATTTCATATTCTAACTTGAACCAAACTCAAAACCTGAAAAGCCCTAATGATTGAATGGTTTGAAATTTTTGGTTGGTTTCCAAAGTTCTCAAAAAAGGTTTTGGTGGAGGTACAGGATATATAGAGAATAACAAGAAACTATAATAGAACAAGAATATAAGTATTCGTGAACAGTAAGAAAATAGAATGGAACAATTTTTTCAATCAAGATCAATTACCTGTGTAAAAAAAAACAAGACCAAATTGCAAAATGAATAGGTACAACAACATGAGATGAAGAAACAACTATATTCAGTAGAAAAGAACATAAATAATTTGATACGGAACAACTACTATAGACATAACAAGAAGTTATTAAATATAAAAATGAATGATTGATGGCTTGGCATAAGCTTGAGAACGCTACATGGATCGTTCTATGAGTTTCATAAGTAATTCTTATAGTGATCATGGTATACGTATTCTTGTGACCTAAAGTCAGCAAGGTTCCCTACATGTAAATCACACACTTTGATACTACCCTTGTTGCTTGCAATTAAATGAACATAAAGGTGGTCATTGGATATGTCATATATTATGCGGAGGGATTTGTAAGATCAAGATGAGATTTGATCTTCATATGTAATAAGAATGATATATTTGGGCCCCTTGATTGAGTGAGACTGAGAAAATGCATGACTATGCTTGGATGAGTTAATATAGATATCAATGTCATCAGTTTATGTCAGTCCACTTAGGAATCAAGAAATTATTGATTGGGCTATAATAGAGTGACTCATTCCATGTCTTGTGCTCAGTCTTGATATCCTTGGACAAAAGGACAATGACATATATGAATAATGATCATAGAGGTTTAGTCAAATCACTAACTATCTTGTCACTTTGATAGTAATGATGTGTTACTAGACACCACTCATTGTTTATGATGATAAATGTGATTTATGATCATTGCCAATGTGATAAGAGTCTATACGGTTACACACTTAAAGCCAATTAGATTATTTTGAGTGCATGGGACAAATTATTGGTTTTGGTTTCATGATAATTTTGGGTTAATTATTAGCCCAAAATTTAAGCCATCGTTGAGCCCAAAATTAGGCTTAATTAGATTAGGGTTATGAAACCTACTTGGCTTGGGAGTTACGCTTCACTATATATATGTTATATAGTGATTATTTTTGTAGTTGCCTCCCTTGGACGAAATCAGAAAGGTTCTGAGAGTTCCAGTTATACTCTCCTATTGTCATTCCTTAGATGATACAAGCTAGTACTGCAAGCACAAGAGGAATGCCCCAGCTGGAATATGATGGAAGCATGGTGATCTGAGTGGTTCTTGTGGATACCATTGAGTGCTTAAACATGTCAACTATTCAAGTTTTATGATTCAGTTTAACAATTGGGTAAAAGATCTTAACCTTCTAAGTGTAAAATTTTTCAAAACCCAATTTACCCCGTTTCACTTGGATTCTAGAGAGTTTTGATTAATTTTTACTGCATTCTATGACTCCCGAAACCCTACAAAGATATAATTATATTACTGTATATTAAAAAATAATAGGCTTGTTAGGCTCGACAAGAATTCAAGCCGAACATTGTCAAGCTCGAAGCTCGACTCAATGAAAGTTCAAACTCAGGATGCAGCTCAAAGCTCAACTTGAGAACCGAAAAACCGAGCTTGAGCTCGAATTGTTTGATAAGAGTGTCAGCTGTTTTTCATCCCTAGGAACAACCTTATTCAACAAAAGAAATTCACAACAAGAAAAGAGACTCTTGTCGGTGGATATTTTCAACAACCAACCATCGAAAAAATGCTAATTTTGACAACCTACCACCAGAAAAAGTCCACTAGATTTTGGCTCACCGAAAAACAAAATTCCAACATTTTGCCGTCAAAACTTCCAATGGCGTCATCGGTAACACAACCATCAGAATATGATCCAGAGATTGTTGCTAGAATGGCTTTATTCCGATGGCAGACTGCCAGAGAACAAGTTTGAAGGCCTTCCGAAGGTCAACCTCCAGAAACAATGCCAGAGATATAAAGACGGCGAGCCGCCGGAAAGCTTGCTGGAGGTTTTCCGAAAGCTTCCCACCAAAAACTGGCTGGAGGTCTTCCATGAACTGGCTACTGGGAAGCTTAGCCGAGGGTATTTCGAGGGTTTGACATTGTAAGTGTTGTTTTTAAATAAAAAGAAAACAGAGGAAGAAAGAATAAGTAAGAAATTAGGTATTTTTTTTCCATCTTATTACCCATAATTTTTACATCTCTCTAACGTTTTCCAGAACCATGTTACAGTGGCTGCCAAAGGCCCTCACCTAACCTAGAAGCTTTCTATTGTTTTATGAACATTTATAAATGCTGTACTTAGAAAGACGGTGGTCACAACATCCCTAAGCTCTCCCTTGTGTGCCATTATCAACTTTGCAAAATCTTTTGGCAATGCTCTCTATTTGCTTTAGACTTCCCTTTCTCAGCCAATAGCACTAACATAGACTGTATTACAAACAATTAGAAAACATAAAAAACATGCACGCATATTCAAACAGAAAAAGAAAACTAAGCACCAATTTGTGAATTTTTAGGAAGTTTCAATCCTACAACAATTTTGTGCAAAGCAACAGGATAATAAATCACTAGTCTCTTAGACTGGAAATGCAAAAGAAAAGAATAGCCAGAAGATATAATAAAGTATCCCACTTGTCAAACATTTTTTTTTTTCCATTGAAGAAAACTAAAGACAATTGAAACACCAAAAGTATCTTTATTAGAGTAAAGAAAACCTTACCTTAGGACCTTGTTCCACAATGCCCTCCTTAAAGCCTTGTGGCCTCGGTCTCTTGGAAAATCTTCCACCTACAATGTGCTGCATATAAGTACATGTTCCATGGCTCAAACTGATCTTTTTCAGCTAGCTAAATAGACTCACAAAACAGCCACAAAAACACACACTCACCTTAAACAACAATGCAAACTATCTCTTCACTGAATACATCTCAAAACGTAGCAAAATACCACTCAAATACATCTAAACATAATTAAAATTATAATTTCCAAGCCACTTGCAACCACACACCCAATATTCAACTTTTTTTAATGGGCCAATTAAAAATATTTGTTCACTTTTCAACCGAACCTTCGAAGGCTAAAAGAATAAACTACAAAGGGAATATTACTTGAGAAAGGGATTTGAAAAAGTTGAGCTCTTTCTACCAAGAGAGATGACGATCACTCTCAACTCATCTCTATATCTCTTAAGTGTCCAAGAGTGGCCCCCAATTGAAGAAATTGACCAAGCTGTGAAAGAAATAAAGGAAATAAAAGAATTGAAGGTCCACCATTTGTAGGAAATAAAGAAAATCAACCAAGGCATGATGTTTAGCTCCATAGTTTGAAGCACGACTCAGCTGTGACTCACCCAATCGAATAAAACAAAAATCTATAGTAAATCAAAAGTTACAACATTCAAATTTGTTCTGAAAAACACAAACCCTATCAAGAAGAAACTGAGTAAGAAATTAGCTTCTTTTTACATCCAACGCTAATTTTATGGAGAGAAGAATCTTGAACTGACAGGGAAGCAAAAAGGTTGAAGAGTTTAACTTTGAAATCAAAATAAACAATGCCATTTTGTCTCGATGAGGGGGCAACCATTAACATGCATTGACCGATGGGCCACTCCCAGAATGCCAACAAGAAAGTTTTTGACGGCGTGTCGCCGGAAACTTTCTGACAGCCCAACACCGGTACTCCCACCAGAAGTATTTTGACGGGGAGCCTCCAGAAACTTTCTGACAGGACACCGCCAGAAGGCCCACCGGAGCTCTTCCGACTGGCTACAGCCACACACTTTCCAACGGGACACCGTAGAAGTCCCATCGGAGGTCTTGCGGTGGCTAGCCGTCCAAACTTTTCTGATGGTAGTCCCTTGGTGGTGATATTTTGAAGGTTGGGTGTCGGAAAAACTTGACTGGAAAAGTGTCGACGGCTTGTTGTCGTAGAATATTGATGGCTTTCGACTGCCGGAACAGTAGCCATCAAAAAATCGAGTTTTCTTATAGTGATGAAGAAATGAATATAAAACAACTATTACACACATAGGAACTAGTTATTAGATATCAAAAGAAATAGATATATTTTATCATGGGATAGCAAAATTAGACAATGAAACAACTATATTTAGCAAAAAAATAAAAAGAACTTGATATAGTACAGCTACTACTTGTATAGCAAGTAGTTATAAAATATCAAAAGGAACAACTATGGAGAGATAATGGAACAACTATATTCAACAAGAGACCATGAGACATTTGATAGGGGAACAACTGCTATAAGGAAATGAGTCAATGGAACAACTAAATTTATTTTAAAAATAGGATTAATGACTAAGAACACAATTACTACAATCACAACAAGTGTCACGATCATAGTTTCAAATTTTTCTACTTTTTCTAAAAGGGAAAGTTACAAAAACCTCTATGTGGTTTGATCTAACCTACAATTTGCTCCATTTATTTTGAGAAACATACACTTTGCCCCTATTTTTTTACACTGCCAAATAACAACTTCTGAAACTGTCTTTAAACTATACGATAATTATCTTTCAGTAATTTTAATCTGTCCAATATTTTTTTTATAGTTAATAGACATTTTAAACTATCAATTTTTTTCCTATAAATGTACTTTCTCATCTATAATTATATATCAGTATTTTTTAAAGGTCGGTTGGCTGTGAAAAAAATATAAAAAATCTTGAAATTACTAGAACATTATTATAATATGATCTAAATACAGTTTCAGAAATTGTTATCAGGTAGTGTAAAAAATATAGGGGGCAAAGTGTAGGTTTCTTGAAATACAGGGGATAAATTGTAGGTTAGATCAAACCACATGGGGGTTTTTGTAATTTTCCCTTTCTAAAATGGCTAAGTCACTCTAAAATATTGCATGTGATGAGTTGTTCTACTTTTTCTTACCAGATAGGTTTTGCTTTGCTACAAATGGCAACGTTATCACATCTAAGTATTTTAGTTCATGCATGGGTACCTTCCCCGTGTAAAGTTGTAGGGTACAGAGCCTTTTGATCTTGTCACATCTAGATTTGGAGCTTTTATGCATCTTTGAATAACTAATTAAGCACACACACTCTCTTTCTCTCACACATGTAACACCTAATCAGTCACCATCTTTGAAGAAATTGTGTTTGTGTATTTGCATGCAATTATTTAATTAGGCTAATTTCGTTTCAATTTAATTAGGTTATCAAAAATTTCGTTTTGAATATTAAAATCTTACGATTTTATAATTTAAAATGTGAAAAAAATGATTTGATTAGATTTTACAATTAAAATTATAATTTTTATCCAATTTTGTTACTATGATTTGCAGAAAATAAAAAAAAGTTCTATATGAATGTCGGTTTCGAAAATATCAACTATCTATCTTGGTTCATTTAGGGCAAGACTATTCCCCGGTTAATGGAACTATCAATTACGAGCATGTGGAGGTAATTTATATACATATATGAATGAGACTTTTGAGGCCGTTTGCAAAACGTTCACTTTTTTCCCTGCAAATGTTTTGTGATGTTCACTGAACGCTAAATTTGTCCACACCTCTTTGCCTTGGGAATCTTATTGGTTCTCAGGTCTGTTTTGCTCCGGACAAATCTCAGGGGCTTGGGACGTTGATGCGTTGTCTAGAAATGGAATAAAATAAACAAGCTTGATGTGCCGCCGAATATGTCAAGACTAATATTTTCTTTTGTTATTTTCTTGTACAATTTAAATTAAATAGAGGCAATTGCACAGAAAAAACTTTTAACTCGTCTACTTTTACGTGTTTAGTACTAATTCTAATAGAAAAAGGGAAAGTTCTGTTAATATTTTGTGACTGTTTCCATCTTGAACTCTTTTTTTTTTTTTCGTTTTTTGTCTTTTGTAGATATTAAGGATGTTAAGTAATATTGTGTATGTTTGATCATGATTGAACTTAACTAACTCAGACATTACAACAAAAAGTAATTTCAGATAAGTATATGACTTAATGCCATTATTTTGGTAATTAATAGAGGGGGAAAAAGTATAAATATGAATGGATATTACTGAATTTGAGTCGAAAAATTTTGAAAAATGTCAAATATTATTGGGATATGGGCGGAGTGTTTTCTAAATTGAATTTACCTTAAAGAACGCACAGAGATTCTTAATACAAAAAATTGCCTCCTTCATGCTTTGGCATAATGGTTAGGCATGGGAGGGCATTGGAGAGTTTTGAAGTTCAACTCCAGCCTTCTCATTCCTTAAATCATGCCACAAACGATCGATTCAATTGCTATTCAACTCCTAAAAAACTTGTGGGCCTTTTTCCTTTAATTAGTATAATTATACCTCTCTCCTTTATTATTTAATTGTAATGATGCTTCTATGCAACAAAAAAAATAAAAACAAAAGAAAGCAAAAACTTGCAAATATATCTAAGTTGCATCTGGCTTGAATGCTTGGGTTCAAAACTCCGAGAAAGTAGAAAGTTGAAAGGAAAAAACCAGCCAATCCATCTAAATTTCCTATTTTTTTCTTCTTCGACTTACACCTTGAAATATTGTAGCTTCATGGAATCATGGTTAGGCTTCTTCCATAGTTTTAAATATAGTATCACACCAGTCGGTATCGGCAATATATACGGATACTAGAATGAAAACAGTCAAGAACAATAGAGACAAAGCCTATCTTCTATACTGGGTATATATTGGCCGGCACAGGGTGTCTCAGGCATCTTAAATTGTACTGGACGAATTGCCTCAATATTGGTCAAATAATTTTTTTTTAGATAAAATATATTATAATTATTTTTAATTGATTAATTTTATAATAAACATTTATTGATATTTGAAAGAAAAGAAAACTCGTTCTTTTATTTTTTATACCTTAAAAATTATAGTTTTAATATATATAATAGAATATTTATATGAGAAAAACTCTTAATTAATATATATACATCTAACCTATACTTCATACTCTTATAATTTTAAATTTTAGAATGTTATATGTGTTGATATGTTATATTTATATATATTTAATTTTTATATATGTATATATACCCAAATGATTTAAAATATCATATCCAAAATAGTACAATACCAATATCAATATTGTATCATTAAAAAACGGGTACACCATATAGTGTGAGATTTAAAACATTTGTTCATATTTCCATGGAGGTAAAGAGACACCTGCCACTTCCTCGAATGGCTAGTTTATTTTTCTTATTTTATTTTTCTTTTACTTCTAACTTGTATTATAGATACTCTAAGTATCTTCAAAAAAAATCAAAGACTAAAACTTAAAAAAAATAGGGACCAACTTTCTGGGATACAGTACACTATTAACCCCAACGTTTGGTACTAATTACATGTTTAACCCCGAGTTAGGGAACTTACTTTTTCTCCCCTGGTTTTTAAAATACCAGCAAGGAAAATATTATTATTTTGCATTTAAATGGAGAAAACTTTGGGATAAAACAAATCAGGCTAAAATCATTTTCCTTGAAGAGGGAAGTAGAGATGAAATAAGCAAATGTAATGCAAAAACTTGAAATCAAGTTGAAATGGAACGTGTTTGTGTAGAGAGAGAGAGTGTGTGTGTTTGTAGTGGTGGTTGGTGAAGTATAGCGGGGTGCTGGGTTGCCAAGTTTGGGAATAGTGGGGAAAAGAGTGAAGAAAAAGTGAGGGTGCCAAGGATGGCAACCCTTAGGATTCAGAAATATTGTTCCCCCTTGCCACTAGCCTCATCTCTCATCACTGCCTTCCGCCTTCCACCTTCCACCACTTCAGCCTTCCAATTTCTCTGCACTTCAAAAACGTCCACCAAGCCCAATTATCATAAGGATTAGGAAGCTTGCAGCCATCCCACACAGCAGCAGATCTCCTCTGGTCATGAAAAGCCCCACTCTCCTTCTCTACACTACTTTCTCCTTTCTCTTCTTCTCCTCTGCTCTCTTCAAAACCATCCACCGCCACCAAAACCGAGGTGACCCATGAAGTTGAAATATCTGTATTTGTATATATGTCTATATCTATATCTTTTATAGCGCTTATTGTTTTGTCTTGCGTAAATCTTCAGAAGCATATCATTTCAGCAGCTCAGTATTTTTACCTGATGAACAGAGAGCTGCAGATGTTCTTCATCTCCGGCAGGTATTAGTTTCTCTGCTTATTTCTGTCTATTCTATTCCATTAATTTCAAAAATATTTGGATCAGTGAAATAGAGATGACTAATTAATTATGTATATTCGTAAGTACTAGTAATATAGATTCATGGCAAAAACATAAACAGCTCCTACCCTCTCCCAACATGATTGAGACACCTCATTGCCAGAAACAGAGTGCCAGAGGTGGTCCAAAACCCCACTCCCCGTGTCCATTATGTTCTGTCATACACTATACGCTCCATGTTTCATATTTCTTCTTGCCAGCTCTTTTTCTACTAAGGACAAATTGTTACAAATAATTTAAAGTGATTCTTCCCCCATATAAGTTACAGATTGTGTGTGGGTTATGCAAAGAAAAAGGGTCCTTATGTGTGAAATGGGTAGAAGTTGAAGGATAGCTTAAGATACTTAGGACTTAATGTTTTTCTAACAATAACTTTTAGGCCTCAAGACAGAGGTTTCAGGGAATCAGGTGCCAGGACCCGTGGAACAACTTGGAAAACTTGTAGGACTATTCTTATGTTTTTGTACAAAGAGTTGGTCTCTTTTGCGAGTGTTTTGTCACACACATACATTTAAATAGACACAGGTGGGTCTGGGCCTCGGAATGAGAGGTGATATGGAGAAGATGAAGACCATGGGCAGGCGATTCTTGAGCGAGCCAGGGTCGTCGCCGCCCCACTGCATCTCCAAATGCGGCAGCTGCACGCCCTGCAAGCCGGTCCGCGTGGCCGTGCCACCGGGAACTCCGGTGACAGAGGAGTACTACCCTGAAGCCTGGAGGTGCAAATGTGGCAACCGCTTGTACATGCCATGAAGGCTCCCTGATTTTGCTTCCCGGGCTCCAACACTGCTTGAAATGTAAATATTTGTAGGGCTGCTAGTTTCAGATGAGTATACATTTTCTATATACACTTTCTATATGTATAGGACTTGTCGAGAGACTAATTATGATAATTAGTGCAAATGCTATATAATATGCTAGTATATAAGAAATGCCACCGAGAGCCAATTTGTTTTAACTTACATAAATTTAATTTGTAAGTTTACTTTTATTTTTAAACATCTTTTTAATTGGAACTAACTTTATTTAAAAGTCAATATTATGTAACTGTGATAATTTATTGAAAAAATATTTTTTTTAATCTTGATAATTTTTTATGATTTTTTCTAATTTTAGAAATTAAAAATAAGGATTCATAAAAAATTTAATAACATCATGAAAATTTAGTTCTTAATAAATTATTATATCTATATAATATTTATTTTTAAATAAAATTAATTTTAGGTTAAAAAATATAAAAATAAAAATAATTTATTTTAAATTTAATTAATTTAAATTAAAATGAATTGAAATTCTTTTGCTCATTTATCCATTTCGTCCTAATTTCTAGTGCAAATAAAACTTATGTTCAACATCTCCATCTGTACGAGTTGCATCATTTACTAGGGCCGTGGCACTGTTGAAGTATGTGACTTTCGATCAACATACGGACAATGTTTGACTCAAGACTAATTCATTTCCGTGATACCGGAAACCAGTCATGGACCGTAAAGCTTTTGATACGGTTGAATTTTTTAAATAAAGGGCAAATTACAAAAGCCCTTAGGGTTTGATCTAATTTATATTTTATCTCCTTTATTTTTAAAAATTTATACTTTACCTCTTACTATTTTACAGTGTCCAATAGTAACTTCTGAAACTCTAAATTAAACTGTCTGATAACCATGTTCTAATAATATCAAAAAATTTTATATTTTTTTATAGCTAACTGACCTTTAAAAAATATTAATATACATTTTACAGGAAAATAAATACATTTACAGAAATGAAAAATTGATAATTTAAAATGTATATTAACTATAAAAAAATATTTGAGAGGCCGACATTACTGAAAGATAACTATCATATAGTTTAAATTATAGTTTCAGAAGTTGTTATTGGATAGTATAAAAGAATTAAGGGCAAAGTATAGGTTTTAAAAAATAAAATTGAGCAAATTATAGGTTAGGGTAAACCAAATGGGTAATTGTAACTTTCCCTTTTAATAAAATATGTTTCATTTCAATTATCGGTGTTTTTTTTAAATAGTAGAGAACCTTAAAAAACAAATAGGGATAGACTGACTAGAGGTGAAACCCACTAGGCTTGAGCTCGGCCCCTTTACTGTTAGGTACTACTTGAGCTCGAATTGCTCGAGCCCAAATTTTTAGGCCTGAGCTCAGCTCGAGATGAGCTCAAAGCTCGGCCCAAAGGCTTACCAGGCTCTAATGATACATACAAATCTTTAGTCTCAAAATTATAAATTAGATGAAATATGAGGACCAGATCTGTAATTTCTTACAGAGACAATAATAGAAGCGAAAATTACAGATCCTATCCCAAACTTTCTAATTCTTTTGCATTTCTAACCTAATTTCATAAACTTCACAAATTAGCCATCTTCTTCCTCAAGGCACGCAGAAAACATGATTCAAGTTGCAACAGTTGATAAATGACAAAAATCACTCTACCAATGGTATTTCCCAAACCTAATAACAAACATCGACGCTCAAACATTCCAAATCTAGCGCAATAATCAATCAAAACATAAGGAAAATGAAAAACAGAAATTGAACAAAAAAGACAAAAAAAAATTAGAAATGAAAATCCTAAAGAAAAACTTTGATACTAGGTGGAGTTGATGATCTCGGCCTTCGGCGTCGACGTCGACGTCAGTGTCAGCTTCAGGTGCCCCCATTGTGCGTGGTGCTAATTGCTGAAACGCCGCAAAGTCAAAGCATCTCAGGAGGGTGACTGTGATTGGGACTCTGGGAGTATCAGAATCAAAATCGACTACGAAGTGCAAAGGCAAGGTGAGGGATACAAATTACGAAGGCCGAGGGGAGTAGCCAAGGCCGAGGAGGGGACTGGATGCGGAGTCAGGGCAGGGGAGAGTCGGGACTCGGGGTCCGGTCGTGGAGTCTGGAGTTGGGACTCAGGAGGGACTCAAGACTCAGGAGAGTGACGAGAGTCTGAATCAGAAGACTCTCTTTGTCTGAGAGTCTGAGACTCTAAATTCTGATTCCAAATCCGAAGAAAGACAGGGTCACTGGGAGGCTAAGAGGGACTAAGGGGAAGGGCCGAAGGGGAGTGGGCTGGGACTGGGACAATGGGCCTAAATTGATAAGGCCCAATAATTTAAATATCGAGCATTTTAAGCTCAAGGGCCTAAAGGGCCGAATATGTGTAGGCTCGAGCTCGGCTTGAAAATAACTTGAGCCCAATTTTCGGCTTGAGCTCGAACCCGAGCTTGAAAATGCCCGACTTGAAAATCTCTTACTCGAGCTCGAGTTCAAGCTCAAGCTACCCGAATAAAGCCCAGCCCATTTTCACCCCTAAGACTAACTAATAAAAGAGTTGTGTGTCTCTATGACACTGGATTAAAGAAAGAGACTTATATCGACTCTTTCACATAAACAAAGATAATCTTTAAGGAAATAACTCACACTGCGAAAAATTCAGAAAATAAAAAATATATACAAAACAAACAACACACGAGTTAGAGGATTAATTGAGTTATCACTCATCATAATTTTGGTATTGATCAATTCAGATTGGGTTATTGTGGATTGGCTGGTGACTTGTTAAGTAATCTTTCAAGTTTGGGCTTGGGCTGGGTATTATTAAGCTCAAAGAAATGTAGATTGGGCCATTTTTCAGTCTCAAATAAATTCGTTATTTTGGATTCAATCTAATTTAACATTTGCGTGTAATAATAAAAGTTAATGATTAAATTTGAGGTTAATTTATTGGGCTTGAACTTTTGTCATTTCAATTCCAAGTTATTTAAGATTTTTTTTCAAATTTATGGCGTTTTCTCAATTTGCCTGATCTAGTTTTGGGTTCAAATCTTAGTTACCTTTTGTCAAGTTAAAGCCCATGTAATATTAGCTTGGACTTGGGCCTCTCCCTACTTAGCCTAGACCCATACTAGTCTAGCCCATGACCCACTTTTACCTAAAACCTAGGACCTTATTTAGTTCTAAAGTGTTCTCTAATTTTTTTGAAAAATTTTCTAAACATTAGAAAATGAAAAAAAATTATCTAGTTAACTAATTTTTTTTTCAGTTTTCACGGAAAATAGGTTTCCATTATGTGAAGATTTAGAAAACATTGATTTTGGTGTTTTCTTAATTTTTCAACCATCATCTCTCTCTCTCTCTCTCTTTCTCTCTCTCTCTCTCTCTCCTTAATTCCTCACACTCCGTTGTCACCTGAAAAATCTCTCCCCTGTCATTGCTTCTCAACCAACCTCTCCCTAGCGGTCGCCATTTGTCTAATCTCCCCATCAATGACACCCGGCCAATGTTGTGGAACTCCTCAGATGCCACTTGACTAGTCTCTATCTAGCTCAACTTTTTTATTTTGACAGATTGCTAAATCCACTTCTCTCTCTATCGATTATAAATGACTAACTTGGCCATGGGGCATGAAGTGATCCTAGGGAAGCAACAACAGTGGCATCGAAGTTATTAAATAGTGGAATTGGCAGTGAATGCCACATTTTGGGAATGACAGAAATGGTAGCACAGATGTAAGAAATAGAAATTTTGAAAGCCTAACCGTAAGGCTGTAAATGAACCAAACGAATCCCAAAAAGCTCTATTTGTGTTCGTTCATTTAGCTTTTAACCAAACACGAATAAGGCCAGTTCGCGTTTGTTAGTTCATTTGGTGAAAAAGGTGTTTTTGTTCATTCGTGTTGTTTGTGAACAGCAATAAATGAACCAAATGAAAGAGCTTGTTCATGAAAAAAAAATTAAAAAAAAGGCATTCATGAATGATGTATATGAAAAAGTTCATGAACAATTTAAACCAGCAAACTTAAACAAATGAATGCATACATAAACACAATACCAACATCACTTTGGTGTAAGTGACCAATGGAAACCTAAACTTGAAAGGGGGTGGGTGAAGAATCCAACAAGCATCAAGGTGTTAGTGTTGTGCCCAAAGGCCAATCATGAGATGATTGTATTTTTGCACATTGAGTCATGATATTTTATTAAGGCATTAATCCAGCAATTATGTTTGTTGTTTTGTTTCTGCGTAACTTAACAAACATAATCGTAACCCTAGACTAATGATATTCTTAAACGTCCCTGCTCTAGTATTATTGTGAAGCGGGTTGCAATAATACATAATGACTAGCATATGTGGAGACTAATATGAGATATGTAGTCTACATATGGGTACAAGTTGGAGAACTTGTGTACTGGACCGACCCACCATGAGAACACTACATGGATCGTTATATGAGTGTCATAAGTGATTCTCATAGTGATCATGGTATATGTAGTCCTTCAACCTAAGATCATCAAGGTTCCGTACATGTGAGTCACATACTTTGATACTTTCCTTTGTTGCTCGTAACTGAGTGAACTTGAAGGAGGTCATTGGGTATGTCACATATCATGCGGAGGGATTTGTATGATCAAGATGGGATTTGTCCCTCCTATGTAACGGGAGTGATATCTTCGGGCCCCTTGATAGAGTGAGACTTAGAAAAATGCATGGCCATGCTCGGATGAGTTGATATACGATATCAATGTCATCAGTTTAAGTTGGTCTACTCGGTAATCAAGAAACCAAAGATTGGGCTATACGAGAGTGACACATTCCATGTCTCGTGCTTAGTCTTGATATCTTGGACAAAGGGACAATGGCATATATCGGTGATGATCATAAAGGTTTAGTCGAATCATCGACAATCTTGTCACTTGGGTAGCAATGATGTGTTGCTAGACACCGCTCATTGCTTATGATCATAAATGTGATTTATGATCATTGCCAACGTGGCAAGAGCCTATTGGGTCACACACATAAAGCTATTTGGATCATTAGAGTGCATGGGCTAATTATTTGCGTTATGGTTTCACTTTAATTTCGTATTAATAATGGGCCAAAGAGTTGAGCCATTATTAAGCCCGAAATTAAATCCTAATTGGATTAGGGCTTTGAAACCCATTAGGCCTAGAAGTTGAGTCTCACTATAAATGCAACTTCTAGTGAGAAATTCACAGGTCTCCTTGCCCTAGCCCCAAAAAGGACAGCCACACTCTTTTCTTGCAATTCCTTGGAGGACCCAAGCTAGCACTTCGAGCACAAGAGAAACGCATCTGCTGGGACGTGGTGGAAGTGTGGTGATCCCGAGAGGCTCATGTGGATACCATAGAGAGCTTGTACACGTCAACTGTTCAAGTTTTGTGATTCGACTCTACAGTTGAGTGAAAGATCTCAACCGAAAATTAGGTATGAAAATTTTTGAACACCCCGTTTACCCCATTTCACTTGTATCCTGGAGGGTTTCGGTTAAATTCTGCTACGCTGTTTGGCTCCCGAAACTCATCACAAGGATCATTTAAAGGTGACAATTGCACCTATAACCTGGAGGAAGGCCAAGAAGCTGCAAAGGCCACTCTAAGGGCTTACTAAGGGGCATCTCGAAGCATAGGAGGTTTAAGAGGTGAACCCAACTTGGAACGAGCTGCAAATGGGACGTAAAACTAGCTGGATCAATGTCCTAAAGGTGCAAAAGGTGTCTGAGGATGCTTGATACTAGGCACATCAAGAAACCTGTCTCAAGCCCCAAAACATGTGAGGGCATGCATCGAGGTATGCCATAGAGCTTGAGTAGTGATTGGACCATAAATGTGTTTTAATTTTAGTATTTCCAAATTGTTTAAGTTTGTTTACATATCTTTAAGTGTTCAGAACATTCTTTTTAGTACATGTTTAAGATGGAACACGTATTGAACATGCATTAGTGTCAAAA
The DNA here is from genome assembly GCA_005392925.1 of Aquilaria sinensis. Taxonomy (NCBI): domain Eukaryota; kingdom Viridiplantae; phylum Streptophyta; class Magnoliopsida; order Malvales; family Thymelaeaceae; genus Aquilaria; species Aquilaria sinensis. The sequence continues at coordinate 227,727 of SMDT01000275.1, read as the reverse complement.
TGGCATGTTTAGAGCTACTTTCAGCTCAATAAGGAGTTTTGCTAAGAAGTAAGTTGTATTTCATTTGGTTTGTGTTTTTTTGTCACTGTAAGGCCTAGGAAACCTTATTTATGGATTGATATCTCCTATAAACTATTGGAGTTGGTTAAAACATATTTTGCTTTGTGCTAGCTATCTCGCTAGTTCTCTTTGAACTTTTTGGCACTTTGGTGCTTTCTATCTCTCTCTTAACTCAAATCTCATCTCATCCCTCTTCTGTTGTTCTTCTCCATATTCTAAATCTCTAAGTCTAAGTTTCTTTCTCAATTCTTGGTCCTAGACCAGCAAGCAACAAGGTTCCTATCAGAGTTAACAAATCTTGGGCAATAAGAAACATATCAAGTAGTATCAAGGCAAGGAACTCCAAAAACAATACATGTTATCTTTGTTTTAATTCTATCTTCTTGTTCATTTTCATTATTACACCTCATTATTCTAATTTTTTTTGTCTTTTTCTTATAAATTTTGTCCAAAATTGTCTATCCATTCCATGTCCTTTTCATCCTACTTGAGAATTGTCTATTGCATCCTTTGTGGTTCCTTTCATTTGTGTCATCCAAAAATAGAAAATACCAAAAATATTTCTTTTGATTTTGTTTGATATTTGTTTGCTACAATAAAATAAAGTTTCATGTTATTTCTTTTGCAACAAGAAAATTCCTTGGAAGCCTTGAAAACTTACGTGTACCCCAAGTAACCCGAGTGGTGCTCTCTTCCAAACTCAAGTTAAACTCTTGCAAATTTGCATAAAAAACTATCAATTCCAATAGGGGAAAATAATGGGTTTGGATAATTTTTCTAGATTTCAAGACAAGGCTTTTATTAAAAAAAATTGTTTGTGATTTGGTTTTCTCTTGGTTTCAATTTTTCTTGTTCTTGCAATCTTAGATTACTAAAGCATGTTTTAACAATTTCATTTTGCTTCTTTTTAAAAATTCTAATTTCTTCCTTTTGTTTTTCTTTCCTTTCAAAGAGATTTTACAAGCTTTAAAGTGTTTTCATAGATTTCAATTTTAGAACTTATGGAGAGATGAATGCATATAGCAATTCCACTGGCAAATAGTAAAAGAATGTTGGATAAATTGTTTGAGTGTCTTTGATTTTTGAAACCATGGTAGAAGAAGATCTTTGCAAGATTAGTGAAGTTATTCAAGCTGAATTTGCCAAGATGAGGGCTAGATTAGATGAGAATGAAGCACACTTGGTGGAAGGAATGACGAGGCAAGATTGGAAGCTTAATGAGCTTAGTTCACAACTAACCCCTAACAAGGGCATATTAAGGTGTGGACCAAGAAGAGCACCACCATGGAAGGTTGCAACTCAAAATCTGGGAGAATATGACTTAGAGGTTGAGGAGCTTAGAAGCACACACCTTCCAACGCCTAAGAGACCCATGAAAAGGCCACCTAAAAAAGACCTAGACCTCAACACCATTAAGTTGCAAGTGCCACTATTCAAGGATAAAAGTGACCCTAAAGCATAATTGATTGGGTGGCTAAAGTAGAGACACTTTTTTAGTGTTACACTTATCTCAAGGAAAAGAAGATAAAACTTTTTACTTTTGAGTTTGTTGACTATGCTCTTGTGTGGTGGACACAGTTAGGGATGGCAAAATCTAACCCAACTCGATGACCTTGCCCAATCGACAATAACCCAAGCTCGACCTAGCCCAATTTGACAAAAAAAGTTAATAACTTAGACCCGATTGAACCTAACCCAACCTAAACTGTAACCTGATCAAAGGGAAACCCGAGAAAACCCGAACCCAAATGACTCAAACCCAAAAAATCTGAACCTGAAATGACCCATGCCTGAATTAAGCTGAACCCAAAATGACCCAAACCCAATGTTGACCTAACCCAAACCCAAGATGACCTGATGACTAAACCTTACAAGACTGGATTTTAACTCACCTTAAACCTTAACTTTTCTCTTTCATTATCTTCCATATTTAGTAAGTCCTAAATATGGAGGTTTCCAAGTTTAGTAACTTCCATTTTTTTTAGACTTTCATATTCATTATGTCCCATATTTAGGAATGATGACGTCTGTAATTAGTAACTTTCATTTGTTCATACTTCCATATTTAATTAGTCTAATATTTTGATAGGGGACTTATATATTTAATAGTTTCATTTTTTTTCAAACGTTCATACTTAGTAATTCTTATATTTTGATAGAGGATTTTCATATTTAGTAACTTCCATTTTTTGGTGACTTCTATACATTGCGAATATCATATTTGGAGAATAAACTTCCATATTAGTAGGTTTCATATTTGGATTTTTCCAAAAGAAGTAATTTCTATATTTAGTAAGTTTAATGATCTTAATAGGCAATTGTTAAAATTATAACATTGAACCCTAAAATTTTAAGTATAGTGCAATAACGTACCTAAATTTAAAAAAATTTCATTTCAGTAATTACAACATAGGTCCCTGAACTTTTGAAATCTTTGCACTTTCAACTAAAATTTTTCAAATCTTACAGTTTAGTCACTAATAATGAACTTGATTTGCATTTCATAGTAATTTCAAAGAAAATTCATCAAAACATAAACATAGCAAAATTTTCATTGTGTATGTCTAGGTGATAGTTAGATGAAGATTTGAATAACCTATACAGTGATAGTTAAAAAGTATGGGTTTAGAAAAACAATGAAGTGTTACTAACAATATTAAATTACCTAAATATGTACCAAACTATAATGAATAAGATTTTTATGAATATTTTAATTAAATACACTAAAAATGAAAAATTAATTTAAATTAAAAGACATAAAAAATCAAATTCTTTGATTTAAATTTTAAAAAAAATTGAAATGATTTAATTATTTTGGCCTACATACCAGTAATCCGAGTGAACACAAAGGTTATCCCAAATTTGACCCGAAACTTGACCTAAAGTTACCCAAGACTGAAAATGACCCAACCTGTAGTGAACCCGAATCCACATAAACCCAGCCCAACCCAACTCGAACTCAAAATCAACCCGAACCTAAATGACCCGACTTGGATCTGAATTAATGCTAACCCCACTAGACCTGAACCTAAATGACCTAACCAAAACCTGACCCGACCTATCCAATTGCCATCAGTAAACACAGTTAGTGGTGGCAAGACAAAAGAGCCTGAAGGAGCTAGTACAAACTTGGAGGAAATTAAAAAGTCTCATGATAAAGAGATTTGTGCCAAGTTACCACTATGCAGAGTTCAATCAAAAGCTACAAAGGATGTCTCAAGAATCCCAGTTAGTGGAGGATTAGGTCAAGCACTTATAGATAACTTTGATGAGGGCTAAAGTGGATGAGGATAGGGAAGCAAGAATAGCCAGGTTTTTACATGGTTTGAATCTTGACATTGCTAATATTGTTGATTTACATCAATATATGGAAATAGAGGACATGGTACACATGGGTATCAAAGTTGAAAGGCAACTAAAGGGAAGAGGGGCTGCTAGATACCAACAAGGAGTTAACTTAAATTGGAGGTAAAGTGGAAACAACAAGCCCAGGAGAGACCCCCCTAGACCTAAACTCCAAGGCCCCTCTTAACAAGAAAAGTTTGCCACAATCGAAGAAAGTGACTTCTAGTTTCAAAAATAGTGTTAAAAATCCTAACACAATTTGTTTTAAGTGTAGGGCCAAGGGATACTATGCGTTTAAGTGTGTCAATAAGAGAACTATGGTCTTGAATGGTAAAGGTGAGATAGTGACCAATGAAAAGGAATTTGAGCTTAATGATGAAGGAATGCCACCATTAGAAGATTGTAGTAATGTAAAGCCTTTTGAGCAAGGAGAACGATTAGTGGCAAGAAGAGCCTTGAATGTATAGAAAAAGGAAGAGAAGGATCAAAGAGAAAATATCTTCTACACAAGGTGTAAGGTGGCAGATAAGGTATGTAGTTTGATGACTGATGATGAAAATTGCACTAATGTTGTTAGTTCCACTTTGGTTGAGAAATTGCAGTTACCAACAACTCAACATCTTATACCTTACCATTTGCAATGGCTTGACAATAAGGATGGAAGCGTAAGTTTTGGTTTCTTTTATGAAGATGAGGTACTATGTGATGTTGTGCCTATGAAAGCAAGTCACATTCTTTTGTGTAGATGTTGAAAATTTGATAGTAGAGTAACTCATGATGGTTTTAGAATTGTTACATTTTTGTGTTTAAAGATAGGAACATAACTCTTTCACCTTTAATGCCACAACAAGCAATGGAAGACAAAAGGAGGCTACATGATGAAGTTGAGGTGACACAAAATGAGGGAAAGGTTGAAGGAAGCTTAAAAGAAAAAAATGGGAGGAAAGGTGATAGAAAAATAGATAGAAGAATGGGGAGTGGAGTTAGGGGAGTTGAGAAAAGAGCGAACCTGAGGGAAAAAAGAGGGGCAAATTGAAAGAATAAAAGAGTGCTTCTATGCTAAAATTAGAAAAATGAGGGAAGCCATACAAGCATAAAGGCCAGTGCTTCTTTTACTTTTTAAAGATTTTTTCCTTACTATATATGACCTTACTAACTTTCTTTGTTGTGTTGTTGTTTCTTTGTTGAAGGAATATGAAAATGTGTGATAAAAAAAACCAAAAGGCTTACCTTCCATATGAGGTATTGAGAATTAAATAGACCTTATCCCTAGGGCATCTATCCCAAATAGAGCTACATATAAAAGGAACCCTAAAGAGACCAAAGAGGTTCAGAGGCAAGTTGAGGAGTTGTTGTCGAAAGCCTTTGTGAGCTAAAGTCTAATTCCATGTGTCGTGTCTGTTTTCTTGGTTCCAAAGGAAGATGGCTCATGTAGAATGTGCATGGACTACTAGCTTATCAACAAAATAACTATAAATTATCACCACCTATTCCTAGGTTTGATGATATGCTAGATGAATTTCATGGCTCTAGTATCTTTTCTAAGATAGATTTGAAAAATGGCTATCATCAAACTAGAATAAGATAGGGGGTAAGTGGAAGATGGCCTTTAAGACTAAATTTAGCTTGTATGAATGGTTGGTTTTACCTTTTGGACTCATAAATGCCTCAAGCACGTTTATGAAAGTGATCAATCATGCTCTACGTAAGTATAAGTAAATCTATTGTTGTCTACTTTCATGATATCTTATTTTATAGTAGGTGCCTAGGAGACCATGTAAAGAATCTTATACATGTGAGGCACATTGCGGGAACAAAAATTTTATGCAAATATGAAGAAATGCTTTTTTTGTACTGACCGTGTTATCTTCCTTGGATATGTGGTTAATTCATAAGGGATTAAGGTAGGTAGGCCAAGAGAAGGGAAGCGCCATACAAGAATGGACAACTTCCAGAAGCATTTCTGAGGTGAGATCTTTGCATGGGCTTGCTAGCTTTTATTGATGATCTGTGACAGATTTATCCACCATTGTTGCGCCTCTTACTAAGGTTATCAAGAAACATGTTTAATTTAAGTGGGAGAAAGCTCAAGGTTGAGCATTCAAGATGCTAAAAAAAAAATTGAGCAATGCGTTATTATTATTACCTAACTTTGATAAAGCTTTTAAAATTAAATGTGATAGTTCTAGTGTATGTATTGGTGCTATATTGATGAAAGAAAGAAGTCCAATGGCTTATTTTAGTGACAAGTTGAATGGGGCAGCCTTAAAGTATCCTACTTATGACAAGGAGATATATACATTAGTGAGGGCACTAAAGACTTGGAGGCACTATCTTTGACCTAAGGAATTTTACACACCAATCACCAATCTTTTAAACACCTTAAAGGTTCAGGTAAATTGAAAAGGAGACAAGCAAGGTAGGTTGAGTTTATTGAGTCCTTTATCTATGTTATAAGGTACAAGCTAGGCAAAGAAAACATAGCTGCAGATGAATTATTTAGAAGCTATGCTGTGCTTGCTACATTGGATGCAAAATTGCTTCACTTTGATTTTTTTTAAAAGATTTGTATGAAAGAGATCCATATTTTGATGAAATTTACGCAAAATTCTTACAAAACATCTTTTGACAATTTTTTCCAACAAAATGGCTTTCTTTTAAGGGAAAATAGGTTATGTGTGCCTAAAATGTCAATTCAAGAGTTATTTGTTAAAAAGGCTTATAATGGCGGCCTTATAGGGAATTTTGGCATGATAAAGTCTTTTGAAATTTTGAAAGAACATTTTTATTGGCTCATATAAAGTGTGATGTAGATAGAGTTTGTAAGAAATGTGTTGTATGCAAGAGGGCCAAAACAATGCAATCTCCTCAGTATGTATACTCTATTAGCTATACCTACATATCCTTGCGTTGATATTATAATGGATTTTATTGTAGGACTTCCAAGGACAAGGAAAGGAAACAACTCTATCTTTGTGGTTGTAGACTTATTCTTTAAGATAGCACACTGCATTCCTTGTCACATAATTAATGATGCAAATAAGGTGGTAGAGTTGTTCTTTAGAGAGATTATTCAGCTAGATGGAGTACAATGAACCATTGTGTCTGATAGGCATGCAAATTTCTTAATTCATTTCTTGAGAACCTAGCAGGGTAAGCTAGGTACCAAGCTTATATTTTTCCACCTCTTCCCATTCACAAAATGATGGACAAATCGATGTAGCAAATAGCTTCCTAGCTACTTTATTAAGAACAATCATCAATAAGAATTTGAAAGCATAGAATCATTAAGAACAAATCAACATATGTTTGCTACTTATTGAGTTTGCTTACAATAGAATAGTACATTCTTCTACCAGGTTTTCACCTTTTGAAGTAGTTTGGGGAATTTTAATCCACTAACCACTATGGATCTAATGCCTTTAGCTACTAGTGAATTTGTTAACTTAAATGGAGCACAAATGGTTGAATATGTGAAGAAATTGCATGAGAAGGTTCGGTTGCACATAGGAAAAAAAGACTAAGCAACATGGAACAAAAGTCAACCAAGGCGCAAAAAGGTAATTTTTAGGCAAGGAGATTGGGTTTGGCTTCATTTGAGAAAAGAATTATTCCTTACACAAAGGAAGATGAAGTTACAACACAAAGGAGATGGTCCCTTCCAAGTCTTAGAGAAAATTAGTGACAGCACTTACAAATTGCATTTACTGAGTGAGTACAATGTGAGTGATACATTTAATGTTGCTAATTTATCTCTATTTAATAATGTAGATTTTGGGGAGAATCTTTTTTAGGAATGGGGAGGTGACAGGAATCCAACAAGCACCAAGGATCTTTTGAAGCTGACGGTTTCATATATAAATTGAAAAAGGCAAATGAGCTCTAAAAGGCACTCAAGGGGCTCACTAAAGGGCTTCTCCAGGTAGAGGAGGTTAAAAAGGAAAACACAACATGGAATAAGCTACAAATGGGACCTAATACTAGATAGATCAATGTCCTTAAGGTATAGGAGGTGCTAAGAATGTTTGATACAAGCGCACGAAGAAACCTTTCTAGAGCCCCCAAGACACATGAGGGCATGCACCCAGGCATGCCACGGAGCCCGAGTAGGGTTTCAGCCACAAATGCATTTTAATTTTATTATTTCCAAAATTTTTAAGTATGTTTACATATCTTTAAGTGTTCATGACATTTGTTTAGTACATGTTTAAGCTGGAACACATATTGAACACATAGTAGTATCAAAATGGTATGTTTAGGGTTAGTTTTTATTCAATTATAAGTTTTCCTAAGATGTAAGTTCTATTTCATTTTGGATTATGTTTTCTAGTCACCCTAAGGCTTAGGAATCCTTATTTGTGGATGTATATCTCCTGTAAAATACCAGATTTGAGAAAACCACATTTTTCTTTATGGGAGCTATCTCTCTTGTTCTTTTTAAACTTCTTAGAACTTTGGTGCTTTTTATCTGAATCTCAACTCAAATCTCATGTCATTCCTCTTTATTCTAAAAATTTTAGTCTCACTTCCTTTCTCAATTGTTGGTCCCGGACTAACAAGCAACAAAGGTACTATTAGAGTTAATAAGACTTGGGTAACAAGAAACATATTAGTAGACATCACTTATGCATGGTCTATGTCGGCATAAATGGGCATATATATTAAAATACATAATAAATTAATACATAAAAAAATGAGCAAAGAACAAATAAATGAACATTAATTGAACTGTTCATTAAAATAAATGAATAAACACGGGCTTATTTGTGTTCATTCATTTAAACAAATGAATAGAAAAATGTGTTTATGTTTGTTTGTTTAGCTAAATAAATGAATATAAATGAACTCCCACCAATAGTTCACTAATGGCTTTGTGTGTTTACAATTTTATGCTAAGTGATAGGATGGTGGCTCTCCTAGCCAATGACTTCCTTTGACTAGGTAAGTATGTTTAATTTAAGTCTTTTTATTTAAATACCTCAAATTAGTTTCTTATTAAACAAGAAAAGCAAGCAAAGTCAGATTGCATTGAGTTCTTAAGTATAAAATGGCACCAGAGGCAAAAAGGGAAAAATGGTAATTTTGGCCCAAGTCAGTTGCATGGTTATAATTTTAATTAAATTAAAGTTATCTAAGTGTTTTTTACCAAATAAGTTAGGACCATAGGTTCTTCTACCCATTTGAAAAAAAAAATCAAAGTTAAGGAGCTGAAATGCACTAAGTAAGAATTTGCGCTATTATATCTTATAATGGCTTAAGTGGGTCATGGGAAATGGTTAGGGGCAAGAAAGAATTTATTTATGACCTAGGGGGAATATTTTGAGGAAAGAGTTAATTGATAGAAAATATATTTAAACTTAATTTCGAGGGATTGAGGTAATATATGGCTAAGGAAGTTGTCGCGGGAGTAGGTAAGGACATTTGACTAAAAATAAGACAATTCATCATCCTCTCCTTAAGCCATTTTGTATAACCTCTTCCTCCAAATCCATTGATATTCAAATCTCCCAAATTTCTCCATTTTTCATGAAAAATAAAGTCCTAAAGCAAGTATATCAAGCTCTTAGCTAGAAATTGGTGCTTTTGAGCTCATTTTTTCACATTTAAGTTAAAACCCTAAGGTATGTTTTGTATATGGGTTTAAGTTGATTCTAAACTTGGAATATGTTTTGGGATGGTCTTAATTTAGTGTTATTGGCGCCCATTTTGCTTTGGAAAAGGCTTGGAACTCAAAAGAAACAAGTTGTGCTCAAGTAAGCTTTGTGCTGTTTGCGTGCATTGTTCTTGTTTGATTTGGATTTGAGGTAAGGGGTTAAGCTAATTAAGTTAAATTGATGCATTTCATGATTGATTTATGGATTAAAAGTGAGATTTGAGATTCTTAATTTGTGGAAATGAATGAAAACCAAGTTCAAAATGAGAATGGTCTAAAAAGGGGCATGAAGGAATGATGCAGGTGCACCTCCAGGGGTGGTGCAATTGCACTCTATAGCTGTTGTGGCCACACCACCTACAAAAAAAGGCACTAAAATAGAGCTGCAAGCACACTAAATATGCAGTGTAATCATGCCAAACTTTTCTTGCCCTATATTTGTCCCATATGCCTTTTAAATTCAATTAAAAGTTTCCAATGTAATTCCATGATCTTCACATGGCCAAATTTGGTTCCTAATTTGCTTCTAAGGTATTTTATGAATCAATTAAGAAAGGTAATTAATTGGAAGGTTTAAAAGTGTTAAGATTGGTGGATAAGTAAATGTACTTTAAGGAAGAAGTAAGGTACTAAGTAGGGGATAAGAGGGGTTCAGTTTCTCTAATGACCCAAGTATAGGGTCACCGTGTCATGCCTTAAATTATGCCTTGCCTAAATATTTCCTTGATTTTCATATTAAAAGGAAGTTGCATAATTAAAATAGCATAGCTTGGTAGTTTAAAACATGAGAAATAGGATCTATTTGCTGAAGAAACATCTACTAGGAAAACTGTAAAGGTAGATTTGTCAAATACTACATAAATTCAAAGCACAAGTTACAACAATCTATTTAAAGTAAAATTTTGGGCTTAAACTGGCTTACTATCTAGTCATGTAGTAAAAATACACCTAGGGTCAAATAGGACTTGTGACACAAAATACTAAAACAAGTAGAGGCTAATATTTCTAGAATTTGCAATATATGAATAGAATGGCAACTTAAAGATATGTGCTCTAGATCACTTAAACCAAACAAAGTGTTTCAGATGAGCTTTTCAAAAATACAATTTTCAAGAGTTCAAATAGGTAACATAGCCCTAGTGCTCATTCACAGAACACATAACACAAACATAGAAGTACAAGATCTTGAACATAGTACATTACATGTACAACATAAGTTCAATTACATAACCATAAAAGTCCTAGGTATAACCAAGAACTAAATTCTTCATTGACATCTAAACATGAAACATTTCACCACTAGATCCCACATTCATAGCAACATAGTGCTTGCAACCAAACAAGGATTAAGCTTGGTTCACAAGTTATTAAGCACATTTTGATAATGTAAGATAATGTTGATGTACTTGCACAGAATCTTCATTTAGGCAAACCTACACCAAAATAGTCAATCAGCTAGACCTTTCCCAGAAATTGAAACACATAAGGCATGAGTTTTGCAACTCAGTAAGGGCCAATAAAACACAATGCCTAATATAGCCAACATAATTAATACTAGATTAACCCGTAGCAAAAAAAGAATAAGGAAAACACAAGGCAACATATACAGAACATAATCATATGTAAGCTAAATGGTAAGCACACGCACCCAATTATAAAAGCACACAAACACACACACTGTAACCACAGCTTACAGCCTTCTATGCCTAGCAAGTATTTCAATCATAGAAGTTTATTTTATTGGCTTATTTAGTAAGTGTTTTAAATTGGCATAAAGCTCCAGGTTTTGTAAGGAGTTCCCCACACTCAAAAGAAGTGCCTAATGCTTACCATAACATATCTATTTTAAGAAACATAGGCACATAAGAGTGTCACTTAGCCCTTAAATAGCACATGGGTTCCTTTGGCAACTACCATCATCCATGGCTAACATTTCCAAAGGAATCACAAGTCAACCTCCTGATCACAAAGAAAACTAACATAATTAACTATTGCCATAGATGAATCCATAAGTTGAACTCTAAAGCTTGAAATCCATCTTCTTGTTGACTTGTGGCAGAAGCAAGTTGCCCTTCTTTGTGCCTTAGGCTTGAATTTTCTTCTTTTCCCTTAAATTCACCATGATTTGCTTTAGCTGCTGGAAAGATCTCTTCTCCCTTGTAGTTTCCTCATTAGAGCCCAATCAAACTCCTCTCTTTTACTTAGTGGGAACATACAAAAACCAACAATGACCTATGGCAAGAAATATTGGCCCAACTCCACTTTATTTGCTTCTTTAGATTGCATGGTGTTTAGTCGTCCCTTGAGACTTCTTTTGCACAATTTCCCCCTAGATAGAAGAAGGTTCAAGTTTTAATATGTGCAATTAAGTCTTTAAATCCTCTTCCTAAAGCATTTTAGTCCTTAGGCCTAAGTGAAATGACTCAATTGCCCTTAATATTTCTAGAAACTGGTTAACACATTTGCACTTTATTTGCTATCTAATCATCAAGGTTTCACATATGTTGTTCTAACCTCCTTTATTTTGTACATTACAAATTATTTGTCCACTTTCTCCCTTAGCCCTAGGCCTATGTAAGTAAGGGCCATGAAAATTTTCCCACCTTAATAAATTTGGTCCTCTAAATTTTCTAGCAACTTAGGGAATAAAATGGGGTACTTCTTTATCATATCAACTTTTATTTCCTAACTTACTTTATCCTCAGTATGGTTTGTCCATTGGACCTTGGCCATAGTTATCCACTTACTTCCTAACTTCCTAGTATCCTTGGCTAACACCTTCTTAGGTTCCTATTCATACATAAAATATAAGGCTAATAGGAAACTCGTTGCTTGAACCATTTGCCTGAGGTAAAAAAGGTATTTTTTATTATCATAAGTACATGAAAAGTATCATGGATATGCCTTAGTTCAGAAGGTAAGTAATGCTCTAGGACATCTTATATGTAAGACATCATCACTTCAGCAACAAGTGTGAACAAAGATGCCAGAGGAAGAGAGCTCTATAGGACAAAAAAGGAAGAGGGCTAAAGGGGTTTCCCTAAAGACATTTTTGGGGAGCGAGACTCCAATTCCTAAATCAAACTTAATTTTTTTAAAAAATAGTATAAGAATGTAGAATAGGATTTCAAATCCTCCACCTAGAAGGTACCTAGGAGTATTTATAGGAGGGGGAGCTAGGAAGTTGCTTAGCTCAACATGAGGATAACCAAACACGTGTATGGCCATATCAAGGGGTTTAAGCTTCTTCCTCTTCAAGGAATGATCCTTACTAGCTGGGCTGACAAGCAGGAAAAATGATGCAAAGACATGATTTGGAGGGCTTAGTGACAACTGCCTATATGGTGTCCCGAATGCCACATGTAGATATGGCCAAAAAAGGTCAGGTATCCGAGCAACCTTGTTTGGATGAGGTTACTGTTCTTGGTCCAAAGGTGTTCTAGTCCGAAGGTCCTTCTTAGCTAGTCCTTTTAAAGGCAACCATCTTCAGACCCTATTGATGAAGGGAGTCACCTTCTATTGTGCGAGCTGTTTGGAGGCATGCTAAGGTGCAAGCCTTTCGGCTATCACATGTACCCTTGGAAAAGTTGATGCATGATGTGGCTTTGGCTAAATTTATGTGTTGACATAAGACACTTGACACATATTATAAATTTATTATGATATATTTTTTAGGGTTTTCCTCAGTGAGGGAAGTCCCTAAAGCTTTCGCTCTAGACCTTTCAATTTCATAGAAAAGCTTTTTCAGAGGGCGTGAAGCTCTTGCTTTTGGCAGACATGTGCCATCACGGTGTTTTAAGGGTCAGGTGGGTGGTTTACTTGAGGCTGTTCTTTTTTTTCTTTTTTTCTTTTCCTTATTTTCAAGTAAAATTTCAGGCTTTTGAGGTAGTGAAGATGAAAAATCAAAGTGCTAAGGTCAAGGCTACCGAAGAGAGTTGGAGTTTGTTGAATCCTTACCTTAGCTGTGCTACTTCAAAAAATTGAAAAAGCGGTAGAAGAAACTTTCCTGCCTTTGTGTGTCAAGGTTACAATTCCTGAATGAGGCAAATTGAGCTATCATCCTTGGGAATGGGAAGTAATGATGTTTAGGTCCCAACTTAAGGCAGGTCTCCAATATCCCCCTCTAAAAGTGATTTCAAATTTTCTATGATTTTCACAAAATAGTCACCAATCAATTCCAAATTCATATTTCTATTTTAACATTTTTTTATGCATGTGTGAGGGTCTTTAAGATAGATCCCCATTTTGTTTTCTTCATGCAATACTACAAATTCCATCTTGTCCCGAAAGACTCCATTTACTTCTTGCTACCTCGGGCAACTAGTAGCAATAAGTATATCTTCACCTTAGCCACCAAAGATAGTTGGCATGGTTGGTAGAGGAATTATGTTTTCATGGAAAAGACAGAGTCATGGAAGGATGGGCCTACACGACATTGGTGACGAATGATGGTTATCCTTCAAAGCTTCTAACTGAAGATCTCAAAGCTAAGTTTGAGGAATTTGATAGCTGTATTAGGCGAGTGGCTGATTGGGATGAACTACCTACCTTGCATGAACCGTACCCTTTCCCTATCCAATGGAATCTTATGACCAAATACGTTCTCTGGGAGTTGGGTGTTATGAAGAAACACTTGACTGATCTCAAAATGCCTAAATCAGGCATTGAAGGGAGAAAATCTATAATAGTCAAGCTACTTCTAGAGGAACTCACCTATTGGAGTCTTTTAGATAGTAAAGTTTCTTTCTTCCGCCTTGTATTTGACCATCTTGTACTTACACTAGTGTTTTTCACCTTTTGCAGAGATGGGTCAAAAGTTTGCTAGCTTCTAAAAGAGTTTGTTCCTCAAGCAAGTTGAAAATAGAGAGTAATCCAAGAAAAGAGAAGCACAAAAAAGTTCTAAAGTGGAAGAAGGGAAAAAGTTTAACTAAACCGAGCTCTAAGAAAGCCAAGGATGCTTCTTTTCCCCCTCCCCCTCCGCTCAAGGTTATCGAGGAGGTGGCTGAGCAACCAGGAGTCACCATTCACTCCAGTCCAATTAATCCTTCTATGGTAGTCGATACCTTGGGTAGAACCTTAGCTGTTTATAGGATCGAAAAGGTCAAAGAGCGAAGAAGAGCAAAGGAGAAAGTCATCCTCTAGGAGGTCCTTGATATCAACAATTCTGAGGGAGACATCATTGATATCGCTGGTGAGGTGGCTTCGTTAGGTTTGGTCCTTAACCTTTCACTTATAAATTTTAGGCACTTTGCGATTGTAGATTTTATAGATAATTGGTTAAGGACTAATGTGGCAATAGAGCTTCATCAGGATTGTGCATCATGCACTTGTTCTCCAAGGATTGCCAAAAGATGGTGCCTTAAATGGTGAAGGGCATCATGATGAAAGCCACTTTTCAATCTTTAACAGAGTTGTGTCCGAATAAGGAGATTCGTGCTGCCCGGATTACTAAGCACATAGCAAAGGTAACTTTTTAGCATCTTTTTTAGTTAGAAAAAATTTGCTACTTTTGTTTGGGGGTTCTGACTTCATCCTTTTTTCCTTGCTTCTCATATGCTTGCGCATGAAGGCTATTTCCAAGCTTGGCAGACCATGGTTCATACCCAAATGAAGGAGCGTTGGTAAAGACCAAGGATGTCCTATCGACAACTTGCTACAAGTTCAGGTAGTTAAAGATGATATCCATAACGAACGTGTCTGGGCTTCATCGAGAACATTCAAAGGTCGCCCAGCTGCTCTTCAAGCATTACTCTTCAAAGATGGCCGATCTTAGGAAGAAGTTGGTCACCCAAACCTCTACAAATAAGGCTTTTTAGGAGGAAAATAAGTCCCTTACTACCTAAGTAGTTGCCATCTTAAAGGAGAAGCAATGGCTTGAGGTTGAAATGGATCAAATGAAGCAATCTAGGAAGAAAAAGAAGAAAGAATTGGATGATCTGAAGAAGTAGAAGGCCAAGTCTAATAAGATGTCGAATGAGGCCTATCAAGATGGCTTCTACCTTGCCCATCATCAGATTTTGTGCCATTACCCTAACATGGACTTGTCCTTGCTTTGGCCCTTTGACATTCCTTCATGGCCTTCTTTGACTGGGTCCAAAAGGAAGATCTTAGGGCTTCCCCAGTGCGCCCCATTGGAAAAGCCGTCTTCAAAGGATGCTGCTGCTGAAGATAACTCCCCTAAAGGGTCTCAAGATGAGAATGCTGATGCCTAGTTATAAGCTGTTATTTACTATTTTTTTTGTTTTATTTGTATCTATGTAAGCAATGAAAGATGTTTCTTTCCTTTGGAATTTTCAACCTTCTCCTTGCACTGTCTCTGAATTTTATCAAAGATTTTTACTATAAATGACGCCTTTTTCCTCAAAGTGTTCCCTAGAGTTCATTTTGGACATGTAGTTAAAATTTTTTCAAGTGCCAAGAATTTTGCTAAGTACTAAGTATTATTTCCTTGAAAAGAAGTTACACATCATTGCTTAACTAGCCTTTCTCAGCAGATTTCTCTAAGTATTTTCTAGCTATAGTATTTTTTCAAAGAGTTCGAATGCCAAGTGTTCTTTAATTCTATTCCTTTGGCAACAGCTAACTTGAAGGCCCCTGGTCATACTTCTTCGGTAACAAGGTAGTGTACTTCCCAATTTGCCTGAAGGATGCCATGGGCGGGCTTCCAAGTTTCCATTTCAATAGTTTGAAGAACCAGGTCTCCTATCATGATTCCATTAGGACCTTGTATTTGCTACATCTATGACTCTTTGTTGGAAGGCCTTTCATCTTAGTTTGGCGGTTTCCTTATGTTCTTCAATAATGAACAGGTTAACCCTTAAATTGAGGTTGTTTTGGCTTTGATCAAAGAATTGGACTCAGATAAAGGGACTTTCTATCTCGATAGGTAAGAGTGCCTCTATTCCGCATACCAACAAAAATTGGGTCTTTTTAGTCACTCTTCTAGGAGTTGTTTGATAACTCCATAAGATACAAGGAAGTTCAGCAGGCCATTTCCTTTTGGCCTCCCCCAACTTTTCTTTAGCTCATCTTTCAAAGTCCTATTAGTCACTTTGACTTGTTCATTGCTCTGTGGGTTAGCTATTGGAATGAAGTTCAGTTTTATGTTGAGGTTGGCTATGAATCCATGGAAACCCTTATGTATGAATTGGGTTCCATTTTCAGCAACTATCACCCTCAGGTAGCCAAACTAGAAAATAATGTTTTCCTAAATGAACTTCTGCACTTATTTTTCGGTATGGTGGCGAAAGGTTTACTTTAAACCAATTGGTAAAATAATCAACTGCTATTACGTAGTACTTGACTCCACCTGGGGACATAGGCAAGCGTCCTATGATATTAATGCTCCATACTGTGAATGGACAAGGATAACTTGCTGAAGTTATGACTTCAGATGGCACCCGCTATATTGGAGAATGACGTTGACACTTATCGCAACTTTTAACCAAGGTCTAGGCATCTTTGTAGATAGTTGGCCAAAACTACCTTTTCCAAGGAAAGACTCCAGCGAGTGCATCAATTTTGATGTGGGATCTACACATCCTTTTATGTACCTCTTTTATTACTTCTTCTAACTTGTCTTCCTTGATGCACTTTTGTAATGGGTTGGAATAGCCTTGCCGATATAGCTCTTCTCCAAGGAGGAAGTATCTACCCAATTTTTGTCTTACTTTTGACACCTCCTGAGGGTCGTTAGATAAGACTCCTTTTATCAAATACTTTTTTAGTAAAGCTCTCCACCCACCGTCGATGACTGCTTGTAGGATGGCAACAATGCTTAAAGTATCTCAAATTTTGGTATGGTAGTAGGATTTAGCTAAGATGTCTACTTCCATGTTTTCCCTCTGGGGCATATTCTTTATTTGCACCTTTGAATTAGGCTAGTCACAACGTCGTGGCATTTCTTCAACTTCAGTTCTTTGACCTCGTACTCTCTTTTTAGCTACCAAACTAGGAGTTGTGAATCACTGCAAGCGCATAAAGATCTGCTTTTAACTTTCTTGGCTAGTTCAAGCCCAACTATTAGGTACTCATACTTGACCACGTTGTTTGTTACATGAAAAGAGAATTTGATAGACTTTGTTGGCTACATTCCTTCTGGACCTCAAAGGAAAATCCCTACTCCTTGATGCTCATCACCAGATGCCCCATCAATGAAGAGTGACCATTGCAGGTCTTCTTTTTCAAGGGACCCTACGCATCCTTCTAGATCCTTCGAAGGCTTGGCAATAAAGTCTGCCAGTGCTTGGGCCTTTATGGCCTTTCTCGGGTCACAAATGATATCATATTCTCCGAGTTCTATGCACCACTTGGATAGTCACCTAGAATGGTTGACCCATTTTATGGCATCTTTCAAAGGCAAGCTATTTCAATTATATCTGGCTAGGACCAAGGAGTAGATAGCCTTCTGTAAGATTGGGTATCCTACTTCGGCACCCTACAAGGACTTGCTTACATAGGATACTAGCCATTGCTTCCCATCTTCTTTCTTTCCTACAAGAATCGAGCTCACCACCTTTTCACTGACAAAGAGGTAGAGTACAAGGGGTTCTCATTCCTTCAGTTGCCAAAGTATGGGCAACTTTGCTAGATATTGTTTTAGGTTATTCCATGCTTCTCGGTGTTCTTCATTTTGTAGGGATTCATCCTTATCTTGATTAGACACTTCTTCAGTGGCCTTGCTTAGCGCCTTGACGAAGGTTCAACATTTGTCCTAACACTATGATATAAACCTATTGAGCTTAGTTATTTTGCCCATAAGCTTTTGTATGTCTTTAAGTGTCTTCAGCATCCAGGCATCAAGTAGGGTTTTAACCCTTTCAAGATTAGCATCAATTCCCCATTCAGACACCATGAAGCTGAGGAATTTTCCAGCCTTAACATTAAAAATGCATGTTTCAAGGTTCATCCGTATGCCAAATTTTCTAAGTTATTGAAAAGTTTCTCTTAGGGAACTGATGTGATCATTTGGAAAATTGCTTTTAACAATCTTATAGTCCACATACACTTCCATATTTTGCCCAATTTGGCTTGTGAACACTTTCTCCATGACGTGTTGGTAGGTTGCCCCAACATTCTTTAGCCTAAAAGACATTTGAGTGTAGTAGAAGGTTCTTTCATTGATGATGAAGGATGCTTTTTCTTCATCAGCTGGGTCCATTTAAATATGATGATATCAGTTGAATGGGTCCAAGAAACTAAGCAAACCATATTTAGTTTTAGAGTCTACAAGCCTATCAATTGAAGGTAGAGGTATAAATCTTTCAAACAAGCATCATTCGCGCTTATGAAGTCTATGCACATCCGAAGTTTATGACTTCCTTCTTTGGTTACTATAATGATATTGTTCAACCAGTCTGGATGTTTCACTTCTCTAATTACACCAGCCTCTAGGAGTCACTATATCTTCTTTTTTTTTTTATGAAATCCTTTTTGTTTGGGACAATGTTATGTTTCTTTTGCAAATGGGTCTAGCGTCAAGACTTACATTAAGACTATGTTGAATTATATCTAGGTTTATCTCAAGCATGTCCTTCTACGAGTAGGCAAATAAGTCTTTATTTAAAAGTAGAAAAGTTACAAGGTTTTCCTTTTCTTCTTCTGGTATGTTTTTTTCTCACTTGAGTACTTTGGCTAGGAATCAATTCTAGATCATTATTTTCTAATTTTTCTTTCCCATTCTTTTCGTCCTTCTAAAGGCCATTCTCCTTTGCCCGTAGTCCTTCCCTGTCATGAATGTAAATTTTGGAAGGTTACCTTATAGCCTTGATGAACACCCTCCATACTTCTACTTGGTCAATGAAGATTTTGGTGTCTTTTTTAACTGCTACAAAGGTCAAGTATTTTACATCCAATCTCATGTGAAGATTACCTAACACTTACTTGTTGAGGATGGAATTGTACAGGGAAAGAACATCAATGACTATAAACTTTGTCATTATGGGTGCAAAAAAGTTCGGAGCCATCCTTGACAGAAGTCCCTTTTACCATTAACGGTAAATCAATCCATCCTAGGATAAGGAGTTCTTGTGGACCTATTCCAAATGTGGGGGATGTCATTAGCTTGAGCTTGTCTTAAGGAATTCCTAGATATGACAATTCATGAGCAAACATGGCACTGGCATTTGAGCCATTATCATAGAGGACCCATTTTACATCCCAATTTCCAATACCGGTAATGATCTGTAAAAGATCAACATGGTGAAATTTAACTGAGGATCCATCACAATGAATTAGCTTGTTCACAAGGTTGTCAAAGTCCATCAAAGTGATTTCATGCTCTTTTGTTTCCCTTTCTACTGAGGGTATACCTAGGGTGATGGTTTGAATTACCCTTGCTGGTGGAGAGGGTTGTCTTCATGGGCTTCTATTAGTTCGGTGCCCATCAAAGTCATGCTTTTCATCTTCTATCCTTTTTTCCTTATCTCTTTTTTCATGTGCCTTTAAGGATGGGAGCCAAATATAATGCCAAAGTTGCCCTTGCTTGATTAGGGATTTTCTATTTTTTTTGAGCTGGAAGCAATCTTTTGTGTCATGACTATGATCTCGGTGGAACTAACAGTACTTCTTTATGTTTTTCTTGTTGTCAGAGGCCATGGATCTCGATCGCTAGATCATTGCTCATTGGTTTTTGAATGCCATCAAGATATATGACCTTGTAGTGTTCAAAGGGGTAAAGGTCAGTTGCTTCTTTTAGATTTTCCAAGATCGACTATTCATCTCCTCCTGATACATACATTAGGTTGAGAGAGCCTTAGTGCTCTGATTGTCATCCTTCAGTTCACCCATCTGAAGTTCTTCAGCAGTCATGTGCTGCTTGGCTTTCTTCAAACATTCGCCCAAGGTTTTAGGGGGTCCTTTAAAAGTTCATAAAATAGTTGGGAGTCCCTTTTAAGGCCTATAGTCATCACCAGAATCTAGATTTCTAGCCAAATATATGGGATGCTTAGGGTTTCCCTATTGAACCTCTTAACATATGCCCGGATGGTCTCACCATTCTTCTGGATTATGTCAAACATTTAGACAGGCATGTTTGCCATTAAGTGACTTCCAATAAACTACTGGGTGAAGGCTATGGAAAGCTCCTTAAAGCTTGAAATGGAGCTTGATGCCAAAAAAATTTACCAAGTTGTGGTAGGTCAAAAAAGCATTACTTCAAAGCATTTGCAGAGGGCAGCATCATTGGTGCCATGTAGCATCATGCTTCTACAGTATTTTGTCAGGTGTGCTTATGGATCACTTTTGCCATAATAGATTTCTAACCGTAGTATCCGAAAATCAGTTGGCATTGGTGCCTCAGCTATGTCTCAGATAAATGAGGATTCCTCACTGGCAAAAGCTTCTGAAAGCCTTGACCATATTAGCTTTTGGGACACCTGCCTTTCCACTCAATCTGGCTTTTCCATCAGACTCGTAGCAGATCCATTTTCTCCCTAGCCATGATTAGTAGTAGGGAATGATGCCTTTTTTCGGTGAAACACTTAAATGGTGTGGAAAAGGGCTCTTTTCTAGGGGGAAAGGCTTCTCCAGCGTGAAAAGGGTCATTCCCTAAGGTATGAGTTCTTCCCTTTTTGGCTTCACAAAGGAATCTCCCCAACTAAGGAGTTGGTGTGTAAACTAGGGTTGGTGGTGCTTTGACAAGGTGACTTGTGCCTGTATCCTCAAGGTTTTTAGGGGGAGTAATTCGCCTTATGTGTTTAGGCTAAGCCAGACATTGGTCCAAATGTTGAATAACCTCATCCATTATAGAGCATTGGAACTCATGTAGGAAACCACGGTACCTGTTAGAGGACAGTCCTCCTCTGGCTATGAGGTTTCCGGAGGAGGGACAGCTGGCACACTCACAGTGTTTCCAGACTCCATCTTCAATTGGGGGTTCGGGATCCCCTTGTCCTTAGAGTGATGCATCTTTGTAACAATGAATATGTCTCTTCTTTCTTTGTCTTTGTGGAAGAATCTCCCTAGTTGAGGAGCGGTGTATAAATTGGGAATGGCCCATATCGTCAAGCTCTTTGGGAGAAGTCATTCAGCTTACAGGCTTAGCCTGAGCCGGTCACTAGTCCAATTATTGAGTGACCTCAACCACTACCAAGTGTAGGAACTCATGTAGGAAACCTATGGTGACCGTCAGAGGATGATATTCCTTTGGCTGTGAGATCTCTGGAGGAGGAGGAAGAGGCACGCTCAAAGTATTTCCAGGCTCTATCGTGGACTAGGGGTTTGGGATCCCCTTATCCTTATAGCGACGTTTCTATATGACGATGACAAGGGATTGGGTTTCTATAGATGGAGCGAAATGATGCTCCAGGACATCTTCTATGTAAAACATTGTAACTTTAGTAATAGGTGTGAATGAAGACGCTAGAGGAAGAAAAATCTACAATACGAAGAAAGAAAAGGGCTGAAGGGGACTCCCTGGAGTATTTTTGGGGGGGTTGGGGGGGAGCCTTTAATGCCTAAGCCTAATTTAAGGTTTTTAGAAAGAGTATGAGAATGTTGAATAAGATTTTGGATTCTCTACTTGGAAGGGCTTCTAAGAGTATTTATAGGAGAGGGAGCCAGGCAACTATTTAACTCGACATGAGCATAATCGAACAAGTGTATGGCCAGATCAAGGCATCTGAGCTCCTTTCTCTCCAATGAATGATCCTTACCAATTGGGTTGTATGAGCCGGAAAAATGATGCTCTAACACGATTTAGAGGGTAAAGTGTTAACTGCCTGCATGCTGGTCCTGAATGCCACATGTGGGTATGGCCAAAAAAAGGTTAGGCATCTAGGCAACCCTATTTGGGACGAGGTTGATTTCTTGGTCTAAAAGTGTTTTGGTCCAAAGGCACTTTTTGGCTACTCCTTTTGAAGGCGACCTTCTTTAAACCCTATTGACAAAGGGGACCACCTTCTATTGTGCAAGCTGTTCTACAACAAGCTGGGCTGCTAGCCTTTCGGCTACCAGTAAGTTTAACTTGTATGCCACATTTCTTATCCTTGCAAGCACTTGAAATGGTGCAATGTATCTTGGAGCCAGTTTGCTTATCTTGCCAAACCTGACCACCCCTTTCATTGGGGACACTTTCAGCCATACAAAGTTTTTGACCTCAAACTCCAAATCTCTTCTTCTCTTTAAATCTGTATAAGTTCCCTCCCTATTGTTGGTTGCTCTTATTCTTTCCTGTATTACTTGGATCTTTTTTGTGGTTTTGAAAAATTAGTTTTGCCCCTAACTCTAGCTTATGCCAACAAGGAAGAGTGATGCACTTCTTCCCACAGAGAGCTTTATAAGGGGCCATTTTATTACAGTATGATAATTGTTTTTATAAGAAAATTCCACCAAAGGGAGGTGTTCCTTGAAAGTCTACGGCACAACACCTTACCATGTCTTCTAGTACTTTATTGTTCTCTCAATTTTCCCATCTAATTATGGTTGATAGGCAAAACTAAGTTTTAGTTGTGTGCTAGTGCTTGATGCAATGATCTCCAGAATTTTGAGACAAATCTGGGATCTCTATCTAAAGCATAATCATCAGGGATCCCATGTAACCTTATAATTTCTTGTATGCATAGCTTTGCTAGCTTATCCATTAGATTGATGAGGTTAATGGGATGGAAGTGGGTTGATTTGGTCAGTTTATCTATAATGACCCAAATGGTGTCATGCTTCTTTCTAGTTAAAGGCAATCCAACTAGGAAGTCCATGGCTATTGATCCCTATTTTCTTTCTAGTATATGTAAGCATTGAAACCTACCTCTAGACTTTTGGTGCTCTATTTTGAGTCTTTGACAAGTCAAGCATTTAGCTACATAGGTACCAATATCTTGCTTTTTTTTTTGCCAACAAGAATGTACTTTTAAGTCCTTGCACATATTTAATATTCCTACACGAGCACTTAATTTGCTAGAATGGGCCTCTTTTAGGATCTAATTCCTTAATTCATTCTTATTAGGCTTAAAAAGTCTATCATAAAAGTATAGTAACCCTTAACTATAAGAGAACCCTTGAAATAATTTCCCACACTTTTGGCCAGAAACTCTCACTAGATGTTCATCTTCTTATTGTGCCCTTCTGACTTCTTCTACCCATCCAGAGTGGATGGTCAAGACACATACTTGGTTTAGCTCCTATTGCTTCCATTTACTAGACAACATAGTTAAGTTGTTGAGCTCAGCTTTGCCTTCATTTCTTTCTACTTATAATACCCCAAAATATTTTCTACTTAAAGCATTAGCTACTATATTAGTTTTGCTAGTAGTGTACTTAATGGTATGATCAAAATCCTTTGGATACTTCAACCACCTTCTTTACCTCATATTCAAGTCTTTTTGTGTAAAAAGATATTTTAAGCTCTTATAGTCAGTCAATACTTGAAAATTACTTCATAATAAATAACGCCTACATTGCTTAAGAGCAAATAGCACATTTACTAATTCCAAGTCATTTACTAGCTAGTTTCTTTCATATGGCCTTAGCTGCCTTAAACCATTAGCA
Organism: Aquilaria sinensis; assembly: GCA_005392925.1. NCBI lineage: Eukaryota > Viridiplantae > Streptophyta > Magnoliopsida > Malvales > Thymelaeaceae > Aquilaria > Aquilaria sinensis. The sequence continues at coordinate 204,185 of SMDT01000275.1, read as the reverse complement.
ATGGCTTGTTTGCCTTGCATCATCACATATCCCAACCCTACTATAGATGCTTCTATATATACTTGAAATGGTTTTGTAAGTTTAAGCGGAATCAGAATAAGGGCTACGGTTAATTTCTTCTTTAACTCTTAGAAGCTTTCCTTTCATTCGTTTCCCCATTCTAACTTTTAACCCTTCCGTGTGAATTAGGTTAAAGGGGTAGCTAGTATAGAAAACTTAAGCACAAACATTTTCTGATAGTCTGCCAACCCCTGAGAAATTATGACCTTTCTTTTAGATCTACAACTAGCCCTTGCCAATTGATGACATGGCCTAAAAATTGACCTTCTGTGATTGCCTTAATCTTTTTAAGAACTACAACTAGCCCTTTTCCAATTGATGACTTGGTCTAAATATCTTACCTCATTAGTCCAAAAATGGCACTTGCTCAACTTACCATAACATTGATTATCCTTTAGGAGTTTTAGCCCCATTCTTAGATGTTCTTCATAGGCTTTCTTATACTTTGAGTACATGAAAATATCATCAATACTACAACCATAAAGTGGTCCATGTAAGGCTTGAATACTCTCTACATGAGATCCATAAAAAATGCAAGGCATTCTTGAGCCTAAATGGTATCACTGTGTACTCAAAGTGACCATACCTTGTTATAAAGGCCATCAATGATATATCCTTTTTCTTTACTCTCAATTGGAAATATATAGTTTGAAGATGAAACTTGGAAAACACCCTTGCACCTTTCAATTGATCAAACAAATCTTTAATTCTTGGGTGAGGATATTTGTTCTTCACAGTTAACGCATTGAGTTTTCTGTACTTAATGCATAACCTAAGGGTTACATCCTTTTTCTTAACAAATAGCATTGGCGTTGTCCATAGGGATACACTTAGCCTAATGAAACCCATCTTAAGAACTTCATTTAGTTACTTACTGAGTTCTGCCAATTCAGGGGCAACCATCCTATAAGGACCTATAAGCATAGGAAAAGCTCCTGACATTAACTTAATTTCAAATTCAATTCCCCTGAGAAAGGAAAACACGGGCAAGTTTGAGGGAAAGACTTCAAGATATTCCCTCACAATGGGAATTTGCTCAATTCATCTCCCACTCTATCCCCATTTAGCCTTATGTACACTTTCTCAAAAACTATGGGAATTTACTCAACTATCTTTAGTTGGCAACTTTCACCTAGTTCTTGTGAACTAGTAAGTTGTACTTTCCTAATCTAGGAAGTATGAGTTTCCTAGCTTGGCACTCAATCGCTACTTCATTTTCAATGAGCAAGTTCATGTCTAAGATCAAGTCATAACCATTAGTTTCTAAAATTATCAAGTCATTATGGAATTCTAGCTTTCCTTGGCTAATCATGCAATCTTTCACCACATGATGAGTAAATAATATCTTTGATCTAACAGTCTTAATTAGAAACATTTCAAATAACCTACTTATTTCTAGGTTCAATTCTCTTACAACTCTAGTAAAAACAATGAAAATTGATGCTCCAGCGTTAAACAACATAGATACAAGCATATTATTAAGATAAACCTTACTTTTTAGTTGCTCCTAATTCAGCCTTCAATGCCATAACTCCTTCCTTTCTAGTTCTGGTTATTGCTGCCTCCCTAGTGCCCTTATTTGGAACACTATTCTTGGTTACTAGTGTTAATGTTGTGCCTAAAATTGAGTTATGAGATGATTGCATTTTACATATTAAGTCATGATATTTTCTTAAGGCATTATTCTAATAATTGTGTTTGTTATTTTTTCTTCGTAACATAATCAAACAAAATTATAACCCTAGAATAATAGTATTCTTAAACGTCCCTGGTCTAGTATTTTTATGGAGTAGGTTGCAATGATGCATAAAGACTAGCATATGTGGAGACTAATATGAGATATATATTCTACATATGGGCACAAGTTGGAGAACTTGTGTACTGGACAAACCCACCATGAGAATGCTACACAAATCATTATATGGAAGCCATAAATGATTCTCATAGTCATCATGGTCTATGTAGTCTTTTGACCTGAGCTTATCAAGGTTCCCTACATATGAGTCACATACTTTGATATTTCTCCTTGTTACTCATAAATAAGTGAACATAAATGTGGTCAATGGGTATGTGACATATCATGTGTAGAGATTTGTATGATCAAGAACAAATTTGTCTCTCCTATGTCACAGAAGTGATATCTTCAGGAACTCTTAATTGGGTAAGACTAAGGAAATGCATGGCCATGCTCTAATGAGTTGATATAGGATATCAATATCATCAATTTAAGTCAATTTACTTGGGAATCAAGAAACCATAGATTGGGTTATATGAGAGTGACACATTCCATTTCTCGTGCTCGGTCTTGATATCCTTGGACAAAGGGATGATGGCATAAATGAATAATGTTAATAAAGGTTTAGTCAAATCATGAAATATATTGTCACCTAAGTAGCAATGATGTGTTTTTAGGCACCATTCATTGTTTATGATCATACATTTATGATCATTGCCAACTTTTTTTTATAGGGTCATACACTTAGAGCCAGTAAAATTATTTGAGTACATGAGCCAAATTGTTTGGTTTTAGTTTCATGACAATTTTGGATAAATTATTTGCCCAGTAGTTGAGCCATTGTTAAGCCTAAATTAGGCCTAATTAGATTAAGGTTATGAAACCTATTTTCCTTGGGAGCTTTGCTTCACTGTATATGTTATATAGTGTTAATTTCATAGAGTCCCCATAGGATGAAATTCAGAAAAGGTTCTAAAAAATCTCCAGCCATACTCTTTTCTTGTCTTTTCTTAGAGGATGCAAGCTAGCACAGCGGGAGTAAGAGGAATGCTCTTGCGAAAGTCTAGAAGGGGCTTGGTGATCTGAGAAGTTCATGCGCATACCGAAAGATCTTGAACGTATTAACTATTCAAGTTTTTGTGATTTAGCTTAACAGTTGGTGAAATATCTCATCCTACTATGTATGAAAATTCTAAACACCTAATTTAGCCCATTTCAGTTAGATCCTGGGAGGGTTTTGGTTAATTTTGCTATGTTGTTTAGATGTTGAAACCCTACAATGTTATCAAAGCTACTTGTGAAACACTAAATCAGGATTGTGTGTTAAATCATATAATCCATTGAATGTTTTGTGATTTTTTTTATCATGATTAATTTGATTAATTCGTAATGCATGAACTATAACTCATAATATATGATGTATATAAGGATATGGTGGAAACTAGTTAATGAGATTAACCCTAGATTGATGGATATGAGATATCTATCTAATTCAGCATTGTTGCAACAGTTGCTATAATCCTTACAGACATCAAATATGTGCTATTCAGGCACCATGGGTAGAGTACTTTTGGTTGCTTAGACAAAGGTGGTATCAAGTGGTTTGTCTCTTGGATAAAGTGGTCACAGGCAACATATTCAAAATACAATTTTTTGCATCGCTAATTAGGTCTACTGTTACCACCTCAAAAAAATGGGAGAATTACAAGTGAAGCATAATGGTCAAAAAGCCATTATATTGTATAATTCTCTTCATAGTGATTGAAGTGTGAGGGGTAAAAGGTATAATGAACACCACCTTAAAAGTGTTCCAAGTTATTAACTTGGCTCCCAAGAAAAGCCTTAAGGATTGCCTGTTTGTCAAGCAACCTATGGATTTTTTTGAAAGGTTTTGAAAATTTGGGTACTCAATTGTAAAACCATCACAAAAGACATTTGGAGAGTTATGAGAAGGATATGAATGGTATGAAAGTGCTATTGGAAACCAAATTGCTTATGGAAGACAAGTGTGGGCAAAGAAAACACAAAAAGGGCTTAAGGACCTAAATGTCCTAGTGTAAGCCTTTGGTTGTTTATGTTTTTGACTTAAGTCAAAGGGTAAAGTTTGGGGTTATCCCACCTAAAGGAGGCTAGCTATGGATTATAAATAGGTCAGAAATATGGGGCACAGGTGGACCAATGAGTTTAAGACAAAGAAACTGTAATTAATGAGAAGGAAAATAACATAAAGCAAGGTTAAGCTTGTTAAGTGTGTTTTGCGCCCTTAAGCTCATTTAAGCTTGGTGAGGGGAGTGCACTTATTGAAGGTTTTATGACTTAGTGTGATGTGCACAAAGATGGCAATGGAATGAGGGTTTGTAGAGCCCAAAGTTAGTACTAACTAGTATTAAAATCCTCCTAAGACCAAGCATTATCTTGAGGAGGGGTGCCATAGTGATTTATTTACGTTTATTGCATGTTTTATGGACTAACCTATGGTTTATGTTGTTGTCGCATTTCATGTGTTTGATGGTTGTGAATGGATGCTGCATTTGGTTGCTATATCTTGTATATATGCATTATGGTTTTGTGTTTTAGTGTCTTTGGATGCAGTTTTTAATGATGGTTACATTGCCTATTGAATCCAAGTGCTACCCTTACTAAGTTTCTCAATGAAACTTACTTCCCTCAATTCTGTCATTTCAGGTACAGTTGAAAGATCAGCTTCAAACTAACCTTTGTGGTTTGATTTTTTCTCAGAATTTTTAGGAACTTAAACTTCCATATGTCTAGTTGTGATCTGGAGAGTTTGGTGATTTTAATAGCACATTTGGTATTTTTAGTGATGGTGCTTATGGTGTTATGTAGCAGCTATCCAGCATCCTATTTCGGGAATCCATTGTGCCTTAGGCAGTTCTATAACTTAGGGTCATATTTAGCTGAGTTAAGATGATTATTTAGCGCATGTATGAATGTGCATGTAGTGTATGTAAAATGAGACAAGTATGTGAACATTTGAGTAATGTTTTGGCTATATAAGTGATGTAGTGCAAAACTACCTATGTGTGAATGATAGGCTGCTTACTTGTAAATTCTATTTTGGTCATATATGATTGTTAAATGCAAGGGCATGTATTTCCTATGTGTAGTGGACATATATGGGATAGCCTTTGAGGGCTTACCCCTTTTGAATGAAATGTTCACACACTTATGGAATTTTGTATGGGCAAAATGGTCATAAAGTGACCAGAATTTTGACTCTACACTTAAAGTTATATGTCTCTCTATGTAAAGGAATCTTGGTATGGAATTTTGACCACATCTATAGAACATTTACAAGCTGAACTAGGATTTAGAATTTCTGAATTTGGATCCCTATAGCCAAAGATGTGACGTTGCAAAGTTGGCTAATTTACTGTTCATTTGGCCAGAATTTTGTAACCAACTTCAAAAATCCATAACTTGGTCCATAGGTGGGCTATTGATTAAAAACAAAATTCCTTGGTGTACTCCAAGTCTCTACTTGATAATGGAGCAAATAAATAGGGGGTACATGGCTATAATGATACAGTTTATTAGTGGAAGTTATAGGTGCAGTGGCTGGTCACTAGAACTTAACAAGATTGCCTAATATGTGGTAGCCAAGAATAAGACTTGTGCTACTATTTTCCTTCTTTGCTGCCATGGTGTGCAGGAAATGTTAATATGTGTGTGATGGTTGGACCAATATGCATGTGTTTACATAGTGCCTAAGAGGGCCACTTGGGTATGCACAGTAAATGTAGTGTTTTTATGGCATATAGAACATTATCAATCCTGGGAGTCTAAATGCACAATTTTGGCACCATAATTGGACTACCCCAGAGTGGGTAACATCTATGAAGCGCCACATTAAAAAACTGGTTAACAAATCGGCATTAATTTGCATGTATTTTCTTGTTGAATAAGATTTAACTTGATATGTTGATTGTTGACTGAAGCATGGTGCATGGTGATAGCATAGGTTGGTTGTACTTGGAAAGTCATGCCATTCTTTATTACTCTTATTATGGTTTCTCTTCTCACCTTACTCCCCTCGAATGTAACTCGAGGTTTCTATCATTAATGTAATTATAATTTTTGGGATCATCCAATGTGGTGTGTTCGATGAGGTGACTATTTGGAGACAACCAAGCAAGAAGGAGAAGGAGCATGTGAAGACTTTTTCTTTTCTTAGGCTTGCACGATATTCTCATTTGCTTGAGAATATCACATAGTTTGGGCCTATAACCATGTCACATTGAATTAGTTGTTGGCATGAGATGTATGTTTTATATTTGTATGTGATGCATGTATAAGACAACCGAAGATAATAATTAGTGAGATCAAAGGGAAATCCTTTAAGCAAAATATTAAGTTATCAAATATTATGCCTTCCAAACGGTGGCACTTGTCAAGACTTTGATCAACATTGGGTGGGTTTGGAAAACCAAAGTACCTATGTTCATCTTGGTAATATGTGATTGGATAAGAGTGATATCCAAATTGCTAACTTTAGGTATGAATTAACTAAGTCATCCTAATAGGACTAGGGACTTATAGGCATAGAGTTGGGTTTAAGTTCATGAGATAAGCTTGGACAAGTGTTGTTCACCCAGCTATCAAAGTGTTGCATGAGATGTAATTGGCAAGGAGTTGCCAACCTAAATAGCTATAACTTGATAAAAAAGCCAAAGCTGGCTCAAGTTATGGTGAAATATGGATCTTGACCCATTAGAAGACTTTAGTGCCAAGGTGTTCTGAAATAATATTGAGGGTTATTATTTTGAGAAAAATAGTGGGAGTGTCATTTAATAAAATTTCTTATAAAATGAATTAAAATACATGACTCTTACTCTACTTATTTACTATTATAGATTACAATGGCAGAAAACACATTAACACTTCAATTGTGAATGATCCTTGAGTAAGAAGGAAAGGTTTATGTTCTATAGCAGCCCATTCTAAATGAGCCTACTGCCAAAGCTCCAATAACTGAAAGGGATGCTTACAAGAATCATTCTGATGATGCTTTGGATGTTTTTTGTCTCATGCTGATAACCATGGAATTTGAGCTTCAAAAGCAACATGATAACATGGGGGTGTTTGATATGATCGAACAGCTTAAGATGCTCTTTCAAGAACAAGCTCAACATGAGATGTTTGAGACCTCTAAGGCTTTATTTTAGTGCAAAATGTCTAAATGAAGTCTCATGGGTCCTCATATGCTTAAGATGATTAGGTACATTAAGAATCTTGAAAGTTTAGGATTTGCTCTTCAGAAAAAGTTGGTTATTGATGTACTCTTACAATCATTGTCAAAAAGCTACAGTCAATTCATCATGAACTACAACATGAATGATCTTCACAAATGCCTCCCTAAATTTCTCAATATGTTAAGAATTGTTGAGCAAAACCTTGAGAAGGTTAAACCCATTATGATGGTTTACAAGCGTAAGGGAAAAGGAAAGACCAACAACAAGAAGAATAAAGCTAAAAAAAAGTCCAATGCTAATTCTTCTTCGGGTGCTCTAAGATGGTCTAGTAGTGTGGCTAAGGAAGGAGAATACTTCCATTGTAAGAAACATAGACATTGGAAGTACAACTGCAAGCTCTATCTTGAAGAACTTGAGAAAGAAAAGGGAAGTAAAGATTTCCACTTCAGGTACTTTTATTAAAAAGTCTAGTTTTTCTACTTCCTTATCTTGGGTATTGGATACTAGATGTGGATCTCACATTTGTGCAAATGTGCAGGATCTAAATAGAAATAGAAGATTACCCTAAGGTGAATAAACCTATGCATGGCAATTGGAGCAAGAGTTGTGGCATTAATCATAGAGACTTATGTTCTCACTTTGCCTAATGGATTGGTTTTAGAATTGGATAATTGATATTATGTGCCTGCTATTAGTAGAAAATTTATTTTTATTTCTTGCTTGGATAAGAAAGGTTTTTCATTTATAATAAAGGACAAGTATTATTCTATTTATTTGAATGAAATTTCTTATGGTAGTATTTGACTTAGCAAAGGTATATATGTTCTAGAACTTAAAAATCCAATCTATAATGTGAATACCAAGAAGGTTAGATTGAAAGCTTCAAACCCTACCTATCTCTAACATTATCGTTTGGGCCATATAAACAAGATTTGGATATCAAAGCTCCATAAAGATGGACTTATGGAGTCATTTGATTTTGAATCATATGAGACATACGAGTCATACTTATTGGGCAAGATGACCAACACTCCTTTCACTAGGTAAAGTGAAAGAACCAATTACTTACTAGGACTCATATGTAGTTATGTATGTGGGCCAATATCTACACATGCTAGATGAGGCTTCCAATACTTCATTACTTTTACTGATGACTTCAATAGATATGGTTATATGTATCTCATGAAACACAAGTTAGAATCTTTTGAAAAGTTCAAAGAATTCAAGAATGAAGTACAGGATCAACTTGGGAAGAGTATCAAAGTCCTTCAATCAGATTGGGATGGAGAATACTTGGACAGAGAATTCCTTGAATATCTAAAGGAGTGTGGTATGCTATCATAACTCACTCCACCTGGTACACCTCAATGGAATGGTGTATCTGAACAGAAAAATAGAATTCTATTAGAAATGGTTTGATCTATGATGAGTCAAGTTGACCTTCCAAACTCCTTTTAGGGACATGCTCTAGAGACAGTTGCTTTTACATTAAACTGAGTTCTATCTAAATCGGTTCAAAAGACACCATATGAAATATGGAGTAGGAGGCATTTTAGTCTATCTTTTATGAAAATTTAGGGTTGCGAGGATTACATGAAACATCAATCCTCAGACAAACTAGTGCCCAAATCTGATCAATATCTTTTTGTTGGCTATCCCAAAGAAACAAAACGTTATTACTTCTACAATCCTTTTAGGCATAAAATGTTTTTTGCTCAAACTGATGTCTTTATAAGGAAAGAGTTTATATATAATAGAACCAATGGGAGGAAAGTAGAACTCAGAGATTCGAGAACAACAAGGGGACATTGAACCTGAAATAGAACCTGAGTAGACATTATAAAATGTTATGGTTCACGAGTCTGTTCCTATAGCACAAAGCCCACGTAAGTCCAGTAGGATTCGGCATTAGCCCAAGATATATAGATTTCTCATTACTTAGACTGGTGATGTGATGCTCATGGATTAGCATGAGCCTACAACCTACCAACAAGCTATGTCGGCTCCAGACTCTAAAAAGTGGCTAAAGGCCATGAAATCTGAGACGAAATCCATGTATGAAAACCAAGCATAGACTTTGGTTAACCCACCTGAGGGGGAAAAACCCATAAGGTGTAAATAGGTTTTCAAGAAGAAAACTAACATGGATGGGAATGTAATTACCTTTAAGGAATGCTTGGTTGTAAAAGGTTTCAAGCAAATTCATGGTATTGACTATGTTGAAATTTTTTCACTAGTTGCCATGCTTAAATCCATCAGAATTTTATTGGCTATTATTTCATACTATGATTATGAGATATGGCAAATAGATGTCAAAACCACCTTCCTTAAGGGAAAACTACTTGAAGATGTGTACATGGCACAACCTGAGAGTTTTGTCACTTTAGAGAATGCCAATAAAGTATACAAATTGTAAAGGCCAATTTATGGACCGAAGGAATGCAATTTATTAACATTATCACTATATTTATATTATATGAAATGTAATATATTTATTACGTATTTATGTTGAGGACTATTTATTTTACAAGGGAACCAAATGGCTGTTAATGGATGTGAATTGATTTACCAAAAGGCAGATGTAAATGGGTAGATGAATCCTAGATTTATAGCTCGTGGTAATGAGTTTTTACAGTTTGCGTATAAAGGAATGGAGTCAGAAATAATTAAATGTCATTATCGCAAATGTAATAATAGATTTTACAGAATAGAAATGAAAGTGATAGAGTATTTGTATCGATATATATTTACGTCAAACTATTACATAAGACACTACCACAATGAACAACACGATAGTAATCTACACAATTTGAGTATGGCCCATAGCTATTTTCCATCACACTCATATGGAGCGATAAGTAGGGAATCAAGTAGTGTAAATGCGTATGAACAGATGGTAAGTGAATCAATAGATCCATTATCATCAAATGTATGATTTGGAAATAGTAAAAGAATTTTGGTGGATGAAGAGTTTATTGATGCTAATGTTGAAGAAGCCAATAGCATTAGTGATAATAATGATAATGTGTTCAATGTGTCCAAAATGAAAGAAGGGTTACCTAATCCAACTGCATAATAATTCTATAATTTTTTGGATAATGCAAATGTAACATTGTGTGATGGGTGCACAGAACATGCACAATTGTTTGTAATGACCTAATTGTCAAGTTGCAAAAGTGAGTTTAATATGATGGATCATTGTTTTAATCAAGTGCTAAAACTTATGAAAGAAATGTTGCCTGAAACTAATAGACTCCAAGAGACGCTATACGATGCAAAACAACTCACAAAAGGACTTGGGTTGCCATATATAAAAATTCATGCTTCTGAGAATAATTGTATGCTATTCTATCGGAAAGATGAGAAATTAACACATTGTCATGAATGTGGGAGTAGTAGATATAAAGAAAGAATAGCCTACAAAGAAGGAAGTTGATTCCCAAGAAATTATTACAGTATTTACCAATAACAAGCAGGTTGAAGCACTTACATATGTCATTGAAAACAGTGACTCACATGACTTGGCATGCCTATAATAGATCATGCAATGATGGAAGTATGGGTAATCCATGTCAGTCTGAAGCGTGGCGGCACGTAGACTAAACATTTCCATTATTTGCTGCTAAAATCAGAAATGTTCGGCTCAGACTATTTACAGATGGATTTAACTAGAATAATGTTATTGGTGGAACATACACAATATGCCCGATCTTTATAGTTTTTTACAATCTTTTGCTGGAACTATGCATGAAGAAACCCTTTATTTTTATTACTCTTAATTCCTGGTCCTAGAGCATTGGAACACAACATTGATATATTTTTACAACCATTGATTGAGGAGCTCAAAAATTTATGATCGGAAGGGGTTGTTATATGAGATCGTTCTCGACAACAGAATTTTGTTATGAAGGCATATTTATTATGGACAACTAATGATTTCCTACACTAGGACCCTTTTAGATTAGAGTACCCATAGTAAGCTTTCGTGCCCATATTGCATGGACGAAATTGACACATTTATGTTGAAGAAATGCAGAAAGCCATGTTGGTTTGATTGTCACAGAGGCTTTTTACTGCATAATCACACATTCTAGTCGAATGTATCATCGTTCATCCCAGGGAAGAAGATAAGTGTTGTTGCTAGTCCATATAAGTTAGGTGAGGTTATTCATGATATGTTGGTTGAGTATTGTTTTCCTCTATTTGGCTATTCATATGATAAACACCGAGTTGTGGGATTTAGAGAGTACCATAATTGGCTAAAGCGGTGTATATTTTAGGAGTTACCATACTGGAAGCATTTGCTAGTCTGTCATAATTTGGATGTTATGCATATTGAAAAAAAAAATTGAGAATATTTTCAACATTGTTATGGATATATAGGAGAAAACAAACAAAAACTCAAATTCTTGGCTTTCCTTATAGGAGTTAAAGAATATGCATTGTGAACTACATTTATGAAATATTAAGGGGCCATTGTAAAACTGAAAGCATCTTATACGTTGAGTCAGGAACATGTAAGAGAAGTTATTCTCTAGCTAAGAACGATAAAGATGTCTGATAGGTATGCCTCAAATTTTGGTCGTATGGTTTACTTGAGTGACGGTATATTCTATAACTCCAAGAGCCACGATTGTCATGTGTTCATGCAGACATTGCTTCCTATTGCATTACATGGGTACATGTCAGGTCCCATATATGAGAAGATTTCTAAATTTTGTTCATTTTTTAGAACATTATGCACAAGTAGGATTCGATTTGATGACATACAACGATTGGAGCAGAATATAGTGGTTACCATATGTAAGCTAGAAAAGATATTCCCTCTTGCTTTTTTTGATTCGATGGAACATCTTGTTATCCACCTCCCCCATGAGGCAAAGTTCTGTGGTCCAGTTCAATTTTGATGGATGTATCCAATTGAAATGTAATTTTCTATTATTGGGTTTTACATTCATTTTTCTTTCAATAATTTTCACATATTATATGTCAATAATTTTTTCATATCATATGTCAATAATTGTTATATTTTTCTAATTTGGAAGACTCATACGGTCGTTGAAGCAAAAGGCCCGAAACAAAGCTACAATTAAAGGTTTAATTGTCAAAGCATACTTGGTTCAAAAAATGTCTACATTCTGTAGCCACTACTTTGAACCAAATATTCCTACATGGTTAAATAGGGTGCCACAAAATGATAACATCGATCTATGTGTGGCTCATGTTGAGGGTCAATTACTATCTATTTTCAATACAAAATATCATAATATTCCTAATCGTGGTCGACAGTGCTTACTGGATCTCACTGAGAGACATCATGTGCGCATCTACATTTTGTGGAAATGCAATGAGATTATACCAATTGTCAGGTGCCATATAAGTAGACAAGTGTCAGGGTTTTTTTCTTTCAATCATATTGCTTTAATTCATTTTTGGATGAATATCATTTCAGGCACTTTGAGTCTTATATATCAACAAGATTTCCCCAATATAATGAAAGTCAATTACAATGTTATTGAGATATACATTTCACCCAATGGTTTTCATCATACGTAAGTATTGTGGCATGATAATTTTTTATGCACCTAAATGTGTTGTGTTTATATTTACTTAGCAGTTATATTATTTTATTAACTACATATTTTGAGGTTGACTGTGGTGTTCAAGTTTGCACACATACCGGTGTTATTGACATTAAATGGAAGTCTAGATTATCACTACCAGGGCCATTCATCTTTATGACACAGGATCAACAAGTTTACTACTGTTAGTACCCTAACAAGACTCTTCAATAGTGGTGGGCGGTTGTTAAGATGAAGCCATGAGCTTTCATCAATTGTTCATCAAATAATGTTAGTGATCGATCTGAGGACAATGATGAAATGTCTAATGAGCAAACACGTGTGTCAGAAACCACAGACTAAGCATTTCAAGAAGCGCTTTCAAGTGAAGTACCCATGGTAACAACTGATGGCACAGCCCTTGATGAGATTAATATTCTTATCGAGTTCACGTGTTATCCTAAAATCGTTCAAGATGCGGATCAGAATATTAAGGTCACACAAGATGATGAGGATACATCAGGTAATGAGGCATCATTAGTTAGTTTAGATTCAAATGAAGTTAAGGATGTTTGATTAAGTGTAATTGTTCAAAACATTTGCATGTTTTATTTAAAGGCGTAATTACATTGAATGCATGTGCGTTGGGGACTGATGAAATGATATTAAATTGATTAAATTTAATCATTAGATATATAATTACCTATAAAGTCACAAAAGATGAAAAGTAAAAATTTAAATGGTAATTTAAATCACAAGAGAATTGGTTGAATTATATATATATATATATATAGTTTGATACTTTTTATACATTTTTAATAAAAATAGTAGAAAAAGAAAGCATAGGCTGGTAGGTAAATTAAATTTAATAATATCCGTTCATAGTTGTCTAATGGTTTTAAGGAAATTTATAAAATCGTAGGAAAAGTGTAGCACAGACACACCTAGGGTAGTGCGCTGTCCGACGGTTTCAACGCATGTTTTAAAAATCATAGGAAAAGTGTTGGACAAAGACACCTAGGGCAGTGCGTTATTTGATGGTTTTGATTCAAATATTGTCCAACGGTTTTAACACATTTTTGAAAAATCATAGGAAATGTGTAGGGCAAAAAAGTAGGAAACAAAATTATGGCCGGGCAGTTAAAATTTTTTTTTCCCATGCTTTTGAGGCATAATTCAATTTTCATAAAAAAAAACTATAGGAAATTTTGCTACGCTTTTCCTACAACTACAAAAATTGCAGGAAAATCATTGGACACTAGGGTAGCTGAATCGCTAGTCTTCCCCTTTAAATTTGTTGGAGGAGGCTCCAGTTCTCACAACTCTTCTCCCTCTCTTCTGTGATGCTCTCATCCAACCCTCTCCCTAAATCCCCTATAGAGCTCCCTAAGCCAGGTAATTTTTATTTTTTAAACGTCTTTGTTATTATATAACTAATGTTTGTTATTATAGTGGTGGTTTACATAATGCATGTATTGCATGTTATATTTTTTAATGACAATTTTTATAATATTTTTTGTAATAATTTATATAATATGTATGTGGTTAGTTAGAAGTAATTTTTAGTGTAATAATAGTAAGTTATATATATACAAATTCATGTAATATGTATGTGGTAAGTTATAAAAAACTGTTGTTACAATAATGGTAATAATAGATATTGTTTTAGTTGAATAATATTAGTGTAATCAGCTAAAGTTAGTACAATAATGTTAATGTAATCAGTCAATGCTAGCTTAATAATTGTAATTTATAAATAAGTATTAGTCAAATAATTGGTAATTGATAAAAATTGTTAGTGAAAAAATGGTAATTTATAAATAAATGTTATTGCAACATAATGGTAACTCATAATTTAATGATTTATTAAAATAATTAAATTTAATAAGTAAATGTTAGTGTAGTAATGGTAATTTGAAAATAAATATTTATGTAATAAATGGTTCTGCAATAATTAAAAAAAATTGAAGACATGTTACCCTTTAATTTTAGGATGATTCGCCCTAGACAGCCAAACTCGGGCAAACGCCTAGCTAAGGAGTTGCATGACCCAAGACACAGTCAGGGTCCACAAGGGCCTGCTATGACACCTACCTAGGTCTGTAAGACCTAGACTCAGACCTCGGTGGGACAGACCCACTCTTAGCCATAGGTGCCATAGACCCAACCACAGACCCAAGTGCCAAACACTCTGGTGCCTAGACCATATGTGCCCTAGACGTTTGGTGCATCGAGCTCCACATTTCATCAGTTTCGAGACACCGAGCCCGATGCCTATTACCCGAATATAAGCAAAATATCCGGATTGTCTCATTACCAACATACAGGCATTAGGCATACCACATAGGAGATCGATCCCAATTCATTACTTTATCTAGATGAGATTGGTATAGCCAATCATCTGCCTAGCCTACAGCAGACTTACCAGCGGTAGCAGCCAGTTGATGTTGTCCTAGCCATCGCACATAACACGTAGGTAGATGATGACGCTCCACTCCCTGGAGGGCGAGGCCTGTGAGTGGTTGACTTACCTCGACCTCCACCTCCCTAGGATCGTCCAATGATCGTCCCTCAAGAGTAAGTGTTGCTGAATCCTACAAATTTAATTATTGGTATAATTATTTTTTGTTTTTAATTACATTACTTTAATTACATCATTATATATATATATCTTACTATAATTTAAATTTGTTATAAGCTTCCTCACTGATGAGTTCGTTCGTTCCACCGAAGCTTCCATCCATGGGAGGTTGTGGGACGAAAGCTGTATAGCTTGGTCACATGCATCTCGAGCTTTACAAGAAGAGCACCTCACCAAGTTAGAGGTAATTAGTTTTTGTACATTTTAAATAATAGTTTTAATATGGACTAATTCATATTTTCTCACTTTTGATATTGTAGAACTACTATTGATGGGACCATCGAGACTTTGGCCACATCCACCGGCTTATGTTTGACTACTGCTCGCGGTCCGTATGAAACCGCGTTTATCATTGGAGAAACATTGCAATACAGAAGATCCCTAACTCCTCGACTATAATTTACTATGGTCATACATTCCATCTTGCTATAGTTAGTAGGTATGGAACCAGTTCTGTGACCAATTGTGGCAGGAGGGATGGAAGAACCTATTGGTGGTTGGTTCCCATGCCAAGCACATAGTAGATACCTCAGGCCTTGTTACAAAGCACACGATGGGTTCCATCCCAGGTGAGATGCACTAGGATCGCATGCTACTAATTTCTCCATTAGATACATTACACTTTTTTATATGATTTATTACTTACTTAATTTTGTAATGATATGTAAAAATGTGCAAACAAAAGCATAGGATGGAGTTAAGCCATCAGTTGGTGAGTGATGGTCTCATACTCATAGATGCAAGAAGACCGATTAGCCCATCGATCTGATTGCACAGCAGCTACATGTAATAAATTTTCATTTACCACTACTAACAATGTTTTAAAAATATATTAAATGTCATACTAACTCTAATTTCTTTTTCTTGCTGGAGGGATATGTCCAGTGGATTCAAGAAAAATACCAAAGTTTGAATGATCCCTTGCAGTTCGATGCACTAGCATGGAGTGAGGTACGAGGCCCGCCAAAAAGGGTCAACTACTAGGTGTTTTGCTTTCGACTCATTGATCCCCACACTTTTGGACCAAATTGGGTATTTTTCATTTCTATTTAACTTAATTCATTAATTTTATCACTTTTACATTGCTAATTGCTACTTACCAAATTTTTTAGGCTCCACGTGCTGATTCGACTAAGATTGCTCAACTGAGGGCTGAGAAAACCTAGCTATAGAATGATTTTAACCGGTTATAGATAGAGCTTTGAAGTCAGGTCCAGTGAGAGACCGAGGTTGCAATGAGCACCATGCTTAACAGGTTAATCTAGTAGGGGATTATACCTGCATCACCTTTCTCAGATGACCTATGGACAGGATCCTCCACTTAGCATCATGACGACAATGGTAGCTCGCAAGATGCGATGATCAGCCCAGCACTGCATCCCATTGATTGTATATTAGACCTTTAGTTATTTGTAATAGACTTTTTCTATAAAATTTGATTACTTTTGTGTATAGTGAATTATTGACTACTTTGATCAATTGTTATATATATACAATAATAATAAAATATAATATATATATATATAAAATAATGTCTATAATATGTATATATATAACGCTATATAATATGTTTTTAATTTATGTATAAATTAATTTACA
Source organism: Aquilaria sinensis (assembly GCA_005392925.1). Taxonomy (NCBI): domain Eukaryota; kingdom Viridiplantae; phylum Streptophyta; class Magnoliopsida; order Malvales; family Thymelaeaceae; genus Aquilaria; species Aquilaria sinensis. Next base: position 187,376 of record SMDT01000275.1, on the reverse strand, counting down.
AAAATTTTTAATTTGTCACAAAATCGTTGGAACAGTACATTAATGTAAAAAAACCGTAAGAGATAATTTAGTCAGAAAGGCGTAGGAAATTTTTTGTCACAAAACCGTAAGATAAAAATTGTCACAAAAGTGTAGCAAATTGGAAGTCACAATATCGTAGGATAGCATTGGTCACAAAACCGTAGGAAAAATGAGGTCACAAAACCATAAGACAATTGGGGTCACAAAGCTGTAAGAAATACTTTTGTCAAAAAACTGTATGATTTAATTCATCTCAAAATCGTTGGATAAGCTGGGGTCCACAGGCATCACAAAAGCGTAGGATTATTCTATGCTTATCCGACAGTTTTTATTTCATACGCTACTTTTTTCTGTAGTTTTTGTCTAATGATTTTAATTGTCGGAAATAAGCATTTCCTATGGTTTCCCTACTCTTTTTCCCATCTCAAATGCCTTATTCTCTTGTATTGAGAATTGCTATTTTCAGTCCTTGAAAGTTTTTTCTTATTCAATATAAGTATACATATTATTTCCTTATTCAATTTTTAGTTCTAAAAATTGTTATATTAGGTTTTAATCTTCTTCAAACATGTTACATAAAAATGTATAAAATTATTGGAATTAATTTTGCAAAAAGAATAAAAAATTTGACTAAAGATGTTGTATATAAAATAATCACAAAAAACCCACTTATAAGATTTTTATTAATTTTTATATTTTAAAAGCATTACAATATAACACCTAAACATTAAAATAGACTTAGTGTATTATTATTGGTTATTGTGATCATACATGCAGATAGCAAAACAACAATAATTTTACTATTAATTAAGTGTCTAAATTGTGAGTTAGTTTTGGCCCAAACCAAATAAGTTGCCTAATTCTTTCTTCATTTTCATGTACCAATAAAATTGTATGTTTGTCACTAATATGGTTTCTATTGTTGTGAAAGGAAAAAAGTTAACTATTTGATTTTCTCTATATTACGTAATAATTTAAAAGAAGTTGGGACTACTTAAACTAATATAGGTTTGGAAATTAATAAGACCAACACATAATAAAAGAAAAAAAATGGGTTAACTCCTAAAAGGTTATGTTAATTCTAACACTTCTCGTTACAAGTGATGACATTTTAAATTTTGGCATTTGAACCCCTCAATTTGCATAACAATAATGTAGCATGTTTTAAAATAAAATTTTTATATATTAAAAGCTTGAATATGAGTTTAAAAAATATGTAAATTACTTGGGGGGTTATTCTGAAATACTGCAATGTATATCCCGAAGCATGACCAAAGAGGGAATGAAGATTTCTAAATTGCATAGAATATTACATTTATTAAGAAATTGAAAAATTTACAGAAACCCCTCTCTATAGTTTGGCCTAACCTACACTTTACCTCCTATATTTTCAAAAACCTACACTTTACCCATTACTTCCCCTGCTTCCTTTACACTGTTCGACAATAACTTTTAAAACACTAATTTAAATTATTTAATAACTATGCTCTATTAATTTTCAGAAATTTTATATTTTTCCATAGTTGAGTAAGGTATAAAAAATAGTCATTTGCATTTCCAAGGGTGGATATGCATTTTTTTGTTAACCGAAAAAAAATTTTGGAGTGATTGAAATTTCTGGAAGATGATTATTATAAAGTTTAAGTTAAAGTTTCAAAAAATTTTGTCGTATAGTGTAAAAGATGCAAGGGACAATGTTATGAATCTCCTAGTGGGAAGCATACCTGAGGAAGGTAAAGTGTTTTAAATTAAGTTTGGAACCTTAATTCAAGTTTACATAGCAAGAATAGGAAAGTTTAGCAAAGTTCATTAAGTTCCGAGAAGATTAAGGTGCTAAATGAGGTTTGAGGGCAAAATGGTAATTTCACATCCTGACTAGTCGGGCTGAGGCCTGGGTGGTTAAAATGAGTTTTTATAACCTAACTTTTAAATTTAACCCAAACTTACTTGAAATAAACAAAAATTGACCAAGAATGACCAAGGTTACCAAAAGAAGGGGGTTTAAGTGTTTCATGTATAATACTTAGGTGGCTTGGGTTTTAAACTTGGTTTATAAGATGGTAAAGTAGGGGATGGCTGCCATAACCTGGGTTCATCCTTCACACCATCATTTCTTCATCCAATTAAGCCCAAAATCAAGAGTTTTAAGTGAAAAGCGTAGCCACCATAAGTATATAGGCCATTGGAAGCTTGTTTTAAGCGTAAAATCATGGTTTTGAAGCTTGGAAGCATGTTTCCTCCTTCCCTTGTTTTTGATATGAGGTAATCAATGTGTTCTTGATTGATTTCATGTTTATTAGTTGACAGGGAGCTTGGGTTTTGGTTAGAAGTTAGTAACTTGATGTTTTGTGCCTATATTTGCTTGGAACTTAGGTTGGAGTTTGTGGAACTTGGTTGGTGCAAAAGAGTTGCATAATTCTTGCTTGTTACTTGGAGTTGAGGTAAGGGAGTTGTTCTAGCAATAGCATTAGTTAGTGGGCAAGGTTGGATTATGGTGGACTATGACATTTGTAATGATTGGAATGATGTTATAATTCATCATAGATTAGCTTGTGATAATTGGTTGTGATCTATGCAACATCTTTTACATGTATGTGAAGTTTGGAGGCTATCCAAGCATGTTTGATATGGTTGGGAAGTGTCCAAAATTCATAGCAGCAAAACTAAGAAATTTTTCTGGGTTTTGCAAATTGGAGGCGCATCGCCAATCCATACCATTCCTTCATGATGTGTCACCAATACCGCAAAATAGATAGTTTGTTGACAACTATGGCGATGCATCACCACAGGTATGTTGGTTGAATTTTTCAATTTTTGCTAAGAAGGTCAAGGGAAGACCTAAGGGGGTTCTTAGGGTGGGCACCTTAGGATCTAAGCATTCCGGGGGTACTCCGAGACTTTCAAAAGTCCTTCAAGACCTAGGAGTTTTCTTGAGTTTTGTAAAGTTTTATGGTTACTTGTACCATAAGCAAGAAAACTAGTTTACAAATGATCACAACTAAGTATCATTAGCTTGGGTGAAAGGTTTAGAACCCTTGGCGACCTAGCCATGCCATTAGCCACGAGGTTGCAAGGTGAAATCTTAGTGCACCTAGTCTATAAGGTCTTTATGGCCTAATTTACTATAGTCCCACTATAGTGCCCTTGTACAACATAAATGGGAGAGGTTCAACGGGTGATTTACCATTAGTTAGGCTGGCAAGTTAGGCTGGCAAGCTAAGCTTGCTAGAGGACTAGGCAATGCCTTATAGTTCAAGGACCAGGATGAGGAGAGTTCTCAAGGGACCTAGGTATATGCATATATTAGGCCCTCAGTCTGTATGAGCTCATAGTAGGTTACATATGTTCTCATATGTGGAGTCCTTAGTAATTTTCTTGCAGGTATAGTGAAAACCCTTACTGAGAATTATTGAATTCTCATTCCTTAGTTATGTTGTACAGATTCTGAAGTTGTCAGGCCGGGTAACCACTGAGGGTTATCATGGTAGTTGCTTTTGTTGCAGGTATTTCACTTGAGAATCTTTATGATTCTAGTCTACTTGGGTAAATTGTTGGTTAAGTAACAGTACTAACTACAGTCTTCCTTTGGCTGTAAAGCCTAGTAGCACGTGGACAAGGACTTTTGTGACTTGCCACTGGGACTTGGATCCAAGGTAGGAGTTAGTTCAAGAAGATCTCAGCTGAGGCTTGTATATATAGTACTCTTAGTTGCCTCCATTGTCTATGTTTTTAGGAGTCCTAGACTCTAGGGTTGCTCTTGGGTGAGGGCATTAGTCTACTTTATTTATGAATGCTCCCACACAGTTGTTATGTGTATTACACTCACACAAATGTTGATTTTGTATGCTTTGGATATTTGAACTTGTTTTCTTTGGAAATGTTTTGGCCAAGTCAATGGTTTATGGAATTTTGTTAATCCAAGTCAAAGCATGAAGAGCATGCATTTTGCATATTCTAGGTTAATCAACTAGTATCACAGAATTTTTAATCCACACACATATACAGCTAGCCAATTGCAACCACCGTGAGACCAGCTTTCATAGGCTTTCTAGGTAGGGGCCAAGGACGGTCATGTCATACAAAGTGTAGATTTAAAAAAAAAAGAAAATTTTCAAAAAACCATTTGAGGTTCAATGAGAACTTTACTTGCCCTATCTTGTTTGGAGATCATGCGCTCTACTCTCTGAGATTTATTGAATATTTCACTTACCCTTTCCCATAATAATCAAAACAGAAAATGCCTTTTCCTTATCTCCTTAGATTAAAATGTCCATAATGCCCTTATGAGGTAATAACACTTTACTAAATTAGCTAAAAAGTTGTATAGAATTATATGTGACTAAAATCATTTTTTCTGATTATCCATAAAACTTTGTTGGTTAAATTTAGTATATTATAACACTCTTCTTTTAAAATTGCATCTCTAAATTATATGCGACTAAAATATATTTTTTAATTATTGTGCAAGACTTTATGAATATATTTAATTAAATATACTTATTTTTTGGTTTGTCAAAAATATTTCACATTTTAATTGCATATTGTGTCTAGCTACTACATTTCAAATACCACAATTATGACACAATTCTCAAAGATTCCTGTTATATATACTAAGTTTGACCAATAAAATTTTATTGATAAAAAAAACTTAATTTTTGTCACATATAATTTTGTATAAGCATTGCCTCCTAAGGGCATGGTTAATTTAGCTTATGTAAGGAGATAAGGGAAAGCCATTTTCAATTATCACTATTATGAAAAGGGGGGTAAGAGAATGATCCATTAAACGTTAGAGGTTAAAGTGAAGGATTCCCAAACAAGAAGGGGTAAGTGAAGTTTTTATTAAATCTTGGAAGGTTTTTTGAGAATTTTTCTTTTAAAAATAAGCGGACAAAATGTAAGTTAAACCAAGCCATAAAAGCTATTGTAAGTTTCTCTTAAGAAAACTTATAAAATTTGATGGAGCTAATAAAAAAATGTACATTATTTTATATTTCCAAAAATATGTGCATGACTTGGAATGTCACTTCATTAAAAAAATTCAAAGAAATTGTTTGAAAGATGGTTTAAAATATTTTTAAAAATTTAAAATGCATGGTTACCACCCAAATAAAAAAAAATTTAATAATTGCTGATAATTGACACATGCATCCAAGTAAACATTTTTTTTGTTTTTATTATAATGAAATTATAATAATGCATTTCTATTGATTTTTTCATGTTTTATCTTCTAAAGTGATTATTTTATGTTTGTCATAAACGAACCTAGATATCATCATATAAACTTTAGTTCTCATATTTGTTGTTTCGTACAATAAAACTACATGTAGTGTAAATGGGATGCTAGATAAAGAATATGCCTAGTAGAAAAGTTCTCCAATCGCATGCACAATTGTATGCAAGTTGACATCCACAGTCTTAATCTACTCATGTTCCTCGATGCCATTGCAAAGTTGATGTGAAAGTCAAAGATTGTTATATAGAGGGTCATTTTGTTTTGTTTGATGTTGTTGCACAATAATTACTTAAGTGGTTAACCTCTAAATTACTGGGGATATATCATTCATGTTTTTTCATACCCTTTTTTTCACAATATTCTCAAGCCAATTCCACCTTATTTTCAATATTTTGCTTTTAGAAAATGGTTCAAAAAAAGAGGCAAGGAGATGCAAATGGTATGAAATTCCTTTGGCAGGTTATCTTCACACAATATGATTATGATAACATATATTCAAGATTTATGGCTAAAAAGGCATAACTCTTTGACTTTGCAAATGAATCTTGAATGCTTGTTTGCAACATTTCATATGTATGTAATATTTCTGCATTTATATGCTTATGTGATTGATTGTTATTTTGGATATCTTATTAATGCACTATCAATTTACACTTTTGATTGCATCTATCTCTAAGAGAAATAGGTACCAATAGCAAAAGGACACTTGGTGCAAATGAGAATATCGAAGGTGCATCATTCAAATGGTGTCATTATATTTGATGAGATACTTTAAATCATTAGGCCTTAGTTTAATTATTTGTTTGATGTATTCATACACTATTAAAAATTCATTCTTATACATGTGTGGTGAACCAATTACTTCCATGGATAGGCGAGGATGCTGGAATGAGACATTATCTAATAACATTGAAATGTAGAGTACAGTTTAGACAATCTCTTCAGCAATTTCTACCAATGCCATCATACTATCAGATTAAGAGATTCAAGTTGTAAAAATACTGTATGCAAAAATAAAAAACTATCTATTTATAAATATAAGTGCAATTTCTTATTAATTAGGATATGAACATGAATTTATGGGCTTAAGTTTCGACATCATCCCATTTATCACTTGGTAAATTCTTTCCCAATAGCTACACATGATCTTCACTCTTGAGTCAAGTACAATACATTTTTTTACTTTTATAATGCAACAAAATATATTCTAATACATAAATTCTATTTATTATTAAAGTTGTATGACCTTAGTGAATCTGAACTCGATCAAAATTGATTCTAAACATGTCCTGATGGTGGTTGAATAATCATCAATTTAGTTCCATAACTAGCTCATGTTATGGATTAGTAAGACTTTACAATATATTATTGCCAACTCTTTTATCAATTAACATAAGTCTACCCATTATGAACTTTCATCTTTAATTTCTGATTTTGCAGTTGTTGAATTTTATAAGGATTTTCCTAATATTAAAGAATTATTGATTCTTTTCTCCCTACTATTTTTGGGTCCCATGACAACATTGAGTATTTAAACTAATTTTTTATTATGTTAATTTTGATTAGGAAAGAATAACAAATAAACTACTAATGTTTTCAAGATGACCTGATTTGCACACTAATTTTTTTAGATCAAATAAACCACTTATGTTTTTTTATACTTGGAATAAAGACTAAGAAGGAAACAAAGGAAAGGTAGATAACATATTTACATGATATAGTTCCCTACGGAAAAGACTAGATCAATCCAAGGTCCTCTATGATTTGAGAGGACTTGGTTTTGTCATTGAATTGTCTGACTGGTAGAAGACCTTGTCTGACTGGTAGAAGACCTTGTCTGACTTCCATTGATCAAAAGCGATGTAGTAGCATCATCAGGAGCATCCTTTAAGGAAACCTCGAGCTTCTTGGCAGACAAAGGGGTATCAACCAATCAAGCTCTGTTACACATCAACTTGTAGTCTTCTAAGAATCTAGACACATATCTTTATCATTGGCATTAGTAGGAGACATCGATAAAAATGGCACCCTAATCGATTTGGTGTAACTCTTTTTTGCAGTTTTACGTAACTTCATTAGTTAAGATCTAGAAGGATCCTTATCATCTGAACAGAAAACCATAGGCTAGTTGTCACCAAGCTAATTATTCTTGTTAGTAGGACTATGGTTGCATGGCTACCTTTCTTCTTCATTTTAATTAGATGAGGAATGTTTGGACCAATCATCAAATTCCGTATTCAAGAGGTTAGTTAATGTTGAAGGAAAGAGAGGCTCATGATGCTTCTTCAATGGAGATACTCTCTTTAAATGATTTTTGAATAGCTTAAGAGGATAAGAAGAAGAAGAACATTTTTGCACAAAAACAAAAGCCTATCATTGATCATTATCTTGCTGATTATCTCCTTTAGTAAGAACATGATTTTAAGATTTTCTTGTTTTCCAACTTGACAAATGAGAAAAAGAAGTCATTGATAGGTTTGGATTCATCTTCAAAGGATAAGTAAATTTAGTCGAGAATTCTCATTGGCAATTTTTCTGTAAGAAACCTTGTTGAAAATTCCATCCTTGTTTGCTTTAAAAGTCAACTCTTTCACAAACCATAAAAATTTTTTGGAGTTAATGTGGAACAGAGATTTTTTATTCAAACAACTTAATCTCCTATGTAAAAGATTACCATACTTGATACAAATTGTACGCTTACCTTCTCATCTAAAAAACAATAATTGCCAGACATCAATGGAAGAATGGGCAAAAGCTTCTAACTTACTGGATTCGAAGAACTTTCAGATATCAGGAGAGCCCAAGGAGCTTTGCTATGAAAAGATTGTGAATTTTGATGCTTTAAGTTTAGCCTCTTTTAGTTCTTGTTGAAGGCTTTGGTTTTTGTACTCTAAATCTACCAGTTTCCATTCTAGCTTCCCAAATTGAATTATATGCTTATCTTTGGATTTGGCAAACTCATGTAAGACATTTAGTTTTTGGTTCTCCAGCACTTTGATGAGGTTTTAAGCTTATTTCTCCCTAACCCCTTGCTCTGCTTGTAACTCCTATAATTGAGCTTTAAATTTTGTGATATCATCCTCAAACATTGATATTTTTTATTTATTAGCTTGATTGGCAAGGGATTTAAGAGCTTGAGGGAAATGATTCTGCACTACCTGTAGGAGAATGGCCTGAAAAGAAGGTAAAAGATTGATAGAACCTAGATTGTTGGCTAAGTTTTGTTGATGATAAGCCAATTCATTGAGACATTTCTCTTGGAAACAATTAAATCCAACCAAACATGCCATCGAGGAGCTACCTTAACCTCACTTTCAATGGCAAAAGAAACAAAATGCAGTGAGCCTTCAATGACTGATAAAACCTTTGAAAGATGGCCTAAACTGTACGCTACAATTTAGCTTGAAAATAGAAGGCTATCTAGCTTTTCTTTTTTGTGAATGGGTTAAGTTGATTGAGGAGAAGTAACTCTTCTTCTATCTGATAGAAACCCTTTCTTCAATCCTAACATCAGAACAAATCCAACCACATAAACAACACAATAGCCTCCTAAACTACAGATTAGATTTATGACAAGAAAAGATGAACCCTGAACATCAAATTGAGCATATAATAGATCTACCAAGTAATAGAAGAATAAAAAAAATGATTAGAAACTCATACTCCAACAATAGGTAGGAACAACCAAGATAATTGAAGTTAGTTGCTAAAGGACCTACTTTCAAGTTGACATTAAAAAAGAAGGAACTAACTATACTATACTAGTAGGGGGAAAATATATATATAAAAAAAAAGAGAAATAACTTGTAGAACTAGGGTAAAAACCTTGCTATAGAAGAGATACCATATAAGAAAATAAGACTATCAAACAAAGCTAGAAGAAATCAACAGGCGAAAACATTAAACAGGTAACATAAACAAGACAAAATGAATGATACAATAAGATAAGAGCAAGGCCACATATGACTCAATAGAATGAAAGAACTAGAATTAAAACATGGAACTCACGGGTAACAAACAACCTGGAAAGAAGACACCTAGATTGGAAACATGAAGACAAAAGAGAGGTAAGCAAAATAGGAAACCATAGGCTAAGAAAAATGAAGCAAAAAAATCAAAACTCTTAATAATTGAAAAAAGACACTAGAAGCACATAAACGAGTGCATAAGATGCACAAGCTTGAGAAATTGAGCTGAATAGAAGCTTGACACAATAATGAGAAGGAACAAGGAAGAAAAAAAAACCCTAGAAATTGAAAGCATAGAGAAAGAGAGGAGAAAACTTAGCAATTACTAGGTTTAGGAAAAAAAGGCTATAACTGATTTGATCAGCACTAGAGCTTGGATCAAAATCAAAGTCCTCAACCCCGAAGCTTTTGGTCATCCCCAAATCATGAATAGCTTCATGTTTTCTCTACCTTGATATTTAAAATTTCATTCTATTTCGTCCGAAAGTTGTTTTGAATGGGCCAAATTTCCCATTCTCCATTAAATCTTTGGGCTATTTCATTAGCGGTAAATGACACCCATTATCCCTAAACTATCCTAATGTTGTTTAATTGACCCGAAACTGTGCATTTTTCTCCCAACTTTCATCACTTTTTAATGGCTGGCATAAGGCAGGGCAACAAGTGCAACAATTGGGTAGTTTGAGGATGATGGTGCAATAATTGGGTAGTTAGAGAATGGTGATGCAATAATTCATAGTTTCATGATGATTAAGCAACATTGGACATAGTTTAGGGACAATCAGTGCCATTTACCCTTTCCTTAAAATATCGGATATTCTATTTAATGCCTTCAATAAATTCTATCTCTTACCAAAAAATAGACAAGTTAAAATTCTTACAAATTAAGAAACCATCATCTTCAACTAGATAGCCTTTGTAATTGTCCACAATGGTGATTTTTGCTTTAAGTTTGCCTTCTTCTTCCTTGAGACCTAATACTTAACTCATTAGTATCCATCGCCAACATTGTCACCATTTTGATCAAGTAAAGATTAGCTTCAAAACATCTTCCCCAATTATATATGAAGACTGTTTGGCAGGTCTCTAATGGGTGGCATCCACTTTTGATCGGGAACCCAACAAACACCCAAGGATATCATAGCATGTTGATTTTAATATGGTCTTTCTTGGAGGAGGCAATGCTGGTGTGAATATTACCCACAACATAGTGATAAGACCTCTAAAACCACTTGGGCCATAGAAAATTGGAGAAAGATACCATCACTAATGTGGGATATGGTTAAGGGCTGGATGGAAGGCTAGATAACTAGGCAGTGAATCTCATGGTGGAAAGGCTGGCATCGATGGTGTGTTGGTAGCTGATGGTGGTGGTGGTATAGAAGGATGAATTCAATTTGAAAAATCAGAAAGGCTTTCAGTATTTGTAGAAGTGAGGGAAATGACAGTCAATGTAGCCTGTTTGAATTATTTTAAATTAAGAGTATTTATTATGTCAAATTCCTAAAGATGTTGGAGCCTTTTGAAATATTTTAATTGGATTTTAATGTCAACTAGGTTAATTAAGCCATTTTAATAACATTAATATTTTATTCAGCCATTTGAATGAGATCAGTAACTTTCTCAGCCTAAAAAATATTAGGGCCAATTTGAGCCAATTCCAAAGCATTAATATTTTATTTTTTTTCTTTCTGTTACTTATATTTAAAATTAAATTTGTCCATAGTAGAGGCAAATGTTTTAAAGTGTCCATTCGCTCCAATATTTTTTTTTTTGAAAATTTTGGTTATTTATTTTATTCAAAATTTAACATTATTAAAAATAATTATGGAAATTGATGGATCATCTATGTGATTAAAAAAGGAGTAAATGACATTGATTTTCCCTAAACTATGCTCAATGTTGCTTAATCGTCATGAAACTATGAATTGTTGCATCATCATCCTTAGACTACCCATTGTTGCACCACCATCCTCAAACTACCAAATTGTTGCACCTATTGTCCTATCATATGCCAGTTATTAAAAAGTGACGGAAGTTGGGGAAAATTGCACAATTTTGGGATGATTAAGCAACATTTTAGGTTTCAGGATGATTAAGCAATATTAGGATAGTTTAGAGATGACAAGTGTCATTTATCCTATTGAAAAGTATAACAAAAGGCGTATAAACTTCTTAAGGATGTAAACACATATTAATAAGTTTTTTTGGGGCTAACTTTAGTTTTAGGCAGAATATTATTTCTGGTGCATTAATTAGGGTCATAGGTAAATTTTTCATTAATTTATTAGGCCATTTTGGTCGTTTGAATTGAATTAATAAAATTAGTTAAATAGGGTTAATTTTAGAATTTAGGCGTGTAAATAATTGATTTGGTTAAGTCCATTTAGGTTGGGTTTCTATTTAAGGCTTTAGATTTTAAATATTTAACGTGATCACATAAAGATTGGATTAGGAATTTATTTAATTTAGTACTAATTTGGTTGTTAGGAGGGTCTTATAGTCATTTGTGAAATTATAAGAAAAATTGAAATTTTTTTTGGCACTTTAGAGTGAATACAAAGTTCTCGAATAATAGTGATAGTTGAAGGGTTATTGCCCAAAGGACCATCAAAATAATGGGGTTTGGCCTTCACCCTTAAACAGCAAGCTAACCGTCCTTGGAGAATAAGCTAACTACCCTCGGAAGACTAGCGTGTCGTGTACCATCGGAACCCCCTAAAAGGACCTCGAAAGAACACGCCAAACACCTTCTCCTGGGACCACTAGCATAGACCATTCACATGCCCCTGATTTAATGTCTGGGCATAACTGCCTGGTAGCCTTAGGCCAGTTGGACACTCCCATCCCTAGGCACCAACTGAAGAGCCCTTGAATTCAACTATCCACGTGTTTGAATCTCATCTACTCGGGTAGAACGGTCCTTTCCTCAACTCCCCTATATATATCTAGGGAAGCTCCTAGGTAACATCATCTACTCACTTGCCTTATTCACTCATTGCCCCTTTCTTATACATACTGACTTGGGCGTCAAAGATCCCTTCCCCGGTAATATTCCAGAAAACCCCTTAACCCTTGTTTTGTACTACTGCAGATATGACTCAAACAAAGCATCTTCGGAGGACAATATGTGATACATCAAGGATGTTCTAGAGCATCACTTGGTGCGATATGTTGGGACTACATCTCAACTTGCTATTGTGGAAACTCGGTGTTCTAAGGAAAAGAGAGTTCCTATGTCCCAGTCTTCGCCTAAGCCTCAAGCAATGGCTGATCAGCCACCTTCGAAGCATTCTTGACCCGAGTACGAGTGTCCTCTGATGGTCACAACGGGCTTCCTATGCGACTTCCAGCATTCTACTATGGCTAAAATAACTCAACCACTTGACCAACGATGATTACGTGCTCGTTCACAAGTGAGGACACCATCCCGGGAAGCCCACCTAGATAGAGGTTGCGGATCACCCCAATGAAGCCTAGTCAGCAGAAGCCTTCATGAGGGGTCTTCGACGAAGAACCCATCGCCTCATGGATGCAAAATGGTGAGGTCAAGGTCAACAGAGCAAAGGGTTTCATGGTGATGGTCATGAGCTCATTCACAAACAAGGACACCCTCCTAGGAAGCCTACCTAGAGAGAGGTTGTAGATCACCTAGCTAGAGCTTGGTCAACAGAAGCCTTCATGAAGAGTCTTTGACAGAGAACCTACCATCTCGTAGACGCAAGACAATGAGGTCAAGGTCAAGAGCAGTAAAGGGTTTCACGATAATGCAGTCTCTCTTCTTAGGGGAGTACAATGTCTCCTTGCTGATGAAGTTATTCTGTTACCACCACACAAAAATGGGAGAATTACAAGTGTGGCATAATGGTAAAAAAGCCATTATATTGTGTAATTCTCTTCATAGTGATTAAAGTGTGAGGGGTAAAAGGTATAATGAATATCTCCTTAAAAGTGTTCCAAGTTGGTAACATGGCCCTCCAGAAAAGCCTTAAGGATTGCTTGTTTGTCAAGCAACCTATGGATTTTTTGGTAAGGTTTTGGAAATTTGGGTACTTAATTGCAAAACTCTCAAGAAAGAGCCTTGGAGAGTTATGGGAAAGATATGAATGCTATGAAAATGCTATTGGAGGACCAAATTGCTCATGGAAGACAAGTTTGGACAAAGAAAACACTAAAGACATTAAGGACCTAAATGTCTTATTGTAAACCTTAAGGTGTTCAAGCTTTTAATTTAAGTGAAAGGGTGGAATTGTGGGGTTATCTCACCATGGGGGAGGCAGCCAAGGCTTGGTAAATGGGTAAAAAATGTTGGGCACATGTGTACCCATGATTTTAAGACAAAGGAACCATAATTAGTGACAAGGGAAATGACATAAAGATAGGTTAAGCTTGGTTAAGTGTGTTTTGTGCCCTTAAGCTCAGTTAAGGTCATTTAAGTGTCAATTCACTTATCTCTCTCTCATTTTTGGCCTCCTCCAGCCCAAGAACACAGCCACACTTCCTTTATAGCCACCATACTTCCAAGATTGAAATTGAAGGCAAAAGGAAGTAATTGGAAGCAAACTAGAGCTATTGCTTGGGTACTTCAAGGATCAAGCTTGATTTTTGGCCTACCCACTTTGGTAAGGGTTCTCTTGCTCTCATGGGTTCTTTTCTATATTTTCAAGTAACCATGGAGCTAGGTCTAAGCTTGGAAGAGAGCCATGAGCTTGATGAACCAAGCTTAGTGAAGGGAGTGCACTTTTTGAAGGTTTTGTGACCTAGTGTAAAGTGCACAAAGACGACCGTGAAATGAGGGTTTCTAGAGACCAAAGTTAGTACTAACTAGTGTTAAAATCCTCTTAAGATCAAGAATTAGCTTGAGGAGGGCTTCCATAGTGATTTGGTTATGTTTATTATGTGTTTTATGGACTAACCTATGGTTATTGTTGCTGCCGCATTTAATGTGTTTGTTGGTTATGAATGGCTGCTACATTTGGTTACTATATCTTGTATATATGCATTGTGGTTTTTGTGTTTTAGTGTCTTTGGATGCAGGTTTTAATGATGGTTACATTTCCCATTGAATCCAAGTGCTACCCTTGCTAAGTTTCTCAATGAAACTTATTACCATCAATTCTGTCATTTCAGGTTCAGCAGAAAGATCACCTTCAAAATTACATTTTTGGTTTGAGTTTTGATCTGAAATTTCAGGTACATGAACTTCCATATGTCTAGTTATGATCTAGAAAGTTTTGGTGATTTTAGGAGCACATTTGGTATTTTTTAATGGTGGTACTTATTGTGTTATTTAGCAGTTGTCCAACATCCTGTTTTTGAGTCCATTGTGTCTTTGGCACTCCTGTAACCTAGGGTGTGTATTTAGCTGAGTTAAGACCATTTTTTAGTGTATGTATGCATGTACATGTAGTGTATGTAAAATGAGACAAGTATGTGAACATTTGAGTAGTGTTTTGGCTATGTAAGTGATGTGGTGCAAAGCTACCAAAATGTGAATGATAGGCCACTTGCTTGTAAATTATGTTTTGGCCACATAAAGTTGCTAGATGAAGGATAGTGTATTTCCCATGTGTATTGGACATGTATGGGATAGCCTTGGAGGGCTTTCCCCTTGTGAATGAAGTGTTTGCACACTTATGAAATTTTGTGTGGGCAAAATGGTCATAAAGTGACCAGAATTTTGACTCTACACTTAAAGTTCTATATCTCCTTATGTAGAAGAAATCTTGGTATGAAATTTTGACCACACCTAGATAACATCTAGAGGTTGAACTGGGATTTGGAATTTCTAAATTTAGAGCCCTGTAACCAAAGATATGACGTTGCAAAGTTGGCTAAGTTACTGTTCACTTAGTTAGAATTTTGTAACCAACTTAAAAAATCCAAAACTTGGTACATCGGTGGGCTATTGATGTAAAAAAAATTCCTTGGTTTGCTCTAAGTCTGTAATTGATAATGGAGAAAAGAAAACATGGGGGTACATGGCTAGAATGATACAGTTTATTAGTGGAAGTTATAGGTGCAGTGGCTGGTCACTAGAACTTAACAAGATTGCCTAATGTGTGGTAGCCAAAGATTAAGACTTATGCTAGTGTTTTCATTCTTTGCTGCCATGGTGTGTGTGAAATGTGAATATGTGTGTGATGGTTAGATCAATATGCATGTGTCTACATAGTGCCCAAGATGGCCACTTAGGTATGCACACTAAGGGTAGTGTTCTAATGGCCTACAGAACATTACCAATCCTGGGAGTCTAAACGCACAATTTTGGCACCATAATTAGACTACCCCAAAGTGGGTAACATATTCACCAAGAGGAAGGCACCATTCCCCCTTGCCATATTACTCCCAACAACAGGGGCAAGGCAACATTGCCATCTTGATGGAGACAATCTTGGAGTGGCTAGATAAGGTTGAGAAGCAAGTCTCCTGGAAGCCAATTTGGTCAAGGCTGTCTGAAACCTTTACCGGTAATGAGTCTCCATTCATTCACACTATGGTGAAGGCCCTAATGCCCAATGGCTTCTAGGTACCACACCTTGAAAGCTATAATAGACAAAGTGACCCTCAAGCTCACCTGACCAAATATTGGAGGAGCTTGGTGTTACACAAGGCTGATGACGCCACAGTTTGCAAGTGTTTTGAGGTGACCTTGTCCAAGCCCACTACCGCATGTTACAACTCTTTTGCACCCAGAATGGTTATGGGATTCAAACAACTATCCATAACATTCATTTAGCAATTCATCGAAAGTAGGCCAAGTGAAGATGCCAATCTAGATGTTCAACATAGCCTAGAAGAATGGGGAAACCATTTCGGACTATGTCCAAACATTTAATCGTGATGCCTTCAGTTTTATTGATTTTTGCCCAGAAATTCAAATTTAGTGATGATCTAAGGACTCAAAAGGGATTCTTAACTCTTCTACAAATTTTCAAAAGAACCCCTAAAAACACTTGGGGAGTTCTATTGGAGAGCCAAATAGCACATGATGGCTGAGGAAATGAGAATGGGAGGACGAAGATTGGACCATCAATCTCCCGAAGGACAAAATCCTTAACCTTGGTATCAAACCGAATGAAAGGGAAGACCTTGGAGGCAAAAGGCCACCGACATTCACTCCCTTGAACACGAGCACAGCTAATATTCTGATGGCCCTAGGAAAACAAGGGACCTTGATCTAATGCCCAAAGACCATGACTTTGGATAATAAGGAAAACGCGTAGAAGTATTATCAGTTTCATAGAGACTGTGGGCATAACACCGAAGACTACTTCCAGTTGAGAAAGTACATAGTATCCTTAATTAAGCAAGGGCAACTTCGGCGATACTTCCAGATGCCTTTTCCAATGTCAAAGGAGAAAGGAGAAGATGAGAGAAAGGGCAAAGATGAAAAATATGAATCCGATAGACATCGTCCAAACCAAAGTCTCAGGAAACATCCCCCTCATTTAGCTGGCATCATCCAAGCAATCGCCCCTGGAATACTTTCAGATGAAAAAAAGAGGACAGTGAGAGAAATAACTATGATGGAATTCGATAGCCCCAGAAACAAGCTCACCTAAAGGGATGGCTCAGTGGTAAAATTTCCACGTGATGATCCTTTCCTAATCATAGCCAGAATTGGAAACTGGGATGTTAGAAGGGTACTCTATGATAATAGCTCAAATGCCAATGTCTTATTCACCCATTTACTGCCAAGCTCAGGTATCCTCAAAAGCGGGCTCCAACTAATTACTTCACCAACATTTGGGGTTAGGCCTTCAGAACTTCCAGTCTCAGGATTAATCGACTTGCGATTGATGCTAAAAGGCACCTCGGTAAATTTAGGGGATGAGCTTTTCGCTTCCATTATGATAAGGTTCATTGTCATAGATGTCCCCTCATCATACAATGGCATCCTTGTTCAGCAAACTCAAGCAACCTCCACTTGAGGACTAACGTGAAATATTTGATAGTTACCTTCAAAACAAAAGAATGAGATGCAGAAATATTTATCAACCATGGGGAAGTGAGAAAAGTGTTCATCAAATCAAGGTAAGCTCTCATCATGGTCCATACTTAAGAGATTGGAAATGGTGGTACGATCACCAAAATAAGGTTCAAGGAGAACAAGTGTAGTAGCAAGGAGATAGAAACTAAGAATCTGGAACTAGTGCATAGCCTAAGTACTTGAATAGGGAAACAACTTGCCAAAAAAGGAAAAGATAGGCTTGTATCTTTCTTATTAATGAAGAAGAACTTATTTGCTTAATACCCAAAGGACATGCCCAAAATAAATTCGGACATAATCTAGCACAGTCTAAAAGTAAGTTCCAAAGCTAAGCCTATTTGATAGAAAAATCACAACATATCATCACACAAAAATGACTTTGTTAAAAAAGAATCCACCGACTCTTGGAGGCGGCATAATAAGAGAAGTAAAATATCTTGACTGGCTTTACCGCATCGTTGTTGCCACCAAGAAAGGGAGTGACAAGCTCCGAATGTGTTTTGACTTCCAAAGTGTTAATGATGCTTGTCCAAAAGACACATATCCTTTCCCTTCAATTGACCAGCTTGCGGATTGCACTACTGAATATGGATTATTAAGCTTTCTTAATGCGTTCAATGGATATCACCAATTTTGGATGAACCTCACAAACGAGGAAAAAATAGTGATCATAACTGACGCCATTCGGCCTCAAGAACATGGGAGCCACAAATCAGAGGCTAATTAATAGGGTGTTCAACTCTCAGATTGGAAGGAATACGGAAGTACATGTCGATGATATGATAGTTAAGAGTAAACTATCAAGCAACCACATCACAAACTTACAAGAAACCTTCTAGCAACTCTGAAAATTCAACATTAGCCTTAACCCTAAAAATGCATATTTGGAGTAACAGCTGACAAGTTCTTTGGCTTCATGGTATCCAAGAGAGATAGATGCTAACCTCAAAAAAATTAAGACCCTGCTCAAATCCAAAATGCCCTCAACTATCAAGGACATATAGAGGCTCACTGGAAGAATAACTACACTTAGCATATTCATATCCAGATATAAAGATCGGTGTCGACCTTTCTTCAAAACATTGACTAAGGAATAAAAAATGACGTTGGGGATGACACTGAACCACATCCTTGGAATGAGGAACATTAGAAGGCCTAAGAGAAGCTAAAATTACCTTGCCCGCCTACCCGCACTTTGGCAACCCAAGGACGAAGAACCCTTCATACTTTATCTCACTGTTAGCGTGAAAGCGGTTAGTTCAGTCCTTATTGGAGAAGGTGGAAAACAATGGCCAGGGTACTATGTCAGTAAGTCCCTGCATGGGGCTAAGGTGAAGTACCCAACATTGCAAAAGGCAATTTTTACTTTGGTCATGGCAAGTATAAGACTTCGGTTATACTTTTAAGGGCACCCCAACATAGTCAGAAGTAATTTGCCCTTTTGAGATATCATTAAGAGGGTAGATCATTGAGGATGACTATCAAAGTGGTGTATAGAGCTTAGAGAATATGACATCATTTATAAGCCAAAAAAATCAATAAAGGCCCAGGCTCTAGCAAACTTTACTTGTAAACAACTAGAAAACACCAATGTCCTAGAGGACCTCGAAGATAAAAAGCTTGAATGGGTACTTTTTGCGGATGGCGCATCTGGATCCGAACACCAAGGCGCTCGTATAATATTATGAGGACCTGAAGGTATGGAAACTACAAAATCCATCAAATTTGGATTTCAAGTCACCAATAACATTGCCGAACATGAAGCTCTTATAGCAGGGCTGTAGTTGGCATGGAGGGTCGGCGTAAAATCCTTGAAGGCCTACACTAACTCAGTTAGTAGTTCAACAACAAGCGGGAGAGTATGGGGTCAAGGACTTGAGGCTAGCAAAGTATCATGATTTCATCAAAAGTTGATTCAGAAATTTGACAAAGTATAATTCGAGAGGATTCCTAAAAAAAAAAAAAAGAATATGGAAGCAGATGTATTGGCTAAATCAAAACAACCAGCCAAAGTACTTGATTCCTCGAGCATGGCCATTATGGCGTTGGCAACCATAGAGGAGGGATGGCAAGGTCTGATAAAAGAATACCAGACTAGTAACTCCTTGCCTAGTGATCTTTAGGAAGTGGCAAAGGTTCAAATGAGAGCAGGAAGATACTTTTTGGTTGGGGAGGAGTTATACTGTGATCACTTCACAAAAATGGGAGAATTACAAGTGTGGCATAATGGTACGAAAACCATTATATTGTGTAATTCTCTTCATAGTGATTGAGGTATGAAGGGAAAAGGATATAATGAACACATCCTTAAAAGCGTTCTAAGTTGGTAACTTGGCAAGAAAAGCCTTAAGGATTGCTTGTTTGCCAAGCAACCTATGGACTTTTTTTTGTAAGATTTTGGAAATTTGGGTACTCAATTGCAAAAATTTTACAAAAGAGATTTGGAGAGTTATGAGAAGGATATGAATAATATGAAAGGACTATTGGAGGACCAAATTTCTTATGAAAGACAACTAAGGATAAAGAAAACACAAAAAGGCATAAAGGATGTGTATGTCTTCGACTTAAGTCAAATGATGAAATTGTGGGGTTATCCCACCTAAGGGGGGCTGCTAAAGCAAGATAAGGATGCTCAAATGTGGGCCAATAGATTAAGACTAAAAAACCATAGTCTTGTTGCAAGTAAAATGACATAAGACAAGGTTAAGACTACTTTAGTGTGTTTAGTGTACTTTTGACCATTTAAGTTGTCAAGACCACCTTTCGTTCTCTCATACTCGGCCATACCAGCCAAGGGACACAGCTCACCCTCCTCCATACTTCCTCCATAGCCACCAAAACTTCAAACTCAAAACTACTTGCAATTGAAGTCAAGGAAGCACAATTGGAAGCTATTTGGTGCTATTGCTTGAGTGCACCTAGGATCAAGCTCCAATTTTAGCATACCCATCAAGGTAAGGGTTCTCTTGCTCTCATGGATTGTTTACTATATTTTCAAGAATCCATGGAGCTATGGGCTTGGAAGAGAGTCATGATCTTGATGAACCAATCTTAGTGAGGGGAGTGCACTTATTGAAGGTTTTGTGACCTAGTGTGAAGTGCACAGTGATGGCAGCAAAAATTTGGGTTTCTAGAGCCCAAAGTTAGTATTAACTAGTGTTAAAACTTTCCTAAGACCAAGCTTAAGCTTGAGGAGGGCTGCCATAGTGATTTACTTATGTTTATTGCATGTTTTATGGACTAACCTATGGTTTATGTTGCTGCCGCATTTCATGTGTTTGTTGGTTGTGAATGGCTGTTGTATTTGGGTGCTATACATTTTATATATGCATTTTGGTTTTGTATTTTAGTGTATTTGGATGCATGTTTTAATGAGGGTCACATTTCCTTAAGAAACCAAGTGTTTCCCTTACTAGGTTTCACAATGAAACTTACTCCCCTTAATTCTGCCATTTTAGGTTCAGCAAAAAGTCACATTTAGACTGAGCTTTGTTACTTGAGTTTTGATCTAAAATATCAATTATTTTAACTTCCATGTATCTAGTTGTGATATGTAAATTTTGGTGATTTTAGGAACACATTTGGTATTTTTAGTGATGGTGCTTATTGTGTCATGCAGCAGTTGTCTAGCATCCTGTTTCTGGAGTCCGTTGTGTCTTAAGCACTCTTGTAACTTAGGGTGCATATTTAGCTAAGTTAAGTTAATTATTTAGTGCATGTATTCATGTACATGTAGTGTATGTAAAATGAGACATGTAAGTGAATTTGAGTAATGTTTTGGCTATGTATGTGATGTGGTGCAAAGCTGTGTAAGTGTGAATGATAGGCTGCTTATTTGTAAATTCTGTTTTGGCCACATAAAGTTGCTAGATGCAAGAGCATGAAATTCCTATGTGTTTTGGACATATATGGGTTTTCCATGAGGGCTTACTTCTTGTGAATGAAGTGTTTTCATGGTTTGAAAAATTTGTATGGGCAAAATCGTCCAAAAGTGGCCTAATTTTTTAGCCTACACCTAAAGTTTAATATCTCCACATGTAGAATAAATCTTGTAATGAAATTTTGACCACACCTAGAGAACATCTAGAGGTTGAACTTGGATTTGGATTTTCTGAATTTGGAGCCCTGTACTCAAAGATATGACATTGCAAAGTTAGCTAAGTTACTGATTATTTGGTCAGAATTTTGTAACCATTTTAAAAAATCCATAACTTAGTCCATAGGTGGGCTATTGATGTAAAACCAAATTCCTTAGTTTGCTTATAGACTATACTTGATAATGAAGAAAATAAAATAGGGGGTTATGTAGCTAGATTAATACATTTTTTTGGAAGAAGTTTCAGGTACAATGGCTAGTCACTTGCACTTAATAAGATTGCCTAATGTGTGGTAGCCAAGATTTAGACTTGTGTTAATGTTTTCCTTCATTTTTCCCATGGTGTCCATAAAATGTGAAAATGTGTGTAATGGTTGGACCAATATACATGCATTTACATAGTGCCCAAGAGGGCCACTTGGGTATGCACACTAAGCGTATTGTTCTGATGGCCCACAGAACATACCAACCCTGGGAGTTTTAAATGCACAATTTTGGCACCATAAGTATACTACCCCAAAGTGGGTAAAATATACAAGCAAGGATACCCTAATCCACTACAAAGATGTGTTGATGAAAAGGACATAGAAACTATGTTAAAGGAAGTCCAAGAAGGGATATGCGGATCCTATATCGGGACAGATGCCCTGGCCATAGTATTACTTTGATAGTGATATTTTTGGCCCACCATATGGAAGGATGCTTGCCAATTCATCAACCATTGCCATAAATGCTAGCAACATGCACCCGTTCAGAGAGCACCTTCCGAATTAGTAATTTCAGCCAACTACCCCTATTCCTTCACTGTATGGGGAATCGATCTAATTGGTCTACTTCCCATCGCACTAGGTGGGGTCAAATATTGGGAAGTTGTGGTAGATTATTTCGTTAAGTACATTGAAGTAGAACCGTCGGTGACAATATCAGCCAAATACATCCAAAAGTTTGTTTGGAAATATATCATATGTAGGTTCGGTTGCCCGATGGTGATAATTATGGATAATGCCACCCAATTATTGATAAAGGGTTCTAGGAGTTTGCCAGCAACCTCAGCATAAAATTGCACTTTGCTCTGGTGGCTCATCCCTAAAGCAATGGACAAGTAAAAGTATCAAATATAACTTTGAATGATGGCTTCAAGAAAAGACTCGGTGAAGTCAAGAGAAAGTGGCCTAGTGAATTATCAAGTATACTATGAAGTTATGAACAACTCCAAGGAGGGCCACCAGGTAAAACCTTTTTTCTCTCATGTTCAAAACAGAGGCTCTGATCCCTATCAAAAGAGTAAAACCTTCTATTAGGATACAAGTGTTTAATGAAGGAGAAAACAACCTCGGCTTAAGGCCCAAACTCAACATGATCAAAGAACATAAGGAAATGAACTCTGGAGGAGAGCTTTCCAACAGCGAGTCACTATCGAGATGAACTTAAAGGTTAGCCCTAAGGGAATCAAAGTTGTGGACCTCATTCTTAGAAGAGCTGAATTAGAGCCCCAAAGACCATTGTATGACATATTTTGGGCAAATTGGGAAGGACCTTATTTGGTCACCGAAAAAGTTCGTCCAGGAGTTTTCAAGATTAGGAGCACCAAAGAGAAGAGTTAAAAAATATTTGGCATTTGGACTCTCTAAAGAAATATTACACTTACAAAATTTCTAAGGAAATTGTACAGATGCTAAGTGATAATATCATTAAGAAGTGCCAAACACTTAAACAAATTTCCATTCATTAGCATTGCTTGAAATTTCTTGAAGGAGGCAAACATATATGCCTAAGCGTTATCACCATTTTCCATTCAAAGGTGAAAGTATGTACGACTTGGGTGAGACACAAATCAACATAAAATTGGAATAAACAATATTCCATTAAATAGAAGAGGACAAGAGTACATATAGCTAACAAAAAAATAAGAAGCATATGCTACTCATCAGCATCTTCACCTTTAGATTCTTCGGAGGAATTGACTTGTTCAGCGGTATCCAAAACTTGCTTAGGCAAACCTAGAAACTCCATCGAAGACCAGTTTGAAAAAGGTTCTTGAGGGATATCGAGCACCCAAAGAAAGTAGACATCTATATAGGGATAGCGGGGAAAGACTTGGTGACGAGCCAAACAAAGCCCATCTTGAAAAGATCACTTAGTCATCTTATAGTCCTCTTCCTTCTGCTTTTTCTTTTTCTTTTTCTTTTTTCTTGACTTCTTTAGCTGTTCAACTTTGGCAAGGAGTTGCGTTTTGTCTGAAAAAGCTTGGGCTACGTCAGCAAACAAGGATTCCCGCTCCTTCTGAAGAGCCTTATTGGCTAATCTTTGCTCCATTAGCTTCACCCCTAAAGTGCCCATCTTGGAGGAGTAATCCTAAAAAAGCATTTGGGTACCCTCAGCGAGCTTTTGGTGCAGTCCTGCTACCTCTTCCTTAGTTATTTTACTCAATTCTTTGTACTTATAGCAGGTAGTCACCAAGGCACCTTTGGCCTTTAGTAAATTCTCCTCTATTTTGGGTATGAATCATTGTTAGCTTGGTAGACCACGCATGAAAATACTCTCTGTAGGTGAGCATCTACAAAAAGAAGGCATAAAAGGTATGTCAAATAGCTAAGTAATGGAAAAAAATTCTAAATATCAAGACAAAGTTATACCTAGGTTGCATGCTTGGTAATCCGAGCAGCTAGAATCTCTTTATTTGGACATGACTTCGTTAGAGATTGGAAGGTGGCATCCATCATTATCCTTTTTGCCATCTAAGGGACCATCTTTTGGCAATCCTCCGAGAACAGATCCATGCCCTTGGTAAATTTCCAAAAAGGCTCCCTCTGCACCTTCCCCAGAGGAATGTTGGGATTGCGATGATGATGCCTTTACTCATGGTCGGCAACCCAATCTAGCTCCACCACTTCTTCTACATTATGTCACCAAAGTTTGGTTACCATGTCAGTCCTTAACCATTCATCTATAAAATCTGAAATTCCAAAAAATCCAAAACTCATAGATGAAAGGTAATAGGCTAAACCTGGTAAAGGAACCTTAGGGTCCCTTGCTTCAGAGTCACTTACCTTAAGGATGATGGCAGAAACATCCTTCCCTTTCAGCTTCCTCATTTCTTTGACCTCCTCAGCGAAAAGAATACCTAAAGAAGTCCCCAAGGTCTCCGCAACATAATTAGGACTAAACGGGGTGGATAAGATGGTGACCTCGGGGACCAAATCTCTTACCTCTTTAGTGATCTTGGGAAGGTGAGGAATAGAGTCTTCCTTGTCTTCCTTGGCTTTCTTTTGTCAAGGCTGACCCAAAGGCTACCCTTTCATTCTCTTCGGAGCTTTCTTATCTTTCCCTTTTTTCCTTGCTCACCCTCTCAACTTGGCTGAGGAAGATGCTCTTCTATAAGTCTATGAATTTGTCATCCATTTCTGAAAATTGAAAAAACATCAGTGTATGTTATGGACCTCCTAGTATCAGGCACTCCCGAGGAAGGTAAAGTGTTTGAAATTAAGTTTGGAACCTAATTTCAAGTTTACATAGCAAGAATGGATAAGTTTAGCAAAGTTCACTAAGTTCCGAGAAGGATAAGGCACTAAATGATGTTCAGGGGCAAAATGGTAATTTTGCATCATGAAGAGCCGGGATGAGTCCCGAGTGTTTTAAAATGAGTTTTTATAACTTAACTTTCAACCTTAACTTAAACTTGAAGGTTAAACAAGAATTTAATCAAGAATCACTAAGTTACAAAAGATGGGGGCTTAAGTGACTTAAGCTTAATACTTTGGTGGCTTGGAGGGTAAGTGAGGGTTTAAGAAGGGGAAAGTGAGGCTATGGCTGCCATAATCTTGTTTCCAGCCTTCTCACTCTCATTTTGGTCTCAATTCAACCTTGAAATAAAGATTTCTTGGTGCCAAGAGGAGCCATCAAGGTATATAAGCTAAGAGGAGTTCATTTCAAGTGTTAAACCATGGTTTTGAAGCTTGGAAGTGTGTTTTCTCCCATCCCCTATTTTTAGTACGTGGTAAGCATTGTGTTCTTGATTGAATTCATGTTAATTGGTTTGTTTGGAGCTTGGGTTTTGGTTAGGAAGCAAGATTTTGATGCTTAGTGCTTATGTTTTTGCTTGGAACTTAGGTAGCACTTTGTTGAGCTTAGTGGATTGGAAAAGAATTTGATTCTTACTTGTTACTTGGAGTTGAGGTAAGGGAGTTATTGTTGGGTTTCGGGAGCCAAACAGCGCAGCGAAATTTAACCGAAACCTCCAGGATCCAAGTGAAACGGGGTAAACCGGGTCTTCAAAAATTTCATACCTAATTTTCGGTTGAGATCTCTCACTCAACTGTAGAGTCGAATCACAAAACCTGAATAGTTGACGTGTTCAGGCTCTCTATGGTATCCACACGAGCCTCTCGGGATCACCACGCTTGCCAACATGGCAAGAGCCTATTGGGTCGCACACATAGAGCTATTTGGATCATTAGAGTGCATGGGCTAATTATTTGGGTTATGGTTTCACTTTAATTTCGTATTAATAATGGGCCAAGGAGTTGAGCCATTATTAAGCCCGAAATTAAATCCTAATTGGATTAGGGTTTTGAAACCCATTAGGCTTGGAAGTTGAGTCTCACTATAAATACAACTTTTAAGTGAGAAATTCGCAGGTTTCCTTGCCCTAGCCTCCCAAAAAGACAGTCGCACTCTTCTCTTGCAATTCCTTGGAGGATGCAAGCTAGCATTGCGAGCGCAAGAGAAACGCATCTGCCGGGACGTGGTGGAAGCGTGGTGATCCTGAGAGGCTCGTGTGGATACCATAGAGAGCTTGAACACGTCAACTGTTCAGGTTTTGTGATTCGACTCTACAGTTGAGTGAGAGATCTCAATCAAAAATTAGGTATGAAAATTTCGAACACCCGGTTTACCTCGTTTCACTTAGATCCTGGAGGGTTTCGGTTAAATTCCGCTGCGCTGTTTGGCTCCCGAAACCCAACAGTGGTATCATTTATACGGCCCAAGCGACAGTGCCAGAGATAGGTCGGGTTTGAATCATTTAATCTGACCTTCTTGGTATTCACATTATAGATTGGATCTTCAAGGTCTAGAACATACAACCCATTGCTAAGTTGAGCACTACCATAAAAGATTTCATTCAAATAAATAGAACAACATTTGTCCTTTATTATAAATGAAAAACCTTTCTTGTCCAAACAAGAAACAGAAATCAAATTTCTAGTAATAGTAGGCACAAAATAGCAGTTGTCTAATTCTAAAACTAATCCACTAGGTAAAGTGAGAACATAAGTCCCTACGGCTAAGGCAGCAACCCTTGCTCCATTTCCAACACGTAGGTCCACTTCACCTCGGGCCAATCTTCTACTTCTACTTAGATCCTGCACATTTGCACAAATGTGAGATCCACATCCAGTATCCAATACCCAAGATGAGGAAGTAGAAAAGTTAGCCTCTATAACAAGAATACCTGAAGTGGAAGTCTTACTTCCCTTTTCCTTAGCAAGTTCTTCAAGATAGAGCTTGCAGTTGCGCTTCCAGTGTCCAGGTTGCTTACAATGGAAGCACTCCCCTTCCTTTGCCACACCACCCTTTGGTTTCAGTGCAGCTGAAGAAGAACTAGCATTGGACTTTCCATTAGCTTTATCCTTCTTCTTGTTGGCTTTTCCCTTTCCCTTGCCCTTTTGAACCATCAAAATGGGCTTAGCCTTCTTAAGGTTTTGCTCAGCAGTTCTCAACATGTTGAGCAATTCAGGAAGGGACTTGTCAAGGTCGTTCATGTTATAGTTCATGACGAACTGACTGTAGCTTTCAGGCAACGATTGCAAGACTACATCGATAGCCAACTCTTTCTGAAGAGCAAATCCCAAATTCTCAAGATTCTCAATGTACCCAATCATCTTGAGCACATGAGGACCCACGGGACTTCCCTCAGACATCTTGCACTGAAACAATGCCTTAGAGGTCTCAAACCTCTCATGCCTAGCTTGCTCTTGGAAAAGCATTTTGAGATGTTCGATCATATCGAACGCCCCCATGTTCTCATGTTGCTTCTGAAGCTCAGATTCCATGGTAATAAGCATGAGGCATGCAACATCCAAAGCATCATCAGAATGCCTCTTGTGAGCATCCCTTTCAGCTCTTGGAGCAGTGGCAGCAGGCTCATTCGGAATGGGCTGCTCTAGGACATAAGCCTTTCTCTCTTGTTTGAGGACTATCCTCAAGTTTCGGTACCATTTGAGAAAGTTGGTCCCATTCAGTTTTTCCTTCTCAAGGATCGATCGCAACGAAAGTGTCGATGTGTTTTGTGCCATGGTTATCTACAACAGTAAATATGCAGTGTAAGAGTCATGTATTTTAATTCATTTAATAAGGACTTT
Source organism: Aquilaria sinensis (assembly GCA_005392925.1). Taxonomy (NCBI): domain Eukaryota; kingdom Viridiplantae; phylum Streptophyta; class Magnoliopsida; order Malvales; family Thymelaeaceae; genus Aquilaria; species Aquilaria sinensis. The sequence goes on along the minus strand of SMDT01000275.1, from coordinate 159,700 downwards.
TATTAAACGATACTCCCACTATTTTCCTCAAAATAATAACCCTCGATATTATTTCGGAACACCTCGGCGCTAAGGTATTCTAGTGGGCCAAGATCCATATTTGACCACAACCTGAGTCAGCTTTGGCTTTTCTCTCAAGTTACAGCTATTTAGGTAGGCAACTCCTTGCCAATTGCATCTTATGCAACTCTTGGATAGTTGGGTGAACAACACTTGTCCAAGCTCATCTCATGAGCTTAAGCCCAACTCTATGCCTCTAAGTCCCTAATCCTATTAGGATGACTTAGTTAAGTCGGACCCAAAGTTAGCAGTTTGGATATCACTATTATCCCATCGCGCCTTACCAAGATGAACATAGGTGCTTTGCTTTGGCAAACCCACCTAATGTTGATCAAAGTCTTGACGAGTGCCAACATTTGGAAGGCATCACATTTAATGACTTAATATTTGTTTGAGGGATTTTTTTTTTTTTTTTGTTTGATCTCACCAATTTGTTATCTCCGGTTGTCTTATACATGCATCACATACAAATATAAAACATGCATCTCATGCTTACAAGAAAGTAAACGTGACATGGTTATAGCCCAAACTATGCGATATTCTCAAGCCAATGAGAATATCATAAAAGCCTAAGAAAAGAAAAGAGTCTTCACAAGCTCATTCTCTTCCTTTCTTGGTTGCCCTTTTGTTGTCACCTCCTTGGACATACCACCTTGGATGATCCTTGGACATACCACCTTGGATGATCCCATAATGCACCATTACATCAATAATAGAAACCTCGAGTTACATTCGAGGGGAGTAAGGTGAGAAGAGAATGTACAATGAGAGTGATAAGAAAAGGCACGACTCGTAGGCCATATTTACAAGTACAACCAATCAAGGGCTATAACCATGCACCATGCTTCAAACACCAATCAGCATATCATGTCAAATCTCATTCAACAAAGATGCATGCCAATTTTCGCGCGTTGATTAACCAGTTTTTATTTATGTGGCGCTTCCGCATACCGGTCAACGGTCCCGGGTCAAGCCGGCCAGCCTTGCGGGGGGTTGTGAGGGGGCCGCCCCCCGGCGCAAAAAATTGTCTTACAATTGCTTAGCCCGAGATCTTCTATTTCGAGCAAGTAGGCACCCGAGACTCCTCCATTCGAGCCACAGCGCAAAAAATACAATTGCTTACCCGAAATCTTCTATTTTGAGTAGGCACCCGAGACTCCTCCATTCGAGCCACCAAAAATACCTTACTTTCGGTGCCCGAACAGGCCGAATCCGAACAAAGCTAGGGTTTTTGCAACTATTGCAAGAATCCTAATCCATATAGGTATCTCATACCTATCAATTTCGGGTTAATCTCATTAACCAATTTGTGTCGTTTCTTCATATATCTCATATGTTCATTACGAGTTCCGGTTTCATGCATCATGAATCAATCTAATTAATCATGGCCGAAAAGCAACCGAACACATAACATCATGCGATTCAACACTCAATCCCGATTTAGGGTTTCACCAGTAGCTCTGATACCACTGTTGGGTTTCGGGAGCCAAACAGCGCAGCGGAATTTAACCGAAACCCTCCAGGATCCAAGTGAAACGGGGTAAACCGGGTGTTCGAAAATTTTCATACCTAATTTTCGGTTGAGATCTCTCACTCAACTGTAGAGTCGAATCACAAAACCTGAACAATTGACGTGTTCAAGCTCTCTATGGTATCCACACGAGCCTCTCGGGATCACCACGCTTCCACCACGTCCCGGCAGATGCGTTTCTCTTGCGTTCGCAGTGCTAGCTTGCGTCCTCCAAGGAATTGCAAGAGAAGAGTGCGGCTGTCCTTTTGGGAGGCTAGGGCAAGGAGACCTGCGAATTTCTCACTAAAAGTTGTATTTATAGTGAGACTCAACTTCCAGGCCTAATGGGTTTCAAAGCCCTAATCCAATTAGGATTTAATTTCGGGCTTAATAATGGCTCAACTCTTGGGCCCATTATTAATACGAAATTAAAGTGAAACCATAACCCAAATAATTAGCCCATGCACTCTAATGATCCAAATAGCTCTATGTGTGCGACCCAATAGGCTCTTACCACGTTGGCAATGATCATAAATCACATTTATGATCATAAGCAATGAGCGGTGTCTAGCAACACATCATTGCTACCCAAGTGACAAGATTGTCGATGATTCGACTAAACCTTTATGATCATCACCGATATATGCCATTGTCCCTTTGTCCAAGATATCAAGACTAAGCACGAGACATGGAATGTGTCACTCTCGTATAGCCCAATCTTTGGTTTCTTGATTACCGAGTAGACCAACTTAAACTGATGACATTGATATCATATATCAACTCATCCGAGCATGGCCATGCATTTTCTAAGTCTCACTCTATCAAGGGGCCCGAAGATATCACTCCCGTTACATAGGAGGGACAAATCCCATCTTGATCATACAAATCCCTCCGCATGATATGTGACATACCCAATGACCTCCTTCAAGTTCACTCAGTTACGAGCAACAAAGGAAAGTATCAAAGTATGTGACTCACATGTAGGGAACCTTGATGATCTTAGGTCGAAGGACTACATATACCATGATCACTATGAGAATCACTTATGACACTCATATAACGATCCATGTAGTGTTCTCATGGTGGGTCGGTCCAGTACACAAGTTCTCTAACTTGTACCCATATGTAGACTACATATCTCATATTAGTCTCCACATATGCTAGTCGTTATGTATTATTGCAACCCGCTCCACAATAATACTAGACCAGGGACTTTTAAGAATATCATTATTCTAGGGTTACAATTATGTTTGTTAAGTTACGCAGGAACAAAACAACAAACATAATTGCTGGATTAATGCCTTAATAAAATATCATGACTCAATGTGCAAAAATACAATCATCTCATGATTGGCTTTTGGGCACAACACTAACAGTTATGTTTTCAAGTTCAATTAATGTTATTGGCTTGAGTTTGCTTGAAGGAATTGAGTGATTCTAGCAACAGCATTAGTTAAAGGTTTTGGTTGAATTGTGGTGGACTAGGAGATTTGGGAGGATTGGATTGATGTTCTGAGATATCATAGATTGGCTTGTGATAGTTGGTTATGTTCTATGCAATAGGGTCTATGTGTATGTGAATTTGGAGGCTTTCCAAGCATGTTTGATATGTGTAGGAAGTGTCCAAAGTTCATAGCAGCAAAATGTGTGAGATATCTGCAGAAATGCAGATTGGCGATGCGTCGCCAATTACAGGTAAGTGTCCACGACGCGTCGCCAATCCCTCAAAAAATTAGCAGAGAGTTACCAACTGTGGCGATGTGTCGCCACAGGCAAAAATGGTAGAAATTTCACATTTTTCTAGGATGATTGAGGTGACACCTAAGGGGGTTCTTAAAGTACCTTGGTGTCTAAGGATTCTGGGGGCACTCCCAAACTTCCAGAAGTCCCACAAGAGGTAAGAGTTTCCTTGAGTTTTATAAGGTTTCATGGTTGCTTGAGCAACAAGCAAGGGAACTAGTTTGCAAATGAACATAACTAAGTACCACTAGCTCAGGTGCAAGGTTTAGAACCCTTGGCAACCTAGCCATGCCGTGAGCCACGAGGTTGCAAGGTGAAACCTTGTTCATCTAGCCTATAAGGAGGTCTTATGGCCTAGTCTACAAAGTTCCACCATAATTCCCCTGCACAATAACTAAGGGAAGGCTACCTAATTGCATCAGTAAGCTATGGCTTACTAGGAGCGAGTTAGTGGCTAGAACTTGCTAAGCACGAAGTGATGCCCCGTTAGGAGGACTAGTTTGAGGAGAGGTCATAAAGGCCTAGTTATATGTACATATATCAGACCCTCATGCTGTGTGAGCTCGCAGCAAGTTACATATGTTATCATATGTAGAGTCCTAGTAATTTTCTTGCAGGTACACAAAATACCCCTTACTGAGAATGTTGAATTCTTACTCCCTAGTTATGTTATGGAGAGACTGAAGTTGTTGGACCGGGTAATCATTGAGGATTATCACGGTAGTGCTCTTTTGTGTGTACAGGTATGGCACTTGAGAATCTCTATGATTCTAGTCACATGGGTACTTGTTGGTTAAGTAACAGTACTAACTTAAGTCTTCCTTTGGCTGCAGAGCCTAGTAGCACTTGGAAAAAGCTTTTGAGACTCGCCACTGGGACATGTATCGAAGGTGGGAGTTAAGTCAAGAAGATCTTAGTTGAGGCTTGTGTTTATACCGTACTCTAGTTGCCTCCATAGTCTATGTTTTGAAGAGTCCTAGACTCTAGGATTGCTCTTAGGTGAGGCCATTAGCCTACTTTATGTATGAATGTTCTCACGAGTTGTTATGTGTAGTAAACTCACACAAATGTTGATTTTGTATGCTTTGGCTATTTGTACTTATTTTCTGTAGAAATTACTTGGCCAAGTTAATGTTTTATGGTTTTAATAAACCAAGTCAAAGAATGAAGAGCATGCATCTTGTATATTCTAGGTTAATCAACTAGTATCATGGATTTTTAATCTGCGCACATATACAGCTAGCCAATTGTAATCCACCGTGAGACCAGCTCTCACAGGCTTCCTGGGCAGGGGCCAAGGACGGCCATGTCAGTGTAAGTACAAATCAATCCAGTAAACAGTGGGTAGAAATACCTTACTCTCCAAAAGAGCTTCATAGGTGAGCTTCCTTCAAAGGAGCATGACTAATATAGATTGCTTCCTATCAGTGTGCGGTTTAGGCATTCGAAGGTCAATATGGTGCTCCATGACAATGCTTAGCTTCCGAAGAACGTCTTTGATCATCAAGTTCCATCGAATGAGAAAAAGATAAGGTGCACGTGAAGATGGTTGTTCATCCCAGCCAGCCACCTACCTGATACAACTGTTGAAATTCTTGAATTGAGCTTTAAGTTCTTTGGTCAAGAGCTTTGAAGGATCCGTGACATTAATTGGCAAAGTCCTAGAAGCCCAATTTTTGGCAAGTTCTACCACTCCTTTAGTACCTCCATAAAAAAGTACTTCATTTACCAACCTCACCAGCTATCCTTGGCAATGAAGGTATCTGAATACTTTTTGATTCATGTCCCCTAAGGTAATAGAAAATAGAATGACCCCTTCGGAAGAGGATAAAGCTTGTAATATTGCATAGAGAAAATGAAGTGAGGGGCTACCTTAAATACCCCGCACATACAAAAAAAATGTTGAAATAAGAATAGGAGTTCGAGGGTAATTGGTTGATGGCTATGCCATGGAACTCATAGAAATTAGAAATCATCTTTAGGGTGGGGATCACAAAGACCCATTTTTAGATGAGATCAGAAAATGGTGACTTATCCTTCTCGAGGATGTAGCTTAGTTCACCACATTCGGGGGGCCCTAGTCTTAACATATGAAGGGAGAAAGAACTTTGATTGCCACTTTTTAACTTTTTTTGAAGTAGCACAACTCAAATGGGCATTTAGCAAACTCTAACTCTCCTCAGTGGTACTAACTTTGACACTCTTATTTCCCACACTCTATCCCAATATCCTAAGGCTCTACTTCGGAATAAGGCAGAAAAAGAAAGAGAAGGATAAAGAAGCAACTTTGGACAAATCACACACCTGATTACATTCTGAAGAAGTTGATGAGTCGTTGCAAAAGTTGCCAGAAATTGCTCCACAGCAAAGAACAACCAAAAGTAAGGAAATTAGCAAACAATAAAGAGCAAATAAGGAAGCAAAATGAGGAGTGAGGAACCTCTAATTTGAACAAGGGCAAATACAGCCCGAGGTAGGCAAGTGAAAAGGCACCATAATGACCACTTCCTGCCTATTGAAGAGACATGACCAATGTAACCAATGCAAAAAATAGCCAATCAAGCTATGACAAGTGTCAATCATCACACAAACCAAATGCATGCCTACTAAAATGTCAGATTAGTAACGCATAGATTGAAGGAGCCAATCTGTCTACCCATGAAATTGAAGAATTTTAGATGGAATCAAAACCCCCATGGTAGAAAAACCTTAGAACCATATGCACTCAATAAAAGTTGGTATACTAGGGCCGACGATACAACTTTGCCTCTATTCAAAGGGGCTATCTTATGGCCCTCTAGGCAGCGGACCTTCAATGCTCAGGTAAGACTTGTTTGACAAGTGAAAATCCCTAGTTTAATGCCTCAATTAGCTTGAATAAGCAAGCCAAGCAAGTGTTTAAAAAGGTAGATGGTTCCTAGGTCATTTTGGCACCTAAGTGTAACCAAGGGCAAAATGATCATTTTGTACCTTGAGGTGATCGATTTAGTTTTCCAAGATCATAAGTTATTATTTTGGACCTAAGTGACAAGAAACGAAAGAGTTAGGCTAAATTGCCAAATCTTATGGCATTATTTGAGCATGGGGTACTTTTGTAAAAATAACAAAAGTTAAAGGGCTAAAGTGAGAAGATGGCTATTCAAACTGTTTTCAAGGAATTGACGGCTACTATTCATCATCTACAACCTCCCAAACCCATAGCTCTCCTTCTCCTTTTCCATTCCATGGCCAAACTTCCATTTCCTCATCAATTCTTGGTGGATTTTGGTGCCCCATGAGGTATATATGCATGAAAGGGCTTATTCTTGCATAGTTTTGTGTGGAAGCTCATGGATTACCTTTTTCAGCTTGGTGAGGTTAGGTACATTTTTCCCAAATGGTTTACTTGAGATTCTTGAGTTGTTCTTGGTTTCTTGAGCTTCTATGAGCTTGGGTTTAGCTTAATTGAGCTAATTTTGGATGCCTAGTGTGTTGATTTGCTTGGAACTATAAAAGCCTTAGTGGAACACATTTTTCTTGGTGTAGATGCTTGATTCATGCTTGTTCTTCATAATTGAGGTAAGGGATTTAGTTATCACATTCATATGATGCATGTCTTAGTTGCTTGAATGTTGGTTTCAAGTAGTTTGGAAGATATGCATAGGTTATGGTAGAATTTGGTTGTGATGGACTAGTATAAATCAAGGATTAGTGTGGTGTAATCAAGCACCTCAAGCTTTGTTTGGTTAGCACCAAAATGGCCTATTGTAGTATTCATAGAGTTCTGGAGGTTGTGTAGGTTTTTCTTGGACGTTTGGGAGGGGTTGGATGCCCCCAAAGTGTGTATGGACACAAGGAGTAAAAATAGGGCACCTTTGGAACCCGAGTGTTATAGTTGCCAACTATGTCATCGGTGATGTGTCACCAACTGTGTCATCAGTGATGTGTCGCCAACTATGTCGTCATTCTGGACGACACGTCGCCAAGCCCTCAACAGCATTGACATGCTATAATATTTTTGGCATAACTTTTTGCTCGAGCGTCCGATTGAGGTGATTCAAGATTACACGCAAAGCTAAGAGGAAGAGCTACAATTCTATGCTATCAACAATGAAAAATTCTACCCATATTATTTTTGAATTATTTCCAAGGGAAGGGGCTTAATAGTGCCTTAGGGGACATGGGGTAGAAGGTGCCTAGTGGTGCCTTAGTACCTCCCATGGCTCCTTAAAGCACTAGGTAGTTAATGAAGCCTTCTTGAGTGTAAAGAAAGCTTGGTGGAAGATAAGTTGGAAGATGTTTCATGTGCTACAATAGAGCCATTAGGAAGGATAAGGGGGTTTAGCGCCATTGGTGGTCTAGTTGAAGACTTAAGGATTAGGACACCAATGAGAAACCCTAGTGTATATGTATTGAGTCCATCGATAGCAAGTCTTAACATAATAGTGTGAACCAAGTAGTGGTGGATAGTGGAGCACTATGGATGAAGGCTTAGTGTACTTGTTGCCTAGCCACCCTGTGCCTTGAGGCACAAGTGAAAGCCTAGTGCATCCTTAGTAGGTTAAATGGGTGGAGGCCTAGTACACAAGTGACCTAGTCAAGTCTAAGGACTTAAGGCACTATATGGAGGCCTAGTACACCTAATGGATTTCTCACAGCGCAAGTAAGGAGCATCCACCGTGTTCATCTACACAATAACCAAGGGAAGGCTACATTACTGCGTTAATCAGTAAGTTAAGGCTTACTAGGAACGAGTTAGTGGCCAGAACTTGCTAGGCACGGAGTGACACCCCGTGAGGAGAACAAGGATGAGGCGGGGTCCCAAGGGACCTAGGTATATGCGCATATATTAGACCCTCAGACTGCATTGGGCCCACAGTAGATTTCATATATTCTATATATATAAGTGTTCTTAAGTTTTTGTTTGCAGGTACCCAAATCCTTAGTAGGAATCTTTGGATTCTCACTCTTTTTAGTGTTGTTGTGGAGATTTCATCTGTTTGGAGCCGGCGACCATAAGGTAGTTGATGAGCTAGTGTTTTACTTGCAGGGAAACCACTAAGTGAATTATTATTGATTCTAGTTTTACTGGTTAAGTAGTTTGTGCTAACTATAGTTGTTTTGCAACCGTGTAGAGGCTAGTGGCACAACGATGGACATAGTTGACTATGGATCCTAGTAGTAGTCTTCAGTATGCATATGTATGCTAGTTGGCCTCCAATGTCTCTAGGTCAGTAGTATTTTAGTTGCTTTTGGGCATGTACATAGTCTTTACTTATGTAATGATGCACATGCACGGTTATTACTTGTAGTAAATACACTTGTGTTTTATGCTTCGACTTGTGTTTTAAATATATTTTAATAAACCACGCGTAATGTCATAGTTTCTTTTCGTGTTTGTAAATTAAAGTCGAAGCAAGCCCATGCATGCTGCATTTTAGGTTAATAACTAGAGAGCATGAAAGGTTTTAAAATGGGACAAGTAATTAACTAGCCAACTACAACTAGCGCGGGACTTTGGTTCTATAGTCTTCTTGGGAGAGCCCTATCAGGGGTAGGCGATGTTACAAGCTATGTGATACCTAAAGGGTTATCACCTAGAGGACCCCCAGACTAATAGGGTTTGGCCTTCACCCTCGAACGGCAAACAAACCATCCTTGGAGAATGAGCTAATCACCCTTGTAAGACTAGTGTGTCTCATAACTTTGGAACTCCCTAAAAGGAGCTTGAAAGAACACGGCGAATACCTTCTCATGGGACAATTGGAAGAGACCATCCACACACCCCCTAATTTGATGATTGGGCATAACTGCCTACTAGCCCAAGGCCAGCTTGAGACTCCCTTCCTTAGGCACCAATCGAAAAGCCCTTGAATCGGACCGTCCATGTGTCCGAATCTCCTCTACTCGGTAGAATGGTCCTTTTTTCAACTCCCCTATATATATCCGGGGAAGCTCCTAGTTAACATCATCTGTTCACATGCCTTCTTCAATCATTGCTCATCTCTCATACAAATTGACTTGGGCATCGGACGTCCCTTCCCTGTCAATATTCCGAGGAACCCCCTAACCATTGTTTTGTACTACTACAGATATGACTCAAATAAAGCATCTCTGGAGGACAATATGTCATACGTTGAGGATGTTCTAGAGCATCAAATAGGCAATTGTAATTTAGCTCTATTCAGGTTTATGTAGAATTAGACCCTGTCTTCCTATTTTAGAAATATATATTTTGCCAACTAGATGTAACATTTGTTTTTACATTCTTTTTGTGTGGTGTATATCCGGGTGATCCAATAGAATTCATAGTTCAAACATTTGAGTAGTATTGCTTTCTTTCTTCTTTGCTTGTTTATGACTTTAGTTATATGTTGCCATTAATTCTAAATTTTGTTTAATTATTGCACTTTATTTTAATTGTAATAATATTATACATCACAAAAAAGGATAAAATAATAAATTTAAGAAAATAGTGAAGTAAAACTATTAATATATATCATCCAAACTCAATGATATAATAGAATATTGGTTACAACTGTAAATCGATAATATTAATCATTAAAAGTACTTCTATTTTATTATGCTCCACTCAAATTATACTATTTATTCTTTTTTCAAACAACGCATTCCATCTATCAGACGGGTATAAAACTAGTTAGCACACATAATAGAACAAAATCTTGGAGGAATAGAGAAAACAATATACTAAACCTTAAAAAAAAATGTAGTTAACCCTAAAATACATAACAAATATAATTAGTACAAATATTAGGGGATCCGGCACCTACCCGCCACTACATACACATGAAACCTCAAGTACATATTTGTATGTATTGGAATTAATGGCACCATGACCAGGCTGCTGTTTTGGATTTAGAAAAATAGAAAAACACCGGTAGGAATGTGAATTAAACTTATACACGTTGTCTTCAAGAAATCTTAAGGACCGTTTTAAAAAATTAAACAAAAGTTTTTGTTGAAATAGCTTCAACATTAGCCGGCCCACCAGTAAGAGTCAAAGTAATGGCAGGAAAGGTGGAGGCGATTAGGAAAGTCCAGGGAGTGGAGGGCCTAACCATGGTGCTAGCCATCAGAACCGTCAAGCCCACCCACTACATCCTCTAGGCCGACTTCCACAACTTCCACTTCTGCATAGCATCGTGAATGGGATTAGCCAAGCTAGAGACAACAAGGCTCGAGCTTGGCTTGATAACTTAACAGTAATACCAGATGATAGGATAATTGAACTTTCTAAAAATTATGGGCATATATGTAAGTATAACCTAAATTCAGGAAGCAAATGCTAATTATTTCCATTTATAATGGTAATTTTTTCAAGGATGGGTAGTTGAAACTTTTGAAACATTAGGACGTATGTGTACTAATGTTCAAACTTTAGGGGGATTAGTGTAACAAATCTTATTTCTCATTATATATTAAGCTTGATAAGGCTTGAAAAGCTTGAGGGCCAAGTACCACTAGGCTTGTTATAGCCTTCAGACTAGTTATTGGAAGACTTGAGTTACTAGGTCCCTGAGTTATTTTAATAATTAAATACCTTAGAAAAATTTATTTAAGCTAAATCTTGGTTTTAAAGGGTTCAATAACTTAAAAATGGTAAATTGAACATTCTGGCAAAATTTTTCTAAAAGGGCATTTTGGTGATGTCAAAGTGAGGTGAATGTTACAAAGTTATCCTCATGTTTAAATTGGCAATTATAAGGCTTTTTGGTACTAGTTTGGGAGAAAGGAAATGGATGTGGGCCAAATTGCGTAAGCCTTAGACTTGTTGAAGAAGATGCTAAACATATCTTCTTAAGTAAGATGATACTAGTCACTATCTTCCTCAAACAGAAACCCATGATTTGTTTTTTTTCCAGCCTCGATACCTAATGCTTCACCAAGCTCGGAGAAGGCTTCTTTGAGCTTATGTAAACCTAGTTTCCTTTAATCTCTTAACAAAGGTTTGGGAGGTTAAGGTGCTCCTTCATTTGTCCAGCTCAGCAAAACTGAGGGTCTCCACCTCCTCAAAAGTTTGAGTGGCTACCATCCCCTTCATGTTCAACGTCTATAAATTCACCAAGGAAAGCAATTAATCAAAAAGGGAAGGCAACAATGCCACCAGTGACCCATTCATGGTAGGACAAAATCGAAAACAAAATCAATCAAAAAAGAAACTAAATTGAAAGTAAAACCTTTTTGATAGCCAAAGGGCTATTAACCTTCGAACTCCCAAGCTTTGATGAGCAACACCCTTGGTAAAGACAAGCACCACCATCGGAGAAGATGAGTACCAACCTTGGAGAGAGGGTCCGCAGTCCTTGACACCCTAACCTCAGCAACCCACCATCACCCTCGGTGAATAACAGGATGGACCTCAGGAGTACGGTGAGCTACCACCCTCGGTTAGATAATTGGCCAGCTTTGGGAAAAGTAGACTCACCATCCTCGGTAGGGGAAAACAACCTCCAAAGGGGATCCTCTATGCCGAGGGGCATTCCGAATGACCGGGAAACCTCGGCAAAAAGCTTTCATATCTTAAAGAGGTCTTTTTATGCCGAAGGGGTCTCTTTCACCGAAGAGGTCCTATCGACAACAAAAACGGTTAAGGAGCCTTTGACATAGAAACCTCGCATACGTCCCTGACACACAGGCCTTCCATGGCCCTGACTTCTAGCCAGAACGGCCTACGGCCAGCTGGAGATCCCCATCCCCGAAGGTACGTACCGCATCTGGCCGAACACGTGTCATGATCTGAGCGGGCTGTGTCAAACGGACTTCTCCCAACACCCTCCTATAAATTCTTGGAGAACAACCTTGGTAAGGGGACATGCTGAACTTTTGAGAGAATTTCTGCCCTTTACTCTCCAATCACTACTCCTTACTTGCCAAATACTAATTTGGGCGTCGGAGGCTCCTTCCCCGAAAACACACTTCGGGGACCTCATAACCCCTGTTCTTTTGAGCGTTTCAGGCAATCTCACACCGGAAGTCTCCTCTACCAGCATCTCCACACCAGAAGTCCCTCCTAGGCCTACCATGTCATACAACAAAGATGCTGCCGGGCATCATTTGGCGGCCGTCTGTGGGAACTCACCCCCAGGTCGCCGTTGTTAAAACCCGATGTTCTAAGGACAAGGGACTCCCGAAGTCCCCATCCGTGCCGGAAACTCAACCAGTGACCGAACAACTTGCCGTAGGGACTTCTTTGCCTGAGGACGAACGTCCTCTAACGATCATGATGAGCTTCCTATGTGATTTTCAGCGCTCTGTTGTGGCTAAAATGACGCAACAATTGGACCAAAGGTGGTCACAACCACCTTCGGGCTGAAGGGCCTCTTCACCAACTCCCCGTCAGGAGAGAAGCCCGAAGTCCACTCACTGGAGTTCAGGGAGTGGGGACTTCCGTGACGAGTCCTCAATGGAGGACGTACCCCCCAGAGGCCGACATACTGAAGAAACGGGGTCCAAAGGGGCTAGGACTTCCGACCAGCGAAGTTCATCACCGAAAGAGAGATCACAATCCCTCCGCCGCCAAAGTTACTCCCCGAAAAGGAGGCATCGTTCTCCGTTGCCGGAGGCCTCCAGGCAGCGAGAAGAGCCCAGCACCACCATCCTCATGGAAAAGATCCTAGAGAGGTTGGAGAAAGTGGAAAGGCAGGTGGCTCGGAAGCCTGTCTGGTCAAGGTTGTCGGAGACCTTCACCGGAGAAGAGTCACCCTTTATCCGAGCAATAGTTGAGGCACCTATGCCAAGCGACTTTCGGGTGCCACGCTTGGAGACGTACGATGGGCGCAGTGACCCCCAAGCCCACCTCACGAAGTACAGATGCAGCATGGTGCTACATGGCGCTGATGATGCCACCCTCTGCAAATGCTTTGAGGTCACCCTCTCAGGGCCGGAAACTGCCTGGTACAACTCCCTGGCCCCTGGAACCATAATGGGTTTTCAGGAGTTGTCCACTGCCTTCATTCAGTAGTTCATTGATAGTAGACCGATGGCGAAGATGCCCATCCAGATGTTTGACATAGCCCAAAAGAGTGGGGAGACTATTCGGGACTATGTCGAAAGGTTCAACCGAGAGGCTCTAAGCGTGCCAGACTTCCATCCCGAAATTTGTATCCTCGCAATGATCAGAGGACTTCGGAGGGACTCTCAGCTTTTCTATGAATTCTCCGAGGATCCCCCAGACACCCTGGGAGAATTCTACCGAAGGGCCGAGCAGCATATGACAGCTGAAGAGCTGAGAATGGGGGGACCGAAGTCTGATCACCATCAGCCCGAAGGTCAGAGTCACCAACCTCGGTATTCAGCCGAGGGCGGGGGAAGACCCCGGAAGCAGAGGGGGAAAAACCCATGTCATTCACTCCCCTGAACACCTCCAGAACAAACATACTACTGGCCATGGAAAGGCAAGGCAACCCAATCCAGCGTCCAAAGGCCATGACTTTAGAAAACAAGAAAAATATGAAGAAATTCTGCCAATTCCATCTGGACCATGGGCATGACATAGAGGATTGCTTCCAGCTGAGGAAGTACATTGAGTCTCTAATAAAGCAGGGCCAACTTTGGCGCTACTTGCAGACGCCCTCCTTGAAATGGAGGAGGGAAGAGGAGAGGAAAGGAGATGATGATGACTATGATTCTGACAGACGTTGGAACCGAAGTCCCAAAAGAAATCCATCCCCTCCGGCAAGAGTAATCCAGACGATCACCACTGGGATACCATCGGCCGAAAGGAAGAGAAAGATATGGGAAATCTCCGTGATGGAGTTCAGACACTAGTCGAACAAGCTTGATCGAAAAGATGGATCCACCGTGATGTTCCCTCATGATGACCCATTCCTAATCATGGCGAGGATAGGGAGTTGGGATGTCAAGAGAGTACTCCTCGATGATGGTTCTAACACCGATGTCTTATTGTCTCATCTGCTACCGAATTTGGGTATCTAAAAAGTGATCTCAAGCCTTTCACCTCCCCTACCTTCGAGGCAGGTCCGTCCAATCTCCCTGTCCTCGAATGGATCGACCTACCTTTGATGCTAAGAGAAACTTCGCCACAAAACAAGGATGAACTCTTTGCTTCCACAATGACAAGGTTCATCGTCATAGATGTCCCTTCGTCATACAATGCCATCCTTGGGAGGCAGACGCAAGGGAATCTCCACATCCGTCTAGATGTGAAGTACTTGACTGTCACCTTCGCAACGAAGGATGGGGATGCTGAGATCTTCATTGACCAAGCTGAAGTAAGGAAGGTCTTTGTGAAAGCAAGACAGGGTCCAGCAAAGATCCACGCACAAACTTCGGGAGCAAAGACCGTGCTCGGAGAAGAGGCTAAGGGAGAAGAAACAGTAGACCTCAAAAAAATAGAAACTGAAGATGTAGAACTGGTCCCAGGCCGAAGTACTCGAGTGGGGAAAAAACTGGCCGAAGATGACAAGGAAAAACTTGTATCTTTTTTGTTAATGAACAAAGACCTGTTTGCCTACTTGCCGAAGGACATGCCTGGGGTAGACCCTTGCATAATCCAACATAGTCTTAAGGTGCGCCCAGAGGCAAAGCCTGTTCGACAAAAAAAGCAAAGCCTCTCGGCGCATAAGAACAACTTCATCAAAACCGAAGTCCAACGCTTAACGGAAGCAGGCGTAATAAGGGAGGTCAAGTACCCCGAATGGCTGAGCAATGTTGTCATTGCTACAAAAGAAGGGAGTGACAAACTCTGAATGTGCATCGATTTCTAAAACATAAACGATGCCTGCCCTAAGGATTCTTATCCTCTACCACCAATAAATCAGTTGGTGGACTTTATTGTCAAATACAGCCTACTCCGCTTCCTTGACGCCTTCAGTGGATACTACCAAATTCAAATGAATCCCGAAGATGAGGAGAAAACAGCCTTCATCACAAAAGTTCGCACATAAGAATCGACGCCCTTGCTGGGGTTCACCTACGGCAAGGGTATTTCTGGCCTACTCTGAGAAAGGACGCAAGGCAGTTCATCCAAAAGTGTGATAATTGCCAAAGGCACCCTCCTATCCAGAGACTACCCTTGGAAAAGATAACTTCGGCCAACTATCCCTGTCCCTTCGTCGTATGGGGCATCGACCTTATTGGACCTCTCCCGACTGCTCCCGGAGGAGTGAAATTTTGCATAGTCGCCATAGACTACTTCACCAAATGGATTAAGGCAAAGCCCTTGGCAGCGATATCCGCCAAGGATATACAAAGATTCATCTGGAAAAGCATCATATGCAGATTCGGTATTCCAAGGGTAATGGTGGTCGATAATGGCTCCCAATTCACCGATAAAGGGTTCTAGGAATTCATAACCGACCTCAGAATTAAAATGCACTTCACCCTGGTGGCCCATCCTTAAAGCAATGGACAAGTTGAAGTATCCAACAGGACAATAAAGGATGGCCTGAAGAATAGGCTAAAATAAGCAAAGGGAAAATGGCCAGGAGAGCTCCCAAGCATGTTGTGGAGCTACCGAACCACTCCGAGGAGAGCCATGGGTGAAACACCCTTCTCACTCATATTCGGTTCAGAGGCCATTATTCCTGTAGAAATCATCCAACCATCAGTTAGGATACAGGTGTTCGACGAAGAAGGGAACAACCTTGGTTTGAGAACCAAGTTGGACCTCATTGACGAACATAGAGAAATGGCCGAGCTGAGAAGAAAAGCTTTCCAGCAGAGAGTAGCTGTCGCTACCAACCTACATGTAAAGCGGAAAGGAATAAAAAAGGGAGACCTCATTCTCCGAAAAGCCGAGTTTGAACCCCAAAGACCATCGCATAGAGCACTTCATGCAAACTGGGATGGGCCCTATTTGGTTCTCGAAGAAATTCGACCGGGAGTGTACAAGCTCGGTGACACCGAGGGTGGAGAATTGAAAAATACATGGCATTCGGATTCTTTAAGAAAATTCTATACTTAGAAATTTCTGAGGAAAAGGAAAAATTGTATTATTCTAGCCATAGGTAACCGACCAAACATGGTGTAATGAGATTTTTTTCGAAGCCGTCTAAGCAAAACTTGACCAAACATGCCCCCTCCCGAACAACGACAACACCAGATTTTAAGGTGGAAGACCGAACATGGGCACGCCGAAGCGATAAGCTCGTAAAAAGGGGCCAGCCTTCGGCAAGCGTACGATGTTAGTTGGTGCCAAAGGCGTTTATCCCCTAAAAGTGCCTAAATGGACACTGGGAAAAGATTTTGAAAAGCACCAAGGAAGCATGACCGAGGACGGTTATTCCCAAAGATAGGTGTTTGCCTCGGTCGAACATTGTTCCCGAAGGACAATTTCCCCAAGTGCAAGGCTGGAACTTAGAAAAATTTTTGAAAGAAAATGCTAGATATGCCGAAGCTGGTCATTTGAACGTGTATATTACCGAGATGTACCTTGGTATAAAAAATGTTGATCAGACATGATTCGAACAAAGGTTGAGTTTCGCAAAAGGCGGTGCTTTTCGAAGAAGTACTGGTCGAATACAATAGAGTTTGAAGAAAGAAAATTTTATTAACACTGATAAAAGATTACAGCAGATGGATTACAGGAGGAAAAGAAGAAAAAGGAGGCCTATTCACGATCCTGGGCATCCACTGGTTCCTCACCATTCTCGGCCTTTACACCTTTGGAATCTTAATCAGCAGATCTCGGCATCGAAGGTGGAACAGCAGGAAGGTTGAGGAATTCCACCCTTGACCACTGCCAGGATGGCCCTTCGGGGATGTCTAGGGCCGCCAAGAAGGAGATGTCGAGATCTGGAAATCTTGATAAGACTTGGTGATAGGTGAGGCAGAAGCCATCCTGATAAGACCTTTTGGTTGCTTGGTTGGACTTATCCTTCTCTACGTCCAATCCTCCAAATCTTTCCAAAGCTCCATGATCTCCTTCTCCAGCTTCTTCTTCTTTTTCTTTCCCTCCTTCTTCAACCTCTCGACCTCGGCCTAAAGCTTGGAGTTGAGATTGAAGGCCTTCGCCACTTGGGCAGCAGCATCATCCTTTTCTTTCTGAAGAACCTCGTTGGTCGAGGTCAAAGCTATCAACCTTGCTCCGAGGTCTGACATCTTCCCAGAGAAGTCTTGGATAAGCTCCCCTTGGCTTTTGAGCATCTCCTCCCGAAGATTGGCCAGATCCTCCTTGGCTATTTTATTTAGCTCACCGTACTTAATGACAGAGCTAGCCAAGAGTTCCTTGGCCTTCGCCAGAGACTCCTCGGAGCAACTATGGACCAAAGATTGCTTGGCTGCCCAAGCCCGATAGTACCCCGTGTACGCCAAGAGCTGCAAAAGGGAGAGATCCTGAGTAAGGAACAAAAGGCAAACAAAAAATCACTAAGTATCAAAAGGGTAGGAGTTTACCTAGGCAGCCTGCTCGGTCATCCTCACGGAGAGGATCTCCTCATTCGGACACTCCTCAGTCAGAGACTGAAAAGTGGCATGCGTGATGACACCCGTCGCCATCTGAGGAGCCATCTTCTGGCTATCCTCGGAGAACAAGTTCATGTCCTCCGTGAACGACCAGAAGGGCTCCATCGGAACCTTCCCCTTTGGGATCTTGGCATCCCGAATGGCCCTCTTCTGGGCATGATCTTCCACCTAGGGAGCTTGCACTGCTTCGCCTGCAAAGTCTCACCGAAGTTCCATAAGTACGTTATCCCTTAGCCACTCGTCTATAAGATCTAAAACACCAAAAATTCCCAAGCTCATAGAAGAATGGCTAAGGGACAAACCTGGTGGAAGCTCCGCATCATCGCCCTCAGAGTCACTGACTTCAAGGACCTCATCGGGGACATTCTTGCCTTTCCTTTTTCGGCGCTCCTCTAGCTCCTCAGCCGAAAACCCCCCAATCGAGGTCCCCAAAGTCTTCACCACGGTGCTGGGACTAAGAGGAGTGGAATGGATAGCTGGCTCCGAAGGTGGATCCTCCCGAATGTAAGTCTGGTCCACAGCCCCCACTTTGCCTTCAGGAGGCGGGGGAATGAGGTCCTCCTTTGTCTTATTTGGCCTTGAAGCTGAAGATGATCCCCAAGACGGCATTTTTCTCTTCGGTGCAGTCTTCTTTCGGGTCTACTCCCCCTTCTCAGCCTGATCGAGGAAGAGGGACTTGTAGAAGGCAGCAAATTTGTCACCCATCTCTGCAAAAAGAACAATATCAATGTAAGTACACAGAGAGAGAGATGAAAAATTTGGAAAGGAACTTACTCTCTTTAAGGGCCGAATACGTGAGTTCGCCCCAAATGAGCATTACCAACCACGACCTCTTCCCGTTAAAAAGAGGCGTTCGCATGTTCAGGTCGGTAACATGCTCCTTGATCACCTCTAGTTCCCGAAGGACCTCTTTGGTCATCAAGTTCCATCTGATGGGAAAGGGGTACAGGGAATGGGGGGGACCTCAGGGTCCCAGTCCATGACAGCCCGAATACGACTATCGAACTCCTCGAACTGGGCTTCTAACTCCAGGGTTAGCAGTTTTCTGGGGTCAACTACATCTATAGGCAAAGTCCCCCATGCCCATTTGGTTGGAATGTGCTCCCACTGGTCAGCCACCTTCAGGAAGAAGAACTTCCTTTACCACCTTCACCAACTATCCTTCGTGTTGAAGGTAAATGTGTACTTCTTACTCCCAGAACCCTGAGGAAGCAAAAAATAGAAACCACCTTTTGGGACAGGGTGGAGTTTGTAGTATTGCATGAAAAAAATAAAGTGAGGTTCTATCTTGAAAACCCCACACATGCAAAGGAAAGCGTTGAAGTAGGAGTAAGAGTTGAGGGGAAGCTGATTCACGGCTGTGCCATGAAATTTGCAGAAGTTGCAGATCATCTTCAACGGAGGAAACCAAAGTTCGGCCTTCAGTTGGGCCCGAAAGACCGTAACCTCGTCCGAGTTATTCATGTAACTGAACAAGCTAGGACTAGGTAGCCTAGTAACCGCGTAAGAAGGAAGAAAGAATTTAGTTGTCCACTTTGCTAACTTCTCCGAAGTGGTACAACTCGGATGAGAATTAAGGGGAATCCAGCTCTCGGGGACAGGTTGGACAAACATGAGCGGAACTGGGGTACACATTCGGGAAAGGGAAACCTAACTTCGGAATGGTGAAGAAAAGAAGAGAAGGAAATAATGCCGAAGAATGACTTCAGGAAAGAACCCACCTAGTTCGGAAAAGGAAATGAATTCGGGAGAACGCTGAAGAAACTGTCGAAAATCGCCCCACCGCTAGCACTGCTGCCGGAAAAGAGAAGGAGGGGAGAAAATTTGAGAGCAGAAGAGAGCAAAAGAACGTAAGTGTGAAAAAAATGATGAGGAAGGAGGGATTTATAGGCCGAATGAGGGAGGTGAAGCGTCACCATAATTGCCGCTCGAAGGCGAAGAGGCACGTCTGACAAAACGGATGCGACCATTCGCCAGTGACCAGGTGACACGTGTCACCTAGTGCGGGAAATGAGGGCACGCCCTTGACAGCTGTCAGACTTAGACCCTTCCCAAGGAAATGCATCGAGTAAACATAACGGTCCACTGACAGGTATGAGAAAGCCTAGAACGGATACACTTTAGCTGAAGAGACAACCTCGGGAACACCAGACTCCTCTCCCGAAAAGATAAATGCCATTATCTCGGCAAGAAAAGATGTTCTGTGTCAAAGAGACTCTCAATCAAAAAAGGTGACTTCGGCCATTTCAGGGTCTGGACAGGCCTCCGAAGGATTCCACGACTAGCTCGCGAAGGCTTAAAAGCCGAAGACATATCTTCGGCTCTCCGAGGGGGGCAAGTGATAGCTAAAGGGCTATTACTGTTTAAACTCCCAAGCTCTGACGAGCACCACACTTGGTAAAGATGAGCACCACCATCGGAGAAGACGAGCACCAACTTGGAGAGAGGGTCCACAGTCCTTGACCCCTTAACCTCAACAACCCATCATCACCCTCAGTGAATAGCAGGACGAACCTTAGGAGTACGGTGCGCTACCACCCTCGATTAGATAACCTGGCCAGCTTCGGGAAAAGTAGACTCACCATCCTCGGTAGGGGAAAACAACCTCTGAAGGGGATCCTCTGTGCCAATGGGTGTTCCGAATGACCGAGGCAACCTCAGCAAAAAGTTTTCATATCCCAAAAAGCTCTTTTTATGCCGAAAAGGTCTTTTTCATTAAGGAGCCTCTGACACAGAAACCATGCACATGCCCCTGACACAGAGGCCTTCCACAGCCCTGACTTCTGTTAGTGTTGTGCCCAAAAGCCAGTCATGAGATGATTGTATTTTTGCACATTGAGTCATGATATTTTATTAAGGCATTAATCCAGCAATTATGTTTGTTGTTTTGTTCCTGCGTAACTTAACAAACATAATTGTAACCCTAGAATAATGATATTCTTAAAAGTCCCTGGTCTAGTATTATTGTGGAGCGGGTTGCAATAATACATAACGACTAGCATATGTGGGGACTAATATGAGATATGTAGTCTACATATGGGTACAAGTTGGAGAACTTGTGTACTGGACCGACCCACCATGAGAACACTACATGGATCGTTATATGAGTGTCATAAGTGATTCTCATAGTGATCATGGTATATGTAGTCCTTCGACCTAAGATCATCAAGGTTCCCTATATATGAGTCACATACTTTGATAATTCCTTTTGCTGCTCGTAACTGAGTGAACTTGAAAGAGGTCATTCGGTATGTCACATATCATGCAGAGGGATTTGTATGATCAAGATGGTATTTGTCCCTCCTATGTAACAGGAGTGATATCTTCGGGCCCCTTGATAGAGCAAGACTTAGAAAAATGTATGGCCATGCTCGGATGAGTTGATATATGATATCAATGTCATTAGTTTAAGTTGGTGTAGTCAGTAATCAAGAAACCAAAGATTGGGCTATACGAGAATGACACATTCCATGTCTCGTGCTTATTCTTGATATCTTGGACAAAGGGACAATGGCATATATCGGTGATGATCATAAAGGTTTAGTCGAATCACCGACAATCTTGTCACTTGGGTAGCAATGATGTGTTGCTAGACACTGCTCATTGCTTATGATCATAAATGTGATTTATGATCATTGCCAACGTGGTAAGAGCCTATTGGGTCGCACACATAGAGCTATTTGGATCATTAGAGTGCATGGGCTAATTATTTGGGTTATGTTTTCACTTTAATTTCGTATTAATAATGGGCCCAATAGTTGAGCCATTATTAAGCCCGAAATTAAAGCCTAATTGGATTAGGGCTTTGAAACCCATTATGCCTGGAAGTTGAGTCTCACTATAAATACAACTTTTAGTGAGAAATTCGCAGGTCTCCTTGCCCTAGCCTCCCAAAAGGACAACCGCACTCTTCTCTTGCAATTCCTTGGAGGACGCAAGCTAGCACTGCGAGCGCAAGAGAAACGCATCTACCGGGATGTGGTGGAAGCGTGGTGATCCCGAGAGGCTCGTGTGGATACCATAGAGAGCTTGAACACGTCAACTGTTCAGGTTTTGTGATTCGACTCTACAGTTGAGTGAGAGATCTCAACCGAAAATTAGGTATGAAATTTTTGAACACCCGGTTTACCCCGTTTCACTTGGATCCTGGAGGGTTTCGGTTAAATTCCGCTGCGCTGTTTGGCTCCCGAAACCCAACAGTGGTATCAGAGCTACTGGTGAAACCCTAAATCGGGATTGAGTGTTGAGTCGCATGATGCTATGTGTTCGATTGGTTTTCGGCCATGATTAATTAGATTGATTCATGATGCATGAAACCGAATTTCGTAATGAACATATTGTTGGGTTTCGGGAGCCAAACAGCGCAGCGAAATTTAACCGAAACCCTCCAGGATCCAAGTGAAACGGGGTAAACCGGGTGTTCGAAAATTTTCATACCTAATTTTCGATTGAGATCTCTCACTCAACTGTAGAGTCGAAGCACAAAACCTGAACAGTTGACGTGTTCAGGCTCTCTATGGTATCCACACGAGCCTCTCGGGATCACCACGCTTCCACCACGTCCCGGTAGATGCGTTTCTCTTGCGCTCGCAGTGCTAGCTTGCGTCCTCCAAGGAATTGCAAGAGAAGAGTGCGGCTGTCCTTTTTGGAGGCTAGGGCAAGGAGACCTGCGAATTTCTCACTTAAAAGTTGTATTTATAGTGAGACTCAACTTCCAGGCCTAATGGGTTTCAAAGCCCTAATCCAATTAGGATTTAATTTCGGGCTTAATAATGGCTCAACTCTTGGGCCCATTATTAATACGAAATTAAAGTGAAACCATAACCCAAATAATTAGCCCATGCACTCTAATGATCCAAATAGCTCTATGTGTGCGACCCAATAGGCTCTTACCACGTTGGCAATGATCATAAATCACATTTATGATCATAAGCAATGAGTGGTGTCTAGCAACACATCATTGCTACCCAAGTGACAAGATTGTCGATGATTCGACTAAACCTTTATGATCATCACTGATATATGCCATTGTCCCTTTGTCCAAGATATCAAGACTAAGCACGAGACATGGAATGTGTCACTCTCGTATAGCCCAATCTTTGGTATCTTGATTACCGAGTATACCAACTTAAACTGATGGCATTGATATCGTATATCAACTCATCCGAGCATGGCCATGCATTTTCTAAGTCTCACTCTATCAAGGGGCCCGAAGATATCACTCCCGTTACATAGGAGGGACAAATCCCATCTTGATCATACAAATCCCTCCGCATGATATGTGACATACCCAATGACCTCCTTCAAGTTCACTCAGTTACGAGCAACAAAGGAAAGTATCAAAGTATGTGACTCACATGTAGGGAACCTTGATTATCTTAGGTCGAAGGTCTACATATACCATGATCACTATGAGAATCACTTATGACACTCATATAATGATCCATGTAGTGTTCTCATGGTGGGTTGGTCCAGTACACAAGTTCTCCAACTTGTACCCATATGTAGACTACATATCTCATATTAGTCTCCACATATGCTAGTCGTTATGTATTATTGCAACCCGCTCCACAATAATACTAGACTAGGGACATTTAAGAATATCATTATTCTAGGGTTACAATTATGTTTGTTAAGTTACAAAGAAACAAAACAACAAACATAATTGCTGGATTAATGCCTTAATAAAATATCATGACTCAATGTGCAAAAATACAATCATCTCATGATTGGCCTTTTGGGCACAACACTAACAATCTCCCACTTGCACTAAAGCCAATCATCCATGTATCTAATACCGATGGACCTAGAATGGCTATCATGCTTCTGCTGCGTAAGGGGCTTTGTCAGTGGATCAGCAATGTTGCTGTCTGTCGAAGTCCTGCATATCCTTACATCACCCCTCTTGATGATCTCCCTGATGAGATGATAGCGTCGGAGTATGTGTTTGGATCGCTGGTGAGATCGAGGTTCCTTAGCCTGTGCGATTGCTCCATTGTTGTCACAATAGAGCTCTATCGGGTCGGCAATGCTTAGAACCACTCCAAGTTCAGTGATGAACTTCTTGATCCAAACTGCCTCCTTCGCAGCATCAGAGGCGGCAATGTACTCAGATTCTGTTGTAGAGTCAGCTACTGTCTCTTGCTTTGAACTCTTCCAGCTCACAGCACCACCACCAATACAAAACACATAACCAGATTGCGATCTAAAATCATCCTTATCGGATTGGAAGCTTGCATCGGTGTAACCCCTTACAATGAGCTCATCTTCACCTCCAAAGACCAAGAATGCATCCTTAGTCCTTCGTAAGTACTTAAGGATGTTCTTAACAGCTGTCCAGTGACTCTCACCGGGGTTCGATTGGTACCTACTCGTCATGCTCAAAGCATATGAGACATCGGGATGAGTACATATCATGGCATACATGATAGATCCAATTGCTGAGGCATATGGAATCTTACTCATGCGCTCTCTCTCCTCGGGTGTACTCGGACACTGAGATCTAGAAAGAGTGATACCATGTGACATGGGCAAGAATCCTTTCTTGGAATCTTGCATGCTAAACCTCTTTAGCACCTTGTCAATATATGTACTTTGACTTAGGCCAAGAAGCTTTCTAGATCTATCTCTATAGATCCTGATGCCTAACACATAGGCTGCTTCACCCAAGTCCTTCATAGAGAAGCATTTCCCTAGCCAAGTCTTCACAGACTGTAGCTCAGGAATGTCATTCCCGATGAGTAGTATGTCATCTACATACAACACCAAGAAGACAATAGCGCTCCCACTAACCTTCTTGTAGACACAAGGTTCATCTTCATTTTTGATAAAACCAAACTCTTTGATTGCATCATCAAAATGAAGATTCCAACTTCGAGAAGCTTGCTTCAGTCCATAAATGGACCTTTGCAACTTGCACACTTTATTGGCATTCTCAGGAGTGACAAAACCCTCAGGTTGTGTCATGTACACATCCTCAAGTAGCTTTCCATTTAGGAATGCAGTTTTGACATCCATTTGCCATATCTCATAATCATAGTGTGCAGCAATAGCAAACAAAATTCGGATGGATTTAAGCATAGCAACTGGTGAAAAAGTTTCATCATAGTCAATACCATGAATTTGCTTGAAACCTTTTGCAACCAATCGTCCCTTAAAGGTAATCACATTACCATCCATGTCAGTTTTCTTCTTGAAAACCCATTTGCACCCTATGGGTTTTACCCCTTCAGGTGGGTCAACCAAAGTCCATACTTGGTTTTCATACATGGATTCCATCTCGGATTTCATGGCCACTAGCCACTTCTCAGAGTCAGGCCTCGACATAGCTTGTTGGTAGGTTATGGGCTCATCCTGATCCATGAGCATCACATCACTGGTGTGAGTCACAAGAAATCCATATCTCTCGGGCTCACGCCGAATCCTACCAGACCTACATGGGCTCTGTGCTACAAGAATAGACTCTTGAACAACATCTTGCGGTGTCTGTTCAGGTTCCATTTCAGGTTCGATGTCTCCTTTTTGTTCTTGAATTTCTTCAAGTTCTACTTTCCTCCCACTAGTTTCTTTAGAGGTAAACTCTTTCTCTAAAAAGACACCAGTTCGAGCAACAAACACTTTTTGCTCAGAAGGATTGTAGAAATAGTAACCCTTTGTTTCTTTGGGATACCCAACAAAAAGGCATTTTTGAGATTTGGGCCCTAGTTTGTCAGAGGATTGACGTTTCACATAAGCGTCACAGCCCCAAATCTTCATAAAAGACAAATTGGGACGCCTCCCACTCCATATCTCATATGGTGTCTTTTGAACCGATTTAGATGGAACTCGGTTTAGTGTAAAAGCGGCTGTCTCTAGAGCATGTCCCCAAAAGGAGTTTGGAAGGTCAGCTTGACTCATCATAGAGCGAACCATGTCTAACAGAGTTCGATTTCTCCTTTCAGATACACCATTCCATTGAGGTGTACCTGGTGGAGTGAGTTGTGATACTATACCACACTCCTTCAGATAGTCAAGGAATTCTCGATCCAAGTACTCTCCACCTCGATCTGATTGAAGCACTTTGATACTCTTCCCGAGTTGATTCTCTACTTCATTCTTGAATTCTTTGAACTTTTCAAAGGATTCTGACTTGTGTCTCATGAGATACACATAGCCATATCTGCTGAAGTCATCAGTGAAAGTAATGAAGTATTGGAAACCTCCTCTAGCTTGTGTTGACATAGGGCCACATACATCACTATGTATGAGTCCTAGTAAGTCCTTAGCCCTTTCACTTTGCCCTGTGAATGGGGCTTTGGTCATCTTGCCCAACAAACATGACTCACTTGTCTCATATGATTCAAAATCAAATGAGTCCAAGAGTCCATCCATATGGAGCTTGGATATGCGGGTCTCATTTATATAGCCCAAGCGACAGTGCCAGAGATAGGTCAGGTTTGAATCATTTAATCTGACCTTCTTGGTATTCACATTATAGATTGGATCTTCGAGGTCTAGAACATACAAGCCATTGCTGAGTTGAGCGCTACCATAAAAGATTTCATTCAAATAAATAGAACAACATTTGTCCTTTATTATAAATGAAAAACCTTTCTTGTCCAAACAAGAAACAGAAATCAAATTTCTACTAAAAGTAGGCACAAAATAGCAGTTGTCTAATTCTAAAACTAATCCACTAGGTAAAGTGAGAACATAAGTCCCTACGGCTAAGGCAGCAACCCTTGCTCCATTTCCAACACGTAGGTCCACTTCACCTCGGGCCAATCTTCTACTTCTACTTAGATCCTGCACATTTGCACAAATGTGAGATCCACAACCAGTATCCAATACCCAAGATGAGGAAGTAGAAAAGTTAGCCTCTATAACAAAAATACCTGAAGTGGAAGTCTTACTTCCCTTTTCCTTAGCAAGTTCTTCAAGATAGAGCTTGCAATTGCGCTTCCAGTGTCCAGGTTGCTTACAATGGAAGCACTCCCCTTCCTTTGCCACACCACCCTTTGGTTTCAGTGCAGCTGAAGAAGAACTAGCATTGGACTTTCCATTAGCTTTATCCTTCTTCTTGTTGGCTTTTCCTTTTCCCTTGCCCTTTTGAACCATCAAAATGGGCTTAGCCTTCTTAAGGTTTTGCTCAGCAGTTCTCAACATGTTGAGCAATTCAGGGAGGGACTTGTCAAGGTCGTTCATGTTATAGTTCATGACGAACTGACTGTAGCTTTCAGGCAACGATTGCAAGACTACATCAATAGCCAACTCTTTCTGAAGAGCAAATCCCAAATTCTCCAGATTCTCAATGTACCCAATCATCTTGAGAACATGAGGACCCACGGGACTTCCCTCAGACATCTTGCACTGAAACAATGCCTTAGAGGTCTCAAACCTCTCATGCCTAGCTTGCTCTTGGAAAAGCATTTTGAGATGTTCGATCATATCGAACGCCCCCATGTTCTCATGTTGCTTCTGAAGCTCAGATTCCATGGTAATAAGCATGAGGCATGCAACATCCAAAGCATCATCAGAATGCCTCTTGTGAGCATCGCTTTCAGCTCCTGGAGCAGTGGTAGCAGGCTCATTCGGAATGGGCTGCTCTAGGACATAAGCCTTTCTCTCTTGTTTGAGGACTATCCTCAAGTTTCGGTACCATTTGAGAAAGTTGGTCCCATTAAGTTTTTCCTTCTCAAGGATCGATCGCAACGAAAGTGTCGATGTGTTTTGTGCCATGGTTATCTACAACAGTAAATATGCAGTGTAAGAGTCATGTATTTTAATTCATTTAATAAGGACTTTTATTAAACGATACTCCCACTATTTTCCTCAAAATAATAACCCTCGATATTATTTCAGAACACCTCGGCGCTAAGGTATTCTAGTGGGCCAAGATCCATATTTGACCACAACCTGAGTCAGCTTTGGCTTTTCTCTCAAGTTACAGCTATTTAGGTAGGCAACTCCTTGCCAATTGCATCTTATGCAACTCTTGGATAGTTGGGTGAACAACACTTGTCCAAGCTCATCTCATGAGCTTAAGCCCAACTCTATGCCTCTAAGTCCCTAATCCTATTAGGATGACTTAGTTAAGTCGAACCCAAAGTTAGCAGTTTGGATATCACTATTATCCCATCGCGCCTTACCAAGATGAACATAGGTGCTTTGCTTTGGCAAACCCACCTAATGTTGATCAAAGTCTTGACGAGTGCCAACATTTGGAAGGCATCACATTTAATGACTTAATATTTGTTTGAGGGATTTTTTCTTTTGATCTCACCAATTTGTTATCTCCGGTTGTTTTATACATGCATCACATACAAATATAAAACATGCATCTCATGCTTACAAGAAATAAACGTGACATGGTTATAGCCCAAACTATGCGATATTCTCAAGCCAATGAGAATATCATAAAAGCCTAAGAAAAGAAAAGAGTCTTCACAAGCTCCTTCTCTTCCTTTCTTGGTTGCCCTTTTGTTGTCACCTCCTTGGACATACCACCTTGGATGATCCTTGGACATACCACCTTGGATGATCCCATAATGCACCATTACATCAATAATAGAAACCTCGAGTTACATTCGAGGGGAGTAAGGTGAGAAGAGAATGTACAATGAGAGTGAAAAGAAAAGGCACGACTTGCAGGCCATATTTACAAGTACAACCAATCAAGGGCTATAACCATGCACCATGCTTCAAACACCAATCAGCATATCATTTCAAATCTCATTCAACAAAGATGCATGCCAATTTTCGTGTGTTGATTAACCAGTTTTTATTTATGTGGCGCTTCGCATACGGCGCTCCCGCTGGCCGGTCAACGGACGGTGGTTCCGCTGATCGGTCAGCAGACGAGGTCAACGGGAGCTGTCCTTGCAGGGGGTGTGGGGGGCAGCGCCTCCCGGCGCAAAAAATTCTCTTACAATTGCTTAGCCCGAACTCTTCTATTTCGCGCAAGTAGGCACCCGAGACTCCTCCATTTGAGCCACCAAAAATACCTTACTTTCGGTGCCCGAACAGGTCGAATCCGAACAAAGCTAGGGTTTTTGCAACTATTGCAAGAATCCTAATCCATATAGGTATCTCATACCATTCAATTTCGGGTTAATCTCATTAACCAATTTGTGTCATTTCTTCATATATCTCATATGTTCATTACGAATTCCATGCATCATGCATCTGGGCTAATGAATCAATCTAATTAATCATGGCCGAAAAGCAACCGAACACATAGCATCATGCGATTCAACACTCAATCCCGATTTAGGGTTTCACCAGTAGCTCTGATACCACTGTTGGGTTTCGGGAGCCAAACAGCGCAGCGGAATTTAACCGAAACCCTCCAGGATCCAAGTGAAACGGGGTAAACCGGGTGTTCGAAAATTTTCATACCTAATTTTCGGTTGAGATCTCTCACTCAACTGTAGAGTCGAATCACAAAACCTGAACAGTTGACGTGTTCAGGCTCTCTATGGTATCCACACGAGCCTCTCGGGATCACCATGCTTCCACCACGTCCCGGCAGATGCGTTTCTCTTGCGCTCGCAGTGCTAGCTTGCGTCCTCCAAGGAATTGCAAGAGAAGAGTGTGGCTGTCCTTTTTGGAGGCTAGGGCAAGGGGACCTGCAAATTTCTCACTTAAAAGATGTATTTATAGTGAGACTCAACTTCCAGGCCTAATGGGTTTCAAAGCCCTAATCCAATTAGGATTTAATTTCGGGCTTAATAATGGCTCAACTCTTTGGCCCATTATTAATACGAAATTAAAGTGAAACCATAACCCAAATAATTAGCCCATGCACTCTAATGATCCAAATAGCTCTACGTGTGCGACCCAATAGGCTCTTGCCATGTTGGCAATGATCATAAATCACATTTATGATCATAAGCAATGAGCGGTGTCTAGCAACACATCATTGCTACCCAAGTGACAAGATTGTCGATAATTCGACTAAACCTTTATGATCATCACCGATATATGCCATTGTCCCTTTGTCCAAGATATCAAGACTAAGCACGAGACATGGAATGTGTCACTCTCGTATAGCCCAATCTTTGGTTTCTTGATTACCGAGTAGACCAACTTAAACTGATGACATTGATATCGTATATCAACTCATCCGAGCATGGCCATGCATTTTCTAAGTCTCACTCTATCAAGGGGCCCGAAGATATCACTCCCGTTACATAGGAGGGACAAATCCCATCTTGATCATACAAATCCCTCCACATGATATGTGACATACCCAATGACCTCCTTCAAGTTCACTCAGTTACGAGCAACAAAGGAAAGTATCAAAGTATGTGACTCACATGTAGGGAACCTTGATGATCTTAGGTCGAAGGACTACATATACCATGATCACTATGAGAATCACTTATGACACTCATATAACGATCCATGTAGTGTTCTCATGGTGGGTCGGTCCAGTACACAAGTTCTCCAACTTGTACCCATATGTAGACTACATATCTCATATTAGTCTCCACATATGCTAGTCGTTATGTATTATTGCAACCCGCTCCACAATAATACTAGACCAGGGACGTTTAAGAATATCATTATTCTAGGGTTACAATTATGTTTGTTAAGTTACGCAGAAACAAAACAACAAACATAATTGCTGGATTAATGCCTTAATAAAATATCATGACTCAATGTGCAAAAAATACAATCATCTCATGATTGGCCTTTTGGGCACAACACTAACAACATATGAGATATATGAAGAAACGACACAAATTGGTTAATGAGATTAATCTCAAATTGATAGGTATGAGATACCTATATGGATTAGGATTCTTGCAATAGTTGCAAAAACCCTAGCTTGGTTCGGATTCGGCCTGTTCAGGCACCGAAAGTAAGGTATTTTTGGTGGCTCGAATAGAGGAGTCTCGGGTGCCTACTTTCTCAAAATACAAGATTTCGGGCTAAGCAATTGTAAGACAATTTTTTGTGCAGGGGGGCGCTGCCCCCCACGCCCCCCGCAAGGGCGGCTCCCCTTGACCCCGTCCGCTGACCGGTCAGCGGAACCACCACCCACTGACCGGCCAGCGGGACTGCCACCGTATGCAAAGCGGCGCCAAGCGCCACATAAATAAAAACTGGTTAATCAACGCACGAAAATTGGCATGCATCTTTATTGAATGAGATTTGACATGATATGCTGATTGGTGTTTGAAGCATGGTGCATGGTTATAGCCCTTGATTGGTTGTACTTGTAAATACGGCCTGCGAGTCGTGCCTTTTCTTATCACTCTCATTGTACATTCTCTTCTCACCTTACTCCCCTCGGATGTAACTCGAGGTTTCTATTATTGATGTAATAGTGCATTATGGGATCATCCAAGGTTGTATGTCTAAGGATCATCCAAGGAGGCATGTCCAAGGAGATGACAACAAAAGGGCAGCCAAGAAAGGAAGATAAGGAGCTTGTGAAGACTCTTTTCTTTTCTTAGGCTTTTATGATATTCTCATTGGCTTGAGAATATCGCATAGTTTGGGCTATAACCATGTCATGTTTACTTTCTTGTAAGCATGAGATGCATGTTTTATATTTGTATGTGATGCATGTATAAGACAACCGGAGATAACAAATTGGTGAGATCAAAAGAAAAATCCCTCAAACAAATATTAAGTCATTAAATGTGATGCCTTCCAAATGTTGGCACTCGTCAAGACTTTGATCAACATTAGGTGGGTTTGCCAAAGCAAAGCACCTATGTTCATCTTGGTAAGGCGCGATGGGATAATAGTGATATCCAAACTGCTAACTTTGGGTCCGACTTAACTAAGTCATCCTAATAGGATTAGGGACTTAGAGGCATAGAGTTGGGCTTAAGCTCATGAGATGAGCTTGGACAAGTGTTGTTCACCCAACTATCCAAGAGTTGCATAAGATGCAATTGGCAAGGAGTTGCCTACCTAAATAGCTGTAACTTGAGAGAAAAGCCAAAGCTGACTCAGGTTGTGGTCAAATATGGATCTTGGCCCACTAGAATACCTTAGCGCCGAGGTGTTCCGAAATAATATCGAGGGTTATTATTTTGAGGAAAATAGTGGGAGTATCGTTTAATAAAAGTCCTTATTAAATGAATTAAAATACATGACTCTTACACTGCATATTTACTGTTGTAGATAACCATGGCACAAAACACATCGACACTTTCGTTGCGATCGATCCTTGAGAAGGAAAAACTGAATGGGACCAACTTTCTCAAATGGTACCGAAACTTGAGGATAGTCCTCAAGCAAGAGAGAAAGGCTTATGTCCTAGAGCAGCCCATTCCGAATGAGCCTGCTGCCACTGCTCCAAGAGCTGAAAGGGATGCTCACAAGAGGCATTCTGATGATGCTTTGGATGTTGCATGCCTCATGCTTATTACCATGGAATCTGAGCTTTAAAAGCAACATGAGAACATGGGGGCGTTCGATATGATCGAACATCTCAAAATGCTTTTCCAAGAGCAAGCTAGGCATGAGAGGTTTGAGACCTCTAAGGCATTGTTTCAGTGCAAAATGTCTGAGGGAAGTCCCGTGGGTCCTCATGTGCTCAAGATGATTGGGTACATTGAGAATCTTGAGAATTTGGGATTTACTCTTCAGAAATAGTTGGCTATTGATGTAGTCTTACAATTGTTGCCTGAAAGCTACAGTCAGTTCGTCATGAACTATAACATGAACGACCTTGACAAGTCCCTCCCTGAATTGCTCAACATGTTGAGAACTGCTGAGCAAAACCTTAAGAAGGCTAAGCCCATTTTGATGGTTCAAAAGGGCAAGGGAAAGGGAAAAGCCAACAAGAAGAAGGATAAAGCTAATGGAAAGTCCAATGCTAGTTCTTCTTCAGCTGCACTGAAACCAAAGGGTGGTGTGGCAAAGGAAGGGGAGTGCTTCCATTGTAAGCAACCTGGACACTGGAAGCGCAACTGCAAGCTCTATCTTGAAGAACTTGCTAAGGAAAAGGGAAGTAAGACTTCCACTTCAGGTATTTTTGTTATAGAGGCTAACTTTTCTACTTCCTCATCTTGGGTATTGGATACTGGATGTGGATCTCACATTTGTGCAAATGTGCAGGATCTAAGTAGAAGTAGAAGATTGGCCCGAGGTGAAGTGGACCTACGTGTTGGAAATGGAGCAAGGGTTGCTGCCTTAGCCGTAGGGACTTATGTTCTCACTTTACCTAGTGGATTAGTTTTAGAATTAGACAACTGCTTCTTTGTGCCTACTATTAGTAGAAATTTGATTTCTGTTTCTTGTTTGGACAAGAAAGGTTTTTCATTTATAATAAAGGACAAATGTTGTTCTATTTATTTGAATGAAATCTTTTATGGTAGTGCTCAACTTAGCAATGGGTTGTATGTTCTAGACCTCGAAGATCCAATCTATAATGTGAATACCAAGAAGGTCAGATTAAATGATTCAAACCCGACCTATCTCTGGCACTGTCGCTTGGGCCATATAAATGAGACCCGCATATCCAAGCTCTATAAGGATGGACTCTTGGACTCATTTGATTTTGAATCATATGAGACATGTGAGTCATGTTTGTTGGGCAAGATGACCAAAGCCCCATTCACAGGGCAAAGTGAAAGGGCTAATGACTTACTAGGACTCATACATAGTGATGTATGTGGCCCTATGTCTACACAAGCTAGAGGAGGTTTCCAATACTTCATTACTTTCACTGATGACTTCAGCAGATATGGCTATGTGTATCTCATGAGACACAAGTCAGAATCCTTTGAAAAGTTCAAAGAATTCAAGAATGAAGTAGAGAATCAACTCGGGAAAAGTATTAAAGTGCTTCAATCAGATCGAGGTGGAGAGTACTTGGACTGAGAATTCCTTGACTATCTGAAGGAGTGTGGTATAGTATCACAACTCACTCCACCAGGTACACCTCAATGGAATGGTGTATCTGAAAGGAGAAATCGAACTCTGTTAGACATGGTTCGCTCTATGATGAGTCAAGCTGACCTTCCAAACTCCTTTTGGGGACATGTTCTAGAGACAGCCGCTTTTACACTAAACCGAGTTCCATCTAAATCGGTTCAAAAGACACCATATGAGATATGGAGTGGGAGGCGTCCCAATTTGTCTTTTATGAAGATTTGGGGCTGTGACGCTTATGTGAAACGTCAATCCTCTGACAAACTAGGGCCCAAATCTCAAAAATGCCTTTTTGTTGGGTATCCCAAAGAAACAAAGGGTTACTATTTCTACAATCCTTCTGAGCAAAAAGTGTTTGTTGCTCGAACTGGTGTCTTTTTAGAGAAAGAGTTTATCTCTAAAGAAACTAGTGGGAGGAAAGTAGAACTTGAAGAAATTCAAGAACAACAAGGAGACATCGAACCTGAAATGGAACCTGAATAGACACCACAAGATGTTGTGGTTTAAGAGTCTGTTCCTGTAGCACAGAGCCCACGTAGGTCTGGTAGGATTCGGCGTGAGCCCGAGAGATATGGATTTCTCATGACTCACACTGGTGATGTGATGCTCATGGATCAGGATGAGCCCACAACCTACCAACAAGCTATGTCGGGGCCTGACTCTGAGAAGTGGCTAGTGGCCATGAAATCCGAGATGGAATCCATGTATGAAAACCAAGTATGGACTTTGGTTGACCCACCTGAAGGGGTAAAACCCATAGGGTGCAAATGGGTTTTCAAGAAGAAAACTGACATGGATGGTAATGTGATTACCTTTAAGGGACGATTGGTTGCAAAAGGTTTCAAGCAAATTCATGGTATTGACTATGATGAAACTTTTTCACCAGTTGCTATGCTTAAATCCATCTGAATTTTGTTTGCTATTGCTGCACACTATGATTATGAGATATGGCAAATGGATGTCAAAACTGCATTCCTAAATGGAAAGCTACTTGAGGATGTGTACATGACACAACCTGAGGGTTTTGTCACTCCTGAGAATGCCAATAAAGTGTGCAAGTTGCAAAGGTCCATTTATGGACTGAAGCAAGCTTCTCGAAGTTGGAATCTTCGTTTTGATGAAGCAATCAAAGAGTTTGGTTTTATCAAAAATGAAGATGAACCTTGTGTCTACAAGAAGGTTAGTGGGAGCGCTATTGTCTTCTTGGTGTTGTATGTAGATGACATACTACTCATCGGGAATGACATTCCTGAGCTACAGTCTGTGAAGACTTGGCTAAGGAAATGTTTCTCTATGAAGGACTTGGGTGAAGCAGCCTATGTGTTAGGCATCAGGATCTATAGAGATAGATCTAGAAAGCTTCTTGGCCTAAGTCAAAGTACATATATTGACAAGGTGCTAAAGAGGTTTAGCATGCAAGATTCCAAGAAAGGATTCTTGCCCATGTCACATGGTATCACTCTTTCTAGATCTCAGTGTCCGAGTACACCTGAGGAGAGAGAGCGCATGAGTAAGATTCCATATGCCTCAGCAATTGGATCTATCATGTATGCCATGATATGTACTCATCCCGATGTCTCATATGCTTTGAGCATGACGAGTAGGTACCAATCGAACCCCGGTGAGAGTCACTGGACAGCTGTTAAGAACATCCTTAAGTACTTACGAAGGACTAAGGATGCATTCTTGGTCTTTGGAGGTGAAGATGAGCTCGTTGTAAGGGGTTACACCGATGCAAGCTTCCAATCCGATAAGGATGATTTTAGATCGCAATCTGGTTATGTGTTTTGTATTGGTGGTGGTGCTGTGAGCTGGAAGAGTTCAAAGCAAGAGACAGTAGCTGACTCTACAACAGAATCTGAGTACATTGCCGCCTCTGATGCTGCGAAGGAGGCAGTTTGGATCAAGAAGTTCATCACTGAACTTGGAGTGGTTCCAAGCATTGCCGACCCGATAGAGCTCTATTGTGACAACAATGGAGCAATCGCACAGGCTAAGGAACCTCGATCTCACCAGCGATCCAAACACATACTCCGACGCTATCATCTCATCAGGGAGATCATCGAGAGGGGTGATGTAAGGATATGCAGGACTTCGACAGATAGCAACATTGCTGATCCACTGACAAAGCCCCTTACGCAGCAAAAGCATGATAGCCATTCTAGGTCCATCGGTATTAGATACATGGATGATTGGCTTTTAGTGCAAGTGGGAGATTGTTAGTGTTGTGCCCAAAAGCCAATCATGAGATGATTGTATTTTTGCACATTGAGTCATGATATTTTATTAAGGCATTAATCCAGCAATTATGTTTGTTGTTTTTGTTTCTGCGTAACTTAACAAACATAATTGTAACCCTAGAATAATGATATTCTTAAACGTCCCTGGTCTAGTATTATTGTGGAGCGGGTTGCAATAATACATAATGACTAGCATATGTGGAGACTAATATGAGATATGTAGTCTACATATGGGTACAAGTTGGAGAACTTGTGTACTGGACCGACCCACCATGAGAACACTACATGGATCGTTATATGAGTGTCATAAGTGATTCTCATAGTGATCATGGTATATGTAGTCCTTCGACCTAAGATCATCAAGGTTCCCTACATGTGAGTCACATACTTTGATACTTTCCTTTGTTGCTCGTAACTGAGTGAACTTGAAGGAGGTCATTGGGTATGTCACATATCATGCGGAGGGATTTGTATGATCAAGATGGGATTTGTCCCTCCTATGTAACGGGAGTGATATCTTCGGGCCCCTTGATAGAGTGAGACTTAGAAAATGCATGGCCATGCTCGGATGAGTTGATATATGATATCAATGTCATCAGTTTAAGTTGGTCTACTCGGTAATCAAGAAACCAAAGATTGGGCTATACGAGAGTGACACATTCCATGTCTCATGCTTAGTCTTGATATCTTGGACAAAGGGACAATGGCATATATCGGTGATGATCATAAAGGTTTAGTCGAATCATCGACAATCTTGTCACTTGGGTAGCAATGATGTGTTGCTAGACACCGCTCATTGCTTATGATCATAAATGTGATTTATGATCATTGCCAACGTGGTAAGAGCCTATTGGGTCGCACACATAGAGCTATTTGGATCATTAGAGTGCATGGGCTAATTATTTGGGTTATGGTTTCACAATAATTTCGTATTAATAATGGGCCCAATAGTTGAGCCATTATTAAGCCCGAAATTAAATCCTAATTGGATTAGGGCTTTGAAACCCATTAGGCCTGGAAGTTGAGTCTCACTATAAATACAACTTTTAAGTGAGAAATTCGTAGGTCTCCTTGCCCTAGCCTCCAAAAAGGACAGCCGCACTCTTCTCTTGCAATTCCTTGGAGTACGCAAGCTAGCACTGCGAGCGTAAGAGAAACGCATCTACCGGGACGTGGTGGAAGCGTGGTGATCCCGAGAGGCTCGTGTGGATACCATAGAGAGCCTGAACACGTCAAATGTTCAGGTTTTGTGATTCGACTCTACAGTTGAGTGAGAGAACTCAATTGAAAATTAGGTATGAAAATTTTTGAACACCCGGTTTACCCCATTTCACTTGGATCCTGGAGGGTTTCGGTTAAATTCCGCTGCGCTGTTTGGCTCCCGAAACCCAACAACTTCTGGCCAAAACGGCCTACGGCCAGCTGGAGATCCCCATCCCTAAAGGTATGGACCGTATCTGGCCAAACACGCGTCATGATCTGAGTGGGTTGTGTCAAACGGACTTCTCCCAACTCTCTGCTATAAATACTTAGGGAATGACCTTAGTAAGATGACATGCTGAACTCTTAAGAGAATTCTACCCTTTACTCGCCAATCACTACTCCTTACTTGCCAAATACTAATTTGGGCGTCAGAGGCTCCTTCCCCGGAAACACACTCCGGGGACCTCCTAACCCTTATTCTTTTGAGCGTTTCAGATAATCTCACATCGCAAGTCTCCTCTACCAGCATCTCTATACTAGAAGTCCTTCTCAGGCCTACCATGTCATCCAACGAAGATGCTGTTGGGCATCACTTTTTGAAACTCATAGTGGGAGAGAGCAATTTCGCCATGACAGCAACAACAACAAATGTGACACGGCCATCCTTAGTCCCTGCCCTGGAAACCTATGAGAGCTGGTCTCATGGTGGTTGCAATTGGCTAGCTATATATATGTGTGGATTAAAACTCTATCATACTAGTTGATTAACCTAGAATATGCAAGATGCATGCACTTTATGCTTTGACTTGGATTAATAAAATCCACAAAACATTGTCTTGGCCATGACATTTCCATAGAAAATAAGTTCAAGTAGCCAAAACATATAAAATCAACATTTATGTGCGTTTACTACACATAAAAACTGTGTGGGAGCATTCATATATAAAGTAGACTAATGCCCTAACCCAAGAGCAACCCTAGAGTCTAGGACTCCTTAAAACATACTAATGCCCTCACCTAATAGCAACCCTAGAGTCTAGGACTCCTCAAAACATAGACAATGGAGGCAACCAGGAGTACTATGTATACAAGTGTCAACTAAGATCTTCTTGAACTAACTGCCACCTTGGATGCAAGTCCCAGTGGCGAGTCATAAAAGTCCTTGTCCACGTGCTACTAGGCTCTGCAATCAAAGGAAGACTATAGTTAGTACTGTTACTTAACCAACAAGTTACCCAAGTAGACTAGAATCATAAAGATTCTCAAGTGAAATACCTGCAACAAAAGCAAAGTACCCTGATAACCCTCAGCCGTTACCTAGCCCAACAACTTTAGAATCTGCACAACATAACTGGGGAGTGAGAACTCAAAACTTCTCGAGAAGGGTCTTCAGTTTACCTACAAGAAAAGTTACTAAGGACTCTATATATGAGAACATATGTAACCTGTTGTGAGCTCGTATAGCCTGAGGGTCTAATATATGCATATACCTAGGTCCCTTGGGACCTCTCCTCTTTCTAGTCCTTGAATTACAAGGCATTGCCTTGTCCTCTAGCAAGCTTAGCTTCCCAGCCTAACTAGTGATAAATCACCAGTTGAGCCTATCCCATTTATGTTGTACAAGGGCATTACGGTGGGACTATTGTAGACTAGGCCATAAAGATCTTGTAGATTAGTTGCACTAAGGTTTCACCTTGTAACCTTGTGGTTAAATGCACAACTAGGTTAACAAGGGTTCTAAACCTTTCATCCAAGCTAGTGATACTTAGTTGTGATGCTTAGTTGTGATCCTTAGTAAACTAGTTTTCTTGCTTATGCATAAGTAACCATAAAACTTTACCAAACTCAAGAAAACCCCTAGGTCTCGAAGGACTTTTGAAAGTCTCTGAGTACCCCCAAAATGCTTAGACCCTAAGGTACCCTAAGAACCCCCTTAGGTCTCCCATTGACCTTCTTGGAAAAATTGGAAATTTCAGCCACTTATGCCTATGGCAACGCATCGCCGCAATTGGTAATGAACTGTCAATTTTCTTGTAATGGCGACGCGCTGCCAATACTTGCGATAGCATACAAAATTTTTTATTTCGCTGCTATGAACTTTGGACACTTTCCAAACATATCAAACTTGCATGGATAGCCTTCAAACTTTTCATACATGCAAAACATGTTGTATAGATCACAACCAACTATCACAAGCCAATCTATAATGCATTATAACATCATTCCAATCATCACAAACCTCATAGTCCATCATGATTCAACATTGCCCACTAACTAATGCTATTACTAGAACTACTTGAATTCATAAAGCAAACTCATTCCATTAGCATTAGTTGAACTAAAAAACACAGCTCCCTTACCTCAACTCCAAGTAACAAGCAAGAATTATGGAACTCTTTCACATCAACCAAGTTCCACAAACTCCAACCTAAGTTCCAAGCAAATATGGGCGCACAATATCAAGTTACTAACTTCTAACCAAAATCCAAGCTCCTAATCAACTAATAAACATGAAATCAATCAAGAACACATTGATTACCTCGTATCAAAAATAGGGGGTGGAAGGAAACATGCTTCCAAGCTCTAAAACCATGATTTTATGCTTGAAATAAGCTTCCAATGGCCTATATACTTATGATAGCTTCTCTTTTCACCAAAAACTCTTGATTTTGGGCTTCAATGGATGAAGAAATGATGGTGTGAAGGATGAACTCGGGTTGTGGTAGCCATCCCCCACTTTACCATCTTATAAACCAAGTTTTAAACTTAAGCCAGAAAAGTATTAGACATGGAACACTTAAACTCCCTTATTTTGGTAACCTTAGTCATTTTTGGTCAATTTTTGTTTATTTCAACTAAGTTTGGATTAAAGGTAAAATTTAGGTTATAAAAACTCATTTTCAGCATTCGGGACCTAGCCTGACTATTCGGGATGCAAAAATTACCATTTTGCTCCCAAACCTCATTTAGTCCCTTAACCTCCTTGGAACTTAGCAAACTTTGCTAAACTTTCCTATTCTTGCTATGTAAACTTGAATTAAGGCTCCAAACTTGATTTAGAACACTTTACCTTCCTTGGGAATCCTTCCTACTAGGAGGGCCATAACAAAATGAGACAAAGGAAAGTTTCTTTCAAAGTGAAAGGATGAAGGCAATGGACGGGAAAAGGCAAATTGAGTATAAATTGGGCTCTTAACAGTTAATCTTCCTCATTTTATGGACTCTCATTCAATGTTTTTTACAAGACACGTGCCCTATTCATTTAACTCTCATTGATGAGGTGCTTCCTTAACTAAGCAATTCAAAATACAGGGCACCCATTTCCCTTCATTTCATTGAATAAATGGGGCATGTTGGTGCCACACTAAGCTTAGGCTCATGATATTTACCCATTGGAGCTAAACTCATGAGTTCACCAAAAAAATAGGCCTAAATTTTCTATTAAGAGGTTTATACAGACTTGGAGGCTAGATCTTCTATATCCCATTATCGACAAGATTACAATCCAATACAAACTGAAATTCTTACCTTGGTAGGTGAAGAACCATGCCTATAAAAAGGATTTTGTGAAAAACCTTAAGTACATTCATGTCACTCTTCAAAATTCCTCACCAATGATAGTTGCTTGTTTTCATGTAAAATTATGAGCCTTTTTATGCCTAATTTCTATCAGTTTGCCAATTCTCAATTTTGAATGGTTGCTTTATAGGTCATAATTCACATCTTAGGGGCTTGAGTTGGGAAATGCACAAAATTTGGGGCATGATTGGACAAAGGGATAAACTTGGATAAGTGCTCACAAAGAAAACAAGACAAAGAGGTTGAGAAAGCCCTGCAGTCAAATCCTATACATGGTGTCATTGCATTTAAGAGGTGAGAGGAAGTGAAGAGCACCCCTAGCACTATGCGAGCACACCAAAAGAAAGGGTGCAATCACACAACTGGCAAGCCTCACCCCATGTAAGATATGACACTAACTTCCTTATGGAATTGCGTCAAGGCTATTTCTAAAGAAGGGGGACCATTTTACACTTCATGCGACCTTGGATGTGTTTGGTTTTAACCATATCAACAAGTGGAGCCCAAATCTCACCTAACACTTCCTAACTGGCCCTCTACAAGGTGACAAAGACAACAACTTCTAAGAGAAGGAGGAGAGAGCTTAATTTGGAATCTACATCTAGGATTTTTAAATAGATTTGGATCTTTTTTATTCACCATAATCACCATTTACATTTTCTCTTGGAGCTCACTTGGAGAACGCATGGACTGTTGAAATAGAATTTTTGGAGACTTAGGGATCAAGCTTCACTAAGTCATCTAGGATTTATTTTTGCATTCTTTTTGTTACTTATCAAGGTTGTTTCTTCTAGTTTTGTGTATGTATTTTGTTTAAGTATTTGAATAGTCTTTTAAACACTTTTTATGATCGTAACTACTTCACATGGTGATGCTTTGTTAAATTTTTGGATATTTGTCTTTATTTTTCTCCTTGTTTACTTTTCTCTTTGAGCATGATTCATTGTTGATTAGTTGATGGCATGATCAATTGCACCTTAGATTTTGTTTAACTCTTAGGAAAGATTAGAAAGAATTGGGAAACTTGTCTAGGTTGCTAGGATGAGTGGTCATGAACCTTGTAAAGTTCATTTTTAAGTTAGCCAATATGATGGGAATCCATTTTAATTTAAAATAGGGAAAATGACCCTTAGCTTGGAAAAAGTGGGGACCCAACTTCTTAACTTCACCAAGTAGAAAAATAATTTCATTAGCCATAATTCACTAGCTAACCAAGGTAAGTAGTGAAATCTATAGGAAGCGTGCCTATCTCAATTTATTAGAAAATCAAATTTGCATTGTGTTTGTTTGCTCTTGTTTAATGGTAATTTAAATAGTTCAATTTAGTTTATTTACTTCTTAGTTAAGAAAGTCATCCAAACTTTGATTTTCTTGACCAATTGAGGTCTTAAATCATAGTTACTATGAAGAATACACTTCTTTCATTGTGATAATGATATTTTACTCACCTTGGATACAAGTATTTTGTGTGCTTATGAATAATGGTTTTAAAACTCACAAAAACTAGTTGTCTCCCAGTTAATAGACTAACTTTGGTATCAGAGGATTCTCCCAAATACAAAATTTTAAGGTCTTCTAACCTTATCTTTGATTACAAATTCTCTTATTTTCCTTAGTTTCTCAAGATGACAATCTTAGTTGGTCATTGATAGTTGAAGGGATCATGTGGGCTTGGCCCAGAAGCTTGGTGAACCTCGTACTGGTAACCTGTAAGCAAAGATAGCATTAGAGCCTTGGGATGTGTTCCTAAGGGAAACCCTATAATGCTCAAGTCAAATCTATAATGGATAGAGAATAGTAGAGAAGGGTGGTCAATCAAAATCTCCTACCTTGGGATTAGGGATTGGAAGTGTTTATATTGCAAAGGAGGGTTCCAGGGATTGGTTTTGGGATAGGAATCCCATAGCCTATCCTATAATTATGGGATACAATTCCATCCAATGCAAGGTTCCCTTACAAACATATTTGGGCCTCCATGTTCACCACAATGGCAGTTTATTATCAAATATGGGCCCTGAGTTAGGCATCTTTCCTACTAATAGGTCGTTCCCCATAATAAAATATCAGCTAAGGTTCCTACATTTTCTTAAACACTGTCATTTTCTAGTAGGGAGACGTGCATTTGGAAGGGGTGCAAACCCTTTTTGTGTTGTCAAGCTAAGACGCCTTACACAATGTCATTTAGCGGGAACTATGCGATGCTTCTCGTACCTGCTTCTCAAGGAAGCTAGGAAATTTCTGTTATTTGACCCCTCACTTCCCTTAGCCCTGTGCCATTATAACATGTGGCATGTGCAATGATTAGGGAGGAGATGAAGTGATGCCTATTAAATGTGCCTTAAAGAAGTGGCCAGATGTGACTGCTTTGACTGCTGTTAATGGCCACATGGCCCCTTGTTAGTGGCCAAAAATCTTTCCGTGCTTGTGGTGGCAGTTTCTATTACCACTTTGAGTACTCAAATACAGTAACCATATTTAGTGTGTCAAGTCCCGAGAGGTATGCATGTTTTGTAGGCCAAGCAAAACAATGTTCACTATGTTACCCAAGTGGCGCCCTTGGTCTTTCTGTAGATATATGTATATTCATCCAACCATCACACACATATTCATATACAATTTTATTTGGAAGTAATGATGATAGTCAAGTTCTTTATTCTTGACCAATACGGAATTTGAGTAAACTCCCCAAGCGCATGTACAATCATGTGCATGTACAATCATATGCACACTTGGCGCTATTGATGCCCATTTTAGGTGATTTAAGGGTCAAACCCATCATATTTCATTTTTCATCCAT
This sequence comes from Aquilaria sinensis, assembly GCA_005392925.1. NCBI lineage: Eukaryota > Viridiplantae > Streptophyta > Magnoliopsida > Malvales > Thymelaeaceae > Aquilaria > Aquilaria sinensis. Next base: position 116,271 of record SMDT01000275.1, on the reverse strand, counting down.
GTCCCCCTACATTTTTATGGTGCCAAACCCTTCACTGTACTTAAGCAAATGCAGGGAAATAGAATTGAAGTGAAAACTCCATCTAGAGATCAAATTATGAATTTTACTAGACATTAGAACACCATGACCAAATGAACAATAGCCAACTTTGATAGGTTGTAGGGCACCAAATTCAGTGATTCAAATGCCAAATTCTTTATCTTGAAGTTTTCTAAGTGTTCTTAAAGTTTCATAGCCAAACTCATTAATTACAAAAAGTTATGGCTATTGGAGTACAGGGTGCCAAATTTTAGCCACTATTGACCAATATGCCCAAACAAAATTTCATAATATTCATACACTTCATTTCCAGGCACAAAACTCACTTGATAATGCCCATACATGTCTTAGACACATGGGAAAACTTTCCCATGAATTTAGAACACTTTTAACCATCATTCATAAAAAAACCATCAAAACAGCCCATAAACACCGTATGGACAACATTGTGAATACACTTCAAACTACAATCCATTGTTCCATATAACATTCACACTTTGTACATAAAACACACCCATCTTATTTACATGTAGTTATAAACTACATACATGCCATAACTTGGTTAATATGTGAAATTTCAAAGAGAAATTCAAATGATAGCTATTAGTTTGAGGGATTTCTTTCAGGTGCTCCTAAAACTAGACTGAAATGGGGTAAGTCTCTTTGAAGAAACTTAGTAAGGGATTTTTATTAGAAACCTTAATTCCCATCTAAATACCTAAAATCCAAAGACATAAAAAAAAGGAAAAAAACACAGCACATATACCAAAATATAGCCATCTAAATGCACAAATAAACAGAACACAATCAAATGCAATACTAGAAGCAACACATCATTAGGGTTAGTTCATAAAAAATCAAATAAACATTATGTAATCATTATGGTAGTCCTATTACCACCCTAGGTGCTTCTATATAGTGATTAAATTTAGTGAACTCAAGTCCCAGGCAGTCCATATCCTGCAGGCTAAGCAGAACATGCACACTATGTTTACCCAAGCGGCCCTTTTGGTCATTATGCAAAGATGTGTATATTGGTACAACCATCACACACACATCCACATATAATTTCATTTATAAGTAATGATGACAATGAAATTCTTTATTCTTCGCCAATATGGAATTTGAGTAAAATCCTGAAGTGCATGTACAGTCATATGCATACATGATGATATTGGTGCACATTTTATGTGTCCAAACTTTCATACCATGTCCAAGTCAAATTATACCCATGTTCTCCTATGCCCTAAAGGTTTTAAACCCTTTAATACCCTTAAAACTTCATATGGAAATAGATTTGAGACATTAAATCCATCTAAGTTTACAATTATGGACTTTATACTTAACCGGGTAGAAATGACCATATGAACACTACTCAGCAAAATCAGCCAATTTTGACAGGCCATAACTCTGGCTACAGGGCACCAAATCCAGTGATTCCAAATCCAAGTTATTCATATTAAAGTTTTCTAGATGTGGTCAAAATTGGATATCCAAATTATTTATGTAAAAAAAGTTATGGCAGCTGGAGTATAGGGTACCAAATTTTAGTGACTATTGACCATTATGCCCATACAAAATATCATAATATTCATACACTCCATTTCCAGGTGCAAAACCCACTTGGTAGTGTCCATACATGTCTTATACACCTGGTAAAATCATTCCCATGAATTTAGAACCCTTTTTGACCATCATTCATAAAAATGCCATCAAAACAACCCATAAATACCATATGGAGAGTATTTTATACACACTTAAAACTACACTCCATTGATCCATATATCCTTCTCACATTACAAATATAACAAACCCAACTCATTTGAACGCATTTATGCACCACATACATGACAATAAATTAGTTAATATGTACGCTAACCTTCTTGGAGAACTTTAAAAGTGCTAAGCACTCCAGAAACTTAAAGGGACCAGCTGTTGCGTAAGGCAAAAAATACCATTAGTAAAAATAGCTAATGTGCTCTAAAACTCATGAAACATTCCATTTTACAACTAGACATATGGAATTTAATATAACTAAAATTTCACATAGAAATTCAAACGAAAGCTATTAGTTTGAATGCTCTATTTCAGGTGCTCCAAAAATGGACAAAAAAGGGGTAAGTCTCTTTGAAGAAACTTAGTAAGGGTTTATCATTAGAAAATTGAATTCCCAATAACATACCTGAAATCCAAAGACATAAAAACAAAAAAACAAAGCACATATACAAAAATATGGCCATCCAAATGCACAAACAAATAGAACACAATCAAATGCAATGCTGGCAGCAATACATCATTAGGGTTAGTCCATAAACAATCAAATAAACAATATGTAATCACCATGGCAGCCCTCCTCAAGCTAATGCTTGGTATTAGGAGGTTAATTGGTCTTAGTTAGTACTAACTTGGGCTATAAAAACCCCTGTAGACATTGCCATATTAATGCATGAAAAACAGTAAGGCTAAAACCTTGTTCATACACTCCCCCTTAACACATACTTGGTTCCTTGAGATTTTTGCTCTCTTCCAAGCATAGTCTTAGCTTCATGGATGCTTGATCATCATATTAGGATACTAAAAAACTATGAAACATGAAGATAAAACCCTTACCTAAGCTGTGAAGGTTGAAATCTTCAATAGATACACAATAAACCCGGAAACTAGGGTTTTTATCTTTCTTGTTGCATCCGATTGCCTTCCTTTGTGATTTCTTGGGAGATTGAGCTATGGTGGATATGGAAGCTTATATAGGAGCTAAGGAAGGAGCTCTAGCTAGAAAAGGCTGAAAATGACCAAGGAAAGGCGAGAAATCAAGATATTTTCCTTGGTTTAATTAGTTTAATCTTAACCCTCACTTAGGTCACTATAAGTATGCCTTAAGCAAAGAATTTTTAGCTAATCTTTAGCCCAAATTTTTTACCATAGAACCTAGAAATAAAAGGCTAGGATAATGCTAGAAATAGCCACCTTTGACCCTTGTCAATGATACTCCCATCCTTAACTTATTTTTGTGAACAATTGTAAACCTAGTTGTCCTAAGTTCTTGAATAATATCCTTTGTTTCCTTTATGAGATTTAGCCTCCAAAAATTGCTTTCATACCATTCAAATCCCTCTAAAACCTCTCTTTTAAAGTTGTACAATTGAGAACCCAAGTCTTGAAATCTTACAATAAAGTCCATAGGTTACTTGTTGACCAAGGAATCCTTTATGGTTTTCTTGAGGGTCAAGTAACCATTGTGTGGATCTTTTAATAAGGTGTAGATTATACACTTTACCCCTCACATTCCATTCACTATGGGTAAAATCATGCTATATAATAGTTTATAGCTATTATACCTTTATACTTTAATTTTCCCATTTGTTGAGGTAGTAACAAGTTCCCCTCAAGCTAATGCTTGGTCTTAATTAGTACTAACTTATGCTCTAGAAACCCTTGTAAACACTGCCATCTTAAAGCTGTTAGTGTTGTGCCCAAAAAGCCAATCATGAGATGATTGTATTTTTTCACATTGAGTCATGATATTTTATTAAGGCATTAATCCAACAATTATGTTTGTTGTTTTGTTTCTGCGTAACTTAACAAACATAATTGTAACCCTAGAATAATGATATTCTTAAACATCCCTGGTCTAGTATTATTGTGGAGTGCATTGCAATAATACATAACGACTAGCATATGTGGAGACTAATATGAGATATGTAGTCTACATATGGGTACAAGTTGGAGAACTTGTGTACTGGACCGACCCACCATGAGAACACTACATGGATCGTCATATGAGTGTCATAAGTGATTCTCATAGTGATCATGGTATATGTAGTCCTTTGACCTAAGATCATCAAGGTTCCCTACATGTGAGTCACATACTTTGATACTTTCCTTTGTTGCTCGTAACTGAGTGAACTTGAAGGAGGTCATTGGGTATGTCACATATCATGCAGAGGGATTTGTATGATCAAGATGGGATTTGTCCCTCCTATGTAACAGGAGTGATATCTTCGGGCCCCTTGATAGAGTGAGACTTAGAAAATGCATGGCCATGCTCGGATGAGTTGATACATGATATCAATGTCATCAGTTTAAGTTGGTCTACTCGAAAATCAAGAAACCAAAGATTGGGATATACGAGAGTGACACATTCCATGTCTCATGCTTAGTCTTGATATCTTGGACAAAGGGACAATGGCATATATCGGTGATGATCATAAAGGTTTAGTCTATTCACCGACAATCTTGTCACTTGGGTAGCAATGATGTGTTGCTAGACACCGCTCATTGCTTATGATCATAAATGTGATTTATGATCATTGCCAACATGGCAAGAGCCTATTGGGTCGCACACATAGAGCTATTTGGATCATTAGAGTGCATGGGCTAATTATTTGGGTTATGGTTTCACTTTAATTTCATATTAATAATGGGCCAAAGAGTTGAGCCATTATTAAGCCCGAAATTAAATCCTAATTGGATTAGGGCTTTGAAACCCAATAGGCCTGGAAGTTGAGTCTCACTATAAATACAACTTTTAAGTGAGAAATTCACAGGTCTCCTTGCCCTAGCCCCAAAAAAGGACAGCCACACTCTTCTCTTGCAATTCCTTGGAGGACGCAAGCTAGCACTGCGAGCGAAAGAGAAACGCATCTGCCGGGACATGGTGGAAGCATGGTGATCCCGAGAGGCTCGTGTGGATACCATAAAGAGCCTGAATACATCAGCTGTTCAGGTTTTGTGATTTGACTCTACAATTGAGTGAGAGATCTTAACCGAAAATTAGGTATGAAAATTTTTGAACACCCGATTTACCCCGTTTCACTTGGATCCTGGAGGGTTTCCGTTAAATTCCGCTGCGCTGTTTGGCTCCCGAAACCCATCAAAAGCATGAAAAATAGTAAGTCCAAAACCTTGTTCATGCTCTCCCTTTTAACCCATACTTGGTTCCTTGAGCTTTTTTCTCTCTTGCAAGCATGGTCTTAGCTTCATGGATGCTTGATCATCATCTTAGGAACGTAAAAAACCATGAAACATGAAGATAAAAACCTTACCTAATCCATGATGGTGAAGATTTCTAAGAGAAACTCAATAAACCCAAAAATAGGGTTTTGCTTTTTCCTGTTGAATCCGATTGCCTTCCTTTGTGATTCTTGAGAGGTTGAACTATGGTGGCTATGGAAGCTTACAGAGAAGTGAAGGAAGGAGGAAAGAACTCTAGAAGGTAAGGGTAAAAAATGACCAAGGAAAGGCAAAGAAATCAAGATATTCCTTGACTTGATTAGTTTAACCTTAATCTTTGCTTAGGTCACTATAAGTATGTCTTAAGTAAAGACTTTTTGGCTAATCTTTCGCCAACATTTTTTACCATATGAACCAGCCATGGAAGGGTGGGAAAATGATAAAAAAGGTCCCATTTTACCTTTCAAAGATCATCCCATCCTTTAGTTATTTTATGGACACATATACACCAAGTTGTTCTAGGTTCTTAAACAATTAGCCTTTGCTTCCTTCATGCAATTTAGCCCCAAAAAATGTTTCCATACCACTCAAATCCTTCCAAAATCTCTCTTTTAAAGTTGTACAATTGAGTACCCAAGTCTGGAAATATTACAATAAAGTCCATAGGTTAACGGTTACTTGAAAAACACACAATCTATTAGGGCTTCCTTGAAGGCCAAGTAACCATTGTATGAATCTTTTAAGGAGGTGTAGTTTGCACACTTTACGCCTTACATTTCTTTCTCTATGGTGAAAATTATGTTATATAATGGTTTATAACCATTTTTCATTTATACTATAATTTTCCCATTTTTTAAGGTGGTAACAGTTTCAATGAGGAAACTCCAGGGTCGGAGGTTTCGGTATATATAGCGTAAGGGTTTTCTTCCCACCCTTTCACTATTTGACTGTTTTTATTTGTTGTTACTTCGTGCCTGCTTGATTTCATGCTTGTCGTCGGACTTTTAGTTAGAGTCTTCATTTTTTCATCAAGCTTTCTTTTTTGCCTCGTAGTCAGGTAATGGACCTATGCCCTTTTATTACTCATAATGGTGTTTTTCCTTTTGATACATTTGGTTGGGGTTTTTAGTTTGGGTTTTTTGCTATTATCAACTGTTTCTGTTACCTCATTTTGCTGGCAACAGCCTTGATATATTGTGCAACAAATTTTTTAGATGGCGTCTCCAAAATCATCATCTAAGGTTGTTGCTGGAGAGGTTGATTAGACAAACGCACTATTTTTCCCCAATGTGGAAATGTTAAAAGGGGTGGTAACACAACATGACAATGGTACTTTGGCAACAAATCTCTACTTGTACTATTACTGAATAGCATTATGGCTGCGCTTTCCTATAATAAGGCATTGATGGACGGGGGCCTGAATGGCTGCAGCAAGAGAACTGATATTCTCATTATTTTCACCAATCAACTCCAAGGGGAGTTTTGTTTAACCCTTCATCCATTGGTGGAGCAGATATGCGATCACTACTAGATCTTACCATTGTAGCTGATGCCTAACTTGTTCATGTACATTAATGGTTTTATTATATGCTGCAAGTTGGTGGGGGTAACCACTCTGTTGGAAGTTTTCCTCCAGTTTTATATGCTAGATTTGAAGAAGGATTTAGGCATATTTCATATCTTTCCCATTAACTAATGAGCGAATAAGCCCATTGCTTTCATTTCCTTCAAGGAATCTCGGGCTAGATTGAAGGAGTACTTCTTGTTTACACTAAAGGAGTAGGTATAGGGGTTCCCTTTCCATTTTTCCAATACTCCACAACAGGCCCTCGTTTAGCCTTTGCTGATATATGATGGTTTTGAGGACCATTGCACATACTTTGGCTTAGTGAGCTGGCTAGAAGAAATGGTCGGAAACAACAATTTTATGGAGTTGTTCCCATCAATTATGCGAAGATTGATGAGACCAGCCTCAGGTGCACGGGGATCAGCAAGGCCCATCAGTCTGACCCAAACATGTGAAGGCCAATAGGATTCCTTCCAAGGCCAGTGGAGTCTTCCAAAGCTTAAGAGTTATGTTCTAGATTATTAGTATGATTTTGCTTGCTTTTAGTAGGAGACTTTGGTGCCTAACTTTATTTTGCATTTTTCATAGGGATGAGAAGTTAGGCTAAGAAGTTCTTGAAGAGGCACAAAGGCATGCTAATGCCCCGACTGATGCTTGGAAGATCAACATTTTTCTTGCTAGTTTAGCGAACAATATAAGGGCCCCTTTTTTGGGCCAGCAAACGAGGTTGTAGAGGTATCTAAGTCTTCTTCAAAGGCTCAACTAGTTAGAAAAAGGTCACACGCTATAAACCCAACTGAAGGCGATGGCCCTCGGGATGGTGATACTGATAAGGCATCGATAGACAAATTTTTTCACGTTTGTTTTGTAGACTTGATGTCTTTTTATGTTGAAGGTTTGTCTTTTCATCCAACCCCTTTATAGAAACACACAAACACCCCAAGACCCCTCACCACGACGGACCCACAAATGGCAGTGGTGTCCTAAAAATAAAAGGGAGCTAGGCAGGTGTTGTTGAAGCAAAAGGAGGTAGAAGGGGTCTTTTAGAAGTAGAAGGCAGCCCTGATACTGTCAGAGAAGGCACCCATTTCTTTACCTCTCTATCCTTCTTAGACTCATGCAAGGGTTGTTCTTAAAAAATCATTCGCTACTCCAGGAAGGCTCCTTGAGCTAGTGGTGGATGAGCACTTTCAGCCACACAACTTGATCTTTGAGCAAGTTCAAACACAAAGGCAAAACTTAGAGTTGAAAAAAGTAGCGCCCAACTAGGTCTTCGACCCCTAATGGGTGATGGGTATTGGTGAGTCAATCCTTGGGGATCAATATAACACTTTTAAATCTATCTTTGAGTGGTTAAAGACCCCCAGGTATCAACACTTTCTTGCTCACCCTCTAGGGCTGAGAGTACTTACCTGATGAGCATACATTCCAAGTTCTCCCAGGTATCCTCTTATCCAAGTTATTGGTATTAGAAGTGCTTCCTTTGTTGATTCTAAGAATTTTGGTTTTGGAAGGAGGCCATTGTTACCTTCAGAATAGGGGAATGATGTGTAGCTTGTGAGAAGGCACTATAGTCCCAACTTGAGGCCTTGCACTGTGAAAGGGACTTTATAAAGTAGAAGCAAGAGAGTGAATGAGCCATTTGGAATACCCTTGTAAATGACTTCAAGGTGGTGAAGAAAGCCAAGGAGGCAGTGGATACTTGTGTCAAGGAGCTGGAGAAAGAGGCGGGAAAGGTGACGAATACACTTAAGCCTTCCAGGGAGAGGGTTGCAGAGGCCCAAAAGGAGGCCAATTGCCAGGAAGCTTTGTTAAATGTCGTATAGTCAAAGGCTTTCTTTCTTGCCACTTTTAGGTAGAACGAGCTAATCCAAACCTGAATCTTTCTTTCCTCTCGATGTACAAGGATTTGAGTTCAAAGTCCTACCTTTGATGAGAATGCATCTGTGATGGATATTGATGACATCCCTTTTTCCTAATGAATTTTAGGACTCCTTGCAGCTAACCCCCTCTAGTATCCCCTTAAAATCCTTCCTGCCTATTGTAATTTTTGAAATTTTGTAATGATTTCTTAAATTGATAAAGTGATTATTTTTTTAATAGTTTTTGTCTTTGTTTGTGATTTTTGTGTACATGATTTTTCTATTGACATGATTTTTTATATGCAAGTAATTCATTTAGATTAACCTTCGCTAGCCAAGTAAAGTGTAAAGAGACACTCAGGCAGCCATAGGGACCTTGGTCTTTACTCAATTAAGTAGCTTCCATGGGCCTTTAAGTGATTGCAGAGCCTCTGTAAGCTTGCTAGGGAAGGTGCTAGCCTTTAAGTGGTTAGGAACAACTTAGGAAGAACATTATTATTTTATTGAAAAAAAAGTGGTAGAACACAGTAAAGTACATTATAGTAATCCTAGTATAAGGCATTATGCAAAATAGGGAAATAGATCATGTGAGTGGTGATTCTTAGGCAACTTCTTTCCTTTTAAGCTAGATAGTTCACAAATGCCTTCTCCTTAGTTGGATCTTAATGGTCCATGCCCTGCATTCCTTCCAATCAATTCTGCCCTAACAAGGGCTAGGTCTCTTACCTGTATTAATTTCCATTTCACCTTTCTGCAGTGAGTGAGAGTGGTCCACTATTTGAAAGCTCTCATGCAGGCCTTTCCATCTTCCCATAACTCTTCCAATAGGTCAAGGTTTCCTTCAAGTGCTTTGCCATTTTCACTGGTATGATAAGCCTGGGTCCATATAGTGGGACAAGAGATTTCACCAGGATGAGTGCATAAGTCCCATATGCCAACAAAAAAGGCGATTCCCCAGTAAGCCTTTGAAGCATCATTTTATAGGCCCACAAGATGCTTGGTAGTTCTTCTATGTATTTGCCTTTAGCTTTTCCCGGTCTTTTCTTTGAGCCTTTCTTGATGGTTATGTTAGTTACCTCCACCTACCCATTAGATTGTGGGTCATATACATAGGCAAAGTAGAAGAGGATGCCCTATTCCGTCACAAATTGCTGAGCTTCCTAGTTATAAACCTATTTACCGTTATCGGTCATAGACATCCAAACTGATAAATGATGTTTTCCTATAAGAACATGATGATCTACGGTGTTACCCACTCTAGGGTAGTCCAGTTATGTTGTCAAAACTGTGCATTTAAACTCCCAAGTTTGGTGTGTCCTGTAGGTCATCAGAACAACACCCCTAGTGCACATACTCAAGTGACCCTCTTGAGCACTATGTAAATACATGCATATTAGTCTAACCATAACACAAATATTTACATTTATGTACACTATGGCAGCTAAAAAGGAAAACACTAGCACAAGTCTTAGTTTTGGTTTCCACACATTAGGCAATCTTGTTAAGTTCTAGTGACCAACTATTACACCTGTAACTTCCACTAATAAACTGCATCATTCTAGCAATATACCCCCTATTTTCTTTGATCCATTACCAAGTAGAGAACTAGAGGAAACCAAGGAATTTTTTTTTTTACATCAATAGCCCACCTATGGACCAAGTTATGGATTTTTTAAGTTGGTTACAAAATTCTGACCAAATGAACAGTAACTTAGCCAAATTTGCAATGTCATATCTTTGGATACAAGGATCCAAATTCATAACTTATAAATCCAAGTTCAACCTCTAGATGTTATCTAGGTTTGGTCAAAATTTCATACAAATATTCCTTCTACATAGGGAGATATAAAACATTAAGTGTATAGTCAAAATTTTGGTCACGTTATGACCATTTTGCCCATACAAAATTTCAGAAGTGTGCAAACACTTCATTCACAAGGGGAAAACCCTCCAAAGCTATCCCATATATGTCCATTACACATATGAATTACATTCCCTTGCTTTTAACAACTTTATGTGGCCAAAACATAATTTACAAGTAAGCAGCCCATCATTCACACTTAGGCAGCTTTGCACCACATCACTTACATAGCCAAAACATTTCTCAAATGTTCACATACTTCTCCTTTTATGGTATTAACTCAGCTAAATATGCACCCTAGGTTACAGGAGTACCTAAGACACAATGGACTCCAGAAACAGGACGCTGGGCAGCTACTGCACAACACAATAAGTACCATCACTAAAAATACCAAATGTGTTCCTAAAATCACCAAACTTTCCAGACCATAACTAGACACATGGAAGTTTAGGTACCTGAAATTTCAGATCAAAAATCAAACAAAAGAGGTCAGTTTGAATGTGATCTTTCTGCTAGACCTGAAATGGCAGAATTGAGGGGAGTAAGTTTCATTGGGAAACTTAATAAGGGTAAAACTTAAATTCAATGGGCAATGTGGCCATCATTAAAACCTGCATCCAAAGACACTAAAACACAAAAAACAAAATGCATACATACAAGTTATAGCAACCAAATGCAGCAGCCATTCACAACCAACAAACACATGAAATGCAGCAACAACATATACCATAGGTTAGTCCATAAAACACATAATAAACATAACCAAATCAGTATGGAAGACCTCCTCAAGCTAATGCTTGGTCTTAGGAGGATTTTAACACTAGTTGGTACTAACTTTGGGCTCTAGAAACCCTTCAATTCGCTGCCATCACTGTGCACTTCACACTTGGTCACAAAACCTTTAATAAGTGCACTCCCCTCACTAAGCTTGGTTCATCAAGCTCATGGCTCTCTTTCAAGCTTAGCCCTAGCTCCATGGTTGCTTGAAAATATAGAAAACAACCCATGAGAGCAAGAGAACCCTTACCTTGATGGGTATGCCGAAATTGGAGCTTGATCCTAGGTGCACTCAAGCAATAGCACCAAATAGCTTCCAATTGTGCTTCCTTGACTTCAATTGTAAGTAGTTTTGAGTTTGAAGGTATGGTGGCTATGGAGGAAGTGTGGAGGATAGGGCTGGGTTCTTTTCTATTGGTGGAGGCTGAAATTTGGGAGATAAGGACCAAGAATGGACACTTATGTGGTCTTAAGTGCATTAAACACACTTAACAAGCTTAACCAAGCTTTATGTCATTTTCCTCGCTATAAGACCATGGTTTCTTTACCTTAATCTCTTGCCCCACATTTGACCTCCTTATCCCATTCCATAGCAGCCCCTCATTCTATGGGATAACCCCACAAAACTTCCATTTGACTTAAGTCATAAGCATGGACAACCAAAGGCACACAATACGACACTTAAGTCCTTAAAGCCTTTTTGTGTTTTCCTTTGTCCATACTTGTCTTCTATAAGCAATTTGTCCTCCAATAGCACTTTCATACCATTCATATCCTTTCCATAACTCTCCATATCTCTTTTATAAAATTTTTGCAATTGAGTACCCGAATTTCCAAAACCTTACAAAAAAGTCTATAGGTTGCTTGACAAACAAGCAATCTTTAAGGCTTTTCTTGGGGGCCAAGTTACCAACTTGGAACACTTTTAAAGAGGTGTTGGTCATGCTTTTTAACCCCCACACTTCAATCACCATGGTGAGAATTACACAATATAATGGTTTTTAGCCATTATGACACACTTGTAATTCTGCCATTTTTGTGAGGTGATAACATGGGGGGTTGTGATGGAGGCTAGAGGCTTTACTTATACCCATTTGGTGCAGTAGTCAACTAACATGATCAACTACCACGATGCAATACTAGACATGTCTTGGAGCCATGGGGAGTGCTCTAATTAAGTCCAATACTGACATGGAAAATGGCCAGGGGTCCACAATTAGAAAGGCACTGAAGGAAAGTAGCCTCTGTATTAATGAGTTGAGCTAGAAATTATGGCATTGCTGGATGAATTTCCTCACATCCCTTCTAATAAAGGGCCAAAAATAGCCTTGTCGCAAGGTTTTGTGGGCCAAAGCGTTGGCGTCGATATGTGCCCCACAATTCTTCTGGTGGATCACTTAGAGACTATGCTGCCCTTCTCGTAGTGTCAAGCACCACTGCAAAAAGGAAGCAAACCCTTGTCTATACAATTTGTCTCTAATGATGTTACCACCACACAAAAATGAGAGAATTACAAGTGTGGCATAATGGTCAAAAAGCCATCATATTATGTAATTCTCTTCATAGTGATTAAAGTGTAAGGGGTAAAAGGTATAATGAACACATCCTTAAAAGTGTTCCAAGTTAGTAACTTGGCCCCCAAGAAAAGCCTTAAGGGTTGCTTGTTTATCAAGGAACCTATGGACTTTTTTGTAAGGTTTTGAAAATTCAGGTACTCAATTGCAAAACTCTCAAGAAAGAGATTTGGAGAGTTATGAGAAGGATATGAATGATATGAAATTTTTATTGGAGGACCAAATTGCTCATGGAAGACAAGTTTGGACAAAGGAATCACTAAAGGCATTAAGGACCTAAATACCTTAGTGTAAACCTTAAGGTGTTCAAGCTTTTGACTTAAGTCAAATGATGGAATTGTGGGGTTATCCCACCATGGGGGAGGCAGCCAAGGCTTGTTAAATGGGTCAAAAATGTTGGTCACATGTGTACCAATGAGTTTAAGACAAAGAAACCATAATTAGTGAGAAGCAGAATGACATAAAGCAAGGTTCAGCTTGTTTATGTGTGTTTTGTACCATTAAGCTCATTTAAGGCCATTTAAGTGGCCATTTCACTTATCTCTCTCCCATTTTTGGCCTCTTCTAGCCCAAGAACACAGCCACACTTTCACCATAGCCACCACATCTTCAAACTTGCAGTTGATTGAAATTGAAGGCAAAAGGAAGCAATTGGAAGCAAACTAGAGCTATTGCTTGGATACTTCAAGGATCAAGCTTGATTTTCGGCCTACCCACTTTGGTAAGGGCTCTCTTGCTCTCATGGGTTATTTTCTGTATTTTCAAGAAACCATGGAGCTAGGGCTAAGCTTGGAAGAGAGCCATGAGCTTGATGAACCAAGCTTAGTGAGGGGAGTGCACTTATTCAAGGATTTGTGACCTATTCTTAAGTGCATAGTGATGGCAGTGAAATTAAGGTTTCTAGAGCCCAAATTTAGTACTAACGAGTGTTAAAATCCTCCTAAGGCCAAGCATTATCTTGAGGAGGGCTGCCATAGTGATTTTGTTATGTTTATTATGTGTTTTATGGACTAATCTATGGTATATGTTGCTGCTGCATTTCATGTGTTTGTTGGTTGTGAATGGCTGCTGCATTTGGATGCTATATCTTGTATATATGCCTTGTGGTTTTTGTGTTTTAGTGTCTTTGGGTGAAGGTTTTGGTGATAGTCACATTGCCTATTGAATCCAAGTGTTACCCTTACTAAGTTTCTTAATGAAACTTACTCCCCTCAATTCTGTCATTTCAGGTCCAGCAGAAAGTTCTCATTCAAAATGAAAATTGTGGTCTGAGTTTTAATCTGAAATTTTAGGTACATCAACTCCCATATGTCTAGTTATGATCTGGAAATTTTGGTGATTTTACGAGCACATTTGGTATTTTTAATAGTGGTACTTATTGTGTTGTGCAGCAGCTGTCCAGCATCATGTTCTAGAGTCCATTGTGTCTCAGGCACCCCTGTAACTCAGGGTGCGTATTTAGATGATTTAAGTTCATTTTTTAGTGCATTTATGCATGTACATGTAGTGTCTTTAAAATGAGACAAGTATGTGAACATTTGAATAATGTTTTGGCTATGTAATTGATGTGGTGCAAAGCTGCCTAAGTGTGAATGATAGGCTGCTTACTTGTAAATTCTCTTTTAGCCACATATGGTTGTTAAATGCAAGGGAATTTATTTCCTATGTGTAATGGACATATATGGGGTATCCTTGGAGGGCTTTTCCCTTGTGAATGAAGTGTTTGCACACTTATGAAATTTTGTGTGGGCAAAATGGTCATAAAGTGACCATAATTTTGACTATATACTTAAAGTTCTATATCTCCCTGTATAGAATGAATCTTGTATTAAATTTTGAAAAAACCTATAGAACATCTAGAGGTTGAACTGGGATTTGGAATTTCTAAATTTGGAGCCTTGTAAGCAAAGATATGACGTTGCAAATTTGGCTAAGTTACTGTTATTTGGTCAGAATTTTGTAACCAACTTCAAAATCCATAACTTGGTCCATAGGTGGGCTATTGGTGTAAAAAACAATTGCTTGGTTTGCTCTAAGTCTCTAATTGATAATGGAGCAAAGAAAACATGGGGGTATGTGGCTGGAATGATACAGTTTTTTAGTGGAAGTTATAGGTGCAGTGGCTGGTCACTAGAACTTGACAAAATTGCCTAATGTGTGGTAGCCAAGATTAAGACTTGTGCTAGTATTTTCCTTCTTTGCTACCATGGTGTGCATGAAATGTGAATATGTGTGTGATGGTTGGACCAATATGCATGTGTTTGCATAGTGCCCAAGAGGTCCACTTGGGTATGCACACTAGGGGTAGTGTTCTGATAGCCTACAAAACATTACCAATTCTAGGAGTCTAAATGCACAATTTTGGCACCATAATTAGACTAGCCCGGAGTGGGTATAAAATGATAAGAAATTTTCTAGCTTGGATTTTGGCCTTTCTTTTTTGTATGGGACCACGGTTGATGGATTGGCAATTCTTGTCAGGGCCCAATTCACCCCCACCCAAATCCTTCTTTAGAAGTTTGAGACCAACTAGTTGGTTTTTAGTCACTTAGTTGATTTTAAGCACTCAGTTGGTTTTCTTAGGGTGAATTAGACTTTGAATCCCAGGACACTTTAGGTTACTAGCTTAATAGGTTAAGTTACTACTTAACACATTAAGTTCTCAATTTAACGCATTATTCTAATGAATGCATTTACTAAACCACTTTATTTTAATGCATATGGGGTGCAGAAGCATGAGAGTGCATCTTAGTGTCTTTATGGGTTTACTAGGCCTTACTTAGTGCAAAACATACACACACACACCCAAGCATACATACATGCATACACATTAATTTAATAGGTTACCAACCATGCATGCATTTTTGCTAACATACTTACTGCCTTATGGCTTAGTTAAGCCCAAAAATAAATACAAGGCATAGTTTATGCTTTATTCTAAGCCTAGTCCCTTTGCCCATAGTATATACAAATATGTACAGGCCAAAATTTGCATATATGGACTACATGTTCCAAACCATATACACCAAAACTTTGATGTACTAAGTGTTATGCAGGATACATCATTTTGTTCAAACTGTCTCTAGGACCACTGTGACCTAGACTTCTATTTTGACCTAACACCTGGGCCACAATTTTCTTGTTACCCTCGTAGTACTAGCACATACCAAGATTGAGCCAAATACACCAACTCCCGCAACAGCCATCTAGGCCTACAAACACAACAACGGAACACAATCATTAGTTCAATTTGATGAACTTTCCATGCTTCCTTTTCATATGCCATAATTTCACAATATGGCTCTCTATACATAGTAGACCTTCTCCAAAGGTTCCCTAGCCCTTCAATCTTACACTTCTTTAACTAAAATAGGCAAAAGAAGGCATGAGTACATAAGTACTCAGTGAAGACCCAATACAACACCCAGTGCCTTTATAATGCTTAAAACATTGTTATACATATAAACCTCCAATTTTGTTTAGTAAACTACATCCAAAGACAAATAAAATAGTAAAAGTAGTATATACAAGATATATACAAAAATAGGGGTTAGCACACACTTCCATATAGAGAAGTGCACAAACACACACACCACAAACACATATTTTTCTTAACATAGCAGGCATGATTTCTTGTCAATTTCTTCATGCCATCACTTTGATTAGGTACAATTAACATAGAGCCCTAGGTGATTAATCAAGCTTGGCCAACTTGAATAAAAACCCTATGCATGCCGAAAGCAAACTAGCTAGCTCACCATAATGCTTTATTCACATATCCACACAGAGCCCATTACATAGCCTCTAGGTTCCTTTGGGTTAAGCCACCACCTAGAGCAGCTTTTCCCCTTCAGAATATAGGAGAAAAGGCCTCATATGGGTCTTCACCTTGGCTAAAATGGTAGTAAGGAAGGTTGATCCCACATCCTCGAACACAAGCATTAAACATGGACAGCACCATGAGCTAGTCTTGCACCATCATGCTTCGGATTCACCTTGTTTTTGTCCTTCTTGGCCTTCTTTCTTTCCAATGGCTCTAGGGTGTTTTGGAAAAGGGTTTGGCCACATACTAGAGGCTAAGAAAATAGGCAAAAATTAAGAAGATATTTTTCCAAAGGCAAACTAGCTAGCTTACCATAGTGCTTTATGCACATATGGCCCAGTACATAGCCTCTAGGTTCCCTTGGCTTAAGCCATCACCTAGGGCTGCTTTTCCCCTTCCAAATATAGGATAAGAAACTTCATATGGGTCTTCACTTACGGATGAAATGGTATTAAGGATGCTTGATCCCAAAATCCTTGAACATAAGCATCAAATGTGGATACCCCCATGAGCTAGTCTTGCAACATCATGCTTTAGATTCACCTTGTTTTTGTCCTTCTTGGCCTTCTTTCTTTCTAGTAGCTCTAGGGTTCTTGGAAAGGTTTTGGCTAGGTAGTAAAGGGTAAGAAAACAAGAAAAAAGCAAGAAGATAGCAGCTCAAGAATGTAAAAGTTGGTGAGCCATATTGTTCTTCTTCCTTTCCATTCTTTTTAGTGGTCTTTAGCAGGGCTTAGTTTATGATCATAGGTATTAAATGAACTAGGAACCTACTTGGAAATAGATAGGAAGATACCTTTGAAGGCTAGCTACCAAACAGTGCCGAATGACAAACCCACCAAGCCTTTTGAGTAGTTTAGTCTATCTTTTGTTTTTTGTTTTTTTTTAATTTTGGTTATTTACAGGCCCCTAGCTAGAAATTTTTAGGTCATGAAGTTGCTAGGAAATAGTTAGGAAGTTGTAATAAATTACCCTTGAAGAAAAAAAGTATAAACGGTGGCTGAATGACTAAGCCGCCATGGATTTTTGACAAATTTTAATCTTCCTCCAAGCAGCTCAACTCCTTTAAAACTTTGTTTTGTCATACTTTACTCTTCAGGTGGCACATATTAAGCACAAACTTCACTAATTTGTTTGGCCAATTAGGCTCTCAAACTTTGCATTAAACATAAGTGCACTTTAGAGTGCATCCGAGAACACCTTAGTGTTCTTTAAGGTGTCTTCATGCCTTCCTTGCATTTTCCTCCTTCTCATGGCCCACATTGTAGCTCTCATTCTCATGTAAATAATAAGTATCAATCTCATGTAGTGCCCTTTAGGACATTAGGCTTTAGAGCCTTCATAAGTACATGGTTGCACACAAAGGTGCACTTATGAGTTTTCTAGTGCACTATAGTGTCTCCTTGTCATTTTTCATGAGACCATCACATTTCTTATGTTTATGTGGCTGACCTCATTAGTATCCCAACTTTAGGCATTGAGCTCACATAATTTTGCTTCAGTAATTTAGGCTTTAAAGCCCTTAAGTTCATATGAATGCACACTAAGGTGTGCTTAAGGGTCTCTTTTTGTGTCTTATCTTAGAGCACCTTGTTTACTTGGTTTCTTGGCCAAGCTCATTCTTGAATTTGAGCCCCTTTCTAACAATGCACTTAATACTTAAACTTAGCCTTGTTTAACCCATAACCATGCCACCTCCTCATGGTCTTAGCCTTAAGTGCCTCTAAGATACACTTAGAGCACTTTTAGAGCATTCTCATAAGATACTTGTCTTTTTTAGTTCTTATTTCACATTTGTGACTTGTATTGCTCACATATCCACATAATGTACCTTATGTGTACATTTCATCACAACCCATGGCCTATACAAGTCACATGCATGACAATTCTAGGAACTTTTTCACACTTTAAGGGATGCCTTCAACTCTCCAAAATTAGGTCCAAGAAATTAAAATAGGAAAAAGGAAAAGATGTTAGAAATAGATTGGGTTGAGATTAGAGTTGTATAAGTGAAGTTAGAAGAAATTTGAAGAGGAAATACACTAAGAAATTCTTCTTAGCTTCATTAAATAGAGATAAATGATAGATGAGTTCTAAGGAACTTAAGAGAAAAGATTTCCTATTAAAAAAATGATCAATAATTTTATTCATACATAAATAAATTCACAGCCCATATATAGGGGCTGAAATATACACATAAAACCCTAAACGTAATAGAACTAGGAATCCTAGTTGGACAAAACTTAGGAAAACTAGGCATATTAATTATAAAATCTTAGGAACACTTGAAAATATTAATTATACTAGAGTTCCTATCTCAAATAGAGTAAAAATATGAAATATAGCTACTAGACTAAAACCATAACTTAGTAAACACACTACACACACTCATAAGCACATAAAAGGTGTTGTATGCATGCTCTAGTAGGCAGATTGTTTCTGTATGAATTCGAGCTACTCTAGACTATATAAGTGACTTATTCCACCTTTAAAAATATTGGAAAATATATATTTACAACCATTAAAGGCAGCAAATTTGTTGTTCCTTGACTAGCTTCTCTTTTGCCTTCATTTGTGCCTAATAGAATAAATGCCTGGACATGGTGTGTTTTCTTTGGTATAGGTTGTAAAACCAACTTGAGTATGCCATCCTTGGCTAGAAATATTCATGTTTACAAGGAAAATCACTTTTTTCTTGGCTATGGATGCTAATACCACAAGTATGCTACATATAGTGCTCTAGGATGGTGCTCCAAGGTGGCTTGGGTGTAGGATGCTCCCGGGGCTCAATCTTTCCCTTTCTCTTTGATAGGATTCATCCTCACATCTAAGCAGTGGCTAGTTTAGCCTTCCATGTATGCTTCTTTTAAAGCATGGGTAGAACAATGCTAATAGTTTCACTTACACAATGCTTAGGCACAATCTTCTCCACCTCTTCAATTTTTTTTGAAACGTTTTTATGCTCATCCTCTTGTATTGGCAAGATGTTCTACTTGGATAATTCCATGGTTAAAGCTCCTTCATTATGCTTGATAACCGAAAGGCTATCGCTCGTAGGACCTTTGGATAGGTGGTTGACATGACTCTCGAAACATAACATGACCAACCTTGGTTACTACCTCAGCCAACCTCGAATTGGGTCCTAGAACCACCCTCTCAATGTAGTATAGCCAACCTCAGAAAAGGTCCTTGATGCCACCTTCGGGTAACAGCTCCATCGACCTTGGAAAATGGCCTACACCACCTTTGGGTGACCATATTTTGGTTGTACATTAACCATCCTTGAGAAATTAGCTAATATCAGCTTAAAAAATCCCTCAACCACCCTCAGAGATAAACATGGGTTTTGAAGAGCTTTGAGAACATCCAAAGGCTCATAGAGGTAAACAACAAAGGCTTAGCCTCTAGGACCATTGATAGGAACCTCCCATATGTCCTTGGCCAGATGTCTGAGCATAACCATCTTTAGATAGCTAGGCACCCCTCTCCCTGAGGCATAGACTGAACGTCTGCAGATTTGACCGATCATGTGTCTCAATCTGCTTGACTAAGGAAAAATGGCCTTCTCCCTAAAGCCTCTTATAAATACTTGGAAGGCCCCTAGGTAGTACACACAAAAGACTTGTTTTCTATTTTCTACTCTTAGCAATCTCTCCCTCTTACGCTAACTTGGGCATTGGTGCTCTCTTCCCTGGAAAACACTTCAGGTACCCCCTTACCCTTCTTCTTTAGTGTTGTAGGAGCTATTCAGGTGAAGCATATCTGGAGGCCAACATTTCCTACATCGAAGATGTCTTAAAGCATCATTTGGCATTGTCTGTGGGAACCTATTCTTAGGTTGTTGTCATAGAGACTCGACGTTCCAAGGACAATGGACTCCCCTAGTCCTAATATGTGCTTGAACCTCTGGTGACAAGCAACGAAGCACCCCAGAGCTTTCTTTGCTTGAGGACAAACGTCCTTTGACAGTCATAATGGGTTTCTTACATGATTTCCAACATACCATTGTGGCCGAAATGACAGTGCAACTCGACCAAAGGTGGTCACAAGCATGTTCACATGCAAGGACCCTTTTCTTAGAGGCTCACCTGGAGAAAAGCCATCTATCATCTTGGCAGAGCTCATGCAATAAAAGCCTCCATGATGACTCATCAACGGAGCATCTACCATCATGTGGGCAACACACGGTGAGTTCAAAATCAAAGCAACCATGGGCTTCATAGTAGCGGAGTCCTCTCCCCGTCACCAAAGTTACTTGCCTAAAAGAAGACATCAATCCCCCTATCGCTCCACTCCTGGTAATGGGAAGAAGCAGCACTACTATCCTAATGGAAATGATCCCGGAGAGGTTCAAAAAGCTGGAAAGATGAGTCTCTCGGAAGCCCGTTTGGTCGAGGTTATCTAGGACCTTCATCAGAAATGAGTCCCTGTTCATTCGGGTGATAGTGGAAGCACACCAATGCCCAATGAATTCTGGGTACCTCACTTGGAGACCTACGAAGGGTGAAACAACCCCCAAGCTTACCTGACTAAGTATAAGAGAAGTATGGTGCTTGATGGAGCCAATGATGCCACTCTCTACAAGTGCTTCGAAGTGACCTTATCCAGACTAGCTACTGCATGTTACAGCTCTTTGGCACCCAGAACCATTATGGGGTTCTAAGAGTTATCCACTGCCTTCACACAGTAATTCATAGGAAGTTGGCCGACGGTGAAGATGCTTGTCCAAATGTTTGACATAGCTCAGAAGAATGGGCAGACCATTGGGGATTATGTCAAAAGGCTCAACTGAAAGGCCCTCAGTGTCCTTGACTTCTTCCTAGAGATTTGAATCCTAACAATGATTCCAGGACTTAAAAGAGACTCTCAGCTCTTCTATGAGTTCTCCAAGGATCCCTTCAAAATACGAGGGGATTCTACAGGAGAGCCGAACAACATATGACTGCCGAAGAACTGAGGATGGGGGGATAGAGGACAGATCATCAACCATCCGAAGGTCAGAATCACCAACCTCAGTACCATGGTGATAGACCTCGAAAAAATAGAAGAAAAAGGCCAATGATGTTTGCCCCCTTGAACACCATAAGGACAAATATTCTGATCACCTTGGAAAGGAAGTGAATGTCAATTCAATGATCGAAGCCCATGACTTCAAAAAATAAGAAAAAACATGAAGAGTTACTATCAATTTCATCGGGACCATGACCATGACACAAAAGATTGTTTCCAGCTGAGGAAATACATCGAGTCCCTCATCAAGCACGGCCAACTTCAGAGGTATCTGATAATACCCTTGCCCAAGTCAAGGGACAAAAGAAAGGAAGAGCGAAAGGGAGAAGATGAGGAATATGATTCAGACAGACATCGGTCGAACTAAAGTCCCTAGAAACACCCACCATGTTCGGCTGGGGTCATTCAGACAATCCCTACTAGAATGCCCTTGGCTGAGAGAAAGAGCAAGATGACACGGTTGTCCTTGGCCCCTGCCCAAGAAGCTTGTGAGAACCGGTCTCATGATGGTTGCAATTGGCTAGCTGTATATGTGCACGGATTAAAACTCCATGAAACTAGTTGACTAACCTAGAATATACAGGATGCATACTCTTTTGCTTTGACTTGGATTAAAAGAGATTCATAAAAGCACTCATTTGGCCAAGATACTTCCATGGAAACAAGTTCTAATAGCTTCAACATTGATATGGTTAATACTGCACATAACAACCATGTGAGAGCATTCAACATAAAGCAGACTAATGCTCCTCACCGAAGATCAACCCTACAGTCTAGGACTACATCATAAACAAGAGAGGCAACTAGGAGTACAATATATACAAACCTTGATCAAGATCTTCTCAAACAAATTCCCACCATGGACATAAGTCCCAATGGCTAGTCACAAAAGTCTTGTCCACGTGCTGCTGGGCTCTATGGCCAAGAAAAACACTATAGTTAGCACTGTTACTTAACCAACAAGCCTCAACATAACTAAGGAGTGAGAATTCAAAAATTCTCAATGCTTCTCCATCCTAACAACGTCAGAATCTGCACAGCATAACTAAGGAGTGAGAATTCAAAAATTCTCAAATAGGTTCTTCACTACACTTGCAAGAAGAGTTACTAAGGACCACAGATATGTGAACATATGTAACCTACTGGGAGCTCATACAACTTGAGGCTAGACTTATACAAAAATGTCTTAGTCCTTTGGAAGTTCCCCTCAACATAGTCCTTGAACTACAAGGCAGAGCCTTATCTACTAGCAAGTAGAGGTTACCAGCCTAACCAGTGATGATTCACTAGTTGAAACTCCATTATGTTGTACAGGGGCTCTATGGTGGGACTACTGTTGACTAGGCCATAAAGACCCACTAGGTGCACTAAGGTTCCACATTGCAGCCTTATGCCTAACAGCATGGCTAGGTTGCCGATGGTACTAAACCTTCCACGCAAGCTAGTGATACCCAGTTGTGGTCCCTTGGTAACTAGTTTTCTTGCTTATGGTGAAAGTAACCATAAAAACACAAGAAAACTCCTAGGTCTTGGAAGAGTTTTGGAAGCCTCAGAGTACCCCTGAAATACTTGGACCCCTAGGTACCCTAAGAACCCCCTTAGGCCACCCCTCGAACTTTGTAGTAAAATTGGAAAATTTTAGCCATCATAACTGTGGTGACGCGTCACCGCAGTTATCATCATTCTGTGAACCTTTCGTGGTGTTGGCAACACATCACCAATACCTACAATGCCTAGAATTTTCTAGTTTTGCTGCTACAACCTTTGAAATCTTACCAAACATATTAAACATGCTTGGATGGCCTTCAAACTTCACATAGCTATAAAACATGTTGCAAAGACCATAGCCAACCATCCCAAGCGTTCCGATGATGCATTATAACATCATTCCATGCCCCACAAAACTAGTAGTCCACCATGATCAAACTAGCCCACTAACTAATACTATTGCCAAAGCTACTTGAGTTCATCAAGCAATCACAGTCTAATAGCATTAATCAAATTTGAAAACATAACTCCCTTACCTTAACTTCAGCTTACAAGCAAGAATCAATTAACCATTCTTTAAGAACCAAAGTTCAACAAAGTTCTTCCTAGTTCCAAGAAACCAAAGGTAGGAAACACACAATTACTAACTTTTCACAAAAACCCATGCTCCCCAATCAACTATTAAACAAGAATTCACATAGAATCACAAGTTACCTTGCATCAAAAATAGGGGATGGTGGGAAACATAGTTCCAACTTCAAGAAAATAAAATTCTTCTTGGAACAAGCTTCCTACGGCTTATACTTCCTTGGTAGCTTCAAGTTTCACAAAAAAACTTATGATTTTGAGCTCCAAATCAAGGAGAAATGGTAGAGTGAAAGATAAACTCAGGTTTAGCATGAAAAATGGCAGTCATCCTTCATCTTTACCAAGTTATATAGTCTTTTAAACCCCAAAACACCAAAGTATTTAAAAAGTTATAAAATGCCCCTCATTTAGGTAATGTTAGTCAAACTTGGTCAAATCATGCCTATTTAAACTAAACATGGGTTAAAAGTAAAAGTTAGGTTTTCAAAACTCATTTTTAACACTAAAGGCCCAGCCCAACTCTTTGGAATGCAAAACTACTATTTTGGCCCCAAAGTTCATTTATTGCCTTAACTTTCTTGAAACTTAGTGAAATTCACTAAACTCACCTACTTTTGCTATGTAAACTTGAAATAAGGTTCCAAACAATTTACCTTCCTTAAATAAGCTTCCAGCTAGGAGAGCCATAACAAAAGGTGAGAGAGATATGAATGATGGAATTTGATAGTCTTGCAAACAAGTTTACCTAAAAGGATGGGTTGGTGGTGAAGTTTTTGCACGACGATCATTTCTTGATCATGGCTCGGATTGAAAACTGGGATGTCAAGAGAGTGCTCTTAGATGATGGTTTGAATGCCAACATTCTATTTTCCCATCTATTACCAAGCTTGCACATTATCGAGAGTGAGCTCAAACCAATGACTTCACCCACGTTTGGGGTTGGACCTGCAGAACTCCCCGTGTTAGGATGGATTAACCAGCCATTGATGCTAAAGGGCACCTCAATCAAAATAGAAGAAGAGCTATTTGCCTCTATTTTGATAAGGTTCATCGTCATAGATGTCTCATCATCTTAGAACACCATCCTTGGTAGACAGATACAGGGCAACCCTCACTTCCGAGCTGACATAAAATACTTGATAGTCACATTCGAGTTGAAAGAAGGTGAAGCAAAAATATACATCAACGAAGTTAAAGTTAGAATGGTGTTTTTCAAGGCAAGGCAAAATCCCACCAAAGTCCCTATGCAGAATTCGGGAAAAGATGACCTGTGTACCAAAGATAGGCCAGAAGGGGAAAATGTGATAATGAAAAAGAAAAAAATTGAGGACTTCGAGCTGATCCCTAGCTGATGTACCTGAATAGGAAAACATTTGGCCGGGGAGGGAAAGAGCAAGCTTGTATCTTTGATATTAATGAAAAAAGACCTATTCACTTACTCCATGAAGGAAATAAACCTGGACATCATCTAGCATTGCATAAAAGTATGCCTAGAAGCTAAGCCTATTCGGCAGAAAAAAGGAACTATATCCTCACACAAAAGTGACTTCGTCAAAAAAGAAATTCAACAACTCTTGGAAGTTGGCATAATAATGGAAGTCAAATACCCTGACTAGCTATGCAATGTCGTTGTTGTAACCAAGGAAAGGAGTGATAGCCTCCAAATGTGCATCGACTTCAAGAGTGTTAACAACACATGTCCTAAGTGTTAGAATTTGTGCCCAAAAGCCAATCATGAGATGATTGTATTATACACATTGAGTCATGATATTTTATTAAGGCGTTAATCCTATAATTATGTTTGTTGTTTTGTTTCTGCGTAATGTAATAAACATAATTATAACCCTAAAATAATGATAATTATAAATGTCCCTGGTCTAGTATTATCATGGAGCGGGTTACGATAATACATAACTACTAGCATATGTGGAGACTAATATGAGATATGTAGTCTACATATGGGTACAAGTTGGAGGAACTTGTGTACTGGATTGACCTACCATGAGAACGCTACATGGATCATTACATGAGTGTCATAAGTGATTTTCATAGTGATCATGGTATAGGTAGTCCTTTGACCTAAGATCGTCAAGGTTCTTTACATGTGAGTCACATACTTTGATACTTTCCTTTGTTGCTCGTAACTAAGTGAACTTGAAGAAGGTCATTAGGCATACCACATATCATGCGGAGGGTTTTGTATGATCAAGATGGGATTTGTCCATCTCATGTAGCAGGAGTGATATCTTTGGGCCCCTTGATAGAGTGAGACTAAGAAAATGCATGCTCATGCTCGTATGAGTTGATATATGATATCAATTCCATCAATTTAAGTTAATATACTTAGTAATCAAGAAACCAAAAATTGGGCTATACGAGAATGACACATTCCATGTCTCATGCTTAGTCTTGATATCTTGGACAAAAAGGACAATGACATATATGGATAATGATCATAAAGGTTTAGTTGAATCACTGGCAATCTTGTCACTTGGGTAGCAATGATGTGTTGCTAGACATCGCTCATTGCTTATGATCATAAATGTGATTTAGGATCATTGCCAATGTGGTAAGAGCCTATTGGTTCGCACACATAAAGCCTATTTGGATTAATTGAGTACATGGGCTAATTTATTTAGGTTATGGTTTCATGATAATTTCGTATTAATAATTGGCCAAAAAGTTGAGCCATTATTAAGCCCAAAATTAAACTTGATTGGATTAGGGCTTTAAAACCCATTAAGCTTGGAAGTTGAGTCTCACTATAAATACATCATATAGTGAGAAATTCGCAAGCTTTGTCCTAGCCTCCCAAAAGTGATGGTCGCACTCTTCTCTTGCTATTCCTTGGAGGACGCAAAGCTAACACTGTGAGTGCAAGAGAAATGCATCTACCAAAAAGTGGTGGAGGTGTGGTGATCTTGAGAGGCTCGTGTGTAAACCATAGAGCTTGAACACGTCAACTATTCAAGTTTTGTGATTCGACTCAACAGTTGAGTGAAAGATCTCAACTGAAATTATGAAAATTTTTTATCACCTAGTTTACCCGGTTTCACTTGGATCCTAGAGGGTTTTGGTTATATTCCGTTGTGCTTGTTTGGCTCCCAAAACCCTATACTAAGGACTCTTAATCGCTACCTTTGATTGATCAATTGGTGGAGTCCACAACCGAACATGCACTGCTGAGCTTCCTCGACACATTCAGTGGGTATCACCAAATTTGGTTGAACCTTAAAGATGAGGAGAAAACTGCATTCATAATTGATGTGGGAACATGTTATTACATGAGAATGCCCTGCGGTCTGAAGAATGCAGGAGCCATATATTAGAGGCTGATGAACAAAGTGTTCAACTCCCAGATCAGGAAAAATATGGATTTGTATGTCGATGATATGATAGTTAAAAGAAAACTACCAAGTGATCATATCACAGACTTGGGGGGGACCTTCCAGCAGCTACAAACATATAAAATTCACTTAAACCCTGAAAAATGCATGTTCAAGGTATAGGCTGGTAAGTTCATTCACTTTATGGTCTCGGAAAGAGGCATAGATGCTAACTCAGAAAAAGCTAAGACCTTGCTCAGATCCTGAACTCTCACAACTATCAAGGATATACAAAGGCTTACTAGAAGGATAGTGGCACTTAGCAAGTTCATATGAAAGATATAGGGATCAGTGTAGACCTTTTTTCAAGGTCCTGACCAACGCTTCCAATAATGATGCCAGTAAATGTTTTGAAGAGCACCCTTGGAATGAAGAATGCCACAAAGCTTAAGAAAAACTAAAAAACTATCAGTCTTGCTTACCGATACTTCAGCAACCTAGACAAGGAGAACCTCTCATACTTTACCTCGTTGTAAGTGAAAAGGTTGTGAGTTCAGTGCTTGTCAGGAAGGAAGGAAGAAAGCAAATGGCCAGTATATTATGTTAACAAGTCCCTGCATGGTGTTGAAGTAAGATATACTGCAAAAAGTGGTCTATGCCTTAGTCATGCTAGTAGGAGACTACGTCCTTACTTCCAAGGACATTCCATTATGGTGCAAACAAATCTACGTCTTAAGGATGTCATGAAAAGGGTGGATCATTTAGGCCGATTGTCAAAGTGGAGCATTGAGATCGGTGAGTATGAAATCATATGTGAACCGATGAAAGAAATAAAAGCTCAGGCCTTAGCAATTTTTTTGGCTGAATTACCTGAAACAGAGGATGCCTTGAGGAACCTCAGGGACAAGGAACTTGAATGGGCACTGTTTGTAGATGGTGCTTCAGGTTCAAAACACTAGGGTGCCAGTATAATACTCTGCGGACCTAAAGGTATAGAGGCATTAAAGGCAATCAAATTTGGATTGCATGTCACCAATAATATTGCCAAATATGAACGTCTCATAGTTGTAGCAACGTGTTTTTGGGAGTCGCCACCAATCGGTTTCACCTAGGTCGATTGGACACCTTAAAATGGTCTACGAGAGTTCGAGGGGTTTGGGAGTAAGGTTACGCTAAAATAACTTCATTCTAGTGCCCAAAATTGGTACCTTAGTTCGATTTTAATTTTGTTTTGCTTGCTTTTAATTCGTTTGATTAATTTTCCCAAAACCATGGATTTTAACCGAACCACCCGGATATGGACTATTTTAATTTATTTGATTAATTTTTCCAAACCATGAGTTCTAATCGAACCACCCGGATATGGACTAAATAATCCGTCTCGAGATTTTATCAAACCACCAAGAACGGATATTTTAAAAAATAAATGTCAAGTACTAAAATAAAAAAAAAATTTATCTTCATTTGATTTTCTTGCTAATATCTGGATAATGAGGAAAATAAAAAAAAATCTAAGCAATTAAACAACTAATTATTTTTTTAAGACACATTATGAGATCCTAATTAGAGAAAAAAACAAAATTGCATGATCCTAATGTTAGTTAATAAAGTAAAAATAAAATAATTGAAGTAATTTAGGAAAAAAAACAAAACACACTAGGTTATGTTTTATGTGAATTTAGTAACTAAAATTAATGCATGGTCAAACAAACCAAATAAAGGAAAATAAGCATCAAAAAGCTTGCTATTAATGGCCTATCTGTAAAAAAAAAATAAAGTTAGTGACTCAGGAGAATGAAATAAAAATAAGTAGGGGCTAAACAGGCTTTTTACCGGAAAGTGGAGTTGACTGGCGGATTCGAACAAAACG
Source organism: Aquilaria sinensis (assembly GCA_005392925.1). Classification (NCBI taxonomy): domain Eukaryota; kingdom Viridiplantae; phylum Streptophyta; class Magnoliopsida; order Malvales; family Thymelaeaceae; genus Aquilaria; species Aquilaria sinensis. The sequence continues at coordinate 87,536 of SMDT01000275.1, read as the reverse complement.
GGTCGGGCCAAGGTTAAGGAATCGGATCCTCTTCGATTCGGACGATCGGCAGCGTAACAGGGGGCGGCGGCGGCGTGGCTTTGCTGGGAGGACGACGGCGACGGCGATAGGGTGGACGAGCGGCGGCTGGAGACGGGCTCTGATGGGAGGACGACGGCGACGGCAACGGGCTTGGGACGTCGGCGATGGAGGTGGACGGGACTGGCGACGGTGAGGCGACACGCCGGCTGGGGTGGAGCTGTAAGATGGAGCGTCGGGGGGTGGAGGGAGAAGCTGGAGCGTCGGGCCTGGTGACCGGTGGTGATGGCAGTGCGAGGAGAAGGTTTAGGATCTCTAGGCAGAAGGGCTGTGAGACCAGGGATTGATGGCCGCAGTTTTCCCTTTTTTCACTAGAAGCTTAGGGTTTCGAATTTTCTCCTTTTTTTCTCAAAATCTGGACCCATATTTATACTAGTGGGACTTTAAAACGTGATTAACACTGTTTTTAGAGTTTAAAATTCATGCAAATCAAATTTGAAGAAGTTTAAATCAATTAGGATGCAATCTGGTAAAATTACTAATTTCAGTCCAATAAAACTCCCAATCTGACTATTTTGCCCTAAATTCTGTACGAATTTCAATTTGACCCAAAACTTTCAGGAATTGTCAGATTAGCCCAAAACTTTGCAAAAATCCCCAGATTTTCCTAAAATTCCATAAAATAGCCAGATTTGGCTCAAACTCTCTAAAATTGACAGATTTGACCCAAACTTTCAAATTTTTCTCAAAACTTTCTAAAAATCCCCTGTTTCCTCCCAAACTTTCATTTTTTCCCAAATTGACCCTACAAGACTTCTAGGACTCCAAATTAGTACCTAAACTAAATTAACTCCTATTTCTACGTTCGATGATCACTTAGACAAAAATAACAATGTAACCTAAATATGACCAGACCCACTAATTATGCAAAACCCTAAAATGACAAAAATGACCCAAACTCCTAACAAATAACCAAATAGTCCCTAAAAAGGTAAAATGCCCCATAAACTAATTTTCTTAATCTAAAACTTAGACAAAAGTTAGTGCCCGGACAAAATTGGGTGTCAACAGCTGCCCACCTTTGCATGTCTCATAGAATATGACACATGCAAAGCCATTACCAAATTTTGTCCGACCTTAGCTAAACGCTGAGGGCCTTCTCAACGTGAAAGAAACCAAAGGAGAAAAACCTTTTTCCCTTTCCATTTGAGGTTAAGGAACCTTCCTTGTTACCTCTACGATAGAAACCTTCCTATCATCGAAGATTTTAAGGCGGAAAACTTTTTCCTCATTGTTTATCAAGCTTAAGAACTCTCTTAACCTTTTGCAATAAGAACCTTCCTATTGCTTCCAAACCTAAGAAGAAAAACCTCTTTCTTCTTTGTAAGGTTGAGGAACCTTCCTTAGTACCTCTACGATAAGAACCTTCCTGTCGTCGAAGAATTTAAGGAGAAAAACTCTTTCCTCCCCGTTTACCAAGTCTAGGAACTTTCCTAGGCTTTTCCCAATAAGAACCTTCCTATTGCTTCCAAACCTAAGAGTTATACTCTTTCCTCTTTTCTTGATGGATTAAGGAACCTTCCTCACCCTTGTCTTTATAGAAACCTTTTTATAGAAGAGAGAAACTTTTCTCTCAATTTTAACTTTGGTAGAGAACTCTCTCTCACCATGGTCTAATAGGTAGAGAACCTTCTCTTTACCACCTCTTGTCGCCTTCGAGGTAAAGAACAATGTCTCTTTACAACCTTTAAATTTCTTTGAGGTAGAGCACCCTGACTCTTTACCACCGCCAAATTCCTTTGAGGTAGAGCACCCTGACTCTTTACCACCTCCGATGACTTTTGAGGTAGAGAACCCTGTCTCTTTACCACCTCTAAATGCTTGAGGTAGAGCACCCTGACTCTTTACCACCCTGACTCTTTACCACCTCTAAATGCTTGTGGTAGAGCACCCTGACTCTTTACCACCTCTAAAAATGCTTGAGGTAGAGCACCCTGACACGTTACCACCTCTAAAAATGCTTGAGGTAGAGCACCCTAACTCTTTACCACCTCTAAATGCTTGAGGTAGAGCACCCTGACTCTTTACCACCTCTAAAAATACTTAAGGTAGAGTGCCCTGACTTTTTACTACCTCCGAAAATGCTTGAGGTAGAGCACCCTGACTCTTTATCACCTCTAAAAATGCTTGAGGTAGAGTACCTTGAGTCTTTACCACCTCCGATTTATCCCATACTATGAGAAAAAAAATGACTTTGCTTTTGAAAACTTGGATTATCCTTGTTTTAGATGTGATAAGGTAGAGAAACCTTTCTCATTTAAAAACCACTGTTTGACTTGAATCACGAGGAAAAGCATTACTTTCTCTTTGGAGCCTCGATTTAGCTTTGGTATTGAGATATATGAACCCTCCTTGTTATCTCAAGCAAAAGCTTTTCAAGAAATCATCTGAACTTAGAATAATTCCCTCAAAAGTGTGAATTTCCAAAATGGGTGAATTCAAAATTTGAAATTCTATGACATGAGTGAATTTTGAGAAAGCCAAATATTTCACGAAATGAGTGAATCTTAAAAGTGTGAAATTCCACAAAACGAGTGAATTTCAAAAGGTCGAAGATTCCATAAAATGAGTGAATCTTGAAAGTGAGAAATTCCACAAAACGAGTGAATTTCAAGAAGCTGAAGATTCCACGAAATGAGTGAATCTTGAAAGTGAGAAATTCCACAAAACAAGTGAATTTCAAAAGGTTGAAGATTCCACGAAATGAGTGAATCTTGAAGGTGAGAAATTCCACAAAATGAGTGAATTTCAAAAGGCTGAAGATTCCACGAAATGAGTGAATCTTAAAAGTGAGAAATTCCACAAAATGAGTGAATTTCAAAAAGGCAAAGATTCCACAAAATGAGTAAATCCTGAAAGTGAGAAATTTCACAAAACGAGCGAATTTGAAAAGGCTGAAGATTTCACGAAATGAGTGAATCTTGAAAGTGAGAAATTTCACAAAACGAGTGAATTTCAAAAGGTCGAAGATTCCACGAAATGAGTGAATCTTGGAAGTCAGAAATTTTCACAAAATGAATGGATTTAAAAAACCTGAAGATTCCACGAAATGAGTGAATCTTGAAAGTGAGAAATTCCACAAAACGAATGAATTTTAAAAACCTGAAGATTCCACGAAATGAGTGAATCTTGAAAGTGAGAAATTCCACAAAATGAGTGAATTTCAAAAGGTCGAAGATTCCACGAAATGAGTGAATCTTGAAAGTGAGACATTCCACCAAATGAGCGAATTTCAAAAAACCGAAGATTCCACGAAATGAGTGAATCTCGAAAATGAAAAATTCCACAAAACGAGTGAATTTCAAAAGGTCGAAGATTCCACGAAATGAGTGAATCTTGAAAGTGAGAAATTCCATCAAACGAGCAAATTTCAAAAAACCGAAGATTCCACGAAATGAGTGAATCTTGAAAATGAAAACTTGGCCAACGAGAAACCTTAAGGATTGAATGCGTCTTGAGATACCTTAAAAATATCTTGAAAATGTCTTAAACTGAGCTTCGAAAGTAGCTGTCCAGACAAGATGAAAATTGTTTTGAAAAATCTTATGACAACACCTAGATGCCCACCTCTCAAACTTGCCCCCCAAGTATGAAAATAAGCCACAATTTTTTTTTTGGAGTGAAAAATTACCTTGACCTCGATCTTTGAAAAATCCTTGTTGAATGTCCATGTTTCTATCCTTTGGTCTTTAAACTGTGCCTCTGAAATGCATCCATGACCGTTGAGAACCTTAGTAGATGAAATGCATAGACTTTATAAAATACATGATGCATGAGAAGAGAGTATCTTCCACCTTAACTTCACTTATTTTGCTCTTGTGAATTCGCTTTCTTGGAATTGTTCCCTTAGAAGTGTGTGTCTCTTTTGCTCCTTCCCATCCGGACCATATAAATTGCCTGCCAAAGGTCCAAGTGCATTTTGAATGGATTGTTCAAAGATGTCTCTCATTGGTTATGACACCGCTTCGCCTTCAAATGAGTGATAGTTGGTCAACTATGCCCCAGGAAATCATATCTCCTCAAAGAGATACTCAAGCTACTTCTACTTTTCAAATCTGGACACATTGAAAAATAATCATATTTCCCCAAAGAGACTCTCATCAATTTGCAAAGCTTGACAAAATAACTTACAATCTTTGTATTTGATTAAGAGGTTCAGTTATTCTTCCTCTTTTCAACTCAAAGACATAAACATGTACAAGGCAAAAGGTAGAAATAGGTTTCAGAGTGACAACCTTTTAAATGAATGAGGATTGTGTCAAGAGGAAAATGTTAGGTTGAGGAAAGTTAAGTTTGAGTGATGTGAAAGAAAGGCTTTTTAATGCCACTCATGAGCAAAATTGATTGCCTTGAAAAACTCGATAGTGACAACCTCAAACTTGCTACCTTTTCCAAAAAATTAGACCTTATCTATTGCCCTCCAACTCTCGTAATCTGTATGTATTCTTGCTTTGAAGGTCGTTTCTATCTTCTAAACTACCTTTGCAGGTTTTCAGTCTAGAATCCATAGCTCACTTTTCTTTTTCTTTTTTTTTTTTCATTTCTTTTCTTTCTTTTGCTTTAGCTTGAGCCATTTTTTGTGAGCTATGGTTGTGTCGTGCTAGGTAGCCCCTTTTGAGCGAGATGACTCCAGTGACGTTAGTTGGCTGTGCTTACTCTTAGTTCTTTCTTTCTTTTGAATTTCCCTTGTTGTCTTTTGATGGAAGGGATGAACTTATTTCCTTTTTGGAATTTATGTTGTAGAGAACTGAGAGCCTTTTCTTGTGTTGAGCATTCATGAGAATTGGGATGTCACCAAAGCCGTTTAATATGAGGGCTACCTTTTTTAGAAGCTAACCACGAACTTTTTAAAATGATGTTGATAACCACTGAAAGTTGAGGTGCAACATTTAAGATCCTTCTTCCTAGATTTGGCAGCATTTTCAAGATTGCGACCATCACGTCTCCCTTGACTTTCATTTCCACTCTTGAGCAGCATTGTCACATTTGTGTTTATTTACACAAGAGAAACATGATTGTAGGGTGCTGTAATGGTAAAAATGGTGAAAAGGGAAGTAAAATGTGGTTTTTTATTGCAAGGCAATGTAATGCACATGTAACATCTCCTTATTGAAAAAAGAAAAGAATAACAGATGTCCATTTAACAAAGACTACACCCTAGATTCTGGACTAAATCTAGGAGATTTTTACTATTAAACTACTTTGGCAAGCTCTCAAAGATACAAGTCACTTCAAGGCATTCCAATTATTTAAAAATGTACCTGGACCTAAAAGTTGACCTAACTTGAAATAGTGTCCTAAGTTGATGCACTTTCTCATGGTCCATTAGTGAAATCCAACAACTTTGCCTCAAGTAGTTGTTGTACCTTCCTCTTGAGAGCAAAACAATTTTCAAGTGAGTGACCGACTACTCCGCCATGATATTCACAAATGGCGTTCACACCATACCACCTTGGATAAGAAGGTTGAATTTGCTTCGTTGGTATAGGCTGTATCAGTTGACTCTCAAAAAGCTTAGGATACAACTCAGTGTATAAAATAGGGATGGGATCAAATTCCTCTTTCTTCTTCGGTGATGCTCCTTGTGGCTTGTGATCTTGAATCAATGATGAAGTGGAATGATGAAATGACCCCGAGACTATTGCCTCGTTAGGGTACCCTTTCCTATACATCTTAAGCGGTGTTGGACTATGAGTGTTAGAAATGATATTTTGAACAGCCCCACCTCTCTCCTTGTGAAATCCCCCAGTTGATGGTTCGACCAGCTTCCCTATTTTGATTCCAAATTCGATCCTTTCTCCAGACAACACCATATCTGAAAAGCTACTCGGAATGTTCCTAACTAGCTTATCATAAAATGGTCTTTTCAATGTTTGGATAAAAAGAGTGATCATTTCTCTTTCTATCATAGGTGGTCGAACTTGTGTTGCCAAGTCTCTCCATCTTTGAGCATACTCCTTAAAGGTCTCTTGTTTCTTCTTTTCCATATTCTAAAGAGTTTGGCGATCAGGAGCCAAGTCCATAACATGCTTGTAATTGTTGATGAAAGCTTGAGTGAGGTCATTCCACGTCTTGATGTCTTTCGGACCTTGACTAAGATACCATTGTAATGCAGATTTTGCAAGGCTCTATTGGAAGAGAGCCATCCGCACTTTTGCAACCTTTGTGAGCAGTTGTAGCTTTCTTGAGAAGAGTGTTATATGAATGACAGGGCAACTTGTCCCATCATATTTCTCAAACTCTGGTACCTTAAAGTTTGAGGGAATCACAACATCTGGCACCAAGCAAAGATCATCCACTGATAGGGATCCAAATAAAGTGCCACCTTTAATGGCCCGAAGTCTCTTCTCTATGGTCTTAAGTTTCTGAGTATCCTCTTCTTCCTTAAGTAGTGACTTCTTTTCCTCAAAAATTTGATTGTGCCTTAAATGAATGTCATCAAGTAGGCTTGAGTCTTGAAAGAGCTTCTCTTCAATTGAAACCCGTTGTTGAGTGAATCCGGGAAGATAGGTCGGATCTTGTGGGTCTTTGATGGGGGTTTGCACTGCCTTCCCCTTGATCAACTCCATTAGATGCTTCATTTGTTCAGCCATGCCCTCTATCTTTGACTCAATATCATTGAGACATCCTTCCATCTGTTCTACCATTAGTCTTGTTCGAAGCCGAGTTAGATACCGGTGTTGAGGTCCAATTTTTACCTTCCTTAAAGTGAGATTCATTTTATTAGACTTTGTATGCGATTGATACTCAAATTCTTCAAGTAAACTCATTCCAATAGTATTAATTGAACTAAAAAACACAACTCTCTTACCTCAACTACAAGTAACAAGCAAGAATTATGCAACTCTTTTTCACCAGCCAAGTTCCACAAGCTGCAACCTAAGTTCCAAGCAAATATGGGTGCAAATCATCAAGTTACTAACTTCTAACCAAAACCCAAGCTCCCTATCAACTAATAAACATGAAATCAATCAATAACACATTGATTACCTTGTATAAAAAATAGGGGATAGAAGGAAACATGCTTCCAAGCTCCAAAACCATGATTTTATGCTTGAAACAAGCTTCCAATAGCCTATATACTTGTGGTGGCTCCACTTTTCATTTAAAACGCTTGATTTTAAGTTTCAATGGATGAAGAAATGATGGTGTGAAGGATGAACTCAGGTTATCACAGCCATCCCCCACTTTACCATTTTATAAACTAAGTTTAAAACCCAAGCCACTCAAGTATTAGACATGGAACATTAAACCCTCTTCTTTTGGTAACCTTAGTCATTCTTGGTCAATTTTTTTTTGTTTCAACTAAGTTTGGGTTAAACTTAAAGTTAGGTTATAAAAACTCATGTTAACCACTCGGGACTTAGCCCAACTCGTCGATATGCAAAATTACCATTTTGCCCCCGAACCTTATTTAGCGTCTTAACCTTCTCAAAATTTAGTGAACTTTGCCATTTTGCCCCTGAACCTCATTTAGCACTTGAACCTTCTCAAAATTTAGTGAACTTTGCAAAACTTTCCTATTCTTGCTATGTAAACTTGAATTAAGGTTCCAAACTTAATTTAGAGCAATTTACCTTCCTCGGGCATGCTTCCCACTAAGACAGCCATAACACATTAATTTATCAGTTTAATGCATATGGGGTGCATAAGCATGAGAGTACATCTTAGTGTCTTTATGGGTTTACTAGGGCTTACCTAGTGCAAAACATACACACACACCCTAAGCATACATGCATGCATACACATTAGTTTAATAGGTTACCAACTATGCATGCATTTTTGCTAACATACATAGTGCCTTATGGCTTACCTAAGCCCAAAAATACATACAAAGAATAGTTTATGATTTATTCTAAGCCTAATCCCCTCACCCTCAGTATATACAAATATGTGCAGGAGAAAATTTGCAAATTGGGACTACATGGCCCAAAGCCATATACACCAAAAGTTTGATGTACTATGTGTCATTGCATGGTACAACATTTGGTTTAAATTGTCTCTAGGACCACTATGACGTTGACTTCTACTTTGACCTGACACTTGGGCCACTATTCTATTATTACCCTCCAAGTCCTAGCCCATACCAGGATAGAGCCAAATACAGCAACTCTTACAATAGCCATCAGGGCCTACAAACACAGCAACATAACATAATCATTAGTTTGATTTGATGAACTTTCTATGCTTCTTTTTCATAAGCCATAATTTTATAGTATACCTCTCTATACATAGACCTGTTCAATAGGTTCCCTAGCACTTTAATCTTTCAGTTCTTTACCTAAAATGGGGAAAATATGGCGTGAGTATATAGGTATTCAGTGAAGACCCAATACAGCACTGAGTGCCTTTATAATGCTTAAAACATTGTTATACATATAAAGCTCTATTTTTGTTTAATAACCTGCAAAAGTGATATATAAAAGATACATATACAAAAATAGAGGTTAGCACACATCCATACAGAGAAGCACACACACACCACATACACATGGTTTTCCTAACATAGCAAGCATGATTTCTTGTCAATTTCTTTATGTGATCACTTTGATTAGGTTCAATTAATATGGAGTTCGAAGTGATTAATCAAGCTTGGCCCAACTTGAAGAAAAACCCTATGTTTGTTGAAAGCAAACTAGCTTGCTACCATAGTGCTTTATGCACACATAGCCCATTACATAGCCCCTAGGTTCATTTGGCTTAAGCCATCACCTAAGGCAGCTTTTCCCTTTCAAAATATAGAAGAAGAAGATTCAGATGGGTGGACCTATGGCTAAAATGGTACTAAGGAAGCTTGATCCCACATCCTTTAACACAAGCATCAAACATAGACACCACCATGAGCTAGTCTTGAACCATCATGCTTCAAATTCACCTTATTTTTGTCCTTCTTGGCCTGCTTTCTTTCTAGTAGCTTTAGGGTATCTTGGAAAGCATTTGGAAAGGTAGTAGAGGGTGAGAATTGAAGAATAAATTAAGAATATAGTACCTCATGAAGAACAGCAAAGTTGGTGAGCCATATTGGTCTCGATTTTGGCTAACTAGTTGTTTTTGCCTTCGGTTGGGTTTCTTTTTACTCCTCTTTCTTTCCTTTCCTTTTAGTGGTCTTCAGTGAGCTTATTTTATGATCATAAGTAATAAATTAGCTAGGAACCTACCTAGAAATATCTAGGAAGGTAACTTTAAAGACTAGGTAGCAAACAGTGCCGAACGACCAAGCTACCAAGTCTTTTGACTAGTTTAGTATTTCTTTTGTTTTGTTTTTGTTTTAGTTCTTAACAGGTCATTGGCTAGGCATGTTAGGTTCAGGAAGCTATGAAGAAACAATTAGGAAGATGCAATGAATTAGGCTTGAAGACCACAAGTACAAAATGGTGGCCGAATGACCAAGCCGCCATAGGCTTTTGACAAATATTTGGTCAAACCTTCCTCCAAGCAGCGCAACTCCTTTAAAAATTTGTTTTGTCCTCCTTTAATATTTAGCTGACACATATTAAGTACCCACTTCACCAATTTATTTAGCCAATTACGCCTTAAAACTTTGCTTTAAACATAAGTACACTTTAGAGTGCATCCAAGAGCACCTTAGTGTTCTTTGAGGTGTCTCCATGGTTTCCTTGTGTTTTCCTCCTTCTCTTGGCCCACATTATAGCTCTCATTATCACTTAGATGATAAGTATCAATCTCATATAGTTCCCTTCAAGACATTAGTCTTTAGAGCCTTCAAAAGTACATGGTTGCACACAAAGGTGCACTTAAGAGTTTTCTAGTGCACTATAGTGTCTCCATGTGATTTTTTATGAGTCCATCACATTTATTGAGTTTATGTCAATGCCCTTATTGGTATCCCAACCTTAGGCATTGAGTTCACATAATTTCCTTCAGTTTTTTAGGCTTTAAAGCCCTTAAGTCCTGATGAATGCACACTAGGGTGTGCTTAAGGGTCTCTTTTTGTGTCTTATCTTAGAGCAACTTGTTTACTTGGTTTCTTGGCCAATTTTGTTCTCAAACTGGAGCCCCCTTCTCACAATGCACTTAGTACTTAAGCTTAACCTTGTTTAGCCCATAACCATGCCACTTCCTCATGGTCTCAGCCTTGAGTGCCTCTGAGATACACTTAGAGCACTTTTAGAGCATTCTCATAAAATGCTTGTCTTTTTTAGTTCTTATTTCATACTTGTGACTTGTATTGCTTACATATCGAAATAATTTGCCTTATTTATATATTTCATCATAGCCCATGGCCTATACTAGTCACAGGCATGACAGTAAAGCTAAAAAAGAATAACAAAGAGCAAAATGAGATATAAGGAAGTTCTAAATCAAACAAGGGAATATATAGCCTGGGGAAGCTAGGTGAATACATGCCATAATGACTAATTTTTGGTGAAGAGATGCAACCGATGGGAAAAGTAGCCACTAATCTAGTGACACATGTCATCTAATGCATAAAACAAGGGCACACCTCTTGATCTGACAAGTCTATAATGCACAAATCAAGGTGTCAGGCTTACCTACCTTTAAAGAATGAGATGATCTTTGGAGATCATGTAATTGGTGGTAAATCAAAACCTTAAGAGGGAAAATAACCCAAGTTGCCGAAATTGGAATGCCAAGGGTGTAACCTTGGCAGAGGAAAAGAAAATCCTTAGCTTGAAGTAGCCCAGGTATGACAAGGGCGTGACTTCTTGATGAGTAGAATGCATCTTCAACTGGAAGTAGCATGGGTGTCCCAAAGCTAAAACTTCACCTAAAGAAAGCAATTGGGGATAAAGACATCCAAAGCTTAACAAGAATACAACCTCAACAAAAGAAAAGACTGTTACCACCTCACAAAAATAGGAGAATTACAGTGTGTGGCATAATGGTAAAAAACCATTATATTGTGTAATTCTCACCATAGTGATTAAAGTGTGAGGGGTAAAGGGCATGATCAACACCTCCTTAAAAGTGTTCTAAATTTGCAACTTGCCCTCCAAGAAAAGCCTTAAGGATTGTTTGTTTCTCAAGCAACCTATGGATTTTTTATACGATTTTGAAAATTTGAGTACTCAATTGCAAAACTCTCAAGGAAAGCTAAGGAGACTTATGGGAAGGATATGAATGGTATGAAAGTACTATTGGAGCACCAAATTGCTTATGCAAGACAACTGTATACAAAGAAAAGCATAAAGGGCTTTAAGGACTTAAGTGTCCTAATGTAGGCCTTTGGATGTCTATGTCTTTGACTTAAGTCAAATGGAGACATTTTGGAGTTCTCTGACTCAAGAAAAGGCAACCAAAGAAAGTCAAGGTTGGTCAAATATGGGCCAAGAGATTAAGACTAAGAAACCATAGTCTTGTAGCAAGGAAAATGACATAAAGCATGGTTAAGGCTAGTTAAGTGTGGTTTGTGCACTAAAGTCTTTATAAGTAGTTATCTTTGTCTTTATCTCCCACATTTGGTCTCTTCCAGTAGCAAAAATGAAGGCCCTCCACCTCCACACTTCCTCCGTAGCCACGATACCTCCAAGCTTGAAGCTAGAAACAATTGAAAGCAAGAAAGGCAATTGCAAGCTATGTGGTGCTAAGACTTAAATGTACCTAGGATCATGCTCCAATTTTAGCATACCCGTCAAGATAAGGAGTTCTCTTGCTCTGATGGAATGTTTACTATATTTTCATACATCGATGGAGCTAGGGCTAAGTTTGGAAGAGAGTCAAGTGGTTAATGAACCAAGCTTAGTGAAGGGATTGCACTTAGAGAAGCTTTTGTGACCTAATGTGAAGTGCACAGTTATGGCAGCGAATTTAAGAGTTTTTAAAGCCCAAATTTAGTACTAACTAGTGTTAAAACTCTCATGATACCAAGCTTATGCTTGAGGAGGGCTACCATCGTTACCACCTCACAAAATGGTAGAAATACAAGTGTGTCATTATGGCTAAAAACCATTATATTGTGTAATTCTCACCATAGTGACTGAAGTGTGGGGGGTAAAAGGAATGATCAACACCTCTTAAAAGTGTTCCAAGTTACTTGGTAACTTGGCCCCTAAGAGAAGCCTTAAGGATTGGTTGTTTGTCAAGCAACCTATGGACTTTTTGTAAGGTTTTGGAAATTCGGGTACTCAATTGCAAAACTCTCAAGAAAGAGACTTGGAGAGTTATGGGAAGGACATGAATGGTATGAAAGTGCTATTGGAGGACCAAATTGCTCATGGAAGACAAGTTTGGACAAAGGAAACACTAAAGGCATTAAGGACCTAAATGTCCTAGTGTAAACATTAAGGTGTTCAAGCTTTTGACTTAAGTCTAAGGGTGGAATTGTGGGGTTATCCCGCCATGGGGGGAGGCAGCCAAGACTTGATAATTAGTCAAAAATTTTGGGCACATGTGTACCAACGAGTTTAAGACAAAGAAACCATAATTAGTGAGAAAGAAAATTATATAAAGCAAGGTTAAGCTTGTTTAAGTGTGTTTTGTGCCCTTAAGCTCATTTAAGGCCATTTAAGTGGCCAAATGACTTATCCCTCTCTCATTTTCATCCTCCTCCTACCCAAGAACACATCCACACTTCCTCCATAGCCACCATACCTCCAAGATTGAAATTGAAGGCAAAAGAAAGCAAGGAAGGGCAATTAGAAGCTATGTGGTGCTAAGACTTGAGTGCACCTAGGCTCAAGCTCCAATTTTAGCAAACCATCAACGTAAGGGTTCTCTGGCTCTCATGGGTTTTTTTCTATATTTTCAAGAAACCATGGAGCTAGGGCTAAGCTTGGAAGAGAGCCATGAGCTTGATGAACCAATCTTAGTGAGGGGAGTGCAACTATTGAAGGTTTTGTGACCTAGTGTGAAGAGCACAATGATGATAGTAAAGTGAGGGTTTCTAGAGCCCAAAGTTAGTACTAACTACTATTAAAATCCTCCTAAGACCAAGCATTAGCTTGAGGAGGGCTGCCATAGTGATTTGGTTATGTTTATTATGTGTTTTATGGACTAACCTATGGCTATTATTGTTGCTGCATTTCATGTGTTTGCTTGTTGTGAATGGCTGTTGCATTTGGTTGTTATATCTTGTATATATGCATTGTGGTTCTTTTGTTTTAATGTCTTTGGATGCAGGTTCTAATGATGGTCACATTGCCTACTGAATCCAAGTGTTACCCTTACAAAGTTTCTTAATGAAACTTACTCCCCTCAATTATGTCATTTCAGGTCTAGCAGAAAGATCACATTCAAACTGACCTTTTTGGTTTGATTTTTGATCTGAAATTCCAGGTACATGAACTTGCATATGTCTAGTTATTATTTGGAAAGTTTGGTGATTTTAGGAGCACATTTGGTATTTTTAATGGTGGTACTTATTCTGTTGTGCGGCAGCTGTCCAGCATCCTGTTATGGAGTCCACTGTGTCTCAGGCACTCCTGTAACCTAGGGTGCATATTTAGCTGAGTTAATACCATTGTATAGTGCATATATGCATTTACATGTAGTGTATGTAAAATGAGACAAGTATGTGAACATTTGAGTAATGTTTTGGCTATGTAAGTGATGTGGTGCAAAGCTGCCTAAGTGTGAACGATAGGCTGCTGACTTGTAAATTCTGTTTTGGCCACATAAAGTTGTTAAAAGAAACGTAATGTAATTCCTGTGTGTAATGGACATATATGGGATAGCCTTGGAGGGCTGTCCCCTTGTGAATGAAGTGTTTTCATGGTTTGGAAAAATTGTATGGGCAAAATGGTCCAAAAGTTGCCAGAATTTCGACTCTGGACCTAAAGTTTAATATCTCCCTGTGTAGAATGAATCGCTAAATGAAATTTCGACCACTCCTAGAGGACATCTATAGAGTTAACTGGGATTTTGAATTTATGGACTTAGAGCCCTGTAGCCAAAGATATGACGTTGCAAAGTTGGCTAAGTTACTGTTTATTTGGTCAGAATTTTGTAATCAACTTAAAAAATCCATAACTTGGTCCATAGGTGGGCTATTGATGTAAAAAAAAATTCCTTGGTTTGCTATAAGTCTCTAATTGATAATGGAGCAAATAAAATAGAGGGTACATGGCTAGAATGATACAGTTTATTAGTGGAAGTTACAGGTGCAGTGGCTGGTTACTAGAACTTAACAAGATTGCCTAATGTGTGGAAGCCAAAACTAAGACTTGTGCTAGTGTTTTCCTTCTTAGCTAACATAGTGTGCATAAATGTAAATATGTGTGTTATGGTTAGACCAATATGCATGTATTTACATAGTGCTTAAGAGCGTCACTTGAGTATGTACACTAGGGGTGTTGTTCTGATGACCTATAGAACATACCAAAATCTGGGAGTTTAAATGCACAATTTTGGCACCATAACTGGACTGCCCTAGAATGGGTAACAGAAGTTGGTATCAGAGCATGGTCTGTACATGTACATAGCATATAGTTGCATTGCATGCATCTATATACATGAACTCAGTTTGGTTAGCTGCAAGTGTCAAGTACCATTGAAATACCTATGATCTTTATATGTGCTCTATGATGAATCATTAGTTAGGAAGTAAACATGGTTGCCACAAGGAGAGGGGAACCACCCCAAAGGCCTCCTACTAATTTTGGGCAACAAAGAAATGGACAGAATAGAGAGAATCAAGGGCAACAGGCGGTACCAAACCCTGAAGTGCCTCAAGTTTGGTTAGAGCTTCAGAGGAACTTAGCTCTAATCAATGAAAACTTATTAAGGTTGATTCAAGCACAACATCGAGGAGTCCAGTTAGCTCTAGCAAAACCAGTTCAGGATACACAGCAGCAACCAGATAAGGATACTAGGAACACATCTGAATATGTTCCTTCTAGAAGCTTAAAAGATACAAATGATGAGACCATTGAGGAAGAAGATGAGGATATGAGAAATCCAAGAGGAAGAAGACTAAGGTCTAAGATTGGTCAGGTGTCTAGGACCAATCCCTCAATCTATGACCATTCCTCTGCTCGGAATAAGATTGAAGGAGTCCATGAGAGAAGATCTAGGAAAAGGCAGAGAGATCATAGAGAGCATCACCATACAGAGGACTCTCACAGATCCAGGAGACACAGATCAGAGGATCTGGAAGGCATAGATGAAGTCAGACTGTTGGAGAGGTTCCAAGGCCTAAGACCTCCATAATTTGATGGAACAGCTGGGCCAGAGAGAGCTGAGAAGTGGTTAATCTTCATAGAAAAGATGTTTGAGAGGATGCCACTCAGCTCCACCACGAAGGTGTCACTGGCTACTTACAACTTGGTAGTCAATGCAGAGATGTGGTGGAGAAACATTAGAGAAAGGTATGCTTTCCAGAAGGAGAGAAGGCTAGGAAGAGATATTGATATGAGTTGGCTAGAGTTCACACAGCTATTCCAGGAGCAGTACATCAGTGATGCTATCAAGGATATGAAGCAAGCTGAATTTGATGCTTTAAGACAAGACAACCTCAGTGTCCTAGAGTATGAGCACAAATTCAATCAGTCAGTGAGGTATGCTCAATTGAAGATTTCAGGATCTCATGATAACATCTCTTTATGTTATCTACTCATGTACATGCCATATGCATTTTTGTTCATTTGAGTTCAACATGAATATAAGCAAACATAATTTTAATTTGTTTATATTTTTTATGCATTTGATATAGCATATTGGTTTTACATACATATTGTGTCAAACAAATCCTAGCATGCTACTAAGAACATTCATGTAAATAAATCCTAGCATGCTACTAAACCAAGAAAGAATGTGTACCTTCCTTCTTGGTTATGTGTGGCGAAAAAGAGGAAGAACTTGATCTTGGAGGAGCACCTTGAGGCTTGAATTGAGATGAACAATCTCAATATAAATCCACCCACAATGCTCTAAAGAAGTGTCTAAAATTTCGGCCACTAAAGAAAATAGAAGGAGAAGACTTTTTCTCTCAAGAAAATGGAGCAAATGGAATCCCAAGGAGTGCTTTGAATGGCCGGCCCTTTAGCCTATTTATAGATGACCAAAATGCACACCTTTACACCAAAAAAGGTGTCCTTTAAGCCAAGGAACACTTCCTTTGGCCAAGGGTAATCTATATAGGCAAAAATACATGTCTCTTTGGCCAAAGAGCATTTCCTTTGGTCCAAAAGACACCTATTGACCGAAATAATGTGTCTCCTTGGCCAAGGAACATGTCTTTTAAGCCTATGCCAAAAATACATGTCCTTTAAAGGCCAAGGGACATCACTCTTGGTGCTATAACCACCTCAACCACCCCATGGCCGAATATACATGTCTTTTAAGGTCAAAAGACATCACTCTTGGTGCTATAACCACCCCATGGCCGAATATACATGTCTATTCACTCAAGGAACACTTCCTTTGGATGAAAGGACATGTTCTTTTAGCCAAGAGTTATTTCTTTTGATGAAGAGACATACCTTTACACAAAAGATGTGTCTCTTGGTGGTTTTGAGCTAAAAGTAAGGTGAGCTGGCACAAAGCTAGCTCACTATGCTACTTATGCACCATTGAGCTCCTTTGAGCTCCAACCAAGCACCATGAACTGAGGTCCAGCTCCTAGAGCTAACCTTGAGCTGGAGTTAGCTGCTCTCAGTTGAAGTGAACTGAAGTCTAGCTACATTCAGCTAAAGTGAGTACTTGAGCTGAGTTGAGCTAACCTGAGCTGAAGTCCAGCTACTTTGAGCTACTTATAGCTGAAGTGAGCTGACTTGAGCTAAATTGAGCTAACTTGAGCTGAAGTCTAGCTACTTTGAGCTACTTATAGCTGAAGTGAGCTGACTTGAGCTGAAGTCCAGCTACTCTAAGCTACTTATAGCTGCAGTGAGCTGACATAAGCTAACTTGAGCTAAAGGGAGCTACTTCTAGCTACCTTAGATAGCTGTTCAAGCTAGAGTTAGCTCAATGAGCTCAAATCCTACCTTAAAAGGATCTTGGTGTGCCAAGAATTCCAACACTCAGTACCATGGACTGGAGGAATTGAAGGCCCAAAGATTTGTCAGAGGCCTAAAGTCAGACATTAGAAAGGCTGTTAGACCTTTTGGAGCAGTTACATACTATGAAGTAGTGCAGAAAGCTCTATTAGTAGAGCAAGAGGAGTATGAGATGAAGTACTTTCCCAGTGGACCAAGGGAAAGTAGTTAGGCAGGAGGAAAGCAGAAGAAACCACCACATGGCAAGGGAATTGCCAAGAATTCTCATGTTGGTGGTGAAGGCAAGGTTAAGGGGAAGTTCCCTAGCCTAAGATGCCCTAAATGCAAGAGGTTTCATGGAAAGAAACCTTGCTACTTTGATACCCAAGCATGCCTAAGATGTGGATCCATGGATCATTGGATCAAAGACTTCCCATAGGCTCAAAGGAGGCCAGAAGACCAAGGTCCAATAAGGCCTATTGGGGCAGGACCTAGAGGCAAAGCACCAAGGGAGGGACAGCAGAGGCCAGTTCCTCCAGTGCCTCAGCCTCCAGTGCAGAGAGCTGGCAAAGTCTTCCAAGTGGAGAGGCCAGAGACATCAGAGAAGGGAGGAGCACTAAGAGGTAACATTTACCTTAATGGTATGCTTGTTAGTGTTATGTTTGATACTGGAGCATCTGTGTCTATAGTGTCTAGGAAATTTGTTAATGCCATGAAATTGCCTACTGAAATCATGCCTAAGATATCCTTAGTGAAAACAGCAGGTAGTCAATGTCTTTTCACTAATGACCTAGCTAAGGATTGTGAGCTAGTAGTAGGAAAGACTAAGGTTATGACTAATCTGCTAGTGTTGGACATTCCTAAGTATGATTTAGTGCTGGGTATGAATTGGCTTGCTATGCATAACATAAGAATTGATTGTGCTAAGAGGGAAATCACATTGCCTGATGGTGAAGTGCATGCATTAGTGAATTCTAAGGAATTAGTGTATGAAATGCATGGCATGGAGCTAGAGGTACTAGATGAGATACCTGTGATTTCTGAGCATGATTACTGTTATGCATTGAATGAATTGCACTGTGATGAAGGAAGTGGACAGAATACCTATAGTGAGAGACTTTCCACAAGTCTTTCCTAAAGACCTGCCAGGTATTCCTCCACAAAGGGAGATTGAGTTTGAAATCAAGCTGCAACCAGAAGCTAGTCCAATATCCATACCTCCTTACAGAATGCCAATCACAGAGATGAATGAGCTCAAGAAACAACTTGATGAACTTCTTGAAAAAGGGTTCATAAGGCCAAGTGTTTCACCATGGGGAGCTCCTGTTCTCTTTGTGAAGAAGAAGGATGGATCTTTGAGACTATGCATTGACTACAGGAAGCTTAATGCAGTGACTATCAAGAACAAGTATCCACTCCCTAGGATTGAGGATCTGTTTGATCAACTCAAGGGAGCTAAGATCTTCTCCAAGATAGATTTGAGATCTGGATACTTCCAATTGAGAGTAAAGGAAGAAGATATTCCTAAGACTGCATTCAGGACCAGATATGGGCATTATGAGTACACAGTCATGCCATTTGGTTTGACTAATGCCCCAGCTGCTTTCATGGACCTGATGAATAGGGTGTTTAGACCACATCTGGACAAATTTGTCATTGTGTTCATTGATGACATCCTAGTGTATTCCAAGGATGAAAATGAACATGAACATCATTTGAAGATTGTCCTAAAGATTCTATTGAAACGTTAGGTTTATGCCAAGTTATCCAAGTTTGAATTCTGGATAAGGGAAGTATCTTTCCTAGGACACATCATAGATGCACAAGGCCTTAAGGAAGACCTTGAAAAGGTCAAGGTAGTGCAAGAGTAGGAAAGACCAAAGACTATAAAAGAAATCAGAAGTTTCCTAGGATTGGCTAGAGACTACATGGAGTGCCAGACTCTATTGTATCTGATAGAGATCCAAGATTTACAGCTCGGTTTTGGAGTGCTTTTCATAAAGCACTAGGAACCAAAATCTATCTGAGTACTGCTTATCATCCTCAGGCAGATGGGCAATCTGAAAGGGTGATACAGATACTGGAAGACATGCTCAGGAGCTGTGTGTTGGATTTCAAAGGTGAATGGGATCAACACTTGCCATTGGTGGAATTCTCATATAACAATAGTTACCAAAGCACCATTGGCATGGCACCTTATGAAGCATTATATGGAAGAAGGTGCATGACACCCCACTGTTGGGTGGAAGCCTCAGACAGGCTAGAGTTGGGTCCTGAAATTATTGAAGAGACTACTGCCAAAATCAAGAAAATTCAAGAGAGATTAAAGGCAGCCAATGAAAGGACCACAACCTATGTGAACAAAAGAAGGAGAGACTTGGAATTTGAGGTTGGTGACAATGTTTGGCTGAAAGTTGCACCAACCAAAGGCACTGTCAGATTTGGCAGAAGAACCAAGTTAGCTCCAAGATACATCAGTCCTTATGAGATCTTGGATAGAGTTGGCAAGGTAGCATACAGGTTAGCTCTACCGCCAAGCATGTCAAGTGTTCATAATGTTTTTCACATCAGTATGCTTAAGAAGTGTCTATTGGACACAAAGCATGCTATTGTAGTGGAAGACATACAGTTGGAACCTAACTTGACATATGAAGAGAAACCTATAGCTATCTTAGCCAAGGATACCAGAAGGTTAAGAAACAAACATATTCCCATGGTTAAAGTTCAGTGGTCACACCACTCTGAAAGAGAAGCAACCTGGGAAACTGAAAAAGACCTTATGGAAAGGTATCCTGAAGAATACCCGAAGCTAAAGGCTATTTTGGAGGACCAAAATTTTTAAGGGGGGGAGGATTGTTACCACCTCACAAAATGGGAGAATTACAAGTGTGTCATAATGGCTAAAAACCATTATATTGTGTAATTCTCACCATAGTGATTGAAGTGTGGGGGGTAAAAGGCATGATCAACACCTCCTTAAAAGTGTTCCAAGTTGGTAACTTGGCCCCCAAGAAAAGCCTAAAGGATTGCTTGTTTGTCAAGCAACCTATGGACTTTTTTGTAAGGTTTTGGAAATTCGGGTACTCAATTGCAAAACTCTCAAGAAAGAGACTTGGAGAGTTATGGGAAGGATATAAATGGTATGAAAGTGCTATTGGAGGACCAAATTACTCATGGAAGACAAGTTTGGACAAAGGAAACACTAAAGGCAATAAGGACCTAAATGTCCTAGTGTAAACCTTAAGGTGTTCAAGCTTTTGACTTAAGTCTAAGGGTGGAATTGTGGGGTTATCCCACCATGGGGGAGGCAGCCAAGACTTGATAATTAGTCAAAAATGTTGGGCACATGTGTACCAATGATTTTAAGACAAAGAAACCATAATTAGTGAGAAAGAAAATGACATAAAGCAAGGTTAAGCTTGTTAAGTGTGTTTTGTGCCCTTAAGCTCATTTAAGGCCATTTAAGTGGCCAAATCACTTATCCCTCTCTCATTTTCATCCTCCTCCTGCCCAATAACACAGCCACACTTCCTCCATAGCCACCATACCTCCAAGATTGAAATTGAAGGCAAAAGAAAGCAAGAAAGGGCAATTGGAAGCTATGTGGTGCTAAGACTTGAGTGCACCTAGGATCAAGCTCCAATTTCAGCATACCCATCAAGGTAAGGGTTCTCTTGCTCTCATGGGTTGTTTTCTGTATTTTCAAACATCCATGGAGCTAGGGCTAAGCTTGGAAGAGAGCCATGAGCTTGATGAACCAAGCTTAGTGAGGGGAGTGCACTTATTGAAGGTTTTGTGACCTAGTGTGAAGTGCACAATGATGGCAGTAAAGTGAGGGTTTCTAGAGCCCAAAGTTAGTACTAACTACTATTAAAATCCTCCTAAGACCAAGCATTAGCTTGAGGAGGGCTGCCATAGTGATTTGGTTATGTTTATTATGTGTTTTATGGACTAACCTATGGTTATTGTTGCTGCTGCATTTCATGTGTTTGTTGGTTGTGAATGGCTGCTGCATTTGGTTGCTATATCTTGTATATATGCATTGTGGTTTTTTTGTTTTAGTGTCTTTGGATGCAGGTTTTAATGATGGTCACATTGCCTATTGAATCCAAGTGTTACCCTTACTAAGTTTCTCAATGAAACTTACTCCCCTCAATTCTGTCATTTCAGGTCCAGCAGAAAGATCACATTCAAACTGACCTTTTTGGTTTGAGCTTTGATCTGAAATTTCAGGTACATGAACTTCCATATGTCTAGTTATGATCTGGAAAGTTTGGTGATTTTAGGAGCACATTTGGTATTTTTAATGGTGGTACTTATTGTGTTGTGCAGCAGCTGTCCAGCATCCTGTTTTTGGAGTCCATTGTGTCTCAGGCACTCCTGTAACCTAGGGTGCATATTTAGCTGAGTTAAGACCATATTATAGTGCATGTATGCATGTACATTTAGTGTATGTAAAATGAGACAAGTATGTGAACATTTGAGTAATGTTTTGGCTATGTAAGTGATGTGGTGCAAAGCTGCCTAAGTGTGAACGATAGGCTGATTACTTGTAAATTCTGTTTTGGCCACATAAAGTTGTTAAAAGAAATGTAATGTAATTCCTATGTGTAATGGACATATATGGGATAGCCTTGGAGGGCTGTCCCCTTGTGAATGAAGTGTTTGCATGGTTTGGAAAAATTGTATGGGCAAAATGGTCCAAAAGTTGCCAGAATTTCGACTCTGGACCTAAAGTTTAATATCTCCCTGTGTAGAATGAATCGCTAAATGAAATTTCGACCACTCCTAGAGGACATCTATAGGGTTAACTGGGATTTTGAATTTCTGGATTTGGAGCCCTGTAGCCAAAGATATGACGTTGCAAAGTTGGCTAAGTTACTGTTCATTTGGTCAGAATTTTGTAATCAACTTAAAAAATCCATAACTTGGTCCATCGGTGGGCTATTGCTGTAAAAAAAAATTCCTTGGTTTGCTCTAAGTCTCTACTTGATAATGGAGCAAATAAAACAGGTGGTACATGGATAGAATGGTACAGTTTATTAGTGGAAGTTACAGGTGCAGTGGCTGGTCACTAAAACTTAACAAGATTGCCTAATGTGTGGAAGCCAAAACTAAGACTTGTGCTAGTGTTTTCCTTCTTAGCTGACATAGTGTGCATAAATGTAAATATGTGTGTTATGGTTAGACCAACATGCATGTATTTACATAGTGCTCAAGAGGGTCACTTGAGTATGTACACTAAGGGTGTTGTTCTGATGACCTACAGGACACACCAAAACCTGGGAGTTTAAATTCATTGTTTTGGCACCATAACTGGACTACCCCAGAGTGGGTAACAGCCATAGTGATTTGCTTATGTTTATTGCACGTTTTATGGACTAACCATTGTTAATTTTGCTGCTGCATACATGTGTTTGCTGTTAGTGTTTGGCTGCTGCATTTGATTGCTATATGTTGGATATTTGTACTGTGTTTTCTTGTGTTTTAGTGTCTTTGGATGTAGGTAATACTATGGGTTACATTACCTTAAGATTATAAGTGTTCTCCTTACAGAGTTTCATAATGAAACTTACTCCCCTCAAATCTGCCCATTTCAGGTCCAGCAGAAAGATCACATTCAAACTGACCCTTGTAGTTTGAGTTTTGATCTGAAATTTCAGTTAATTAAACTTCCATATGTCTGTTGTGACCTGGAAATTTTGGTGATTTTATGAGCACATTCGGCATTTTTAGTGGTGGTGCTTATTGTGTTATGCAAAAGCTATCTAGCATACTGTTTTTGGAGTCCATTATGTCTCAGGCACTCCTATAACTTAGGGTGTGTACTTAGCTGAGTTAAGACCATTATGTAATGCATGTATTCATGTACATGCAGTGTATGTAAAATGAGACAAGTATGTGAACTTTTGAGTAATGTTTTGGCTACTTACTTGTAAATTCTATTTTGGCCACATATTGTTGTTAAATGTAAGGGCATGTATTTCCTATGTGTATTGGACATATATAGGGTAGCCTTGGAGGGCTTACACCTTGTGAATGAAGTGTTTGCATGGTTTGGAAAATTTGTACGGACAAAATGGTCCAAAAGTGGCCAGATTTTTGACCCTGCACCTAAAGTTTAATATCTCCCTGTGTAAAATGAATCTTGGTATGAATTTTTGACTGCACCTAAAACACATATAGAGGTTTAACTAGGATTTGGAATTCATACATTTGGGGACCTATAGCCAAACTTATGACATTGCAAATTTGGCCAATTGATTGTTCGTTTCGTCATAATTTTGTAACCAACTTAAAAAATCTATAACTTGGTCCATAGGTGGGCTATTGATGTAACACCAAATTCTGGTTTGGTTTAAGTCTCTACATGGCTAGATTAATATAGTTTTTTGGAGAAATTTTCAAGTGCAGTGGCTGGTTACTTAAACTTAACAAGATTAACTAATGTGTGCTAGCCAAGATTAAGGCTTGTACTAGTGTTTTCCTTTCTTGCTGCCATGGTGTGCATAAAATGTGAATATGTGTCTATTGGTTGTACTACTATGCATGCATTTACATAGTGCCCAGGAAGGCCAGTTTGGTATGCACACTAGGGATACTGTTCTAATGGCCTACAGAACATACCAACCCTGGGAGTTTTAAACGCACATTTTTGGCACCATAACTGGGCTACCCCAGAATAGGTAACAACCAAATTCCATAAGGCTGGGAGAATAACATGTATAGAATTTGCTCTCCTAGCTGGAACTTATTTGAGGAAGGTAAAGTATTTGAAACTTAGTTTAGAACCTTATTTCAAGTTAACGCAGCAAGAACAGGCAAGTTTAGCAAAATTAGCTATGTTCCGAGAAGGTTAAGGCACTAAATGAGGTTCGAGGGCAAAATAATAATTTTGCATCTTGAATAGTTGGGTCAGATGCTGAGTACTAAAAAATTTTTTTAAAACCTAAATTTTATTGCTAACCTGCATTTAGTTGAAATAAACAGGATTTGACCAAGTTTTTGTTAGCATGTGTTATAAAGCCTAAAGCAAAAGAAATTTTAGTGTTGTACAAAAAGCAATCATGAGATGATTGTATTTTTGCACATTGAGTCATGATATTTTATTAAGGCATTAATCCAGCAATTATGTTTGTTGTTTTGTTTCTGCGTAACTTAACAAACATAATTGTAACCCTAGAATAATGATATTCTTAAACGTCCCTGGTCTAGTATTATTGTGGAGCGGGTTGCAATAATACATAACGACTAGCATATGTGGAGACTAATATGAGATATGTAGTCTACATATGGGTACAAGTTGGAGAACTTGTGTACTGGACCGACCCACCATGAGAACACTACATGGATCGTTATATGAGTGTCATAAGTGATTCTCATAGTGATCATGGTATATGTAGTCCTTCGACCTAAGATCATCAAGGTTCCCTACATGTGAGTCACATACTTTGATACTTTCCTTTGTTGCTCGTAACTGAGTGAACTTGAAGGAGGTCATTGGGTATGTCACATATCATGCGGAGGGATTTGTATGATCAAGATGGGATTTGTCCCTCCTATGTAACGGGAGTGATATCTTCGGGCCCCTTGATAGAGTAAGACTTAGAAAAATGCATGGCCATGCTCGGATGAGTTGATATACGATATCAATGTCATCAGTTTAAGTTGGTCTACTCGGTAATCAAGAAACCAAAGATTGGGCTATACGAGAGTGACACATTCCATGTCTCGTGCTTAGTCTTGATATCTTGGACAAAGGGACAATGGCATATATCGGTGATGATCATAAAGGTTTAGTCGAATCATCGACAATCTTGTCACTTGGGTAGCAATGATGTGTTGCTAGACACCGCTCATTGCTTATGATCATAAATGTGATTTATGATCATTGCCAACGTGGTAAGAGCCTATTGGGTCGCACACATAGAGCTATTTGGATCATTAGAGTGCATGGGCTAATAATTTGGGTTTTGGTTTCACAATAATTTCGTATTAATAATGGGCCCAATAGTTGAGCCATTATTAAGCCCGAAATTAAAGCCTAATTGGATTAGGGCTTTGAAACCCATTAGGCCTGGAAGTTGAGTCTCACTATAAATACAACTTCTAGTGAGAAATTTGCAGGTCTCCTTGCCCTAGCCTCCCAAAAGGACAGCCGCACTCTTCTCTTGCAATTCCTTGGAGGACGCAAGCTAGCACTGCGAGCGCAAGAGAAACGCATCTGCCGGGACGTGGTGGAAGCGTGGTGATCCCGAGAGGCTCGTGTGGATACCATAGAGAGCCTGAACACGTCAACTGTTCAGGTTTTGTGATTCAACTCTACAGTTGAGTGAGAGATCTCAACTGAAAATTAGGTATGAAAATTTTCGAACACCCGGTTTACCCCGTTTCACTTGGATCCTAGAGGGTTTCGGTTAAATTCCACTGCACTGTTTGGCTCCCGAAACCCATCAGTGGTATCAGAGCTACTGGTGAAACCCTAAATCGGGATTGAGTGTTGAATCGCATGATGCTATGTGTTCGGTTGCTTTTCGGCCATGATTAATTAGATTGATTCAAGATGCATGAAACTGGAATTCGTAATGAACATATGAGATATATGAAGAAACGACACAAATTGGTTAATGAGATTAATCTCAAATTGAATGGTATGAGATACCTATATGGATTAGGATTCTTGCAATAGTTGCAGAAACCCTAGCTTGGTTCGGATTCAGCCTGTTCAGGCACCGAAAGTAAGGTATTTTTGGTGGCTCGAATAGAGGAGTCTCGGGTGCCTACTTGCTCGAAATAGAAGATTTCGGGCTAAGCAATTGTAAGACAATTTTTTGCGCCGGGGGGCGCTGCCCCCCACAACCCCCCGCAAGGGCGGCTCCCCTTGACCCCGTCCCAGCTGACCGGTCAGCGGAACCACCGCCCACTGACCGGCCAGCGGGACCGCCGTATGCGAAGCGCCACATAAATAAAAACTGGTTAATCAACACGCGAAAATTGGCATGCATCTTTGTTGAATGAGATTTGACATGATATGCTGATTGGTGTTTGAAGCATGGTGCATGGTTATAGCCCTTGATTGGTTGTACTTGTAAATACGGCCTGCGAGTCGTGCCTTTTCTTATCACTCTCATTGTACATTCTCTTCTCACCTTACTCCCCTCGAATGTAACTCGAGGTTTCTATTATTGATGTAATGGTGCATTATGGGATCATCCAAGGTTGTATGTCTAAGGATCATCCAAGGAGGCATGTCCAAGGAGATGACAACAAAAGGGCAGCCAAGAAAGGAAGATAAGGAGCTTGTGAAGACTCTTTTCTTTTCTTAGGCTTTTATGATATTCTCATTGGCTTGAGAATATCGCATAGTTTGGGCTATAACCATGTCACATTTACTTTCTTGTACGCATGAGATGCATGTTTTATATTTGTATGTGATGCATGTATAAGACAACCGGAGATAACAAATTGGTGAGATCAAAATGAAAAAAATCCCTCAAACAAATATTAAGTCATTAAATGTGATGCCTTCCAAATGTTGGCACTCGTCAAGACTTTGATCAACATTAGGTGGGTTTGCCAAAGCAAAGCACCTATGTTCATCTTGGTAAGGCGCGATGGGATAATAGTGATATCCAAATTGCTAACTTTGGGTCTGACTTAACTAAGTCATCCTAATAGGATTAGGGACTTAGAGGCATAGAGTTGGGCTTAAGCTCATGAGATGAGCTTGGACAAGTGTTGTTCTCCAAACTATCCAAGAGTTGCATAAGATGCAATTGGCAAAGAGTTGCCTACCTAAATAGCTGTAACTTGAGAGAAAAGCCAAAGCTGACTCAGGTTGTGGTCAAATATGGATCTTGGCCCACTAGAATACCTTAGCGCCGAGGTGTTCCGAAATAATATCGAGGGTTATTATTTTGAGGAAAATAGTGGGAGTATCGTTTAATAAAAGTCCTTATTAAATGAATTAAAATACATGACTCTTACACTGCATATTTACTGTTGTAGATAACCATGGCACAAAACACATCGACACTTTCGTTGCGATCGATCCTTGAGAAGGAAAAACTGAATGGGACCAACTTTCTCAAATGGTACCGAAACTTGAGGATAGTCCTCAAACAAGAGAGAAAGGCTTATGTCCTAGAGCAGCCCATTCCGAATGAGCCTGCTGCCACTGCTCCAAGAGCTGAAAGGGATGCTCACAAGAGGCATTCTGATGATGCTTTGGATGTTGCATGCCTCATGCTTATTACCATGGAATCTGAGCTTCAGAAGCAACATGAGAACATGGGGGCGTTCGATATGATCGAACATCTCAAAATGCTTTTCCAAGAGCAAGCTAGGCATGAGAGGTTTGAGACCTCTAAGGCATTGTTTCAGTGCAAGATGTCTGAGGGAAGTCCCGTGGGTCCTCATGTGCTCAAGATGATTGGGTACATTGAGAATCTTGAGAATTTGGGATTTGCTCTTCAGAAAGAGTTGGCTATCGATGTAGTCTTGCAATCGTTGCCTGAAAGCTACAGTCAGTTCGTCATGAACTATAACATGAACGACCTTGACAAGTCCCTTCCTGAATTACTCAACATGTTGAGAACTGCTGAGCAAAACCTTAAGAAGGCTAAGCCCATTTTTATGGTTCAAAAGGGCAAGGGAAAGGGAAAAGCCAACAAGAAGAAGGATAAAAGTTAATGGAAAGTCCAATGCTAGTTCTTCTTCAGCTGCACTGAAACCAAAGGGTGGTGTGGCAAAGGAAGGGGAGTGCTTCCATTGTAAGCAACCTGGACACTGGAAGCGCAATTGCAAGCTCTATCTTGAAGAACTTGCTAAGGAAAAGGGAAGTAAGACTTCCACTTCAGGTATTTTTGTTATAGAGGCTAACTTTTCTACTTCCTCATCTTGGGTATTGGATACTGGATGTGGATCTCACATTTGTGCAAATGTGCAGGATCTAAGTAGAAGTAGAAGATTGGCCCGAGGTGAAGTGGACCTACGTGTTGGAAATGGAGCAAGGGTTGCTGCCTTAGCCGTAGGGACTTATGTTCTCACTTTACCTAGTGGATTAGTTTTAGAATTAGACAACTGCTACTTTGTGCCTACTATTAGTAGAAATTTGATTTCTGTTTCTTGTTTGGACAAGAAAGGTTTTTCATTTATAATAAAGGACAAATGTTGTTCTATTTATTTGAATGAAATCTTTTATGGTAGTGCTCAACTTAGCAATGGGTTGTATGTTCTAGACCTCGAAGATCCAATCTATAATGTGAATACCAAGAAGGTCAGATTAAATGATTCAAACCCGACCTATCTCTGGCACTGTCGCTTGGGCCATATAAATGAGACCCGCATATCCAAGCTCCATAAGGATGGACTCTTGGACTCATTTGATTTTGAATCATATGAGACATGTGAGTCATGTTTGTTGGGCAAGATGACCAAAGCCCCATTCACAGGGCAAAGTGAAAGGGCTAATGACTTACTAGGACTCATACATAGTGATGTATGTGGCCCTATGTCTACACAAGCTAGAGGAGGTTTCCAATACTTCATTACTTTCACTGATGACTTTAGCAGATATGGCTATGTGTATCTCATGAGACACAAGTCAGAATCCTTTGAAAAGTTCAAAGAATTCAAGAATGAAGTAGAGAATCAACTCGGGAAGAGTATCAAAGTGCTTCGATCAGATCGAGGTGGAGAGTACTTGGATCGAGAATTCCTTGACTATCTGAAGGAGTGTGGTATAGTATCACAACTCACTCCACCAGGTACACCTCAATGGAATGGTGTATCTGAAAGGAGAAATCGAACTCTGTTAGACATGGTTCGCTCTATGATGAGTCAAGCTGACCTTCCAAACTCCTTTTGGGGACATGCTCTAGAGACAGCCGCTTTTACACTAAACCGAGTTCCATCTAAATCGGTTCAAAAGACACCATATGAGATATGGAGTGGGAGGCGTCCCAATTTGTCTTTTATGAAGATTTGGGGCTGTGACGCTTATGTGAAACGTCAATCCTCTGACAAACTAGGGCCCAAATCTCAAAAATGCCTTTTTGTTGGGTATCCTAAAGAAACAAAGGGTTACTATTTCTACAATCCTTCTGAGCAAAAAGTGTTTGTTGCTCGAACTGGTGTCTTTTTGGAGAAAGAGTTTATCTCTAAAGGAACTAGTGGGAGGAAAGTAGAACTTGAAGAAATTCAAGAACAACAAGGAGACATCGAACCTGAAATGGAACCTGAACAGACACCACAAGATGTTGTGGTTCAAGAGTCTGTTCCTGTAGCACAGAGCCCACGTAGGTCTGGTAGGATTCGGCATGAGCCCAAGAGATATGGATTTCTTGTGACTAACACCAGTGATGTGATGCTCATGGATCAGGATGAGCCCACAACCTACCAACAAGCTATGTCGGGGCCTGACTCTGAGAAGTGGCTAGTGGCCATGAAATCCGAGATGGAATCCATGTATGAAAACCAAGTATGGACTTTGGTTGACCCACCTGAAGGGGTAAAACCCATAGGGTGCAAATGGGTTTTCAAGAAGAAAACTGACATGGATGGTAATGTGATTACCTTTAAGGGACGATTGGTTGCAAAAGGTTTCAAGCAAATTCATGGTATTGACTATGATGAAACTTTTTCACCAGTTGCTATGCTTAAATCCATCCGAATTTTGTTTGCTATTGCTGCACACTATGATTATGAGATATGGCAAATGGATGTCAAAACTGCATTCCTAAATGGAAAGCTACTTGAGGATGTGTACATGACACAACCTGAGGGTTTTGTCACTCCTGAGAATGCCAATAAAGTGTGCAAGTTGCAAAGGTCCATTTATGGACTGAAGCAAGCTTCTCGAAGTTGGAATCTTCATTTTGATGAAGCAATCAAAGAGTTTGGTTTTATCAAAAATGAAGATGAACCTTGTGTCTACAAGAAGGTTAGTGGGAGCGCTATTGTCTTCTTGGTGTTGTATGTAGATGACATACTACTCATCGGGAATGACATTCCTGAGCTACAGTCTGTGAAGACTTGGCTAGGGAAATGTTTCTCTATGAAGGACTTGGGTGAAGCAGCCTATGTGTTAGGCATCAGGATCTATAGAGATAGATCTAGAAAGCTTCTTGGCCTAAGTCAAAGTACATATATTGACAAGGTGCTAAAGAGGTTTAGCATGCAAGATTCCAAGAAAGGATTCTTGCCCATGTCACATGGTATAACTCTTTCTAGATCTCAGTGTCCGAGTACACCCGAGGAGAGAGAGCGCATGAGTAAGATTCCATATGCCTCAGCAATTGGATCTATCATGTATGCCATGATATGTACTCGTCCCGATGTCTCATATGCTTTGAGCATGACAAGTAGGTACCAATCGAACCCCGGTGAGAGTCACTGGACAGCTGTTAAGAACATCCTTAAGTACTTACGAAGGACTAAGGATGCATTCTTGGTCTTTGGAGGTGAAGATGAGCTCGTTGTAAGGGGTTACACCGATGCAAGCTTCCAATCCGATAAGGATGATTTTAGATCACAATCTGGTTATGTGTTTTGTATTGGTGGTGGTGCTGTGAGCTGGAAGAGTTCAAAGCAAGAGACAGTAGCTGACTCTACAACAGAATCTGAGTACATTGCCGCCTCTGATGCTGCGAAGGAGGCAGTTTGGATCAAGAAGTTCATCACTGAACTTGGAGTGGTTCCAAGCATTGCCGACCCGATAGAGCTCTATTGTGACAACAATGGAGCAATCGCACAGGCTAAGGAACCTCGATCTCACCAGCGATCCAAACACATACTCGACGCTATCATCTCATCAGGGAGATCATCGAGAGGGGTGATGTAAGGATATGCAGGACTTCGACAGATAGCAACATTGCTGATCCGCTGACAAAGCCCCTTACGCAGGAAAAGCATGATAGCCATTCTAGGTCCATCGGTATTAGATACATGGATGATTGGCTTTTAGTGCAAGTGGGAGATTGTTAGTGTTGTGCCCAAAAGCCAATCATGAGATGATTGTATTTTTTGCACATTGAGTCATGATATTTTATTAAGGCATTAATCCAGCAATTATGTTTGTTGTTTTGTTTCTGCGTAACTTAACAAACATAATTGTAACCCTAGAATAATGATATTCTTAAACGTCCCTGGTCTAGTATTATTGTGGAGCGGGTTGCAATAATACATAACGACTAGCATATGTGGAGACTAATATGAGATATGTAGTCTACATATGGGTACAAGTTGGAGAACTTGTGTACTGGACCAACCCACCATGAGAACACTACATGGATCGTTATATGAGTGTCATAAGTGATTCTCATAGTGATCATGGTATATGTAGTCCTTCGACCTAAGATCATCAAGGTTCCCTACATGTGAGTCACATACTTTGATACTTTCCTTTGTTGCTCGTAACTGAGTGAACTTGAAGGAGGTCATTGGGTATGTCACATATCATGCGGAGGGATTTGTATGATCAAGATGGGATTTGTCCCTCCTATGTAACGGGAGTGATATCTTCGGGCCCCTTGATAGAGTGAGACTTAGAAAAATGCATGGCCATGCTCGGATGAGTTGATATACGATATCAATGTCATCAGTTTAAGTTGGTCTACTCGGTAATCAAGAAACCAAAGATTGGGCTATACGAGAGTGACACATTCCATGTCTCGTGCTTAGTCTTGATATCTTGGACAAAGGGACAATGGCATATATCGGTGATGATCATAAAGGTTTAGTCGAATCATCGACAATCTTGTCACTTGGGTAGCAATGATGTGTTGCTAGACACCGCTCATTGCTTATGATCATAAATGTGATTTATGATCATTGCCAACGTGGTAAGAGCCTATTGGGTCGCACACATAGAGCTATTTTGATCATTAGAGTGCATGGGCTAATAATTTGGGTTATGGTTTCCCAATAATTTCATATTAATAATGGGCCCAATAGTTGAGCCATTATTAAGCCCGAAATTAAAGCTTAATTGGATTAGGGCTTTGAAACCTATTAGGCCTGGAAGTTGAGTCTCACTATAAATACAACTTCTAGTGAGATATTCGCAGGTCTCCTTGCCCTAGCCTCCAAAAAGGACAGCCACACTCTTCTCTTGCAATTCCTTGGAGGACGCAAGCTAGCACTACGAGCGCAAGAGAAACGCATCTACCGGGACGTGGTGGAAGCGTGGTGATCCCGAGAGGCTCGTGTGGATACCATAGAGATCCTGAACACGTCAACTGTTCGGGTTTTGTGATTCAACTCTACAATTGAGTGAAGATCTCAACCGAAAATTAGGTATGAAAATTTTCGAACACCCGTTTTACCCCGTTTCACTTGGATCCTAGAGGGTTTCGGTTAAATTCCGCTGCGCTGTTTGGCTCCCGAAGCCCATCAAGAAATTACATGAGATTGATGCTTATCAATTAAATGAGAATGAGGGCTACAATGTGGGCCAAAATAAGGTGGGAAATGCAAAGAACCTATGGAAACACTTTAAAGAACACAAAACTGCTCTCAGATGCACTTTAAGTGTATCTATGTTCAAAGCAAAGTTTGAGGGCCTAATTGGCCAAATTAATTAATGAAGTGGATGCTCAATATTTTCCACTTGAAGAGAGAAGTATGAAAAAATGAATATTTAAAGGAATTAAGCTACTTGGAGGAGGATTTGACCAAAAATTAGCCATGAGTCCATGGTGGCTTAGTCATTCAGACACCATTTGCTTTGTAGTCTTCAAAGGCATCTTTGTTACAACTTCTTAGCTATTTCCTAGCTCATTTAAAGTTTAAAAATATAGAAAACATAGACCAAAGGCTTGTTAGACACCAAAATAACAAGTAAAACAAAAGACAAAGCAAGTTAGCCAAACCGAGATTAAGTATGGCATATCAACTATGGCTTTCTTCATAAGTTGTTGTCTTCTTGATTTCCTATTGTTTTCTTACTGTTTAGTATGGCATATACCATGATCACTATGAGAATCACTTATGGCACTCATATAATGATCCATGTAGTGTTCTCATGGTGGGTAGGTCCAGTACACAAGTTCTCCAACTTGTGCCCATATGTAGACTACATATCTCATATTAGTCTCCACATATGCTAGTCATTATGTATTATTGCAACCCGCTCCACAATAATACTAGACCAGGGACATTTAAGAATATCATTATTCTAGGGTTACAATTATGTTTGTTAAGTTACGCAGAAACAAAACAACAAACATAATTGCTGGATTAATGCCTTAATAAAATATCATGACTCAATGTGCAAAAATACAATCATCTCATGATTGGCTTTTTGGGCACAACACTAACAATCTCCCACTTGCACTAAAAGCCAATCATCCATGTATCTAATACCGATGGACCTAGAATGGCTATCATGCTTTTGCTGCGTAAGGGGCTTTGTCAGTGGATCAGCAATGTTGCTATCTGTTGAAGTCCTGCATATCCTTACATCACCCCTCTCGATGATCTCCCTGATGAGATGATAGCGTCGGAGTATGTGTTTGGATCGCTGGTGAGATCGAGGTTCCTTAGCCTGTGCGATTGCTCCATTGTTGTCACAATAGAGCTCTATCGGGTCGGCAATGCTTGGAACCACTCCAAGTTCAGTGATGAACTTCTTGATCCAAACTGCCTCCTTCGCAGCATCAGAGGCGGCAATGTACTCAGATTCTGTTGTAGAGTCAGCTACTGTCTCTTGCTTTGAACTCTTCCAGCTCACAGCACCACCACCAATACAAAACACATAACCAGATTGCGATCTAAAATCATCCTTATCGGATTGGAAGCTTGCATCGGTGTAACCCCTTACAACGAGCTCATCTTCACCTCCAAAGACCAAGAATGCATCCTTAGTCCTTCGTAAGTACTTAAGGATGTTCTTAACAGCTGTCCAGTGACTCTCACCGGGGTTCGATTGGTACCTACTTGTCATGCTCAAAGCATATGAGACATCGGGACGAGTACATATCATGGCATACATGATAGATCCAATTGCTGAGGCATATGGAATCTTACTCATGCGCTCTCTCTCCTCGGTTGTACTCGGACACTGAGATCTAGAAAGAGTGATACCATGTGACATGGGCAAGAATCCTTTCTTGGAATCTTGCATGCTAAACCTCTTTAGCACCTTGTCAATATATGTACTTTGACTTAGGCCAAGAAGCTTTCTAGATCTATCTCTATAGATCCTGATGCCTAACACATAGGCTGCTTCACCCAAGTCCTTCATAGAGAAACATTTCCCCAGCCAAGTCTTCACAGACTGTAGCTCAGGAATGTCATTCCCGATGAGTAGTATGTCATCTACATACAACACCAAGAAGACAATAGCGCTCCCACTAACCTTCTTGTAGACACAAGGTTCATCTTCATTTTTGATAAAACCAAACTCTTTGATTGCTTCATCAAAATGAAGATTCCAACTTCGAGAAGCTTGCTTCAGTCCATAAATGGACCTTTGCAACTTGCACACTTTATTGGCATTCTCAGGAGTGACAAAACCCTCAGGTTGTGTCATGTACACATCCTCAAGTAGCTTTCCATTTAGGAATGCAGTTTTGACATCCATTTGCCATATCTCATAATCATAGTGTGCAGCAATAGCAAACAAAATTTGGATGGATTTAAGCATAGCAACTGGTGAAAAAGTTTCATCATAGTCAATACCATGAATTTGCTTGAAACCTTTTGCAACCAATCGTCCCTTAAAGGTAATCACATTACCATCCATGTCAGTTTTCTTCTTGAAAACCCATTTGCACCCTATGGGTTTTACCCCTTCAGGTGGGTCAACCAAAGTCCATACTTGGTTTTCATACATGGATTCCATCTCGGATTTCATGGCCACTAGCCACTTCTCAGAGTCAGGCCCCGACATAGCTTGTTGGTAGGTTGTGGGCTCATCCTGATCCATGAGCATCACATCACCAGTGTGAGTCACGAGAAATCCATATCTCTCAGGCTCACGCCGAATCCTACCAGACCTACGTGGGCTATGTGCTACAGGAACAGACTCTTGAACCACAACATCTTGTGGTGTCTGTTCAGGTTCCATTTCAGGTTCGATGTCTCCTTGTTGTTCTTGAATTTCTTCAAGTTCTACTTTCCTCCCACTAGTTTCTTTAGAGATAAACTCTTTCTCTAAAAAGACACCAGTTCGAGCAACAAACACTTTTTGCTCAGAAGGATTGTAGAAATAGTAACCCTTTGTTTCTTTGGGATACCCAACAAAAAGGCATTTTTGAGATTTGGGCCCTAGTTTGTCAGAGGATTGACGTTTCACATAAGCATCACAGCCCCAAATCTTCATAAAAGACAAATTGGGACGCCTCCCACTCCATATCTCATATGGTGTCTTTTGAACCGATTTAGATGGAACTCGGTTTAGTGTAAAAGCGGCTGTCTCTAGAGCATGTCCCCAAAAGGAGTTTGGAAGGTCAGCTTGACTCATCATAGAGCGAACCATGTCTAACAGAGTTCGATTTCTCCTTTCAGATACACCATTCCATTGAGGTGTACCTGGTGGAGTGAGTTGTGATACTATACCACACTCCTTCAGATAGTCAAGGAATTCTCGATCCAAGTACTCTCCACCTCGATCTGATCGAAGCACTTTGATACTTTTCCCGAGTTGATTCTCTACTTCATTCTTGAATTCTTTGAACTTTTCAAAGGATTCTGACTTGTGTCTCATAAGATACACATAGCCATATCTGCTAGAGTCATCAGTGAAAGTAATGAAGTATTGGAAACCTCCTCTAGCTTGTGTAGACATAGGGCCACATACATCACTATGTATGAGTCCTAGTAAGTCATTAGCCCTTTCACTTTGCCCTGTGAATGGGGCTTTGGTCATCTTGCCCAACAAACATGACTCACATGTCTCATATGATTCAAAATCAAATGAGTCCAAGAGTCCATCCTTATGGAGCTTGGATATGCGGGTCTCATTTATATGGCCCAAGCGACAGTGCCAGAGATAGGTCGGGTTTGAATCATTTAATCTGACCTTCTTGGTATTCACATTATAGATTGGATCTTCGAGGTCTAGAACATACAACCCATTGCTAAGTTGAGCACTACCATAAAAGATTTCATTCAAATAAATAGAACAACATTTGTCCTTTATTATAAATGAAAAACCTTTCTTGTCCAAACAAGAAACAGAAATCAAATTTCTACTAATAGTAGGCACAAAGTAGCAGTTGTCTAATTCTAAAACTAATCCACTAGGTAAAGTGAGAACATAAGTCCCTACGGCTAAGGCAGCAACCCTTGCTCCATTTCCAACACGTAGGTCCACTTCACCTCGGGCCAATCTTCTACTTCTACTTAGATCCTGCACATTTGCACAAATGTGAGATCCACATCCAGTATCCAATACCCAAGATGAGGAAGTAGAAAAGTTAGCCTCTATAACAAAAATACCTGAAGTGGAAGTCTTACTTCCCTTTTCCTTAGCAAGTTCTTCAAGATAGAGCTTGCAATTGCGCTTCCAGTGTCCAGGTTGCTTACAATGGAAGCACTCCCCTTCCTTTGCCACACCACCCTTTGGTTTCAGTGCAGCTGAAGAAGAACTAGCATTGGACTTTCCATTAGCTTTATCCTTCTTCTTGTTGGCTTTTCCCTTTCCCTTGCCCTTTTGAACCATCAAAATGGGCTTAGCCTTCTTAAGGTTTTGCTCAGCAGTTCTCAACATGTTGAGTAATTCAGGAAGGGACTTGTCAAGGTCGTTCATGTTATAGTTCATGACGAACTGACTGTAGCTTTCAGGCAACGATTGCAAGACTACATCGATAGCCAACTCTTTCTGAAGAGCAAATCCCAAATTCTCAAGATTCTCAATGTACCCAATCATCTTGAGCACATGAGGACCCACGGGACTTCCCTCAGACATCTTGCACTGAAACAATGCCTTAGAGGTCTCAAACCTCTCATGCCTAGCTTGCTCTTGGAAAAGCATTTTGAGATGTTCGATCATATCGAACGCCCCCATGTTCTCATGTTGCTTCTGAAGCTCAGATTCCATGGTAATAAGCATGAGGCATGCAACATCCAAAGCATCATCAGAATGCCTCTTGTGAGCATCCCTTTCAGCTCTTGGAGCAGTGGCAGCAGGCTCATTCGGAATGGGCTGCTCTAGGACATAAGCCTTTCTCTCTTGCTTGAGGACTATCCTCAAGTTTCGGTACCATTTGAGAAAGTTGGTCCCATTCAGTTTTTCCTTCTCAAGGATCGATCGCAACGAAAGTGTCGATGTGTTTTGTGCCATGGTTATCTACAACAGTAAATATGCAGTGTAAGAGTCATGTATTTTAATTCATTTAATAAGGACTTTTATTAAACGATACTCCCACTATTTTCCTCAAAATAATAACCCTCGATATTATTTCGGAACACCTCGGCGCTAAGGTATTCTAGTGGGCCAAGATCCATATTTGACCACAACCTGAGTCAGCTTTGGCTTTTCTCTCAAGTTACAGCTATTTAGGTAGGCAACTCTTTGCCAATTGCATCTTATGCAACTCTTGGATAGTTGGGTGAACAACACTTGTCCAAGCTCATCTCATGAGCTTAAGCCCAACTCTATGCCTCTAAGTCCCTAATCCTATTAGGATGACTTAGTTAAGTCAGACCCAAAGTTAGCAATTTGGATATCACTATTATCCCATCGCGCCTTACCAAGATGAACATAGGTGCTTTGCTTTGGCAAACCCACCTAATGTTGATCAAAGTCTTGACGAGTGCCAACATTTGGAAGGCATCACATTTATGACTTAATATTTGTTTGAGGGATTTTTTTCATTTTGATCTCACCAATATGTTATCTCCGGTTGTCTTATACATGCATCACATACAAATATAAAACATGCATCTCATGCGTACAAGAAAGTAAATGTGACATGGTTATAGCCCAAACTATGCGATATTCTAAAGCCAATAAGAATATCATAAAAGCCTAAGAAAAGAAAAGAGTCTTCACAAGCTCCTTATCTTCCTTTCTTGGCTGCCCTTTTGTTGTCATCTCCTTGGACATGCCTCCTTGGATGATCCTTAGACATACAACCTTGGATGATCCCATAATGCACTATTACATCAATAATAGAAACCTCGAGTTACATCCGAGGGGAGTAAGGTGAGAAGAGCATGTACAATGAGAGTGATAAGAAAAGGCACGACTCGCAGGTCGTATTTACAAGTACAACCAATCAAGGGCTATAACCATGCACCATGCTTCAAACACCAATCAGCATATCATGTCAAATCTCATTCAACAAAGATGCATGCCAATTTTTGCGCGTTGATTAACCAGTTTTTATTTATGTGGCGCTTCGCATATGGCGGTCCCGCTGGCCTGTCAGTGGGCGGTGGTTCCGCTGACCGGTCAGCGGACGAGGTCAAGGGGAGCCGCCCTTGCGGGGGGCGTGGGGGGCAGCGCCCCCCTGCGCAAAAAATTTTCTTACAATTGCTTAGCCCGAAATCTTGTATTTTGAGAAAGTAGGCACCCGAGACTCCTCTATTCGAGCCACCAAAAATACCTTACTTTCAGTGCCTGAACAGGCTGAATCCGAACCAAGCTAGGGTTTCTGCAACTATTGCAAGAATCCTAATCCATATAGGTATCTCATACCATTCAATTTGAGATTAATCTCATTAACCAATTTGTGTCGTTTCTTCATATATCTCATATGTTCATTACGAATTCCAGTTTCATGCATCTTGAATCAATCTAATTAATCATGGCCGAAAAGCAACCGAACACATAGCATCATGCGATTCAACACTCAATCCCGATTTAGGGTTTCACCAGTAGCTCTGATACCACTGATGGGTTTCGGGAGCCAAACAGTGCAGTGGAATTTAACCGAAACCCTCTAGGATCCAAGTGAAACGGGGTAAACCGGGTGTTCGAAAATTTTCATACCTAATTTTCGGTTGAGATCTCTCACTCAACTGTAGAGTTGAATCACAAAACCTGAACAGTTGACGTGTTCAGGCTCTCTATGGTATCCACACGAGCCTCTCGGGATCACCACGCTTCCACCACGTCCGACAGATGTGTTTCTCTTGCGCTCGCAGTGCTAGCTTGCGTCCTCCAAGGAATTGCAAGAGAAGAGTGTGGCTGTCCTTTTTGGAGGCTAGGGCAAGGAGACCTGCGAATTTCTCACTTAAAAGTTGTATTTATAGTGAAACTCAACTTCCAGGCCTAATGGGTTTCAAAGCCCTAATCCAATTAGGATTTAATTTCAGGCTTAATAATGGCTCAACTCTTGGGCCCATTATTAATACGAAATTAAAGTGAAACCATAACCCAAATAATTAGCCCATGCACTCTAATGATCCAAATAGCTCTATGTGTGCGACCCAATAGGCTCTTGCCATGTTGGCAATGATCATAAATCACATTTATGATCATAAGCAATGAGCGGTGTCTAGCAACACATCATTGCTACCCAAGTGACAAGATTGTCGGTGAATCGACTAAACCTTTATGATCATCACCGATATATGCCATTGTCCCTTTGTCCAAGATATCAAGACTAAGCACGAGACATGGAATGTGTCACTCTCGTATAGCCCAATCTTTGGTTTCTTGATTACCGAGTAGACCAACTTAAACTGATGACATTGATATCGTATATCAACTCATCCGAGCATGGCCATGCATTTTCTAAGTCTCACTCTATCAAGGGGCCCGAAGATATCACTCCCGTTACATAGGAGGGACAAATCCCATCTTGATCATACAAATCCCTCCGCATGATATGTGACATACCCAATGACCTCCTTCAGGTTCACTCAATTACGAGCAACAAAGGAAAGTATCAAAGTATGTGACTCACATGTAGGGAACCTTGAT
The DNA here is from genome assembly GCA_005392925.1 of Aquilaria sinensis. NCBI lineage: Eukaryota > Viridiplantae > Streptophyta > Magnoliopsida > Malvales > Thymelaeaceae > Aquilaria > Aquilaria sinensis. The sequence goes on along the minus strand of SMDT01000275.1, from coordinate 47,690 downwards.
GATCTTAGGTCGAAGGACTACATATACCATGATCACTATGAGAATCACTTATGACACTCATATAACGATCCATGTAGTGTTCTCATGGTGGGTAGGTCCAGTACACAAGTTCTCCAACTTGTACCCATATGTAGACTACATATCTCATATTAGTCTTCATATATGCTAGTCATTATGTATTATTGCAACCCGCTCCACAATAATACTAGACCAGGGACGTTTAAGAATATCATTATTCTAGGATTACAATTATGTTTGTTAAGTTACACAGAAATAAAACAACAAACATAATTGTTGGATTAATGCCTTAATAAAATATAATGACTCAATGTGCAAAAATACAATCATCTCATGATTGGCCTTTTGGGCACAACACTAACAAAAGCTTCCCTAGGGGATGGCTAAAGGCCAAAAGCACCATGGTAAGCTAGCTAGTTTACTTTTGCTAAGAATAGGGTTTCTGTTCAAGTTGGGACAAGCTTGATCAATCACCTGGAGCTCTATGTTAATTGAGCTTAATTAAGGTGATCACATGAAGAAACTGAAGAAAAATCATGCTTTCTATGTTAAGGAAACCGTGTGTATGTGGTGTGTGTGTGTGTGTGTGTGTGTGTGTTGTGTGCTTCTCTATTTGTATGTGTGTGCTAAACCCTATTTTCTATATATATGTTTTATGTACTCTTCTATATATGTTGTTTTTGGCGTCTTCTAGGTTTTTGGATGCAGGTTATTAAGCAAATGTGGAGGTTTATATATGTAGCAATGTTTTAAACATTGTGAAGGCACTAGGTGCTATATTTTGTCTTTACTGAGTACCTATCTACTCACACCCTCTTTTGCACATTTCAGGTAAACAAGTGGAAGAGTAAAGGGCTAGGTGACCTTTAGGAAAGGTCTATGTATAGAAAGGTATACTTTAGAATTTATGTCTTATGAAAAGGAAGCATGGGAAAGTTCATAAAATTGAACTAATGATTGTGTTTTATTGCTATGTTTGTAGGTCTTGATGGCTGCGGTGGGAGTTGCTATGTTTTGCTCTATCCTGGTATGGGCTAGGACCAGGAGAGTAGTATGAGAGTTATGGCCTAAGTGTTAGGTTAAAGTGCCTTGTTTGTACCGTGCATGACACTTAGTGAACCAAACTTTTGTACACATAACTTTTGGGCCATGTAGTCTCTCTTTGCAAAATTTGGCCTATACATATTTGTATATGACTGAGGGCAATGGGAATTAGTATAAAGCATGGCCTCTGCCTTGTATCTAATTTGGGCTTAAGTTAGCCATAAGGCATTAATTATGTTATGATACAAAAATGCATGCATGGTTTGTAACTTATTAAACTAATGTGTATGCATGTTTGTGTGCCTGGGTGTGTGTGTATGTTTTGCACTAGGTAGGCCCTAGTTAGCCCTAAAGACACTAAGACACACACTCATAAACCCACCTATACTTATGCACCCCATATGCATTAAAACAAGATAATGAAATTGGTTTAAGTAAGTACATTCACTAGAGCAACACATTAAACTGGTAACTTAATATTTTAAAGTAATAACTTAACCTCTTAAATTATTAATCTATAGTGTTAAGTTGGGTTAAGAATCTTGGGAGTTAGAGTCTAATTTACGCTATGAAACCAACTAAGTGGTTAAAAACAACTGATTGATCCCTAATCTCCCAAAAAGGTTTAGGGTGTGGGTGAATTAGGCCTTGAAATAGTTGGTATCAGAGCGTAAGGTTTGGCTTTGTTTAGGACCTAAAAGGTCTAGTAGGCAAGTTCCAACTATGGCATACAATCATTGTTATGTTTGCAGTACTAAATGGCCAAAGGTAGAAATAGAGGAATAAGAAACCAAATGACTACTAGGGCTGATAAGTTACCTAATCAATAGCCTGAAAATAAAGAGGTAGCTGAAAGTAGGACAGGACTTCCTGATAGGGCCACAAAGCTTGGACCCAGTATACAAAATCAGGACAGAATGGAACATATTATGAAGATGATGCAAGCTACAATTGCTTAGCTTATCGTAGGTATGCAAGCTTTTACTAGGGGCCAAGCCCAGGCACCTAGAGGCAATATTGCTGATGAAGAACAAGAAGTAGGAGAAATAATAATAAGAAGGCCAGGCAAGGAACCAATAAGAGAAGAGCAGGCAATTAGGCTTGTTGAAGAAGAACCTAAGCCTGATGATGATGGAAGACATCCAAAGGGTAGAAGACTAAGCTTAGAAATTAGAAGAAGTGTAGAAAATAGAGAAGATGAGCAATTAGGCACTAATGCTGGAAGAATGAAGCCAGTTTCGGAAGCTTAAAGGAGCAGGCTTATCAAAGAAAGGCCAGGACTCCTGAAAGAATGAAAGAAAGATCAAGAAAGGAAGGCTTAAGGGAAGGTCAACTAGAAGGATTTCTGGCATTTAAACCTCTAGTTTTTAATGGCAGTGGTGATCTAGAAGAGGTTGAATTCTGGATTTACCAAATGGAAAAGGTATTTGCAAAGACGGAAGTCACATCCACTCAAAAGGTGCTGCTAGCTACCTTTAAGCTAGAAGGTAGTGCAGAGCTTTGTTGGAGGACAGTACAAAGGGCATATATGAGTAAGAATTGATGAAACCCATAAGGAAAAGAGAACCTATGAGGTGGGCTGAGTTCCTCCAGGTGTTCCAATAACAGTATATCAATGAAGCTCTTAAAGATTAGAAAAAAGTAAAGTTTGACTTACTAGAGCAGGGGAATATGTTAGTCAGAGAATACGAGCATAGATTCAGTAGTCTCCTTTGGTATGCTCCACAATATGATAAGCAATAAGAGTTTGAGAACTAAGAGGTTCATTAGGGGACTAAGGTCTAAATTGAGACAGATATTGAGGGCTATGAGCATCAAAACTTATTATAAAGCTGCTCAAAGGGCTCTAGCATTAGAGCAGGAATTTCAGCATCCTATGGCCGGAAATGTTGAAGGGGCTCCTATGGGACATCAAAGTTGAAGGAAAAGAGTCAGATACAAGCTAGGAAAGACCACTAGGTTAGAGATTGCCTAGTTAAAATGGAAGAAACAAAAGCGCTAGGCAAATTTGAGGCTCCTTCACCAAGAAACCAACAAGGAAAAGGCAAAGGGATGGCATTACCTTAGCCTCCCAGACAGACACAAAAACGGGTAGGTCAATCCACCCCAGTAAAAGCCCAACCACCAGCTGGGAGGGTGTATCAGGTGGAAGGAACAAAGAGAAAAGGAAAGACCAGCCTTGGAAAAAAAGCTATTAGTTACAGCAAGCTAAGGAAGCAAGCACTAAAAGATAACCTTTACCTTTGTGATAAGCTCATGTCAATGCTCTATGATACTGGTGCTTCCATATCTATTATTTCAGTAACTTGGCAAAAGAACTAATCTAGAGGTTACAACACTACCTCAAATGTATATGATCAGAACTGTTAGAAATGAAATAATGTTTACACATCAAACAGTTAAAGACTGAGTGATTAGGCTAAATGAGCTGGAACTAAGGGCTAATTTGATCATTCTAGAAACAACTGGTTAAGACATGATACTGGGCATGAATTAGTTGGCTAGAAATAATGTTATCATAAGTTGCCAAGATAGAAAGTTGATATAACCAGGATCAATAGAGCACTTTTTGGAAGATTCAATAAAATGTGATATTGGGCAAGTAAAGGCAATGGATTGAATACCCATACTTTCTGAAGAAGAATATATGGGCTTGAATGACAAAGAATCTAAAATTGAGATGGACAAGAACCCTATTGCGAAAAAATTTCTAGAAGCATTTCATTCTGAACTACCAAGTTTGCATCCCCTAAGGGAGATAGAGCTTGAGATCAAGTTAACTCCAGGAGCAACTCCTGTATCTATTGTACCCTACAGGATGGCAATTCTTGAAATGAATGAACTGAAAAAGCAACTGGATGAACTCATTGAAAATGGATTCATTAGGCCAAATGTGTCTTCTTAGGGAGCACCAGTGTTGTTTGTGAAAAAGAAATATAGGACACTTAGGTTATGCACTGACTACAGAAAGCTCAATGTTATGAATATAAAGAATAAGTACCCTCTCCCCAGAATTGAAGACCTATTTGATCAACTTAAATGAGCCATAATGTTCTCAAAATTGATCTTAGATCAGGGCACTTCTAATTAAGAGTTAAGGAAATAGATATTCCTAAAACTATTTTCAGAACATGATATGGTCATTTTGAATATACAGTAATACCATTTTGGCGTACTAATGCTCTAGTTTTCTTTATGGATGTAATGTAGAGAATATTCAAACCATATCTAGACCCCTTTATGGTGATCTTTATAGATGATATTCTGGTGTACTCGAGAAATAATGAAGAGCATGAAAAGCACTTGAGAATAGTGCTAGATGTGTTAAAGACACATCAATTACATGGAAAACTGAATAAATGCCTTTTTTAGACCAATCAAATTGCATTCTTAGGCCATGTAATAAATGGGCAATGAATGGCTATAAACACAACAAAAATTAAAACTATCTTACAATGGAAGCAACCATAGAATATCAGAGAAATAAGAAGCTTCTTGGTCTAGCTAGCTATTATAGAAGATTTGTTCCAACATTTTCTATAATGGCAGCTCCTTTGACAAGTTGACAAGAATGGGGCAAAAGTTTGAATGGTCTGAGGAGTGTGAAAGAAGCTTTCACGGGCTTAAACACAAGTTCACTTCCACTTATGTACTAATACTGCCTAACCTGATATGATCAAGGAAGGCACACATGGAGAAGGCAAGGACCCATTGAAGGTTTCTAGTGGACCTATGACAAGGAAGAAAGCTAAGGAGCTCTCAAGTGCACTACAAGCCTTTGTTTCAAGTTTCTTCATGGAGAATGGACATGAAACTTCACAAGGAGCTGCTGGAACTTTCAAGACACCATATGGAGAGGATGGATATGCTTGGTACTCAGTTCTGGAGTGCTTAGACAAGCCACAAAATAAGGACACCAAGGACACCACTCAAAGTGCACCATTTGAGCCACCTTAAGTGTTCTTGATGCATTTTGTGCCCATAAGCTGGATTTTGAGCTCTAACTTTCTAGACCTATTTTTGCACATCTAAGAGGAAGATTCATGTCATTGGAACTCAAAGATTCAAGCTGGGAGCTGAAGATACAAGTGAAAGCCCTAAAGTGCCCAAAAATGCACCCGAAAAAGGCTATTTGGGGGTTTTCGGGTTTAATCTTGTATTTGCATTTTATTTTTGTTCAATTACTGTTTAGATACATTATTTAGGATGTTATTTAGGCTATGAAATTAATTCAGGTCGCTTAGGATAGGTGGCATACGCTGCATACACAAAACAAGTTAGAAAGGGTTTAGGAGTCCTAATTGGACTGGGTTTTCTTGAGTCCTTTGTAACTAGGTTTCCTAGGTGACTTGGGCTGCGAATTTTGCCCAGATTTTTACCCTAGTTTAGGCCTATATAAAGGCACATATTCTGGATGTAAACACACAGATTATTGCCGAAATAATATTGCTCTTTGGAGAGGTTTTCTCTTTGGTTCTTTGTGGACTGCCTTGGTGCACAAGTGTGCTTGTGTTCTTGGAGTTCTATACTTCTCGTTTCTAATCACAGGTTGATTAGGGGTGGGGGTTTTAAACCCAGTCTTTTTGATGTCTTGTGGAGCTTGAATCTCATCTTGGGCGCGTTTCATGGTCTTTATACCATAGGGGTTCGCATCAGTTGGTATCAGAGCCACAAGTTCCATTGAAGGACATATCTTTGTGTTCTTGTTTATCTTCGGTTTTCTTTCAATTTTGTCCAGTAATTTCGTGTCTTAATTCTCTGTTTTAATCCGTTTTCTTCTTGTTTCAGGTCTGTCTTTTTTTTTCCATCCTTGTTCAAATCCGAAAGTCACAAAAACAACAAAAAGAAGTCAATCCGTGTTGTCTAGTTTTCTCGGTTTCAAATTGTTTGTTCCTGATTATTTCTTATCTTTCTGTTTCGTGTCCAGCCCTATTAATCTCTCTTGTTTTCATTGTTTCCAGCATCCTAGAGTCAAGAAAACACCAAAAAAAGAAGGATCCAAGTTCAGGAAGTTTCGGTACAACAAAAGTTGTTTCAAATTGTGCAAATTTTCATAGTTTCTTGTTTTGGCCAAATAGAAAACTGACTTTTTGTCTTTGGCAGCAAGGAACTTCAAGGAGAAAGTTGTTTTAGCATCAAAACAGCAAGCAAAAAAAGAAAAAAAAAAGAGAGAAAAAGAAAAGAAAAGAAAAACAAAGAAAAGAACGAAAGAAAAGAAAGCTTGCAAAAAGAGAAGTTTTTACAAAGTGTTGGAAGTTTTGTGCCCCAAAACCTATCCCATTGTTTTTAAGCCAAAAAGCTTTCTTTGTGGTTCTTGTGATCATCAATTGCAAGGGCTTCCTAGAGTCTTTTAAAGCTTGTTTAGCCCACCTCTTTTGGAGTCAAAATAGTTCTTCAAAAATTCAAGTTTTCTTGTGTGCTTTGAGGATAGTTTTCTTAGAACTTTTGAGAACTCTTTGAATAGCAATATCTCACTAACAAATTGAGTGTTTGAGTGTTCATCTTTTGAGTGAAACACGTGAGGTGAGTGCTTGTAAGGATCTTTGAATTTTCAGGAGTATGGAGGGCCAAGAGGATAGGAGGATGGAAGTAAGGAACAATGATGAGCCAACCATGAGAGAGCTTCAAGAAACTCTCAATAGACTTGTTGGGAGGATTGAGGACATTGACTTGAGGTTGCCAAGGAGACCAAATCCCATCTTGCAACCAAGGAGAGGTCCAAGGAGAGAAGAGCCCGAGGAGGAAGAAGGGCATTGGCATGACCATGGGCTTCCAAGGAGGGGGGAGCCAAGGGAGGACAACAATCTAAGCTCCATCAAACTTACCATTCCACCTTTCCAAGGGAAGAGTGATCCAGATGCATATTGGGAGTGGGAGCAAAAGATTGAGATGGTGTTTGAGTGCCATCACTATTCTGAGGAAAAGAAAGTTAAAGTGGCTACTATTGAATTCACTGATTATGCTCTTGTATGGTGGAACTAGGTTGTCACTTCTAGGAGGAGGAATGAGGAGGAACCCATCAATACATGGAGAGCTTTTAAAGCCATGATGAGAAAGAGATTTGTTCCAAGTTACTACTAGAGAGATCAACACCTCAAACTTCAAAGGCTTGTGCAAGGCCAAAGGAGTGTGGAGGACTATCATAAGGACTTGGAGATGACACTAAGCCGAGCCAATATCATTGAAGATGAGGAGGCTACCATTGCTAGATTCATCAATGGCCTTAACCATGAGATTGCCAACAAAGTGGAGATGGTGCCATATGTCAACATGGAGGATTTGCTTCACCATGCCACTAAGGCCGAAAGAATCATCAAGAGGTCTAAGGCATCCAAGATGGCTTAAGGAGGAAGTTCCACATGGAGGGGAACATGGAGTAAGGAGGCACCAAAGCCAAGAATGGAGGCTACCAGAGGAGGCATGTCTCGGCCTCAACAAGACAAACCCAAGGTGCCACCCAAAGATGTGCCCAAGTCAAGGGAGATTGAATGCTTCAAGTGTAGAGGCAAGGGGCACTACATGAGAGATTGTCCTAACAAAAAGGTGATGATTCTCAAAGATGATGGTGAGATCACATCCGAGGAAGAGGATGCCATGGAGGATACACCACCTTTGGAGGATGATGAGCAAAACACACTTGAGCCCGAGGAAGGTGACTTTGCTTTTGTTGCTAGGAGAGCTCTAAGTGTACAAGCCAAGGAGGAGGCCAATCAAAGGGAGTGCATATTCCGCACTAGATGCCGAATCAAAGATCAAGTGTGCAGCCTCATTGTTGATGGAGGAAGTTGCACCAATGTAGCAAGTTCAACCATGGTTGAGAAGTTGAAGCTTCCAACTCAAAAGCACCCACAACCATATAGGCTTCAATGGTTGAATGATGCCGGGGAGGTAAAAGTGGTAAAGCAAGTTTCAGTTAAATTCAAAATTGGTACTTACCATGATAAAATTCTTTGTGATGTTGTTCCTATGCATGCTTGCCACATTTTGCTTGGAAGGCCGTGGCAATTTGATAAGAAAGTCACACATAATGGAGAGAAAAACTTGTACTCATTTGTCCATGAAGGAAGGCCGGTCACACTTAGTCCACTTTCACCACAACAAGTTTTGGAGGATCAAAGGAAACTTCAAAGTAAGGTTGAGAGAAAAATAAATGAGGGGAAAGTTGAGGGCAAGAGTGAAGAGGGGAAAGCCGAGAGACAAAATGAGAGATCAAGTGAGATGAGTGACCATGAGGGGAAGAAGAGTGGAGAGTTCCCGAGAGAAAAGAATGAGAGGAAGTTGAGTGGAAAAAAAGAGTGCTATATTGCTAAAATGAGTGATGTGAGGAAAGCCATTCAAGCACAAAGACCAGTGCTTCTTTTAATTTACAAAGAATCTTTACTTGTTGTCAATGATCTAACACATCTTCCTAGTGTTGTTGTGTCTTTGTTGCAGGACTTTGAAGATGTTTTCCCTGAAGATCCGAGAGGTTTGCCCCCAATTAGAGGCATTGAGCATCAAATAGACCTAGTCCCGGGAGCACCAATTCCAAATAGGCCAGCCTATAGAACCAATCCCGAGGAGACTAAGGAGATTGAGAAGCAAGTAAAGGAGTTGTTGGACAAAGGCCTTGTGAGGGAAAGTTTGAGTCCCTTTGCCGTACCTGTACTTTTGGTACCAAAGGAGGATGGTTCATGGCACATGTGCATGGATTGTAGGCCTGTCAACAAGATCACTGTAAAGTATAGACATCCTATTCCTAGACTTGATGATATGCTTGATGAGTTGCATGGTTCTACTTTGTTTTCAAAAATTGATTTAAAAAGTGGGTACCATCAAATTAGAATGAGGGAATGGGATGAATGGAAAACTGCTTTCAAAACAAAGTTTGGACTTTATGAATGGTTAGTTATGCCTTTTGGATTAACTAATGCTCCTAGTACTTTCATGAGACTTATGAATCATGTCTTGCATGACTTCATTGGTAGGTTTGTTGTTGTGTACTTTGATGATATCTTAGTATATAGCAAGAACTTAGAAGAGCATGTTGGACACCTCACACAAGTACTAAGCACTTTAAGAGGACAAAAGTTGTATGCTAACTTGAAGAAGTGCTCTTTTTGTGTTGACAAAGTTGTTTTCCTTGGATTTGTTGTGAGTTCACATGGAATTGAGGTAGATCAAGAGAAGGTGAGAGCCATACAAGAATGGCCGACGCCAACATCCATTACTGAGGTGAGATCATTCCATGGGTTAGCTAGCTTCTATAGGAGGTTTGTTAGAAATTTTTCTACCATTGCTGCACCTCTAACTGAAGTTATAAAGAAGAATGTGGGATTTAAGTGGGGAAAAGCTCAAGAAGATGCTTTCGGGTTGTTAAAAGAAAAGTTATGCCATGCACCACTTTTAGCTTTGCCTAACTTTGCTAATACTTTTGAAGTTGAGTGTGATGCTTCAGGTATAGGCATTGGAGCTGTATTGATGCAAGGAGGCCGCCCCATTGCATACTTTAGTGAGAAGTTGAATGGTGCTAGCTTGAACTATCCCACATATGACAAGGAGCTCTATGCTTTGGTAAGAGCTTTGGAGACTTGGCAACACTATTTGTGGCCAAGAGAGTTTGTGATTCACACTGATCACCAAGCCCTTAAGTTTCTTAGTGGGCAAGGTAAGTTGAATAGGAGGCATGCTAAATGGGTAGAGTTTATTGAGTCATTCCCATATGTTATCAAATACAAGCAAGGTAAGCATAATGTAGTGGCGGATGCACTTTCAAGAAGGTATGCTTTACTTTCAGCTTTAGATGCAAAAGTTTTGGGTTTTGAACACTTGAAGGATTTATATGCTAGTGATGATGATTTCGGTGAGATTTATTCTAAGTGTTCTAAGTTTGCTTTTGAGAAGTTCTATCAAGTTAATGGGTTTCTTTTCAAAGAAAACAGGTTGTGCATTCCAAAGACATCTTTGAGGGAATTGCTCACAAAGGAAGCTCATTGTGGAGGACTTATGGGACACTTTGGACAAGCCAAGACTTTGCATACTTTGAAGGAACATTACCATTGGCCGAATATGGTAAAGGATGTGAAGAAGGTATGTGAGCAATGCATTGCATGTAGGAAGGCAAAATCCACTCACACTTCACATGGGTTATACACACCACTTCCTACACCTAGTCATCCATGGGTAGATATTTCTATGGACTTCATTGTTGGATTGCCTAGGACTAAGGGAAACCGTGACTCAATCTTTGTTGTAGTTGATAGGTTTTCTAAGATGGCTCATTTTATTCCATGCAATAAGACTGATGATGCTATTCATGTGGCTGAATTGTTTTTCAAAGAGATTGTTAGACTTCATGGTGTTCCTAGAACTATAGTTTCGGATAGAGACACTAAGTTTCTAAGCCACTTTTGGAGGACTTTGTGGGGTAAGTTAGGAACTAAGCTTTTGTTTTCTACATCTTGTCACCCACAAACTGATGGGCAAACTGAGGTAACTAATAGGACTTTAGGTTCCATGCTTAGAGCTATCATTGGTAAAAATTTGAAAGCTTGGGAAGATTGTTTGCCTCATGTAGAATTTGCTTATAATAGGTCCATGCATACTACTACTAATTTGTCACCTTTTGAGATTGTTTATGGTTTTAATCCTTTAACTCCATTGGATCTTTTGCCATTACCTACTCATGAGGTATCTAGTTTGGATGGTAGTAAGAAGGCCGAGAGCATCAAGAGGTTGCATGAGAAGGTTAAGCAACAAATTGAACTCAAAAATCAACAAGTTGCTAAGAAAGCCAACCAAGGCCGAAGGAGAGTTGTGTTTGAGCCTGGAGATTGGGTTTGGTTACACATGAGAAAAGAAAGATTTCTAGCTGCAAGAAGGACTAAGCTTCATCCAAGAGGAGATGGTCCATTCCAAGTCATTAAGAAGATCAATGACAATGCATACATGCTAGACTTGCCGGGTGAGTACAATGTGAGTGCTACTTTTAATGTTTCTGATTTATCTTTGTTTGAACATGCAGATTCATGGATGAATCCTTCTAAGGAGGGGGGAGTTGATATGATCAAGGAAGGCACACATGGAGAAGGCAAGGACCCATTGAAGGTTTCTAGTGGACCTATGACAAGGAAGAAAGCTAAGGAGCTCTCAAGTGCACTACAAGCCTTTGTTTCAAGTTTCTTCATGGAGAATGGACATGAAACTTCACAAGGAGCTGATGAAACTTTCAAGACACCATATGGAGATGATGGATATGCTTGGTACTCAGTTCTGGAGTGTTTAGACAAGTCACAAAATAAGGACACCTAGGACATCACTCAAAGTGCACCATTTGAGCCACCTTAAGTGTTCTTGATGCATTTTGTGCCCATAAGCTGGATTTTTGAGCTCTAACTTTCCAGACCTCTTTTTACACATCTAAGAGGAAGATTCATGTCATTGGAACTCAAAGATTCAAGCTAGGAGCTGAAGACACAAGTTAAAGCCCTAAAGTGCCCAAAAATGCACCCGAAAAGGCTATTTGGGGGTTTTCGGGTTTAATCTTGTATTTGCATTTTATTTTCGTTCAATTCCTATTTAGATACATTATTTAGGATGTTATTTAGGCTATGAAATTAATTCAGGTCGCTTAGGACAGGTGGCATACGCTGCATACACAAAACAAGTTAGAAAGGGTTTAGGAATCCTAATTGGACTGGGTTTTCTTGAGTCCTTTGTAACTAGGTTTCCTAGGTGACTTGGGCTGCGAATTTTGCCCAGATTTTAACCCTAGTTTAGGCCTATATAAAGGCACATATTCTGGATGTAAAACACAGATTAATGCCGAAATAATATTGCTCTTTGGAGAGGTTTTCTCTTTGGTTCTTGGCGGACTGCCTTGGTGCACAAGTTTGCTTGTGTTCTTGGAGTTCTATACTTCTCGTTTCTAATCACAGGTTGATTAGGGGCGGGGGTTTTAAACCCAGTCTTTTTGATGTCTTGTGGAGCTTGAATCTCATCTTGGGCGCGTTTCATGGTCTTTATACCATAGGGGTTCGCATCATAACCCTAATAAACCTTTTGAGGTTTTCACAAATGCATTTATTGTGGGTTTAAGATGCATATTAATGCAAAAGAAGCAAGCTATAGCCTATGAATCGAGGCAATTAAGGCCACATGAGAGAAATTATCCAGTGCATGATCTAGAACTTGCAACTATGATCTTTGCTTTGAAATAGTGGAGACATTGCCTATTGCGTAAAAAGTTTCAGATCTTCATTGATCGTAAATGTCTCAAGAATCTCTTCACTCAAAAGGAGTTGAATATGAGGCAAAGAAGATGACCTGAATATCTCAAAGACTTTGAATGTACCATTGAGTATACTGAAGGCAAGGCTAATAAAGTAACTAATGCCCTAAGCAAGAAATACACAGGCATCTTGAAACATAGTGAAAAAGAACCAAATAAACTAAATAACCTAACTTGTTTGGCTAAAAAGTGGCTAAGATGGGAACAAGCCGAGATGAGGGTAGTGACTATTCAATTAACCTAGAAAATAGAAATACAGATGGCACAGCAGTAGCATGAAGATCTCACTAGAATATCCGGGCAAAGGCTAGGAAACTATTTCAGGGGTTCTCTTATAGGTAGGGATTGCTGTACTTCCAAGATAGGATTTATGTACCCAAGGGGTGTGAATTAAGAGAACAAATTCTAAATGAAGCCCATTCTAGTAGGATAAGCATACATCCTGGAACTATGAAAATGTATCAAAATCTGAAAGAACACTTTTGGTGGTCCAATATGAAAAGGGAAATTTACACATTTGTATCCAAATGTGTGGTATGCCAACAAGTAAAGGTAGAGTACCAAAGACCGGAAGGTAAATTATAAAATTTGCCCTTGCCAAAATGAAAGTAGGTTCCATTTCTATGGATTTCCTGGTAAGCATGCCTATGACAAGAAGAAAGCATGATATTATCTGGGTAATTGTGGATAGACTTACAAAGTCAACCCATTTTTTACCTATTAATCTCATAGATCCATTGGATAAGCTGGCACAGCTGTACATTAAAATATTAGTGAGTTACATGTTATCCCAGATGACATAGTTTTAGATAAATACCCAAGGTTTGTGTCTAGATTTTGGAAATCACTACATCAAGCATTGTGTACTCAACTGAAACTAAGTTCAGCTTACCCCCTCAAACTGATGGACAAATAGAGAGGACTATACAAGTCCTTGAAGTATCTTAAAATGCTGTGTATTGGACTTTAAAGGAGAATGGGATCAACTCCTACCTTTGATAGAATTCTCCTATAATAACAACTATCAATTAGTGAAAAAAATGGCAACTTATAAAGCTTTGTATGGGAGGAAATGCATAACTCCCCACTGTTGGCAGGATCCTAAGGATGCAGTTGAGGTAGGACCAGAATTGATCCATGAAACACTAAAAAGATCAAGGCTACCAATGATAGAGAGCAAGCCTATGCCAATTAAAAAAGGAAAATAGGCCTAGAGCTCCAAATAGGGGACTATGTGTGGATCAAAGTGTCTCCAATGAAAGGAGTTATGAGATTTGGGAAGAAAGGGAAATTAGCCCCCAAAAACATTGGACCATTTCCAATAATGGCTGGGATTGGTAATGTTAGCATGCTTAAAAATTATTTATCTAATTCACAACAAGCTATACCAGCTTCTGATATTTCAGTGAGCCCCAACCTCTTTTACGAAGAAGAACCTATAAAAGTTCTAGCCAAAGATGTGAGGAAGATGAAGAGTAAGTGGATAAATATGGTGAAAATCTAGTGGTCTCACTATTTTGAGCAATAAGCCACTTAGGAAATAGAAACTGAAATGCTCAAAAGATACCCAAGGTAATTTCCAATATTACTTGAGAATTTGGAGGACCAAATTCTTTAAGGAGGGGAGAATGTCATACCTGTAACTTGCATAGGTCATGGGCTATGAATCTTGCATGAGTTTGATACATGAAAGATGTGAATAGATAATGCAAGTTATGAAAGATTAAGAGATAAGAAACTCACTAGATACCCTAAGAGCATATCAGAGGGAAAATGAGAGAAAAAAATGCCCTACTCCTAAACCAAAAGTGATTAAAGTATGGCTATGAAGGGTCTTAAGACAAAGACTCATGGTTTGGAAGAACTTGGAAGCATTAAGAAGCAAATATTTAAGGAGGACCACAAGGGGGACTCTGAGCACACCCTTGTGTGCCTTTATGTGAACTTGAGGGCTCTAAACAATAGAATCCAAAAGGAAATTGTGTAAACTCAAATCCTAAGAACATGATACAAGTAAGGGTAGCTACATAAGCCCAAGAAATGTGAAAAACACATAAGAAAGAACAAGAACACCGTAGAGGGCACTAGAGAACACTTAAGTGCAACTATATGCTTATGAAGGCTCTAAAGCCTAATTTCATAAAAGGAATTACATGAGATTGATGCTTATCATTTAAATGAGAATGAGGGCTATAATATGGGCTAAAAGAAGGTGAAAAACAAAAATAACCTATTGAAACACCTTAGAGAACACAAAAGTGCTCTTGGATGCATTTTAAGTGTGTCTATGTTCAATGCAAAGTATGAGTGCCTAATTGCCCGAATTAATTGATCAAGTGGGTGCTCAATATGTGCCAGTTGAAGAGTAAAGTAGGACAAAATGAATATGTAAAGAAATTGAGCTGCTTGGAGGAGGATTTGACCAAAACTTAGTCAGGAGTCTATGGCGGCTTGGTCATTCAACCACCGTTTGCTTTGTAGTCTTCAAAGGTAGCTTCATTATAGCTTCTTAACTATTTATTGGATATTTCATAACTCATTTATAGCCTAAAAATATAGCAAACATAGACCAAAGACTTTTTACAAACCAAGACACAAGCAAAACAAAACACAAACCAAGTTAGCCAAAACCAAGACTAAGCATAGCATATCAACTATGGCGTTCTTCATGAGCTACTGTCTACTTGATTTCCTAGTATTTTATTACACTACACTACTTTTCCAGACCTCTACCAAGATACCCTAGAGATACCAAAAAGAAAGGATGTAAAGAAGGACAAAAACAAGGCAAATTCAAAGCATGATGGTGCAAGACTAGCTCATGGTGGTGTCTATGTTTGATGCTTATGTTCAATGATGTGTGATCAAGCTTCCTTGCTACCATTTCAACCATAGCTAAAGACCCATATAAAGCTTTTTCTTATATATTTTGAAGGGGAAAAGCTACCCTAGGGGATGGCTAAAGGCCAAAGGAACCTAGAGGTTATGTAATGGGCTATGTATGCATTAAGCACTATGGTGAGCTAGCTAGTTGGTTTTCGGCAAGCATAGGGGTTTTGTTCAAATTGGTCCAAGCTTGATCAATTACCTAGAGCTCTATGTTAATTGAATCCAATCAAAGTGATCACATGAAGAAACTAAAGAAAAATCATGACTGTTTTGTTAAGGAAACCGTGTGTATGTGGTGTGTGTGTGTTTGTGTGCTTCTCTATTTGTACGCATGTACTAACCCCTATTTTGTATATATGCATTTTATGTATCATTCTATATATGTTATTTTTGGTGTCTTCTATGTTTGTGGACGTAGGTTATTAAGCAGAAGTGAAGGTTTATATGTGTATCAATGTTTTAAACATTGTGGAGGCACTAGGTGTTGTATTGGGTCTTTACTGAGTACATATGTACTCACACCCTTTTTCCCATTTCAAGTAAACAAGTGGAGGAGTGAAGGGCTAGGGAACGTCTAAGAGATGTCTATGTATAGAGAAGTATACTTTGGAATTTATGACTTATGAAGAGGAAGCATGGGAAAGCTCATAAAATTGAACTAATGATTCTGTTTTGTTGCTGTGTTTGTAGTCCCTGATGGCTGCAGTGGGAGTTGTTGTCTTTGGCTCTATCCTGGTATCGGCTAAGGCTAGGAGAGTAATAAAATAGTTATGGCCTAAGTGTCTGGTCAAAGTGGAGGTCAAAGTGACTGTAGGCTTAGAGACAATTTAAGCCATGTTTGTACCATGCATGACACTTAGTGAACCAAACTTTTCTGTACAACTTTTGGGCCATGTAGTCCCTTTTTGAAAATGTTGGCCTGTACATATATATATATATAACTGAGGGTAATGGGACTTAGTCTAAAGCATGGCCTATGCCTTGTATATATTTTGGGCTTAAGTAGGCCATAGGCCACTAAGTATGGTATGATACAAAAATGCATGCAGGGTTTGTAACCTATTAAACTAATGTCTATGCATGTATGTGTGCCTAGGTGTGTGTGTATGTTTTGCACTAGGTAGGCCCTAGTTATCCCTAAAGACACTAAGACACACACTTATAAGCCAACCTATATTTATGCACCCTATATGCATTAAAACAAGATAATGAAATTGGTTAAGTAAGTGCATTCACTAGAGTAACACATTAAACTTATAACTTAGTGTTAAAGTAGCAACTTAACCTCTTAAACTGTTAATCTAAAGTGTAAAGTTAGGGTTAAGAATCTTGGGAGCCAAAGTCTAATTCACCCTATGAATCCAACTGGATGGTTAAAACTGATTGATCCGCAATCTCCTAAAAGGGTTTAAAATGGGGGTAAATTGGGTCCTGACAACCGGAGGGGGGCATGTGATAGCTGAAAGGCTATCACTTGTAGGACCTTTAGATAGGTGGTTGATACCACTCTCAGAATATAACACGACCAACCACGGTAGAAGGCTCATAACCAACCTCATGTACCATCTCAGCCAACCTTAGATTAGGTCTTGGTACCATCCTCAAAATGTCGCATAGACAACCTTGAAGAAGGTGCTTGACACCATCTTTGGGTAATAGCTCCGTCAACCTTGGAAACTGGCCAACACTACCTTCAGGTGACCATCTTCAAGTTGTACATCAATCGACCTTGAGCAATTAGCTAATATCACATCAAAAAAACCCTCATCACCCTTGGAGATAAACATGGCTTCCAAAGGGGTTTGAGAACATCTAAAGGCTCATAGAGGGAAATGACAAAGGCTTAGCCCCTAGGATCACTGACAGGAACCTCCCCCACATCCCTGGCCAAAGGTCTGAGTGTAACCGTTTACAGATAGCCAAGCACACCTTTCTTCGAGGTACGGACCTAACGTATGTAGATTTGACCGATCACTTGTCTCAATCTGCTTGACTAAGGAAAAATGCCCTTCTCCCCAAAGCCTTCAATAAATACTTAGGAGGCCCATAGGTAATACACACAAGAGACTCTTTTTTTTCTTTTTACTCTCAACAATCTTTCCCTTATACACTAACTTGGGCGTTAGAGGTCCCTTCCTCGAAAAACACTCTAGGTACCCCTTGACCCTTATTATTCAGTTATGCAGGCACTATTCAGGTTAAGCATCTCCGGATGCCTACGTGTCCTACATCGAAGTTGTCTTAGAGCATCAATGCTTGGGTTGGATGTGCTCCTCTTCTTACTCCTTGGTTAGAACTATCCCTTCCTTGTCTTCTATTATAACTTCCTCATTCTTTCTTCTTGGTGACTTTTCCCTCAAACTTGCTAAAGAACAACCTTTAATCATGAGCAACCTAGTTTGGACTCAATGGAACAAGTATCATCTCCTTTTTCAGATGTAGGATTTTTTAATGACACAAGATAGAAAGTTTTCCAGAGCCCTCATAAAGAATGACCTCCATGTCTTCCCACCAAGGCTAGATAAGTATAATATGTCCAATGTGCATAGGCACAATAACACAAAGTAGCTAGTCATGATATTTACCAATAGAGGTATGAACCATTGCTTACTTGGTCACCTCAAATTTAGGATAATTGAGCCACTGTGGCTTATAGGGATATAGATGTAGAAGGGTCACCAATTGAAGCTTCCTCACCAAGGATCTTTTAACCATATTTTCATGAATTTTTCCATCTATAATCACACAACATTCATGCCATTAGCCTTACACCTTGAATGGAAAATATCCTTGTGTGGCACCTCCATCATAATGTAATCAATGGCTGATTTTTCAAGTACCTAAAACAAAAAAAATCCTCACAAACACTCTTTTATTTTTCTCAATTTGTTAGTGGAAAATTTTGAGACAATCAATCCTTATAAGTACTCTTCAACCAAATCTCTCTAAAATAAAACCAATTTGAAAAGATTAATGTAAAATAATAATTTTGATATTTAGGGACCAAAAACAATGAGAAACAGACAAGAACTATATGGTTGAAAGTGGGAAAATAAGCACTTATGATAGGGCGAGGGCGAAACAAGACACAAACTAGAGAAATGTCAAATTTGTGAATTCTTACTTGTTGAGCACTTAACAAAGTCAAAACAATTGAAACAATTGGTGATTGGAAACATAAAAATTTTGGAACAAAAGAAAGAAAATAGATTAGGAATGATCAAAATCTGGAAGAAACAAAATAGAAAATTAATTAGATTGTTTGCAAAACAAAAGACAAAGAACACAATGATTATTTAGATTGAACAAAGAAAAATTTAGACCGAACACAACCTACAAGTTTTTTTTTTGTTTTTTTCTTATTTTTAATTTAGGAAAAAAAAGACAAAACATATTACAAATCTAGAAAAAAAAATAAAAAAAGAATTGAAAAGAACAATATTGAAAAAATGATAGATAGATCCTGATTGAAGCTTGTGGCTATGCTACCAATTGATGGACAGGCAATTCCAAGAAAATTTTCAAGCTTCAAAAGGCACCACCAACTCCCCAAAATTGGGTCCAAGAAATTAAATTAGGAAGAAATAAAAGAAGCTAAAAATAGATTACATTAAGAAAAGAGTTGTAGAAGTGAAGTTAGAAGAAATTTGAAGAACTACATTAAGAAATCCTTCTTTGCTTCATTCAAGAGACATAGTAGATAGTGGAGTTCTGAGGAACTCAAGAGAAAATATTCTTATTGGAGAAATAATCAATAATCTCTTTCATACATAGAGAATTTCACAGCCCATATATAGGGTCTGAAATAGGCACATAAAACCCTAAACCTGATCAACTAGGAATCCTAGTTCGATAATACTTAAGAAAACTGGGCATAGTAATTCTAAATTATTAGGAACACTTGGAAATAATAATTATTCTAGAATTCCTACCTAAAATAGAGTAAAACTATAAAATATACCTGCTGGACTCAAACTATAACTTGGTAAACACGCAACACACACTCATAAGCACATAAAAGGTGTTGTATGCAAGTTCTCGTATGCAAATTGTTTCCATGAGAATCCCAGCTACTCCAGACCATATGAGTGACTTATTCTACCTTTAAAAATACTAGAAACATGTATTTTCAACCCTTGAAGATAGCAAAGCCATTTCTCCTTGACTAGGTCATCCTTTAGCTTCATTTGTGCATGATGGAACAAATGCTTGGACATGGTGTGTCTTCTTCGGTGTGGGCTATAAAACCAACTTGTGTATGACATCCTTGGCTAGAAATATTCATGCTTATAAGGAAAATCACCTTTGGCTTGGCCATGGATTCTAATACCTTAACCATGCTCTACATAGTGCTCTAGGGTGGTGCTCCAAGGTGGCTTTGCTATAGGGTTTTCTCTTGGCTCCATCACCAATGTTAAGGTAAAGTCTGATCGGCTTCCTCCAACCATCTTGAAAGACTATTGAGTGTATCAGGCGAACCAAGGGTACTATAAGTTCCTCTATCGTGGCCTTTTCCCGTCCTTTTGAGAGGGCATTTGCCCCTGTATTCTGAGCCCTTGAGATCTTATGAACCTACATGAGGTCAAACATGTTGATCCAATCCCTCACCATATTAAAGTTTTTACCACCTCAACAAATGGGAAAATTACAATATAAAGGTATAATGGTTATAAACCATTATATAGCATAATTTTCACCAAAGTGAATGAAATTTGAGGGGTAAAGTGAATAATCTACACCTCCTTGAGAGATTACAATGGTTATTTGGTACTAAAGGAAGCCCTAGAGGATTCCTTGTTTTACAAGTAATCTATGGGTCTTATTGCAAGATTTCAAGACTTGGGTACTCAATTGTACAACTCTAAAGAATAGATTTTGGAAGGATTTGAATGGTATGGAAGAAAGTTTTGGTTGCTAAATTGCATAAAGGAAACAAAGGCTATTATTCAAGAACCTAAGACAACTAGGTTTACAATTGTTCACAAAAATAACTTAAGGGTGGGATGATTTTTTATAAGAGTCAAAGATAACCATTTCTAGCATTATCCCAACCTTTTATTTCCAGGTTCTAAGGTCAGAAAGGTGGGCTAAAGATTAGCCAAAAATTCTTTGCTTAAGACATAGTTATATTGACTTAAGTGAAGGTTAAGGTTAAACTAATCAAGTCAATTAAATATCTTGATTTCTTTACTTTTCCTTGGTCATTTTTGGCCCTCACCACCCAAAGTTCCTCCCTTATCTCCTACATAACCTTCCATAGCCACCATAGCTTAATCTCCTAAGAAATCACAAAGGAAAGCAATCGGATTCAATGGGAAAGAGAAAACCCTAGTTTTTGGGTTTATTGAGCTTCCTTTGCTATTTTCAGCTTTCACAGCTTAAGTAAGGGTTTTTTCTTCATGCTTCATGGTTTTTTACTGTCCTAAGATGATGATCAAGCATCCATGAAGCTAAGACCATGTTTGGAAGAAAGAAAAAAGCTCAAGGAACCAAGTATGGGTTAAAGGGGAATGCATGAACAAAGTTCCAGCCTTACTATTTTTCATGCACTAAGATGGCAGTGTTTACAAGAGTTTCTAGAGCCCAAGTTAGTACTAACTAAGACCAATTAGCCTCCTAAGGCCAAGCATTATCTTGAGGATGGTTGCCATAGAGATTACATAATGTTTATTTGATTGTTTATGAACTAACCCTAATGTGTTTATTGCTACCAGCATTACATCTGTTTGTTGCTGTGTTGTTTGTGCATTTGGATGGATGTGTTTGTGTATTTGTACTGTAATTTTTTGTTTTAGTGTCTTTGGATTTCAGTTATATGACTGGAGTTTGAAGATTTTATTCATAAACCCTTACTAAGTTTCATTTAAGAAACTTACCCCCTTTCTGTCCATTTCAGGTGCTGTGGATAGATCTCATTCAAACTGACCCCTGTCATTTGATTTTTGATCTAAAATTTCAGTTACTTGAACTTCCAAGTATCTAGTTGTAATCTGGAGTTTTTGGTGATTTTAGGAGCACATTTGGTATTTTTAGTGATGGTGCTTATTATACTATACAGCAGCTGTCCAGCATTCTGTTTCTGGAGTGCATTGTGTCTAAAGCTCTCCTGTAACTAGGGTGTGTGTTTTAACTGAGTTAAGAACATTATGTAGTGCATGGATGCATGTACATGTAATGCATGTGAAGTTTGGACAATGTATGTGAACATTTGTGGGCTGTTTTGCTATGTATGAGGATGCTATGCACAGGCTGCCTAAGTGTGCAATATAGGCTGCTTGTTTGTAAATTTTGGTATTGGCTATGTAAAGATGCTAGCTGTAAGGGAATGTAATTCCTAGGTGTCTTGGACATGTATGGAATAGCCTTGAGTGGCTTACCCCTTGTGAATGAAGTGTTTGCATGCTTATAAAATTTTGTATGGGCAAAATGGTCATAAAGTGATCAGAATTTTGACTCTACACTCAAAGTTCTATATCTCCCTGTGTAGAATGAATCTTGGTATGAAATTTTGACCACACCTAGAGCACATCTAGAGGTTGAACTGGGATTTTGAATTTCTGAATTTGGAGCCCTGTAGCCAAATATATGACATTGCAAATTTGGCCAAGTTACTATTCATTTGGTTAGAATTTTGTAACCAACTTCAAAAATCCATAACCTGGTCCATAGGTGGGCTATTGATGTAAAAAAAAATTATTGGGTTTAATCTAAGTCTATACTTGATAATGGAGCAAAGAAAATAGGGGGTTACATGGCTAGAATGATATAGTTTATTGGAGGAAGTTTGGGTGCAGTGGCTGGAATTTTTGAACCTAGTAAGAATGCTTAATGTGTGGAAGCCAAAACTAAGACTTGTGCTAGTGTTTTCTTTCCTAGCTTCAATAGTGTGCATAAATGTAAATATGTGTGTTATGGTTAGACCAATATGCATGTATTTACATAGTGCTCAAGAGGGTCACTTGAGTATGTACACTAGGGGTGTTGCTCTGGTGACCTACAAGACACACCAATCCTGGGAGTTTAAATGCACAGTTTTGGCACCATAACTGGATCATTCTTGAGTGGGTAACAAAGGTATTTGAAAAGAGTGGGCTCTTTTGCCCCTACTGTACCCTTAATTTGGTTTACTATTAACTGAGAGTCACTGTATATCTATAGGCATCATACGTCCGGCCGACCAGCCATTTGTAGCCCAGTAAGGTAGGCTTTGTATTCAACGATGTTGTTTGTTACGGGGAAGTGAAATTTAATTTTGAGGGTTTCTTCTAAGTTTAGTGGACCTTTGAGTACGATGCCTACTCCCTGGTACTCGGGTCATGAGGTCCCATCAACGTACATTTCCTATAGGGGTTTTTCCTTTATCTGCTCCTCTTAAATTTTTTCCACTAATGTCATTTCAACCATGAAGTCTACAAGGGCTTGTGCTTTTATAGCCTTTTTGGGTTTGTAGCAAATATCATATTCTCCTAGTTTGATGCACCATTTAGCAAGTCTACCTAACTTATTAGGCTTTTGAAGAATATCGTGTAAGGGCAATTCTATTTTGACAGTGATGTGGTGTATCCAGAAGTACAGTCATAGTTTTCTAGAAGCCATAACAAGGGCTAGGACCATTTTGTGGTGTACAGGATGTCTGGGTTTAGCCCCTTTGCGGGTCTGACTGGCCATTTTTCTTGCCCATTTTCTCTAACAAGAACAGCAATGACACAATTATTTGAGACTAGCATATGTGGAGATTAATATGAAATATGTAGTCTACACATAGGTACAAGTTGGAGAACTTGTGTACTGGACCAACCCATAAAGAGAATGCTACATGGATCATTCTATGAGTATCATAAGTGTTTTTCATAGTGATCATGGTGTATGTAGTCCTTTCACCTGAGATCATCAAGGTTCCCTACATATGAATCACATACTTTGATACTACTGTATGTTGGCCGTAACTAAGTGAACATGAAAGTGATCATTAGGTAGGTCACATATCATGTAAAAGGATTTGTATGGTCAAGATAGAATTTGTCCATCCAAAATAATAGAGTGATATCTATGGGCCCTTTGATAAAGTGAGATTAAAAAAATATATGACCATGCTTGAATGAGTTGATATACGATATCAATGTCATCAATTTAAGTTAGTCTACTTTGGAATCAAGAAACCAGGGATTAGGCTACACGAGAGTGACACATTCTATGTCTCATGCTCGGTCTTGATATCTTAGGCAAAGGGATAATGGCATATACAAATAATGATTATAAAGGTTTAGTCGAATCACCAACTATCTTGTCACTTGGGTAGCAATAATGTGTTGCTTAGACACCGCTCATTGTTTATGATCATAAATGTCATTTATGATCATTGCCAATGTGGTAGGAGCATATAAGGTCACACACTTGAAGCTAATTCAATTATTTAAGTGCATGGGCCGAATTGTTTGATTTTGGTTTCATGATAATTTCGGGTTAATAATTGGCCCAAAGGTTGAGCCATTATTAACCCGAAATTAAACCTAATTGGATTAAGGTTTTGAAACCCATTAGGCTTGGGAGTTAAAGCCTCACTATATATACATCATATAGTAAGGATTTTCATACCTTAACCCTAGCCTCCCAAGAAGGACGAAATCAAAAGGGTTCTGAAAGGTTCTAGCTGCACTCTTTTCTGGCCCTTCCTTGGAGGACACAAGCTACTATTACAGGCACAAAAGGAACATATCTATTGGGATGTGGTGGAGGCACGGTGATCTAAGAGCTTTATGTTGATACCATAAAGAGCTTGAACACGTAAACTATTCAAACCATTGTGATTTGGCTCAACAGTTGGGCTAACGATCTTAGCCAACTAGGTAAAAGATTTTGAACACCCGATTTACTCCATCTCTCTTGGATTCTAGAGGTTTCTAGTTACTTTCCACTGCACTTGTTTGGCTCCCAAAACCCTGTATTTATCTGCTAGAAGGTTAGGTTGCATTCGTCTATCCATTTAAAGATCATTTCTTTCTTAAGCATTTGAAAAAAGGGCCTACAATGATCGCTAAAGTGTGAGACAAACCGTCTAAGGATGATTAGCCGTCTAGCCAGCTTCTAGACATCCTTCTTTGTCCCAAGGATTGGGTACCATGAGGATGGCTTCAATTTTGTCTGGGTTTGCATCCACCCCTTTCTTCGAGACCATATAGTAAAGGAATTTGTCAGTACCTACACCAAAGGTGTTTTACTTTAGATTAAGTTTCATGTTAAATTGTCACATTCTTTGGAAGGTTTCTTAATGGTCATCAAAGTGTGTTTTATTGATTGAATTTTGATGATCATGTCATCTACATAGACTACCATTTTTCTCCCCAATTAATCTGTAAAGATCTAGTTCATCAATCTTTGATAGATGGCCTCGATGTTCTTTAGGCCAAGGGCATATATTTGTCACAATAGACTGCTTCCTAGGTTATGAAAGTCATTTTCTCTTCATCCTCAGGGTTGCATTTGAATTTGGTGGTAGCCAATAAAAATGTCCATGAAGGACAGTATTTTGAATTCAAATGTAGCGTCGACGAAATAGTTTATAGACAAAAGGGGATAAGGATCTTTAGGGCATATGTCATTGAGATTTGTGTGATTGACACACATGCACCAGTCACCATTTTTTCTCACCAGTACTACCTTGGTGAGTTATTCAAGATATAGCACTTCCCAAATGATGCCAATGTTCAACAACTTCTTGACTTCCTCTCTAACAGAGTCTCGCCTTTTGGGTGCCATGCGGTGCTTTTTCTGCTGTACTAGTTGGGTAGAAGTCTCCTTGGAATGTGTGAGTAAGGATGTCACATCCCGAGTCCATAATCGATCAACAAAACACCTACCTACACCACATGGGCCATCCTTTGGAAAAGGATAAGTGCTAGGTGTTTGAGCTTTGAAACTTGAGCCTATATATCTGTTGGGTTTCGGGAGCCAAACAGCGCAGCGGAATTTAACCGAAACCCTCCAGGATCCAAGTGAAACGGGGTAAACTGGGTGTTCAAAAATTTTCATACCTAATTTTCGGTTGAGATCTCTCACTCAACTGTAGAGTCGAATCACAAAACTTGAACAATTGACGTGTTCAAGCTCTCTATGGTATCCACACGAGCCTCTAGGGATCACCACGCTTCCACCACATCCCGGCATATGCATTTCTCTTGCACTCGTAGTGCTAGCTTGCGTCCTCCAAGGAATTGCAAGAGAAGAGTGCGGCTATCCTTTTGGGAGGCTAGGGCAAGGAGACCTACGAAATTCTCACTAAAAGTTGTATTTATAGTGAGACTCAACTTCCAGGCCTAATGGGTTTCAAAGCCCTAATCCAATTAGGATTTAATTTCGGGCTCAATAATGGTTCAACTATTGGGCCCATTATTAATACGAAATTAAAGTGAAACCATAACCCAAATAATTAGCCCATGCACTCTAATGATCCAAATAGCTCTATGTGTGCGACCCAATAGGCTCTTACCACGTTGGCAATGATCATAAATCACATTTATGATCATAAGCAATGAGCGGTGTCTAGCAACACATCATTGCTACCCAAGTGACAAGATTGTCGGTGATTCAACTAAACCTTTATGATCATCACCGATATATGCCATTGTCCCTTTGTCCAAGATATCAAGACTAAGCACGAGACATGGAATGTGTCACTCTCGTATAGCCCAATCTTTGGTTTCTTGATTACCGAGTAGACCAACTTAAACTGATGACATTGATATCGTATATCAACTCATCCGAGCATGGCCATGCATTTTTCTAAGTCTTACTCTATCAAGGGGCCCGAAGATATCACTCCCGTTACATAGAAGGGACAAATCCCATCTTGATCATACAAATCCCTCTGCATGATATGTGGCATACCCAATGACCTCCTTCAAGTTCACTCAGTTACGAGCAACAAAGGAAAGTATCAAAGTATGTGACTCACATGTAGGGAACCTTGATGATCTTAGGTCGAAGGACTACATATACCATGATCACCATGAGAATCACTTATGACACTCATATAACAATCCATGTAGTGTTCTCATGGTGGGTCGGTACAGTACACAAGTTCTCCAACTTGTACCCATATGTAGACTACATATCTCATATTAGTCTCCACATATGCTAGTCATTATGTATTATTGCAACCCGCTCCACAATAATACTAGACCAGGGACGTTTAAGAATATCATTGTTCTAGGGTTACAATTATGTTTATTACGTTACATAGAAACAAAACAACGAACATAATTGCTGGATTAATGCCTTAATAAAATATCATGACTCAATGTGCAAAAAATACAATCATCTCATGATTGGCTTTTGGGCACAACATTAACAATATCCACACAAGGCTTCCTACATTTCTTCCATGTGGTATATAGGAGTGTTACAAACTTCCCCCATGTACCCAACATCCCCATTGGGGTCATTTGGATTACTTGGTCCCTTAGACTAATAACCTCTCGAATCCGATTACTTGGCCAACCTCTTAAATCCAACATCAGTTCCAATCAATGATGCATGTGCATACCTAGTATACCACATCATCATGGTCCTTGAGTTAGCTCTAATACCATCTATAATAACCTAAGTTCAGAACCGGTCAATGAAACACCTGCCCACACCACATGAGCTATCATTTAGAAAACGATAAGTCCTAGGTACTTAGGAATGGATTCTCAGTATAAGGAAGCCCCCCCGACTATCCCATACTGACAAACTCAACCACATACTTTGAACCAAGCCTAGCTTTAATACCATTTGTCATAAGCCAAGTCCAAAACCAGCCAATAAAACACCTACTCACACCATATGGCCATCCTTTGGAAAAGGATAAGTGCTTTGTATTTGTGCTCTGGAACTTGAGCCTATATATCCACATAATGCTTCCCACATTTTTTCCATTTAGTATATTGGAGTGTTACAAATGATCTCTGAGTTTATCCTAAGCATCTTATTGGGGGCCCATGCAAACACATCTATATTTTCTCTAAAGAACTGGACAAATAATGATCTTTCCTCATGTGGAAGATCATTGCCAACCTTTATTGTTCTTCCAAGTGCCAGCTCCACCAACTCGATGTACTTAGGCAAAGTTATGCCAGGTTCATCCTCCTGGGTCATATTTCTTCTTTTTTCTTCCTTTACTCATGCAAGCTCATCTTTCTTTTTGCCTTCTATAGGGTAGGTATGTAGCCCCATCGTACCGAGGTCTGGTCAACAAAGATAGTGGCATCCCCAACAAGGATTATAAAGAGCACCATTAGCCATCTGACATTGGACCAGATATAAAATTGTACTCGAACGGGCCTGCCAGGTATGGCATTGTAAGGTGACAGGACATCTAAGATTAGAAACTCAGTGGTGTTGTAGTCACAAGCGACCTTTCCTTTGTGGTTTTTTCCCATCAACATGAGGGATACATTAATGGTCCCAATTATAGTAACTACTGCCTTGCCTACCCTGAAGGTAGATCTAGACATGGGGGACAAATATGACCTTCTTATCTTTATTTTCTCTAATCAGTCCACAAAGATAACGTTGATGTTGGCCCCGGTGTCTAAATAATTTCTCTCTACATCAAAATTATTTATTCGAACCCTAAATACAAGTAGATCCAGGTGGGGGACAACTCTGGTACCCCTTGTTAGGACCTTCCTAGGGTTAGCCACATCTAGTTGGGCAATCTCATACCTTTGTCTTTTATAAGTTGAGAAAGGTTCTCTTTTGGTGATTATGTGGACAACCTCGGCTGGGGGTCTGAGATTCTTATAGGCCCTTAAGGGGGATCACTACCTTTCAAGCCTCCGTCCTCTATCATGATTGTTGTCATCGTCCCTTCTATGAGGCTTTCATCTTGCCTTCGATAGAGTGATTGCTATCTGAATCGGTATTCTTTCAGCTTCACAGCTTGGATCATTTTCTGGAAAAGCTTTTTTAGTTGCCAGCATTCTTTAGTGTCATGGCCTTTGTCTTTATGATATCCACAATATTTCTTGAGGTCCTTCTTATGCCAAGGTGGCATTGAGGGAGGCCATCGAGGAACTTGGTTCTTCTTCTCTAGAGCATATAGGACATTTGACCTCATTTCCCACAAAGGAGGGAGAATAGGTTCTAGCTGCCCCTATTTTTCTTCTTGGACCCATCTTCCGTGGCCTTTGTTTGCTTTTTTATGGGTGATGGCTGGTTGAGTTCCTCAGTGTGCATATACCATGCAACTTGATCAAGGAAGTCATTTATATCTCTAACAAGATTTCCATGAAGGCACCAGGCCAACCTTAAGTCACATGCCAACCCTTGGGTGATGACAACTGAGGGTAGCTCTAGAGATAGCCGTTATACTTGTACCACTTAGACATCAAACCTTTGAAGGAAGTCTGTAAGAGACTTGTCATGGCCTTGTCTAATTTTTAATAGGTAAGCCACCAGTTTTGGGGTTGGTCTACTTCCTAAAAAGTGTCAAAAAAACACTTGAGAAAGTTCCTTAAAGGAGGAGAAACGATGCCCCTAATTAATCCTAAACCAAGTGGCAATAGTCCCGTTAGTGTAGAGCTAAAGGCCCTTCAAATAATCACATCAAAGGGGCCCATTCTAGCCTCATAGAGGTGACATACCTCTAGATATGACTGATCGGGTCAAAAAGGCCATCTTATAAGTCAATTTTTGACATTCAGAACCCCTCGGGAATAGGGGCATTGATTATTTTGTGCATAAAAGGCTAGAGTCACATGTATTCTACACCAATGCCTAGGTTGAGGCCCTCATTCAAGGGCTCGGGGGCTCTTATGTATTACTTTATCTGATCAAGCCTTTGCAAAATGGCGCTAATATTGCTGCCTCCAAGGCTGTTGGAATGGTCGAGGGATGATGGTAGCTTAAGGGCTCATACCCTAGGGGTAGGATGCCGAGGATGAGCCTAACAGGGCTTCCTAAGGGCTCGATGCCTCTCAGTAACCTACTCTAAAGCCCTTTGTAAAGCTCTCTGAATCTCTTGTCGTAATGTTGTCCTAAATTGCTCAAATAGAGCGTGCAGTAGGACCTGGAACTAGTTGTCGTCTAGGGGTACAGGGGCCTTACCGTTGCAAGGGTCCCTCTGAAGCCTCAAAGAATCTTTTTAGTCCACTTTTTGGTGTGCTTCATTGCCTGCAAACCCTGTCGATCTAGCAGGACAGCGGCTCTCCTGCTCATTTTCTTGTGTCTTGGTTTTCCAAACAAGACATCCAAGTGTTCACCACAGCCTTTCCCACAGACAATGCCAAATTAATAGTTGAAGGGATCGTGTGAGATTGGCCCAAAAGCTTGGTGAACCTTAGATTGGTGACCTACATGTAAAGACAACGTTGAAGCCCTGAGATGTGTGCCAAGGGGAAACCCTCTGACACTCAAGTCAGATTTCTGACAGATAGAGAAAAGCAGAGATGGGTGGAGAGTCAGAATCTCATACCTTGGGATTAGCGATTTAAAGCATTTGTATAGCTTAAGGGATTTAAAAGGGATTCATTCTAGGATAGGAATCCTGGTAGCTTATCCTCGTAATTATGGGTTACTATTCCATCCAGGGCAAGGTTCCCTTACAAATGTATTTAGGGCTCCTTATCCGTCACAATGGCAGTTCTTTATCAATTGTGGGCCCCGAGTTGGGCTAATTTCCTACCAGACATAATTTATCGTATGGTAAAAAATAATAGCATAATCTTTACTACTATAATTTATAACCATAAACAACAATATACTTATACTTAATTTCTTATGCAAGTAGGTGTGTGTATGTGTGTGTTTCTTTATTATTGAAATGGTTGTAATTTGTTTATTTTATTTGACTAAAATTATGCTAGTCATGCGCAGTTCATGGTATAAAACAAATACAAATACACACACAAACAAAAACATGACACCGAAGTCATAATTAGGGATGGCAAAATCTAACTCGACTCGATGACCTGGCCCAACCCACCCAAACTCAAGCCTAACCAAAACCCAATTTGACTAAAAGGGTCAACAACTTGAACCCAATTGTACCCAAACTGACCTGAACTCAACCTGATTAAAGGGAAACCTGAGAGAACTTGAATAAAAATGACCCAAACCTGAAATACACAAACTTGAAATGACCCAAGCCTGAATTGACTAGAACCTGAAATGACCCAAACTTGAGACTAACTTGACCCAAACCTAAGATGACCCAATGACTAAACCCGACAAGACCTAATTTTAACCCTCACCCTAAACCTTAACTTTCTTCTTTCATTATCTTTTATATTTAATAAGTCCTAAATATGGAGGTTTCCATGATAGTAACTTCCATTTTTTTAGATTTTCATATTCCGTATGTCTCATATTTAGGAATGATGACTTTTTTAATTAGTAACTTCCATTTTTTTGTACTTTCATATTTAGCAAGTCTCATATTTAGGGAAGGGACTTCCATATTTAGTAGTTCCATTTTTTTTAGATGTTTATGTTTAGTAATTCTCATATTTAGAAAGGAGATTCCCATATTTTGTAACTTCTATTTTTTGAGGACTTCTATATATTGCAAGTATCATATTTTAGGAAGAAACTTCTATATTTAGTGAGTCCCATATTTGGATTTTTTCAAAAGAAGTAATTTTTATGTTTAGTAAGTTTAAAGATCTTCATAGGCAATTGTTAAAATTACAGCATTTAGCCCTAAACTCTTAAGTATAATGCAATAAGTACTAAATTTATGAAAAATTCATTTTAGCCATCCTTAATAATTACAACATGGGTCCCTTAACTTTTGAAATCTTCGCACTTTCACTCAAATTTTTTCAAATTTTACAGTTTAGTCACTAAAAGTGAATTTGATTTGTATTCCGTAGTAATTTAAAAAAAAATTCATAGAAACATAAGCACAACAAAATTATCGTAGTGTATATCTAGGTGATAGCTATGTGAGGATCTGAATAACCTGTGCAATGATAGTTGAAGGGTATAGGTTTGGAAAAACAATTAAGTATTACGAACAATGTTAAATTACCTAAATATTTACTAAATTATAATGAAGAAAATTTTTATGAATATTTTAATTAAATATATTGGAAAATGAAAAATTATTTTAAGTTAAATCACATAAAAAAATCAAATTCTTTGATTAAAATTTTAACAAAAATTGAAAAAAAAAACATGAATTGATTCAATCATTTTGACCTATACACCAGTAATCTGAGCAAAAAAAAAAGTTGATCCGAATTTAACCTGAAACCTGACCTGAAGTTACTCGAGACTAAAATTGACCCGACCTGTAGTGCACCTGAACCCAAATAAACCCGACACAACCCAACCTAACCTGAAATCAACTCAACCTGAAATCAGCCCGAACCCAAATGACCTGACCTATACCCGAATTCATGCTAACCTAACTAAACCCGGGCCTGAATGACCTAACTCAAAGCTGACCCAACCCACTCAATTGTCATCCCTAGTCATGAACCCTTGAAGGATAAAAGAAAATTTTTCTTTGGTTGAAAGAAAAAGAATCATTTGAGTCAGAACTAATTACAAAACCCTCCTAATGTTTTGATAAATTTACAGTTTGCCTCAATTTCACAAATCTACATTTTTTTTCATTTTAAATTTATCAAAATATAGCTACTTTATAGTGTAATTGAATTATAATTTAAAAAAATGTTCAAACTGAAGAGGAAGATTATAAATTTTTTAAATAAGATGAGAAATTTATGACTTCACTAAACTTAAGAGGTTTTAGTGTAAGTCAAATAAGCTCCCTACTCCTTATGTTTATATATATTTACACTCTAATACTACCATTTACAACATAAAAAAAGTGTGAATTTATTAAATCTCATGTCCTACTAAAGCTGGAGATATGTACAAATTAGATATCAGATATATACAAACTTGATGCACAAGAAAAGTGAGAGATTTGTGTAAATAATATGTAATATATGTATAAATGAGATCACAGATATATTACAGGTTTAACCTTCCATAAAAACTAGGTATGAATGTGTCAAATCCTATCTATTGCCAAAATTGAAGATATTTATAAATTAGATATCGAATATGCACAAGCTCGATGTTTAAAAAAAGCTAGAGATCTGTACAAATAATGTGTGATACATGTATAAATGCGATCACAGATATGTTACTAATATATTTAATTGTATGTATGAGTTTAACTTTTCACAAAAAAACAGTTGTAAACATGTCAAATCCCATTTCTTACAAAATTTGAGATTTATATAAATCAGATGATAGATATATATGAAACTTGATGTATAAAGCAAGTCATAGATATGTAAAAAATATGTGCCACATATATTTACCAAGATCAAAGATATTTAATAGATATGTAAGTGAATAAACTCTTACATATGAATAATAATGTATTTGACATTATTTGTTCAAATGAGTTTATTCTAGTGTACATATATAATTATATGTTGGTTTGATTCTCTTTATTTATTTATCTATATCATAATGTGATATTAAAATTGTCCCTATATTATTTCTTTATGCATATAATTTCATATCTTTGTTCATATCATTTTTCACATGTATACATATACGTACATAGAAAAACTTAACGAAAATGCTAGTAGCACCACCATTTTTAAAATACCGTCAAACACCACCTAACTTGTCAACTTTTAATTGTTCCATTTTTATGTTGAGGATAATTACAACAGAAGCCATCAAATCTTCCTTAAATTTTATTGTCTATTATTATTTATTTGAAATATTGGCTATTCGAGTTTCAAAACATTTTATCTTGATATAATTTAAGATCATTATTAAAGTTCTTGTTGGTCTATCACACAAGTCATATAATTAGAGTAAGACGTGTTGTTAAGTAGAAAAGATAATAAGCTGAAATAAGATTGTAAACAGAAAGTAGTTTAAGAACCTAACACTAATCAATATAGTTATTAATGGCTCAAATTTTTTGAAAATGTTTCTATGCCCATTTTCAAAGAGATATGATGAATGAGAAGTTTCAAGGAGTGGAAAGATCTAAAATACTAAGGGGCCAATAATTTTGGATTAATAATAATGTATTACTAGGGTATCAAATTGTATGATAGTGAAACTCTATAATTAGAAATTTTGAAGAGTACCTTTAAAAGAGTTTTTATAAAAGGTAAGCATTTGGTATCAATTTTTATTTTCTTAGGTTTGGTAAATCAAGAAATTTTAAAAGTTCAGTTACTTTTTAAAAATATGCTACTTAAATGATTATCATACCTTCTAGTCTGGGATTTCAAATGAAATTACTTCTGGAGAAAAAAAGTGAAAATAAAAATAATGCCTAATAATTTAATGTTTAAACATTGAGACAGGTACTAATATCAGAATTTTGTTTGCTTAAACGGTGTTTATTTATTTATTTATTTTGCGTATTATTAAAATTTTAAACCTTGAGTCCTTGTTTGCGTAACTTTGAAAAGTTTGAAATTCCGACGGTTTTTGGTAATGAATTTTTGTTGGTGTCCGTAGCGGTACTCAAAACTTAAAGGATTACAATAAAATAAATAAAACCTGATATAGTGACTAAATTGAAATTCCAAAATCATTAATAACCAAAGTAGCAAACGCAAAAAAGTTTAAGTACCAAATTCGCTATTTTCCATAAAGTTATGGATATTAGTCACCATCACCTATAGTCGCTGCACCACCACCGCCAACCATCCTAATCTACCCTTATCGTTGCATCTCATCCCACCCTCGCTTTTTGATTTGTACACCAATTCTGTCACCGCCAAATCGTCTGCAGATTCCGTTGCCGTCGTTATCATCCCAGATCCAATTAAGCTTCGCCCTCCTTTAGGCGTCGCTCTGGGGTGCGTCTGGAGGATCGAGAAGGAGGTGCCATCGTCGGTTGGGTGCAGAAGCAAGCGCGGTGCTGACAGTGAGGAGCAGCAAGGAGCGAGACGAAGAGGGATAAGAGATAGCAGGAATTTCCAATTTTTAGTAAGAGTATTTCTGAA
Source organism: Aquilaria sinensis (assembly GCA_005392925.1). Taxonomy (NCBI): domain Eukaryota; kingdom Viridiplantae; phylum Streptophyta; class Magnoliopsida; order Malvales; family Thymelaeaceae; genus Aquilaria; species Aquilaria sinensis. The sequence continues at coordinate 13,487 of SMDT01000275.1, read as the reverse complement.
ACTTCATCCGTACGACATGCATAAGGTAGGGCATATATTTAGACAATGCAAGGTTTTAACAACCTTCATGACATGAATATTTAAAAATCTAGTGAATTCGTCCATAGTCTGTAACTTTTAATTATCTTTTCATTTTATTCCCTTATTTATTGATAATATGGTTTTGGATCTAAACATATTAAAACATTTTATTTGGTCTTGTACATGTTAAAAAAGTTTCATTTTAGTTCCCTAACCGGATAAATTTGTTAGTTCAGAGTAACTGTGTAACATGAAATTTTGAAATTCTACTATAAACAATTAGGTAACTATCTTCCAATTAACTTACATTGTTGAATAATTTTTATTACAATTAGTGGACAATTCAAATCATCATTTTTTCTCTATATAAATTAGACTTATTCCATGATCAAAAAGAGAAAAAAAAAAGGCAATTTAAAATATTAAAAAAGAAGTACACATCTTAAGTTTAGTGAAAATTATCTTATAGCCAAAATTACAGTTTCAAAAGTTATTGTTATGCATTTACATTAACATAATCGATTTTAGTGGTGATGGTGGAAGGGCTATCGCCTACAAGACTCTCAGATTGACAGATCTGGCACCACCCTCGGAGATCCTCATAACCAACCTCGGAGGAATGATGAACCTCAAAAGAAGGGCTCAGTACCACCCTCACATGAATAATCTTGGAACAGGGCCCAACGACCCTCGGAAGATAACACAAGCAACCTTGGAAAAGGAGAAATACCACCTCCGGTAGCATAGAAATCTCCTGAGCACAATTTATACCTCCCGTAGGCTTTTCCTAAACACCTTCAGAGGGGATTCTACTGCTGAAAGGGTTCTCAAGTCCCCGAGGGATCCTAAGGGAAAACGACAAACACAGCTGAGGGACCACTGACAGGAACCTTGCACACGCACCTACCGTCTGAGCATGACCGCCTGCGAACAACTGAAGACACCTCTCCCCAAAGGTATGAACCGAATGTCCAACAAATCTGGCTAAGCATGTGTCCTAATTTGCTCAACTTGGGTATAACGACCTTCTTCTCCAAGCTTCCTATAAATACTTAAGAGACTCCCAGGTAATACAAGATACTTAAGACACCCTCTCTTTTTGCTCCCTATTCATAGCAACCTCTCCCTCACAGACTGACTTGGGCGTCGGAGATCCCTCCCCCAGAAAAACACTCCGGGGAGCTCCTAACCCATGTTCTTTAAGTACTGCAGATATCTCTTAGGCAAAGTTCGACTAGAGGTCCAATATGTCCACATTGAAGATGTCATCGGGCATTATTTGACACCATCTGTGGGAACTCACTCCCAGGTCACTGTCATAGAGACTTGGCATTTCAAGGATAAGGGTATTCTGAAGTCCCAATCCATGCCTGAGCCTCCGATTGTAGACGATCAAGCACCCCTGGAGCCCTCCCTGCTGAAGGACGAACACCGTCTGTTGGTCACTATGGGTTGCGTGACTTCCAGCACTCCATAGGGGCCGAAATGACACAGTAACTCGACCAAAGATGGTCACAAGCACCTTTTCATGCAAGGACCCCTTCCCTAGAAGTTCATTCGGAGAGGGGGCATCGGTCATCCTAAAGGAGTTCACCTAATATGAAACCCCAAAATGAGTCTACAACAGAGAACCCGTTGTCTTGTGGATGGTACACAGTGAAGTCTATATCGAAGTCCTTCTCCCCAAGAGAAAACCCCATCTCCTCGCCGTCTAAGTTACTCATCGAGAAGAAGACATTATTCTCCCTTACCATAGGTTCCCCGACAGTGATGAGAGGGCAGTACCACTGTCCTAATGGAAAAATCTTGGAAAGGTTGGACAAGTTTCAGAGACAAATCTCCAAAAGCCCGTTTGGTCAAGGTTATTTGACACCTTCACTAGACATGAGTCACTGTTCATCCAGGCAGTAGTGGAAGCGCCAATGAATAATGACATCTGGGTACCTCACCTGAAGACCTATGATGGGCGAAGCGATCCTCAAGCTCATTTGACCAAGCAAAAGAGGAGTATGGTGCTTCACGATGACGATGACACCACCCTCTGCAAATGTTTCGAAGTGACTCTCTCCAGATCGGCAACTACATGGTACAACTCCCTGGCACCTAGAACCATTATGGGTTTCCAAGAGTTGTCCACTGCCTTCACCCAGCAGTTCATAGGAAGCAAGCCGACAGCGAAGATACCCATTCAAATGTTTGACATAGCCCAAAAAAGTGGGGAGACCATTTGGGATTATGTCAAAAGGTTCAACTGAGAGGCCTTCAGTGTCCCTGACTTCTCCCTGGAGATCCAGATCCTCACAATGATCCGAGGTCTTATAAGGACTCCCAGCTCTTCTACGAGTTCTCCAAAAGCCGCCCGGAAACCTTATGGGAGTTCTATAAGAGAGTAGAGCAGCATATGACCACTAAAGAGCTAAGGATGGGAGGGCAAAAGACAAACAATCAATACTCCAAAGGTTAAGGTCACCAACCTCGATTCCAGAGTGACCGACCTTGAAAAACAGAAGTAAGAGACCAATGACGTTCACCCTCTTGAACACTATATGGGCAAACATTTTGATGGCTTTGGAAAGATAGGGAATGTCAATACAACAGTCGAAGCCCATGACTTCGGAAAACAAGAAGAACATAAAGAAGTAATGCCAATTCCATCAGGACCATGGCTATGACATAGAGGATTGTTTTCAACTGAAGAAATACATAGAGTCCCTCATCAAAGAAGACCAACCTCAGAAGTATTTGAGAATACCCTCGCCCAAGAAAAGAGGCAAAAGAGAGGATGAGCAAAAGGGAGAAGATAAGGAGTATGATTCGGACAGACGTCGGACAAACCGAAGTCTGTGAAAATAGCCACCATCTTCGGCTGGGGTAATCTAGACAATCACCACTGGAATACCCTCATCTAAGAGAAAAAGAAAGGTGTGGCAATGATGGAGTTCGGCAGCCCCTCAAACAAGCTTACCCAGAAGGATGGCCCTGTCGTGAAGTTTCCACATGATGATCCTCTCTTGATCATGGCTAGGATAGATAATTAGGATGTCAAGAGAGTACTCTTAGATGATGGCTATCATGACCGAACTCACCCCAATCCTAATGCTTTCATCAGATTCCTATCAACTGGTAGATTTTAGTTACTCAGTTGATTTCATACGGCGACTTGGACTCTAACCGCTAGGATTCTTAACCCTAACTTAAAGTTTATCTTATTGGGAATCTCAAGCTTTTGAAGTCTTAGTAGAATTTACTTAATTTTACCAACAGCTAGGTTTTCATTCACTTGATATTGCTTAAAGGCTAAGTATGCAAGTAGAAGCGGGTCCTTACATGTTTTTAGAGTTCCGTTAGAGTTAACCATGACCATACATGCATACATACACCATAAGATTTAAACCACGCATATTTCTTTTCCTTAGTGCCCTATGGTCCACCTAGGCCCAAAAATATGTACAATCACACATTTATTCTAGCCTAGTTTTCTTTTTTTACATATACAAATATATACAAGGCAAAATTTCAAGAAGAACTAAATGGCCTAAAACACCAAAGTTTGATGTTTAAAAAATTTTTATGCATGGTACATTCCTTTCTATTCATACAGTCTCCAGACCCCTTTAAGACTTCTACTTTCACTTTAACTTAATATTTAGGCCATAGATTATTCATGACCCTCCTGGTTCTGGTCCATACCATGATTGATCTAACAACAGCAACACCCACCACAACCATTAGGGCCTACATAACACATAAACATAATCATCAGTCCGAATTAGTGAACCTCTTTATGCTTCCTTTCTCATAAGCCATAACAGAGAGTTTTATCTCTCTATACATAGACCCCGTGTAGAAGTTCCTAAGCCCCTTAGTCCTCCACTTCTTTACCTAAAATGGGCAAAAAAGGGCATGAGTACATAGGTACTTAGTGAAGAACCCAAATAGCACATAATGCCTTATTCAATGTTTAAAACATTGATACATATAAACCTCCAAACTTCTTTGCTAACCTACATCCAAAGACATAAAATGTTACGGCCCTTCTAGTGGGAAGCATGTTTAAGGAAAGTAAAGTGTTCTAAATTAAGTTTAGAACCTTAATTCAAGTTTACATAGCAAGAATAGAGAAGTTTAGCAAAGTTCACTATGTTCTGAGAAAAATAAAGCACTGAACGAAGTTCAGGGGCAAAATGGTAATTTTGCATCCTTAATAGCCAGGATGAGTCCCGAGTGTTTTGAAATGAATTTTTATAACTTAACTTTCAACCTTAACTCAAACTTAAAGAATAGACAAGAATTTAATCAAGAATGACTAAGTTACAAAAATGGGGGGCTTAATTGCATTAAACTTGAAACCTTGGTGACCTTGATGCTAAGTAAGGGTTTAAGAAGGGAAAAAGAAGGGAGAGCCTGCCATAACCACGTTTTCATCCTTCCCTCACTCATTTCTCTCTCAAATTAAGCTTGGAATCAAGTGATCTTGGTATCAAGAGGTGCAATTCAAGGTGTATAAGCTTGGAGGAGCCAATTTCAAGCTTGAAACCATGATTTTGAAGCTTGGAAAGGCATTTTTCCACATCCCCTATTTTTGAACGAGGTAAGAAATGTGTTCTTGATTGAATTCATGTTTATTAGTTAGTTTGAAGCTTGGGTTTTGGTTAGAGAATGAAGTTTTAGTGATTAGTGCTTTGTTTTTGGATTGGAATTGGTGTAGAACTTTGGTGAGCTTGGTTGGTTGAAAGGGAGCTTGATTCTTGCATGTTACTTGGAGTTGAGGTAAGGGGAGTATGTTTTCAAGTTCATTTAATGCCAATAGCTTGAGTTTGCTTGAAGAATTCGAGTGGTTTTAGCTATGGCATTAGTTAAAGGTTTTGGTTGAATTATGGTGGACTAGAGGAATTGGCAGGATTGGATTGATGTTACAAGACATCATAGATTGGCTTGTGATAGTTGGTTGTGATCTATGCAACATGTTCTATGTGTATATGAAATTTAGAGGCATTCCAAGCATGTTTGATATGTGTAGGAAGTGTCCAAAGTTCATAACAGCAAAATCGGAGTTTTTTTGGGCATTTTGCAGGTTTGGTGACGCGTCGCCAATCCCCACGAGTTCCCATGATGCATCACCAAGATCTTAAAAAATTGGCAGAACGTCGACAATTGTGGCGACGCGTCGCCAAGATAGCATTTGACACCCGGTTTTGTCTTTGGCATAACTTTTTGCTCCGGTGTCCAATTAAGGTGATTCAAGATTCCACGCGAAGCTAAGAGGGAGTACTATCACCTCCATGTTTTAAAAACACTTAAAATTCCATAGTTTTAGATTTATATTAACTCAAAGTGAAGGAAAGTTTTAAAGGAAACTATGTTGCAATGATCACAACAAGGTATTACTAGCCTAGGTGAGAGGTTTAGAACCCTTGGCAACCTAGCCATGCCGTAGCCACGAGGTTGCAAGGTGAAACCTTGTTCATCTAGTCTACAACAAAAGGTCTTATGGCCTAGTCTACAAAGTTCCACCATAATTCCCCTGCATAACGACTATGGGAAGGCTACATGATTGCATCCAGTAAGCTTCGGCTTGCTAGGAGCGGGTTAGTGATCAGAACTCGCTAGGCACGGAGTGATGCACCGTGAGGAGGACTAGTTGAGGAGAGGTCTTTATGGCCTAGTTATATGTGCATATATCAGACCCTCATGCTGTGTGAGCTCGCAGCAAGTTTACATATGTTCATCATATGTCCAGTCCTAGTAATTTTCTTGCAGGTACACTGAAGACCCCTTACTGAGAATTGTCGAATTCTCACTCCCTAGTTATGTTATGCAGAGACTGAAGTTGCTGGACCGGGTAATCATTGAGGATTATCGTGGTAGTGTTCTTTTGTGTGTACAGGTACGGCATTTGAGAATCCTTGTGATTCTAGTCTACATGGTGTATTTAGTTGGCTTGTTGGTCAAGTAACAGTACTAACTAGTATCTTCCTTTGGCTGTAGAGCCTAGTAGCACTTGGCAAAGGACTTTTGAGACTCGCCACTGGGACGTGTATCCAAGGTGGGAGTTAAGTCAAAGAGATCTCAGTAGAGGCTTGTATTTATACAGTACTTTTAGTTGCCTCCATAGTCTATGTTATAAGGAGTCCTCGACTCTAGGATTGCTCTTGGGTGAGGGCATTAGTCTACTTTATGTATGAATGTTCTCACGAGTTGTTATGTGTAGTAAACTCACACAAATGTTGATTTTGTATGCTTTGGCTATTTATACTTATTTTGTGTAGAAATTACTTGGCCAAGTTAATGTTTTATGGTTTTAATAAACCAAGTCAAAGCATGAAGAGCATGCATATTGCATATTCTAGGATAATCAACTAGTAGTGATAGCCGAAGGACTATCGCCTCTCTCACCCCGTGCCTCCTGCCGAAAACAAGGTAACTGGAGAGCTTAATGTCACCCGAAGGAGGCACTATCACTGACCTCGGAAGTAGCAAAGTCAAGACGTGTCGAACTCGGGACTTCGGCTAATACCTCAGGAACTCCAAAAACGTTACCAGCTCCCTCGGGGGACCAAGCGGATCGCCTTCGGAGGTGAAGGTCTAGCTATTCCAAAACGGGAGAATAGTTGGCCCGAAGGCGGAACCCCCGAGCTAGGGGGCTTCCCGAACTAGTGGTACACCGGCCAAAGAAGGACGTCCGTACCAAGGGATGACCTCACCCAGGGGACCTCGGGAGTACGGCAGGAGCATTTAAGGAGCCTCTGACATGTCATCCGCAGGCGCTACACGCCGCCTGGAACGGCGGTCTGACACGTCCACGCCGTCCAGGTCTTGTCACGACCTGTCTCGGACCAAGGCTCGAGGAGCCTGCAAACAGCCACTTGTCCCCTGCGCCCGAAGGTACAGGAAAGATCTGACCGAACACGTGTCATGATCTGAACGGACTGAACACTCCTATAAATACCAGGAAACAAACCCTGGCAGGGGGACTCTCCAGGACCAGACCCCCTTTTTTCTTGAGAAAACACGAACAGGCAAGGCCACTAAAACCTTTAGTGCTCCCCCTTCACCTTCTCAAGACACTGACTTGGGCGTCGGAGGCTCCTCCCCGGAAAAACACTCCGGGGACCTCCTAACCCTCTCTTCTGAGCTTTTCAGGCACGCTCCTCTGGGAAATCTGGGCTCCAGGCGTTCTCCCTCTCAGGAAGTCCCTCCAGAAGTCACAATGTCACTTAACGAGGATGCCTCGGGGCATCATTTGGCGCCGTCTGTGGGAAAGCACTCTGAGGTCGCCGTTGTTGAAACTCGGCGTTCAAAGGACAAGGGACTCCCGAAGTCCCCGTCCGCGCCTGAAGCTCAACCGGCCACTGAGCAAACCCTTCCAGGGACTTCCACGCCGGAGGAAGAGCGTCCTCTGGTCATAACCATGAGTTTCCTGCGCGACTTTCAACGTTCTGTTGTGGCTGAAATGACACAGCAGATAGACCGAAGGTGGCCGCAACAGACTCAGGCCCAAAGGCCTCCCTCGCCAGCACGCCCTCGAGAGAGAAGCCCCAAACCAACCCACCGTAGTTCGGGAAGCGGAGATCCGCGTGAGGAGTCTTCAACGGAAAATATGCCCCTCGGGGCACGACTTACAGAACGAGCTAAGTCCAGGCGACCCGAAGTCCCACACCGAAGGAGCTCGTCGCCTGAGGCGAGGTCCCTGTCCCCCCAACGCCGAACTCGCTCCCCGAAGAGACGCCGGCAATCTCCCTTCCCAGAGGAAGAACCTAGTGCCACGATCCTTATGGAGAGGATACTAGCAAGACTAGACAGGGTAGAAAAACAGGTAGCCCGCAAGCCCGTCTGGGCCAGGCTGTCTGAAACCTTTTGTGGGGATGAGTCCCCGTTCACTCAAGCCATAGTTGAGGCTGCCATGCCTGGCGACTTCAGAGTACCTCGGCTCGAAACTTATGATGGCCGTACTGATCCACAGGCCCATCTGACTAAGTACAGACGCAGCATGATGATGCACGGTGCCGACGACGCTACCTTGTGCAAATGTTTCGAGGTCACCCTCACAGGACCAGCAACTGCGTGGTATAATTCATTAGCTCCAGGAACCATCACAGAATTCCAGGAGTTATCCACGGCCTTCACGCAGCAATTTATTGGAAGTCGGCCAACGGCGAAGATGCCTGTCCAAATGTTCGACATAGCGCAAAGAAATGGAGAAACCATCCGCGACTATGTCGAGAGGTTCAACAGAGAAGCCTTGAGCGTCCCAGACTTTCGGCCCGAAATACGCATTCTCGCCATGACGCGGGGCCTTCGGAGAGACTCACAGCTGTTTTACGAGTTCTCCAAAGACCCCCCGGACACGCTTGGCGAATTTTACCGAAGGGCCGAACAGCACATGACGGCCGAAGAACTGAGAATGGGTGGACCGAAGTCCGATCACACCCGGGCCGAAGGGTCCAACCAGCAAACCCGGTACCCAACCGAACAGGCAGGCCGACCTCGGAGGATGAGGGGAAGGAAACCCCCAATTTTCACACCTCTGAACACCACAAGGACCAACATCCTCATGACAATGGAAAGGCAGGGGACTCAGATTCAGCGGCCAAGAGCCATGACCGCTGATAATAAAAAGAACATGAAGAAGTTCTGCCAGTTTCACCGCGACCACGGCCACGACACCGAAGACTGCTTTCAATTGAAGAAGTATATAGAGTCGCTAATAAAACTGGGCCAACTTCGGCGTTATCTGCGGATGCCCTCCCCGAAAGGGAAAAAGGAGGAGGAAGGAAAGGCAGAAGATGAGGACTACGACTCCGACAGGCGGAGGAACTGAAGCCCGAAAAGGCGCCCTCCACCTCCGGCAGGAATAATACAAACAATCACGACGGGGCTCCCATCCTCGGAAAGAAAGAGGAAGGCCAGAGAAATAGCAGTCATGGAATATCAGAGTCCGACAAAAAAACTGGCCCGCAAGGATGGTTCCACCGTCATCTTTCCCCATGACGATCCGCTGTTGATCATGGCGAGGATAGGAAATTGGGACGTCAAGAGAGTGTTGCTTGACGATGGATCAAACACCGACGTCCTGTTTTCACACTTACTGCCGAACTTGGGCATATCCAGCAGTGACCTCAAGCCCGTTACCTCGCCTACTTTCGGGGTAGGACCATCCGAACTGCCTGTCCTCGGATGGATCGATCTCCCCTTAATGCTGAAAGGGACTTCGGTAAATGGGACTGCCGAATTATTCGCCTCCACAATGGCGAGGTTCATTGTCATGGATGTCCTTTCATCATACAACGTCATCCTTGGAAGACAGACACAGGGAAATCTGCACATTCGCCCAGATGTAAACTACTTAACTGTCACTTTCGCCACCAAGGATGGAGATGCGGAAATCTTCATAGACCAGGGCGAAGTGAGGAAGGTGTTCGTCAGGGCACGAAAAGCTTCGACAAATAACTTCGCACAAACAATGGAGGCAAAGGCACCAAAAGAGGACGAGGCAGAAGATCCCGCGAAAGTGGAAATGGAAAAAGTAGAACTTGTCCCAGGCCAAAGTACCCGAATAGGGAAGAACTTGGCCGAAGGTGACAAGAAAAAACTTGTATCTTTTCTGCTGACAAATAAAGACCTGTTTGCCTACTCGCCGAAAGATATGCCAGGGGTAAACCCTAGCATAATACAGCATAGCCTTAGAGTAAGTCCGGAAGCAAAACCTGTCCGGCAAAAGAAACGAGGCATCTCAGCCCATAAAAGTGACTTTGTCAAAACGGAAGTCCAGCGCCTGTTGAATGCTGATGTCATCAGGGAGGTCAAGTACCCCGAATGGTTAAGCAACGTGGTTATTGCCACAAAAGAAGGAAGCAGTAAGCTCCGGATGTGCATCGACTTCAGAAACTTGAACGATGCTTGCCCGAAAGACTCATATCCTCTCCCACCGATAGACCAATTGGTAGACTCAACCGCCGAATTCGGGCTCCTAAGTTTCTTAGACGCCTTCAGCGGATATCATCAAATAAGGATGGACCCCGAAGATGAGGAGAAAACTGCCTTCATCACCGAGGGGGGAACGTACTGTTACGTCAGAATGCCCTTCGGGCTCAAGAATGCAGGAGCTACCTACCAGAGGTTGATGAGCAAGGTCTTTAACGACCAAATAGGGAGGAATATGGAAGTCTACGTCGATGACATGATAGTCAAAAGCAAGCTGCCTAGCGACCACGTCGCAGACCTAAAGGAAACTTTCCACCAGCTCAGAACCTTCGGGATCCGCCTTAACCCCGAGAAGTGCATCTTCGGCGTAACCTCGGGAAAGTTTCTTGGGTACATGGTGTCAGAAAGAGGCATTGATGCTAACCCAGAAAAGATTAAGGCTCTACTTGAATTTCGAACTCCCATCACAATAAAAGATGTACAAAGACTCACTGGAAGGATAACCTCTCTTAGCAGGTTTATTTCCAGGTATGGAGACCGATGCCGAGCATTCTTCAAAGTGCTCACAAAGGCCGCAAAAAAGGAAGGCAACCTCGGGAGTGGTGATCACCCTTGGAATGAGGACTGCCAAAAGGCCTGGGAAGAACTCAAAGTCTGTTTAGCCCGCCTGCCCACTCTGCGGCAACCCCGCGAGGGAGAGCCCCTTGTGTTATACCTCGCCGTCACAGAAAAAGCAGTGAGTTCGGTCCTTGTAAAAGAGGAAGGGCCGAAGCAATGGCCGGTCTATTATGTAAGCAAGTCTCTGCATGGCGCCGAAGTCAGATATCCTTTGTTGCAAAAAGCTATATATGCCTTGGTACTAGCAGGAAGAAGGCTGCGACCATATTTTCAGGCTCACCCTATCATCGTCCGAAGCAGTCTACCCCTGCGCGATGTCATGAGAAAGGTTGATCATTCGGGAAGGCTTTCCAAATGGTGTATAGAGCTTGGCGAACACGACATCACTTATGAACCTCGAAGAGCCATAAAAGCTCAAGCTCTGGCAGACTTCATTGCCGAAGTACCCACCATCGAGGACAGCCATCCGGATCCAAACGAAGGTGAGCCAGAGTGGACTTTGTATGTTGACGGAGCCTCGGGGTCCGAACACCAGGGAGCGGGGGTAGTTATCAGAGGTCCCGAAGGCCTAGAGGTAATAAAGGCTATCAAGTTCAGCTTTCACGTCACCAACAATGTGGCTGAGTATGAAGCCCTCATAGCAGGATTGCGCCTAGCCAGAAAAATTGGCATGAGAAATCTAAAGGCCCACAGCGATTCCCAACTGATAGTTCGGCAAACAGCAGGGGACTATGGGACAAAGGATCAAACCTTAGCAAAATACCATGAATTGGTATCAAAGCTCATTCGAGAGTTCGACACCGTAAAAATAAAAAATGTACCTTGACGGGATAATGCCGAAGCAGACTGCTTGGCAAAGTCGAAAACATGCACCGAAGTACTAAACAGCCCGAGCATTGCAATACTGAGCATAGCAACTTCGGGAAAAAGCTGGAAGGACCCAATAAAGAGGTATATCGCAGACAATGTACTCCCCGAAGACCCTGGCGAAGCCGCGAATGTTTGAAGGCGCTCCGGTCGATTCTTCCTAATTGGCGAAGAGTTGTATCGGCAGGGATATGCAAATCCATTACAGAGATGCGTTGGCGAAGAGGATACTGAAGTGATCCTCGAAGAAGTTCACGAAGGCGCTTGTGGTTCACACATTGGAACCGACGCCCTGGCAGCAGTAATACTTCGCCAAGGGTACTTTTGGCCTACCCTAAGAAAGGACGCTAGGCAATTCGTCCAGAAATGTGGTAGTTGCCAAAGACACGCGAATATCCAGAGGACACCCTCGGAAATGGTGACTTCGGCTGACTATCCCTGGCCCTTCGCAGTTTGGGGCATAGACCTCATAGGACCGCTCCCAACGGCACCTGGGGGCGTGAAGTTCTGCGTGGTAGCGATAGATTATTTCTCCAAATGGGTCGAGGCAGAACCCTTGGCTACTATCTCGGCAAAAGAAGTGCAGAAGTTCGTATGGAAGAATATCGTGTGCAGATTTGGCATACCAAGGGTACTAGTAGCTGATAACGGATCCCAGTTTATAGACAAAGGATTCCAGGAATTTATCAGCGACCTCGGGACAAAAATGCACTTCGCCCCAGTAGCTCACCCCCAAAGCAATGGGCAGGTAAAAGTATCTAACAGGACCATAAAAGATGGTCTGAAAAAGAGACTGGGGGAAGCAAAAGGGAAATGGCCAGGAGAGCTCCAAAGCGTATTATGGAGCTACCGAACAACACCCCGAAGAGCCACAGGGGAAACGCCTTTTTCACTCGTTTTCGGTACAGAGGCCATCATCCCAATCGAGGTAGTGCGACCATCGGTACGAGTGCAAGTATTTGATGAAAGTGGAAATGACCTCGGACTAAGAACCAAGCTCGACCTCGTCGGCGAACACAGGGAAATAGCCGAGCTGAGAAGAAAAGCTTTTCAGCAAAGAATGGCCGCGGCTATAAACTTGCGCGCCAGGCCAAAGGGAATAAAGAAAGGAGACCTCGTTCTCCGAAAGGCTGAATTCGGACCCCGAAGGCCATCCCACGGGGTATTTCGCGCAAATTGGGAAGGTCCTTATCTGGTTCGTGCCGAAGTACGAAAAGGGGTGTACAAACTCGGCGATGCCGAAGGCGTAGAATTAAAAAATACTTGGCATTCGGATGCCTTGAAAAAATTCTATGCTTAGGATCTCGCGGGAGAGTTGTATTGTACAAATTAGAAAAATATTCTAAGTACAAGAGTTTCTTAGAAAAATTCTTAAGAATAAACTATACAAGCCAGAATTCCGTGAAGGCGATCGCCGTAATAAGCGAAGATTTGATTTTCTGAAGTCTCTTGAGCGAATATGTTCGGGACAACGGGAAATGAAAAATCTCACAAAAAGACTTAGCCAAAAAAGAATCTTTATTAAGGACGAATCTGCTTACAAAGAAGAAAGATTGCCAAAAGAAGAAGTACAAAAAAGAAGGAAAAGAAGGCAAAGGGCCCTAAAACAAACTAAGGGATCTCGGCGTCCCGGGAGCCACCAGCTCCTGTGTCCTTCTCCACTACCTTCGGCGCCGGGAGCGAAAGGGGCAAGTTCAAGTGTTCAATCTTTGACCAAGCCCACCAAGGTCCCTCGGGAATGTTTAAGGCCTTCAAGAAAGAAAGGTCCAGATCTGGAAACTTCTGCAGAACCTGGTGCCGAACAAGGCAGAAGCCGTCCTGAAAACCGACTTTGGTCATCTGGTCGGACTTATCTTTCTCGACACTAAGGGCGTCAAGGTCCTTCTCCAGATCCGCGACCTTCTTCTTCAATGCCTTCATCTTCTTCTTCTCCGGCTCCTTCTTCAAAGCATCGACCTCGGCTTGAAGCGCGGCCTTCTCAGCAAGCGCCTTCGCCAGGAGAACCTCAGACTCTGACTTCTCCTTTTGATAGGCTTCATTCGCTGAAATCAGCTCCG